>CM061137.1:53434929-54634929 GCA_030789695.1 Scilla litardierei
CTCTTTTTGCCTCCTCATCGCTCCTTTTGATTTCCTTCTTCTTTCGCTCATCCTTTATCGCTGATAAGCCCTCGAATGAGCCATGGGCAACACTCCTAAGCGCGTACAAATCCCTTGATCTCAAATTCGCTCCAAATCGCTCCATATTTCCTGAAATACGACAAAAACAAGAAATAGTGAAAAGCATCGCAATATTGTCGTATAATCGTGAAAAACGCGATATGTGCGATCAAAATGACATGCAAACATGCAGAAAAAGGTGTAAAATATGGAGTGATCAAAATCCCACAAGCTTACCTCTTACTCGTCCTCGAGGAAGATAAGTAAAAGGCGAACCCGACGGGAAAATTAATAAAAATGAAAAATGGAATAAAAAGAAAGAAAATAGGGAAAGAAAGCAAAGAGAGAGGTGCTAGATCATTTTCTCAGGACGTGGACTTTGCTTACTCATATACCATACGACGAATATAATAAACACATGCCAAAGATTTTCATCTCGATATCATAGTCATATGGATGCATTCAAAATAGAAAACCCGAGAATATCAAAGCAACATGAGATATGAAATGGTTCTAGAATTAACATCGTCTGAAACATCTAAAGCGGTATACATAATCATAGACCACACACTTTTCAATTGAATGCTTTCTATTTGGAGTATAAGAGATATCACACATCATGGATCAATAAGAATAGAAGTGTATGGTTTTCGTGAAATGCATGCTAAGTATCAATTCCTGGATTTCGTAAAACTTTTAGTAATCTCACCGAGTATAGAAAATTACATAGCTTAGGTTGTCATGCACAGTCAAGTAGTCACTCTCTCACACATCATTGGATCCTCTCTCACAAACTTATCTATAAGCGTGGTGGCATAAGTAAATCAATAAGTACATTCCCCATTTTTGGGGCTGCAATAAAAATAAAAACAAAAGAGGGAAGAAAGAGAGAACGAGTATGATATGGGATCATGTATAAGCTTCTTTTCTCTTTTCTTTTTTTTCTTTTCTCCCTTTTTTTCTTTTTTTTCAAAAGATAAATACATCTGAGATCCCAAATCAAAAGATAGAAAGATATTCATATATATATATATATATATATATATATATATATATATATATATATATATATATATATATATTAATTGGGATAAAAGCTCTGCCATATTTAGCAAGGGTGTTCGTGATTCTGGGAGCCTTGCTAGCATCTTGGGGGTCAAATTGGTGAGATCTTTCTCTACTTATCTGGGGTTGCCCCTCTCTTCTACATACCCTAAAGCAAGTATCTACAGTCGGCTAATTGACAAGTGCAAAAAAAGATTGCAAAGCTGGAGTTCTTCGCTTCTTTCCATCTCAGGTAAAATTGAGCTGGTTCGAACGGTAATTTATGGGATTTTGGCTTTCTGGATGCAAGCTTTCTATCTTCCACCATCGGTTATTCGTGCAATCAATTCGGCTTGTAGGAAATTCATTTGGGGCAAACTCAATATTTGGGCGTGGAAGGATCTTTGTGTTCCTAAGAAAGAAGGTGGGTTAGTTTTGAGATTACTGAAAGATTTGAATGCTGCTGCTGGAGTCCGCCTCACATGGAGGTTCCTTTCTACTAAGTCTATTTGGGCTAAATTTATGAGATCCCGCTACAAGGAAGGAACAGCTGATTTCTACACTGTCAAGCCGAAACCTACTAGTTCTGGGACATGGAAATTTATGCTCAGGTACCGAAATTTCTCTCAAAACCTAATTAAACGAGTTGTTCGGGATGGCTCTTCTACTTCTTTCTGGTTTGACAACTGGCATCCTAATGGCCCTCTGCATTTGATCCACCCTCCTGCTGTTGGAACTGAACTTTTCACTGTGAAAGATTTTTGGACTTCCAACGGCTGGCTTAATCTCCCTTGCATCCGGCCTATTTTCCCTTCGCTACAGTGTGTTGCATTGCAGCCTGGACATGATCACTGGGCGTGGGCGGGTGGTAAACCTTACTCCTTCAAATCGGCCTGGGAAGGGGTTCGTAATGCTAGTACAATTTTTCAGTATCACTCCCTTGTGTGGTTCCCTAAACATGTTCCCAAAATGGTTGTGATCCTCTTGAGAGCCATTCGCGATAAGCTTCCCACCAGAGACAGGCTTTCTAAGTGGGGAGTTACTACTGATCAGCACTGTGTTCTCTGTGATTCCAACTTCCCTGAGTCTACCAGACACCTGTTCTTTGAATGCAGTTATTCCCGTTATATTTTTTGTAGGGGGCTTCTCAAATTAGGCCACTTAGGCCCTCCGCCCCTAACCCTTGCTAAACTTTGTGATCTGATTCTGAAGCGATACTCCAAAGCTGATCATGTGGGTTATCTTGCCAAAGCTATGCTTGCTTCCATGGTCTGGCACATTTGGAAGCAGCGTAATAAAAGGATTTTTGAAAAGATAGTGACGCAGAAAACATCGTTATTTGATGACATTGCTTATGATATCCTTATCTCGCTCCGTGGCATTGACATGGAACTTGCTACAGATCTCAACCCCTTCTCCAACTGGGGTTTCTTAGATGCTGGCTAAGATTTATTATTATACTTTCACGGTTGGTACTGGTAGTTAGTAGGTTGTAGAGGGTGACGGCGCTTGTGCCCTATCCCCTCTCTTCCTATCAACTGCTATGTATCTCTTGTGTACTTTGTATATATTTCTGACAATTTTGATTCTAATAAAGATTGCATTTACTCGCCATATATATATATATATATATATATATATATATATATATATATATATATATATATATATATATATATATATATATATATATTTCTTCTTTTTAATTTTGGGGAATTGGAGCATGGAATTTAATAGCGGGGGAAATGCCAATGATAGAACCGCTAAAGGGAGATTCACCAATGAATATAAGTATAGAAATAATGCTCAAGATATGTGGAGAAAAAATAAATGTAACACTCGGTTCACTCTTTATGACGTGCACGACAACTTTCAGCAGAGTAATGTAATCTACTCAGTTTAATCTCAGAAAGTAAACTAGTGCAGTTATATCTACCTAACATACATTCATTCAACCTGAAAGTGAAGCGTACAATTTTCATGCACTAAGAAGTGATATAAGAAAGGAAAGCCGTACTCCAGATATAAGCAATCAATGCGTGAAGCTTGGTGTGTTTTCTACGAAGAGTATACATATAAATTATCAGATTCAGCTAATAAAAGAATTTCATCCATATTCATACATGAAAGTGCGGGTTACTATCTCAAATGCATAGCAAGACACAGCATATGATATCTGAAATAAAAACTATGGCATGACAAAGTAATATGCATATAGAGATAAGCTAGCACCACGTCATCATCATCACAGAAAATTCATCTCTAGCAAAACGATGAAAGAAATAAGGATAAAAAGGAAATAGAACTACCTGTACAATGCAGCACACCTAAGAAATAGAGAAAACGTGATGCATGATAATAAATTAAAAAGTGGGTGAAAATAGGTGTACAAACGAAGAAATGTGAGAAAAATAAAAATAAAAGGCGACAAAAAAATGAAAAGTGTGAGAACTCACTCCCCCAAACTAAAGTGCACAATGTCCTCAATGTGCAAAGTGTGGCACACCGAGAGACAAAATATGGGTGGGGTGGGTGAGGATGCATGCATGATGGAAAAAAATGAAAGAAAATGATATGAGAATGCAGGTGATGCATGCAGAGATCAACATAATGCAGATGTGAGTGTCCCCAAAAAGTACTCCCTCTCTCCCAAACAGATATATACAGATAGGACCAAAATGTGAACAAAACAGTGTGTGGAGGGGGGTGCAAAATCAGCAGGCTCACAAAAAGTATCCAGCGTATCGCCAGCAAAAATGTGGAAGGCATCCAGTGTGTGCCTAAGGGGGTGGGGGTGCACCAGCACCGTCCTGTGGCGTAGGTGGTGGGCGAGGTGGTTGCTGGGTGGGTGTGGGTGGCGGAGGCAATCGGACAAGGATCTGGCTCAGGCAAGCCTGAATACCAGGCAGTAAAGCGACCTTCCTCTACACGGAGCTGACAGTAGCGGAGAGAGCCCTAAAATCTCCTCTAAGTCCACTGACTGCCCCCTTTAAAGCACGGAGATGCTGAACTAGAGTGTCGGGGGAGGTGGAGAGGAGGGACGAACTGGAGAGGCGCGGGGCTGCCTCACACGGCTACTGTAAAGAATGGGTGTGACTGTGGGGTGGTGAGGAGGTACTGTGCTCACAAAGTGACGCCCAGCCTCTGTGTAAGGCTGAGACGCAGGAATGGTAGACGAGGATGGAGCGACAGCAGAAGTGGAAGTGGTGGCTAACGACGAGGCGAGTAGAGAGGTCAGTGACACAGACGTGGGGACAGACGTCACGACGCTCTCAGAGAAAACAGCATCAGTGGGGACAGACGTGTCAACAGCTGGGGTGGCCGTGAAGGGCACAGAAAGTGACTCCCCAGGGATCGAGAACAAAAGTGAGGATAGGGCCGCCACTGCGGTGGTGAATGAGGTCTCGCTGCTCTCTAAAATGGTAGTGGGACGCTCAGGGCTAGTAGCGAAAATGGGATCGATAGAAATGGGCACAGTGGTGGTGGCAGTGGTGGACGAGGACTCAGCAAAAGTGCTCCCGACACTAACAGAAGTGTGGACAGAGGTGTGGGAGGTGCAGACAGGTCAGGTGCAGGCTGAGGGATCACGGGGTCCTGGGGTGGACTGAGGGGCTCCTACTGAGTGCCCTCAGGCTCTAGCACGTACGCGGCAGGGATGAGAAGATCCATCGGTGGAATCCACTCCCCGCCCGCGGGTCCAATATGCGTCCGAGCAGGGCTCGGGAGAATCATGTAATCTACGCTGTGGGGACCGTACAGCCAAACTCAGTGGTGCTGACCATGAGGACAAAGCATCCTCATCCGGACCATGACATCTATGGAAAGTGAGGTGGGGCCCGGTGGTCTCCGCAAGTCATCTGGGAGGTCAACTCCACATAATAGGGCCAAGAGAGTAATCAGACCACCGCAGCAAAAGGCGTACGAGCGCCGACAGAAATAATGATGCGGCCGATGTACCAACTGGCGATATCAATGTCTACAACGGGGACCAGAACGTCAGCTCCATCAAAAACCCTGGAACGTGTCATCGCATAGAGCATGTAGAGCTCTAGCGTCGACAACGTCCCGGGCTCGTACCTCGCAAGAAAAGTGGTCGCCATAAGGCGCAGTGCAATGCGGAGGCACGGGTGGAGGACGGCAGAGGCCTTGGCCCTACTAGGGTCAAAGGAAAGGGGTGATCCTGTAATCTGGGTCCAGAAAGCGTGGGTGTCAAACGATGGGGGTGGGATGTGCGTGGGAGCGTAATTGCGGTCTGGGTCAGGGATAGCAGGCAGCTGAAAGAATGCTCGGAGCATGTCAAGAGTGACATGGCACTCCTGATCCATCAGGCGAAATGAGCATCCTCCAGCGGTCCGCTCAATAGAGCTAAGGACCTCTAGTGTCGGGCGAATATAAGTGTCCGCCGACACCGACAAGAAATCACGCCACCCCACGTTGTCGTACAACTGGAGTAGCCCCTCTAGAACCCCTAGGCGCTCTAAGTCGGTGAGGTGCGTGAACCTAGTGGGTACGATCGAGCGATGGGAGATACGCTCGAATCTGACGTGCTGGGCGTCATCTCGAAACGTAATACCCATCGCATCGACCGCGGGGGCAGGCTGTGCAGGTGGTGGAATGGGATCGATAGGAGGCGGCTGTGTAGGTGGTGGTGGGCTAGGTGGAGGGGAGTCCGTCCTTGCAGAGAGGAGCCAGGATTACCCGACTTCTTTCGCTTGGAAGTGGGCTCGCGGGTGCGTGGCCTAAGGTGAGGCGGCATGAGTGCCGCGAGTCGTGCCCACCCAAAATAAAAGTGCGACGTGCTATGTAATGAAACGAGTATACCTGAGCATGCCACGAGTGCAAAATCTGATGTGTACAAAGGACGCCTCCTCCGCGAGGCTCCAAGTTCGTCCAAAATCTCCCCCAAGCTCCCCCCAAGCTAACCTGAAATGCAAACAATAGAATCAGCGAATGATAATCAACATACATGGGGAGGTAGGGGATAATAGATATATATAGGAGTTGATTTGAGTTTGGGGTGCAATGGGCATATGAAATGGGAGAATGGAGGAGAAATTCGAAATTCAGGACGAATTGGGGGTGAACTGCGGCTGGGGCGGCGCCGACGACGGTCCGATGTCGGCGTCGGTCGGCGTTGAACGTCGGCCGACGACTGCACGGGATCGGGTGAGGGGGGCAGCGATTCGGGCGAAGGGAGGTGAAGCGACAGTAGGCTCGGGTGAAGATTGGGGATTTTTGCGTTTCGAAATTCGCGCAGCCCGCTTAGCATATATATAGGAAAGTTGCGACTTGGCCGAGTGACGAGCTCACTCGGTCGAGTAAAAAATTCGAAATATCTTCGCAACTTACGACTGGGCCGAATGACTTTTCCCACTCGACCGAATGGATAAGTTCCATTTGGCCGACTGGCATAGCCACTTGGCAATTTTTAGAGCGTGCATGGTATCTGATTCACTCGGTCGAGTGACAAGTCACTCACCCGAGTGGTAAATTATACTGTAAATCACAAAAAATATCAGAGAGTTGGTCAGAACGATCTTCCCTGATCTGTACTTCACTCGGCCGAATGGAGTCTTTACTCGGCCGAGTGACATATGTTACTCGGCCGAGTGGCATCCTGTTTTCTGCAACAGCTCTCTGTTTTTGCCCAATTCTCTGTTTTTCTTCGTCTAGTCAGTCCCTACCTTCTCCTGAGGCCTGACCGCATTCCTGAAGCGCTCTCCCTTGCCTTAGTCATCATCAATATGAATGATCTCTCTTTCTCCATTTCCTGTCAATAAAAATAGAGCCCGTTGTCACGATTTTCATAGACGCTAGACTCTAAACACTAAGAAAAATATAAAATAAAAATAAAAATCAACTAAGAATGCTATAAACCCATCGGGTTGCCTCTCGACAAGCGCTCGTTTAGGGTCATGAGCTCGACCCCTTATGATTCTCGTTTAGCGCGTGATGTTGGGTGCATGCGAGATACGCCCGTCAAACTTGTCGGAAAGGCCACTTGGATTTGGTTGTTGACGCTCGTGGGCTTTCCTCGGCATCCCCTCATCATGGGTAGAGTTGGGGGATAAGTTCCCCAAGCTTGAGCTATAACCAATCTTCTTCCTCACCGGTGACACCGATCTTCTATTCGGTGGAGCTTTCTTCGAATCGTTGGCCGTTGAGAGCTTGCAAAGCTCCCTTATCCTTGTGACATCAGCGTCGTCCTGGTCATCAGCCGTCGAGCTATCCGGAGGGTCCTCCAACTTTTCTTCAATGCTAGAAGTTTGGCCTTCTTCAAGGCAATCATCATGGAGAGCGCCAATAGAATATGGAATGGCTTCATCGATTACCTCATCAAGGAGGTCCACATAATCCAACTCCTCTTGGTAGGGCATATGCTTCATGGATTTGGGTATGTGGAGCTCAACCTCGATGTTCCCGACATTCAAGGATAAAGTGCCTTCCCGCACGTCAACTATAACACCGGCGGTGGCTAGGAACGTGCGTTCTAGTATAAGTGAAGTGTCGCCCTCCTCCTTAATGTCCATAATGACGAAGTCGCAAGGCAAGCATATCCCTCCCGGAACTTGTAGCGGAATGTTCTCCGCGATCCCCACCGGCCTAGTAACCCGACCATCCGCTAGTTGTATTCTCATGTCGGTTGGCTTCAAGTAGGTCCCCATATTCAATTTCTGAAACATGCTAAGGGGCATTAGGCTCACACTTGCTCCCAAGTCAACTAAGGCCTTTTGCAATGGGACTCCTCCAAGTGTGCATGGGATGCGAAAGCTTCCGGGATCCTTGAACTTCGTGGGCTCCTTTTCCCTCCGGGTGAACCAAGTTCCTTGTTCGGCAAGCATTATTTTCTCCTTCCTCTTCTTTCCCGATATTAAGTCCTTCAAGAACTTTGCATACGACGGGATCTTCACTATAGCATCCAAGAAGGGTATGTTGAGGCTTACTCCCCTCAAATATTCAAGGAACTTGGCGAGCCTCTTCTCTATTTTGGCTCTTGCCAACCGTTGTTGAAAGGGCACCGGCGGGATGTAGGTGCGCTCTTCATTAGGCTTCTTCATTTCTGAATTTCCAACTTCTTGCGGCTCTTTTGTGCTCTCCTCTTCAATAGCCGGCTCTTATTCATCCAAAATCTCTTCCACGGGCTCCTTGGTTTGGACCATGGCGGGAGTGGTATCATTCCCGCCCCTAGTTGTGACCGCCACTACCGCATTTATATGGCCGGTATTGCTCCGTGGATTGGGCTCCGGTTGAGCCGACAATTGTTGAGTGTTTTTGTTTAGCAACACAAGTTGCTCTCCAAGTTGCGCAACGACGGTATTTAGCGAATCTTGTTGCGACGTCAACCTAGCATTGATTTTTCTTTGCTCTACCATGAATTCCTCCACTCTAGCTTCATGATCCGATCGTGGTTGAGCTTGTGGTGGGTTTGGAGCTCTCCAACTTTGGTTATAACCGGACGGCCTATATGGTCCAGCTTGTTGCCTAGGTGGGTAGCTTTGTTGCGGTGGCCCCCTCGGTTGGTATTAAGGTTGTGGAGGTGGGCGCCTAGCTTGAGGTTGTTGCGGTGGTGGTGGGTTTAGAGCCCCTTCATTATTTGCATATGAAAATCCCGGATGATTCCTTGCGGCCGGGTTGGCCCAATAACCGGAGTTCCCACAACATATTGCACTTGTTCCAAGGCTCCCTCTCCATGCTCTCCTCCTACGAACATAACTTGAGATTGGTCTTGCCAATCACTCATATTGCTCCCCGTCGTAGATGTGGAGGGAGCTCCATGTGGCTAGGTGATATACTTCTCCAATCTCTTCACTACCTTGTGGAGAGAGTTGTAAGGACCCTGTCTATGGGGAAAACACTAGAAGGGGGGGTTGAATAGTGTTTATGCAAATTTAAAAGGAATTTACGCCAAATAAAATGCAATCCAACAAATAGTTCGGAATAGAAAAACGACCCAAAGAGAAACACACGCAAACGCAGAGATGTTTCAAGGGTTCGGATTACCCAAGTCAACTCCCGACTTGTTCCCGGTAATCCTACCTCCCTACCACCCGGATACCACCGGATACTCAAGTTAGAACCCTAACTTGAGGTTTTCTTAAAACCCACATGTAGCAACCCTACAAGTACAATCGAATACAATCGATGTCCTTGACTCCCATAACCAGGGAGCAAGCAAAACCACTCTCACAACCGAGAGCACAAATCAAATAACGAGAGTTATGAAATATGAAAGCAACACTTACAATCACCTATGCATTGAAGTAGAACTTGAAGGAGAAGTGTGATGTGTGTTGAAGAACTCTCTTGGAAGAGAGGAGAAAGCCCTTTCTCTTGACTGCACCAATTGCCTAGAAGATCAATCTTTGGTTCTAGGTTGGAGAGCAATAGAACAAGATTTGGAAATACTTAGGGCTTTGGATTTGATAGATTTGATCTTTGGAAATGAAAGCTTGAGAGATTTTGCAATGAATGAGTAACCTTCCAATGAAACAGTAGAAGCTCTATTTATAGCTTTCTCAAATCCACAAAACAGTTTAGGCAAAAACCCAATTGAAATCCGTGAGAAAAATCTCAACGGATATAATCTGAACTCGCGATAGTCGACTGTTGAACAATCCACAGTCGACTGTTGCACAGTCAGCAAGGGTAGGTGAGAATTCATAACGGTAACTTACCACGTGGACAGTCGACTGATGAAGCAAAGACAGTCGTCTGTTAAACCAACAGGTGACTGTAACTTCTTCGACAGGCGACTGGCCTAGAGAAGAGTAAGTTAGACAAATACTGGGAATCTCACAAGATACAAGAAAGACAACTGATGCAAGGACCACAGTCAACTGTTAATCAGAACAGGCGACTGTATAACCTTAAACAGACGACTGTCAAAATCAAGAGAAATTTCCAGAGAGCTGAGTCAAAGAAATGACTTACAGACAGGCGACTGTTGCAGCATAGACAGTCGACTGATCTAATAGACAGTCAACTGTATATACAGTGTAAGTCGACTGGCCGTAGAAATCAGATCAAACAGAGTTTGGGCAAGGAGCGACAGGCGACTGATTTACAATACACAGTCGACTGTCACTAGGACAGGCGCCTGTGAATCGTTCAACAGTAGCCTGTGCGAAATAATCAGAGAAGGCCCAAAACTACATTGTAATAGTCTGTGCATAACAGGCGACTGTAGAACAAAACACAGTTGACTGTTTTTGAGATAGGCGACTGTAAACTGCTAAGCAGTCGGCTGTTATAAACAATCCTAGCACAAACAAAAGAGAATTGAATTGGGATCAAAGGACAAAGGTCTAATGATGTCCTATGACAGAAAGTAGATGTGTGTGAGTGCTCCATCAAAGTTCTACTTCTAAGCTACATACTAGAAGAGATAAAAGAAAAATTACATTGACGAATAATCTCTTCTTTCAATTGTATGAGCTTGAGGTCTTTACGGAGCTTCAATCATCAATCTACGATCATCCAATTCATATCATTTGCCTTCAATTACGTTTGTGAGTCATCCATTGCTAGTTGATTTTCATAGTAAGCTTAGGCAATGGATTAACTGCAAAATAGGGGATTATCACAAGTATTTATGTTTGCTCATCATTAACACCAAGTAGGGAGAAGTCCAATACTCAACATTCTCCCCCTTTTTGATGATGACAAACAAACATAAACAAAAAGATAAATAATTGTGCGTAATGAAAACTTACTCCCCTACATAGATGCCAATCAAGTTAGTCAACAAATATAAGAGCATCTACATAACAATTGAAGCAAATGAGTGAGATATGAATGAATTCAATTCAAGAAATCTAGGAAATAAAATCCATATTCATTGTAATCTTACTCCCCCTGAATCTAAGGCAATGTAAATCTTAGATTCAAGCGTTAGAACATACTTAGCACATCCATTATGAATCTTGTATGTTTATTTCTCTCCCCCTATGGCATTATCCAAAAAGGTGGGAGCAAATAACAACAACTATAATAGTGCTCAATACGAACTAACAACAATCAAGGAGTATAAAGATATATTGAAGCAAAAACTCATAAAATCTCATCATATACACATGTGAGTAATGGAATTGAAATCCAATATCAACATTTTAGATATACGAAAAGAAAATAATTTTCACAAATTCATCACAACAAAGATAGCATGAATTAACCAATATCAAATTCATATATTGTCTCAACAACACATCAAGGAGAGTGAAGCATACATGGAGACAACATATCATACATCACACAGATAAGATATACAATATATCATAGTGTGACACAAGAGAAGATGCAGCATCATATATATAGATATATAGAAACAGAGTACATCAACGGATGGTCATCTACATGGCCATCCCCAAAAAGATACATCATGATCAAGACAAAAAAATACATCATCATGACGATATCAAAGTATATCACCATACATATATAAAAGAGTCGCTGACAGCATCATCCATCATACATCAAAAAAATATCATATGTATCACTCAAAATAACATGACTCAAACATTTATCTAAGAGTGAGCGTCTCCAGGGGCTGAAGAAGAGGAAGTAGGCTCTGTAGCAGCAGGAGTATCCTCTGGAGGAGGGTCAGAAGGAGCAATAGAAGCAGCAGCAGTAACATCCTGAGTAGAAGCAACACCAGGAGGCTCAACGACCCCAGTGGGCTGAGGAGGCACATGAAGCTGGGGAACAAACTGTCTCAAATACTCAGGGAAGGGAATTCCCTGATGGAGGAAAGAGAGGGACATCAATCTGTAAATACCAGAGACCATCTCCAAAAGAATATCACGAGATGGTGGAGCAGATGTAGAAGGCAAATCAGCTGGAGGCACAGTGGATGAGGATGGAGCTGAAGTAGACTTCCTCTTCTTCGAGGCAGTCTGCAGAGCCGAAGAAGATTTTGACTTTGCAGAAGCGTCGAGGAGAGGACCAAAGGGCATGGGCTCGTAGCGAGTCAAGTCAACACCAAAATGACGGAAGACACGAGTCAGAAGACCACCGTAAGGAATGTGAGACGAGGAGGACATGAACTCAACCTTGTCCATCCTATCAAGGTGGACACCGACCCAGTTCACGGCATGCCAGAGAAAATAGCATACATACACTTCAGGATATCCTGAGATGGCTGGTCAGACGATCCATATCTCGGCAGGATGTTGGACTTCACCACTAGGTGAACAGCCCAACCTCGTGCAGAGAACATAGATGATCTGACACCCGAATCAAGAGCTAAAGGTACCTCTCGAAACATATCCCGGAGGACAGACTGGTCAAGATCGTCAATCTCGGAGATGCAGATATTAGTGGGAAGGGAACCAATAGAGGGAATCCTAAGAATAGTCCCTAAGAGAGAGGGAGTGATCTGAATTTGGGTTCCCTGAATGATAGTATCGAGGATGCCGGTAGACGAATACTCACCGCGAACGCGGTTCACATAGAAAAGCTTCACCAGAAATGGATAGGCTCTGGGGGACTCACTCTGAGAGAAGCGAAAAAGATCGGCTAGGTGAGTAGCGGAAAGAATGTCAGAGAGTCTCTCAGCAGTGAAGGTGAGGAAAGCAATGTACAGCTCCCTAAGTAGGTTGATCCCTAGAAGAGAGTGAAATTTTGCCAGACACAGATCGTCTCAGCAAACGGGAACTAGGAGAGCAGAGGGAGGTACGGCAGGAGTCTCTTCAGAAGAACTTGACACAGAAGGAGACAAATGTGGGTTCTCAGCAACAGGCTCACTGATGTGAACACCAGCAGGCTTGCGCTGACGATGGATCAAAGGCTGAGCATCGCTAGAAGAAGCAGAAGGTGAGTAACCCGGTGAAGACGAACACACGGGTGACTCGGCATGCTTGGTTCGGGCTTTATAGGGTTTCTTCTTCTTGGCAATAAGTTTCTTGGGTGCCCTAGGTCATTTAGGAGCAGCGATCTTCTCTTTTCCCTTTGGTTTAGGAGCCATGGAAACAAGAGAAGGAGAAAACAAATGCAAAGAAATTCGAACGAAAAACAGGAGAGAGAACCAAACCAAGATTAGAAGCAATGACGATCGCGGAGAAGAAGATCGATGGCAACAGCAGAACGCGATCGACGACGACGAATAGGAGCAGTTCGACGGTTTTGGAAGCGAAGTCGAGCGTTTTTGGAGAGGAAAACGAGCGGGAAGTTGAACGGTCGAAGCGGAGGAGAGAGAGTCGACATGGGGAAGTGATCGTGCAAACTCGAATATAAAATTAGGAGAATGAATCTGAGCCGTTGGATCAAGGAATCGACGGCTCGGATCAAATCACTTGAACCGACACAACAGAAGACAGTCGACTGATGAACAAATGTCAGTCGACTGGATGAAGTGATAAAAATAAAGCTCAGATAGATGGGCAGTCGACTGGTAAGTAACACGCAGTCGCCTGTCCATTGGACAGTCGACTGACATATACTCAACAGTCGGCTGGCCGAGAATTAATACAGTTCATCAAAAATAACAGAGAACACTGTAAAAATTCGACAGAGTAAAGTCGCCTGATGACTAAAATGCAGTCGCCTGTTAAATTAACAGTCGATTGTAAAACAGTCATCAGTCGGCTGTGTGAAAGATACCAATTCTCATACTGAGGAGATAGAGTAGGGCAGTCGACTGTCGAAGGAAAGACAGTCGTCTGTCCTGGTCCAAAAGTGCACAGAGAGATAGAATTCCAGAGAATAAGAACACTCACCCTAGGACCTATACTCTAATCACAAATACATCGTAAAATCATTATGAAAACAATAAATCCATTGAAACACAAATTACTCCAATCAAACTCAAAACTCATGAAATCAAATAAGTCACAATTGTCTTTCTTAAACTTATAAAACAATAAAGCACATGAAGAAAGACAACAAAAAGATATGAGCTCAATAAGGAGTTATAACATGAAAGTTTGAGCTTCTAGATTTCAGATTCACCCATAATTCCCAATTCTCCACGCAACCTCACAAATGAATCTTCTTTAAGATGTTTAGTGAAGATATCGGTAATTTGTTTTTGGGTTTCAATGTACTCTAAGATGATGTCCTTCTTAGCAACATGATCATTTATAAAATGGTGTCTCACGTCTATGTGTTTGGAACGGAAGTGGTGTACCAGATTCTTGGAAAGACAAATAGCACTTTGATTATCAACCATGATAGGGCAAGTATCACAATTGACACCATAGTCACTAAGAGTGTGTCTCATCCAAGGAACTTGTGCACATGCAAGACCCGCGGCAATATATTCCGCTTCAGTTGTGGACAATGACACCGAATTCTGTTTCTTAGAAAACCAAGAAACTAAGGAATTTCTAAGAAATGGCAAGTGCCACTAGTACTTTTCCTGTCGGACTTGCATCCGGCAAAGTCGGCATCACTATATGAGATTAAATCATATGTGCTAGACTTAGGTTAGCGTAACCCATAATCTAGGGATTGATTGAGATAACAAAATATTCGTTTAACCGCAATCAAGTGTGACTCCTTAGGTCTTGCTTGATATCTAGCACAAAGACATACGGAAAACATAATATCGGGCCTACTAGCGGTTAAGTAAAGTAAGCTATCGATCATACCTCGATATAGACGAACGTCTACATCTTTTCCGCTTTCATCCTTGTGTAGATGAGTAGTAGTACTCATGGGAGTCCTTTTGCTCGAAGACGATTCCATCCCGAATCGCTTATTAAGCTCCCCTGTGTACTTTGTCTGATGTATGAACGTGCCATTCTCCATTTGTCAAATTTGTAATCCAAGGAAGTAGGTGAACTCTCCCATGTGGCTCATCTCAAACTCATCCTTCATAAAATTGGAAAATTCTTGACAAAGATTAAAGTTAGTAGAACCGAAAATAATATCGTCTACATAAACTTGAATCAAAAGAATGTCATTTTCATAATCTTTAATGAAGAGTGTAGAATCAACTTCTCCCATTTTAAAACCTAAATTCAAAAGAAAGGTCTTAAGACGATCATACCAAGCTCTAGGAGCTTGTCTCAATCCATACAACGCTTTCTTAAGTTTGAAAACAAGGTTTGGAAATTTTTCATGAATAAAACCGGGAGGTTGAGAAACATTGACTTCTTCATTGACAAACCCATTTAAAAATGCACTTTTAACATCCATTGAAATAACTTAAAATTCTTATGTGATGCAAAAGATAAAAGCAACCTAATAGCTTTTAATCTAGCTACGGGGGCAAAAGATTCTTCGAAATCAATACCTTCCTCTTGCCGGTAGCCTTGAGCTACTAACCTTGCTTTGTTCCGTGTGATTACCTCGTTTTCATCCGTCTTGTTCTTGAAGATCCATTTGGTCCCAATAACTTGGTGACCACTTGGAAGAGGCACAAGTTCTCAAACTTCGTTTCTCTCGAATTGCATTAGTTCTTCTTCCATTGCCACTATCCAAGATCAATCCTCACAAGCTTCTTGGATGTTCTTTGGCTCAATGGTAGAGACAAATGCGCAATGAGAGAATTCTTCAATTCTTGATCTCATTCGAACACCCACACCAATATCTCCAATAATTTGGTTATGGGGATGGTTGCGAATGGTCGGGTAAGCTTTGGGTATACCTGGATCACTAGGAACAACTTCAACAACTTCATTAGAAGTGTTAGTCTCAACAATAGTATCATTAATCTTAACATTATTAAGAGAATCACAAAGAATCTCTACATTATCATCATCAACATGAGGAAAATCAAAATCTTCATAAAACGATACGTGAAGTGATTTCTCAATCGTTGAAGAAGTTTTGTTGTATATCTGGTAGGCTTTGCTACGTGTGGAATATCCAACAAAAATTCCTTCATCGGATCTTGGCTCGAATTTGTCTAAATTACCAAAGGTGTTCTTTATAAAACATTTCGAACCAAAAACACGAAAATATTTCACTTGAGGCTTTTTATCATAAAACAACTCAAAACAAGTTTTGTTTGTTCGAGGTCTCACTAGGATCCTATTGAGCACATAGCATGCCGTGTGCACCGCTTCTGCCCAAAATTATAGTCCTAAATGACTATCATGGAGCATAGTGCGAGCACACTCAATAAGAGTCCTATTCTTTCTTTCTACAACACCATTTTGTGGTGGAGCACGAGGAAAGGAAAAGTTATGAGTTATCCCGGAGTCATCACAAAATTTAGTAAAAGACTCATTCTCAAATTCTCCTCCATGATCACTACGAATAGTGATAATGGTGGATCCTAAAAGATTCTGAATCTTCTTTGCAAATTTGGTAAACTCTTCATGAGCTTCATTCTTATTAGTTAAGAATGAAACCCAAGTAAATCTAGAAAAGTCGTCAACGACAACTAGTCCATAATGAGCATTACCTAAAGAAGCGGTTTTAGTTGGTCCAAATAAATCTAGATGTAGAAGTTCTAGGGGCCTCTTAGAAGTAATCCCTTCTTTAAGCTTAAATGAAGTTTTACTTAGTTTACCTCTTTGACATGAATCACAAAAGTTTTTCTTATTAAAAGCAATCTAAGGAAAACCTTTGACTAGATCATGCTTAGCTAACTTATATAAGTGCTTGAAGTGAACATGACCAAAACGGCGATGCCATAATAGTTGTTCACTAATGTTAGCAACTAAGCAATGTTCTACGGTTTTAGGCAAGCTCAAATAATAAATATTTTTATGCCTAATACCGGAAAATAAAACATTTGAATCACAATCAACAATAGTACACAATCCTGCTCCAAAGTTAACCTTGTAACCTTTGTCACAAAGTTGACTAATGGAAATGAGATTGTGACATAAACCACTAACAAGATAAACATTAGTAATTAAAGGTTTGGAAGGATTACCAACGATACCTACTCCAATGATGGTTCCCTTTTGATTACCTCCAAAAGTGACCGTTGCACCATCCTTGATGCTAATCACTTCGGAGAGCAATGAGGGATCTCCCGTCATGTGTTTGGAGCAACCGCTATCAAGAATCCATCCTTTCCCTTTAGAGCTAATAAGACATTTATTGCTCTTCTTCTTTCTCTTGGGTACCTATATAATATACCATAAGCTTATGGTACCCAATGTTTGTTGGGTCCAAGGGGATTAGCCCTTTGGAAGCCAAGTCCAAGTGGACTTCCGCTTCCAAACATAGTTACTATTTCTAATCACATCATGAAAGTAGGAATCAACATAAGCATTCCTAACATTTAGACTAGTGTTCTTAGGACCCCAAATAGTGTACATCTTGGAAGTCCTATTCCTAGTTGCATGCATATGTGTTGGATTTCTATGTGGTGCCTGCTTCTTAGGAACATGATTTCTAGCATAGAGATGTGGTGGAGGATATGCATTGTACATTCTAGGATGATATGTATGCTTGGGAACATGCATATTATATGAAGCATAAGGATCATGCATGACATGTGGAGGATGAGCATACATGAAGGAATGATGCGTATGAGCATACGGGTGTATAGGAGCACGTACATGAGTATTTCTCATTTGTGGTTGTGTACATGTCCAGGGGTGCGGAGCATAGAATGTGTCATGATTATCCACTTGTGAAGTAGGATGTTTCCTACGTGGATGAGTGTTAGTGTACATAAAAGCATGGCCTTGCTTTTGGTTCCCACCCTTAGTGGGTTTCTTGCCAAAAGGAAGACAAGGTGAAGTGGTGAAATTCTTGGTAGGATTGCTACCTATAGTGTCTTTGACACCACTTGTGGATGCACCAAAGGAAGGCCTCACAAAATCCATAGTGACACCACTATAGGAGGTGCGAGCATTAGATGCATTCGCTTTTACAAATTCAAGGCCAACACGATGTGTGGCCGGAAATTGGTTTGCAAGCAAATCATCCAATTGTCCTTTTCCCTTATTGAATCTCACAATACGGGAGGACTGATCACTCCGTATTTTACACCTTTTTTCTGCATGTTTGCATGCCATTTAGATCGCTCAAATCGTGTTTTTCATGTTTATTCGACAATATTGCGATGCTTTTCACGATTTGTTGTTTTTGTCATATTTCAGGAGATTTGGAGTGATTTGGAGTGATTCTGAGATGCACCCACTCCGGAGTGTCACCGACGACTCTCTTGAGGGGTATTCTGCGATTGGAGAGGAGTGGAAGAAGAAAGAACGTCGTAGGAGCGATGATGAGGCAAAAATACGAAGAATGGGCATTTTCAGCATGCCACTCGACCGAGTGAAGGAGTCACTCGGCCGAGCATAGACAGCCCGCTCGGCCGGCCAGATCGGACACGCAACAGAGCTAATATCAGCGTGCACTCGGCCAAGCATCGCCAGACCACTCGGCCGAGCACCGAGTCATCCCTCGCCTGAGTGGAGCCAAGACGACGGCAACCAAAAATGTTGAACTCTCTGGAATCCGTCAGTCAGCCCCAAAGATCGACTCGGCCGAGTGACGAACGCCGTCCGCCCGAGTGAAGAACGCCCATCGGCCGAGTGAAGAAAAGTCACTCGACCGAGTGACTCCCGAGGAGACGACCCCTAAGACCCCTAACTCGCTGGAATCTGTCAGGGTCTCTCACTCGGCCGAGTGACATTTGTCACTCGGCTGAGTGAGCAACGCTGCCTATAGCGTAAGTTGCGATTTTGAGGCTGCACAGAGGCAGTTTCGTCACAGTTTTGGGCGATTTTGGGGGGTATTTAACCCCAGTTTTTAACCTAGTTTAGAGAGCTTTTTCCTGAACTTTTGGCAGCCTTTTTGATTAACTTTTAGGAGATTAGATTTGGATTATTGGAGAGGAGATAAAAGTTCCTTTTTGTTGGATGCTATTAGAACTCCATTGGTTTGTCTTTCTCTCTATTAAAAACCATATTTTTTTCTTGATATCTTGATTATTGCAATGAATTCTCTTGTTATTTCCATTGAATATCTAATGATTTGCATGATGAATTATGAGTAGTGTTATCGTCTTAGGGCGTAGGGATGAATCCTACGAGCCCAATTTCAAATTTGTGATGAATAGGTAAAATTCTTGCTAGGATTGATTAGGGTTAGTTTGGGATTGATTTAATACGAATAGCTAGGTATTCAAACCGATTGGGATTTGCAAGAGATTGGATCCCAATTCGATAGGAAGCCCTAGAAATTCGAATTGGGTTGTAGTTGGATTCCCCTAGGATTGGTTTGCAAGAGATTGGACTAATACTAGGGTTTTCGATTGCAATTCCATACCGGTACCCGTTTGCAAGAGATTGGACGGGTAGGAACTATCTCAACCTAGGTCGTAGCTCGAGTTTGCACGAGAGTGGGCTCGAGATACGATTGAACGATGATGTTGTTCTTCACGCTAGTTTGCCTAGGTTAGGGTTTGCAAGAGATTGGACCCTACCCTAGGTTTGCTATAGACCGGCAATAGCGCGAGAGCGTGAGCTTGGTTCTACATTTAGTTGCAACTAGTTCACCCGAATTTCAAGTCTAGCAATTGTGAAACCTACGAATCACAATGATGAGATACAGCAAGTAGCGGGGATTCCCTATCCCTAGGCGTCTTTATTAATTTGATATTTTCTTTCGTATAATTGAACGACTGTGACCGCATTACTGCGAACATTTCTGTACTGTTCCTATAGTCAGGTTGACTGAAGAAGACACTGTCATACTTCCTCCTCGTGTTCGATACCCGCTCGCCGCTACACCGTGCACTTGCGGTAAGACTACAGTGTCGCCGTCCCGAGACGTGTATCCGGGGCGTGACCAAGTTTTTGGTGCCGTTGCCGGGGAGGTGTTTCCCGTTGGGTGCCAATTTGTCACAATTAGGTTGATTAGACTAAAAAAAGAAAGAAAAAAAAATTTAACAAAAGGGAATTTTCACCCCGCCACCATTACTACCATTTCTATATTCTTTTGTGCCACTGATATTTTTCTCCAGGTATTTATCTTTGTTTATCAGGTGTTATGGATGGTATTATGTGGACCACAGATTTTGAGGAGGAAGCATTTCAGAACTTATTGAAGGGTCTCTTGGAGTCAGTGAGGTTCACCGGTTCAGAGAGCATTACAGCAGGTGATGCATTTGATCTACGATTTGCAGATTTTGTTATGAATCATGTTTCAGCTGCAGGAACAATTGAGGAGGACATCCATGTCAGTCTTGAGGGGGATAGATTAAATTTTTGGATTGCTCGTGGGCATTCCCCTCCACATGATGCATCCCCACAAGTTGACACACATGAGCAGCCAGTGATCGCTCCCGGATATACACCCGGAGAACGATTGTAGTTTTACTGCAAGCGCACGGTGTAGCAGCGAGCGGGTATCAAACACGAGGAGGTGGTGTTGGTTCCAATCTATCCTAGATTGGTTTGACTACGAATGTTTTATTGGTGGAGATGGTTATGGTATGATGTAATGACAAGGGTGGTGGATGTCGGTGGCGGTGATAAAGATGTTGGGTAAAATATCGATTCAAATATAATTTAATAGAAGTGTCTAGAGCTAGGGAATCCCCACTACGGATCGTCATTCATCCATGTGAATAGTGAATCTCAATATTAATAGACTTGCGTTGAGGTGAACTAGTCGTAACTGAATAGAGAACCAAGCTCACGCTCTCGCGCTATTGCCGGTCTATAGCAACCCTAGGATAGGGCCCAATCTCTTGCAAACCCTAGCCTAAGCCACTAGCATTAGGATCAACATCATCGTTCAATCGCCCCTTGAGCCCACTCTCGTGCAAACTCGAGTTACGATCTAGGTTGTGATAGTTCGTATTTGTCCAATCTCTTGCAAACGAATATGGGTATAGATTTATAATAAAAATCCTAGCTTTGGTCCAATCTCTTGCAAACCAAGTCTAGAGAATCTCGATTATAAACCTAAATCGAATATCTAGGCCTTCCCATCGATTAGAATCCAATCTCTTGCAAACCCTAGATCGATGGAAATCCCTAGCTATCCGTAATAGATCAATCACAACCTAACCTCCTAGCAATTCTAACAATTTAGAAATTCATTCATCACAAATCTGAAATTAGATCCATAGGGTTCATCCTCATGCCCTAGAACAACAAATCTACTCTAGCATAGCAATAACGATATGAGAATCAATAAAAATCATTGCTTGCATACAAAAAGATAGAAAA
This sequence comes from Scilla litardierei, assembly GCA_030789695.1. NCBI lineage: Eukaryota > Viridiplantae > Streptophyta > Magnoliopsida > Asparagales > Asparagaceae > Scilla > Scilla litardierei. The sequence goes on from CM061137.1 coordinate 53,456,121, forward strand.
ACAAAGATTCAAATAATAAGAACAAAATACTTAGCTTGATGAAGATCTTCAATCCAAAATACAAGCTTTTAGATCCAAGAGGGGGCCTAGGGCATGGCCTAACCTCCAAAAGAATCCCTAAGAAAACATGTTGGGAACCCCCTCTAATGATGGCTACAACCCTCTTAAATAGCCCCCAAAAAACCCTAACAAAACTGCCTAAAAACCCCCTGAAACCCGCACCCAAAACAAATTCTGAGCGCAACTTAAGTTCTGCGCCAGTCGCGACTCGGCCGAGTGGAAAGCTCACTCGGCCGAGTGGGAATTCCTGCAGAAATTCCAGAGAACAGCACTCTGTCAAAAACTGGCAAAAAATGATCACTCGGCCGAGTGGGAATGTCACTCGGCCGAGTGGAAATGTCACTCGGCCGAGTGACACTGACATGCGAATTCCAGCACTGCAGCATCGACTTGCAGAAATTCCCCAGATTTCATCCGACCTCCGATTGGCGCGTTCTTGGCGGCGTTGGAACCGTCATGAAGTCTACTATCCATAAAAAATATGAGAAAAATACTTTGACCTTTGGAATGATAGCAGATTTCAAAAGAGTGAGAGGTTGTCTGAAAATCTGGGCGCTGCGTGTCATCGGCTTCACTCGGCCGAGCGGAAAATGTCACTTGACCGAGGGGCTTTTGGTACTCGGCCGAGTCGGTGTCCAAAAGGATCTTTGAGATCGACTGTAAAATTCCAGTAAGTCGGCTCTTTTGGATGCCGTCGTTCGTGTGCCACTCGGGCGAGTGGTGTCTCCATACTCGGCCGAGTGGGATGTCGTCACTCGGCCGAGTGCACGCCAATCTTCAAGTAATTGTGTTTCTGATCTGGCCGGCCGAGCGGGCTTCTTTGCTCGGCCGAGTGACTCCTTCACTCAGCCGCGTGGCATGCTGAAAATGCCCAATCTTCATCATTTCACTTCCTCGTCGCTCCTACGACGTTCTTTCTTCTTTCACTCGTCTTCTATCGCTGATCAATAAGTCCATGAGCGATGCTCTGTTATGCGTGCAAGTCCTTTAAGCACATTTTTGCTCCCAATTGTTCATATTTCCTGAAATCCGAAAAAAACAAGAAATAGTGAAAAGTAACACAATATCATCGAATAATCGTGAAAATCGCAATATGAGCAACCGAAATGACATGCAAATATGCAGAAAAAAGGTGTAAAATATGGACCGATCAAAATCCCCCAAGCTTACCTCTTACTCGTCCTCGAGGAAGATAAGTAGAGAGACGAACTCGGGAGATGAAAATAAAGAAAATGAAATGAAAAATAAAGAACACGAGGTGGAAGGGGTCGCTAGATTCTTCTCTCAGATCTCAAGCCATAAGCTACACATCACGATAACTTGGAAAATACAAATCACCTGCTATAAGGATTTCATATCCTTCATAAACATGGTACTTGCAAGCTTTTAAGAACAATAAGAGGGACTCTCTAAATTCATACAATCAATTCATATCCACATCACGCATTTCATAGAATTTAATATACAAATGTTGGCGACGCACTTTTCAATCAAAAGTTATAAATGAAGCATATAAGATACACACCAAGCATGCAATAGAGAATAGAACAAGAGTCATGGCATTCACATATTTATTTCAAATCATGAAAAATCTCCATATCTAATATATTTTGCAAAGTCTAAGCATTATCGAATATTCCCATTCATGCACGTCTCCACTCTAATGTCATACTCACTCATATGGTCAAATGAATTCACCCCCCCAAGCTTAGCTTGAGGCATCATATCTAAAAGAATATGATAGTGGAAAATGGGATTTTTGCCTTGGTTTTCCCAAGTATTTTGTGGCTCCAATAATGAGATAGAGAAATATCTTTTTTTTATTTTGGACTTTGTTTCTCATTTTTCTTTTTGGATTTTTGTAGGAGCTATATGATTTGTATTTTTGGATTTTGGCACCTTTTTGGCTTTTTGGACTTTTTGGAGCTAAGTTTTTCTTTTGTGGGGATTTTTGGGAAATAGATGCGATATAAGTAGCTTTAGGAGGTGAACTCAAGTGACATGTAGAGAATAAAAAGATATATGTGGAGAAAGAAATAATGTAACACTCGGTTCACTATAAGATGTGCACGAACGGTTCAATAAAATAATACTTCAACTAAAACTCATATGTAAGCATGAATATTCTCAATCATCTCAATAAAAAGTGAAGTCAAGCGGTAAAGAGTACTTTCATATCAAGCATGCAACAGAAGGTGAATAAGATGATAAGGCAGATGCTCCCGTTATACAATTGATGCGTGAATCTTGGTGCACTTCCAACAAAAGCATACTAAACACTAATCCATACATTCAGTTTCAACTAATATCATGCATTCATATAGAGAAATCATCAAAAGAATATATAAGCAAGCACATGGAAAGCATGATACTAAATACTCTAAGTAGCATGGCAAGGAATAATAAGCATCGTGATGGCTGCTAAAGCAATAAGAGATATCATCATAAGGAGCAAATCTAGCAAAAGGAGGAAAAGAAAATACAGAAATAAAAATTAAAGAGAGGAAAGAAAAGAAAAACAGGTACACACTATGATGCATGAACACACATAAAAGGAAAATAAGATGGAAAAATCAGAAAGATGATGCAAAAATTTGAAAAATTTTAAAAACCCTAAAATAAAGTAAAAATGCAACTAATGCATCTAAATGGCATTGAAATGCACTCCCCCAAGCTTAAACTTCACATTGTCCTCAATGTGATCATAATGGAAGAATATGAGGAACAACGATAAATATGGGGGGCAAATGAAAAATGATGACATGAATGACATGGATTCCTAATGCAACTACATGCACATACAATGATGCATGAGAGCGCCTTCCCCTAAGCTTATACCAAACAATCCTATTCAAATGACTCGATCAAAAATGTCACGGCTTTGCAAAGCGTGATCAAGTCAAACGAATAAGAAAGTAAGGTTTCACTTGAAAGAAATGCTCGATGGTGGTGAGCAAAAGGATGTGACACATCAAAATATGAAGAGGGCAATAAATATATATAATGGGTTTGGGGTGTAAATGATTATTATTGCCATCATATGAGGTGATATTTATTCAAACAAATCTATACGGTCCTCTCGCTGTCGAGAGGGTTCGAGTTTATTGAAAGCATAAAATTTTACGCTATTGCTACACTACTGGATTGATATCACCTATAGCAAAAGGCGGATCCAGTATCTTTGCCGGTGCCGGTAACTTCTCCAACTGCTCCTTCCGTGGCTCCGCCAAGCGCGTATGTCCACGGACTCCAACGAACTCCAGCAATGCATCCTCCAGCATTCCCACAAGGACTCCACCTGTACCCTGCAGAGAATAGGATGCATCAGTTCGCTGCAAAAAATTCACCCTCGTAATAAAAGTATCCCAAAGAGGATCGTCTATAAAAATATATGGAATAAATAATGGTGGACGATACTTCCCTGGAAATAATCCAATATCCTCGCGTGCCGTGATAGCTGTCTCCATGGTGTCTTCTCTATGCTGCTGAGATAAATCTAGATCATAGGTGTGGACTTCCTCGATAGGCTCGTCAAACTGTGACACGTCCAAGCATACCTCCGGTCCATAATCGTATGTGTGCTGCAAAAGGTATGACGTGTCAAAAATATCTGAATCAAAATAAATATCGAATGGAATGCATGATTCAAAAATGGAGTGTGTAAAAATATCTCCCTGAGTGGGAGCAGTAAGCTCTGTGGGATAGTCCTCTACGTCAGTGGAAGGATGAGGTGGCTGCGGAATCTCTAATGGAGGAGGGTAGTGCTCGGGATCCTCATGAATGGCTGTGTCCTCATCCCGATGCACGACCTCCTCGGTGATAAGCTCTGGCTCCATGTGTAATGCCTCCTCAAAAGCATGCTTCGGCTCTGCGAGGTAAATAACATCAATGTCTTCTCCATCTGAATCATCTCCATCCATCCACTCATCGTATGGACTAGCTGTGTCTGTGGGTGGGGGAGTGACGACGGTGAAATCCGGCTCTGTAGCAACACGCCCTGAGTATCTCATCGCAGTTCTCTCATCAGAAGTGGCTGCATCTGTACCTGGTACCGTTGTCTCCTCAGATGTGGAAGCATCAATGTCTTCAGCCTGCCGTCCAAGAATCTCATCCAGATATGCATAAAAATGTGTGGTCCATATAATCACAGCCTCAGTGGAAGGTAGAGGTGGCTGCAGAAGCTCAACTGCAGGTGGGCAAGACTCTGGATTTATCTGAATGAAGTTGCCCTCGTCCCAAAGTGCTGCCTCCATAATGCAATGCTCTGGCTCCACATGTGATGCCTCCTCGTGAACTATCAATGTAGGCTCTCTCTGGAATGGTGATGCTGGCTGCGCTTGTGTGTCAACTTGTGAGGATGCATCATGTGGAGGGGAATGCCCGCGAGCAATCCAAAAATTTAGTCTATCCCCCTCAAGACTGACATGGATGTCCTCCTCAATTGTTCCTGCAGCTGAAACATGGTTCATAACAAAATCTGTAAATCGTAGATCAAATGCATCACATGCTGTAATGCTCTCTGAACCGGTTAACCTCACTGACTCCAAGAGGCCCTCCAATAAGTTCCGAAATGCTTCCTCCTCAAAATCTGTGGTCCACATAAAACCATCCATAACACCTGATAAACAAAGATAAATACCTGGAGAAAAATATCAGTGGCATAAAAGAATATAGAAAAGGTAGTAATGGTGGCGGGGGCGAAAATTTCTTTTTAATTTTTTTTCGTAGTCTAATCAACCTAATTGTGACAAATTGGCACCCAACGGGAAACACCTCCCCGGCAACAGCGCCAAAAACTTGATCGCTCCCGGATATACACCCGGAGAACGATTGTAGTTTTACCGCAAGCGCACGGTGTAGCAGCGAGCAGGTATTGAACACGAGGAGGTGGTGTTGGTTCCAATCTATCCTAGATTGGTTTGACTACGAATGTTTTATTGGTGGAGATGGTTATGGTATGATGTAATGACAATGGTGGTGGATGTCGGTGTCGGTGATAAAGATGTTGGGTAAAATATCGATTCAAATATAATTTAATAGAAGTGTCTAGAGCTAAGGAATCCCCACTACGGATCGTCATTCATCCTTGTGAATAGTGAATCTCAATATTACTAGACTTGCGTTGAGGTGAACTAGTCGTAACTGAATAGAGAACCAAGCTCACGCTCTCGCGCTATTTCCGGTCTATAGCAACCTTAGGATAGGGCCCAATCTCTTGCAAACCCTAGCCTAAGCCAAAAAACTTGATCGCGCCCGGGCGTACACCCTAAAAGAGCGACCGTGTAGTTTTACCGCAAGCGCACGGTGTAGCGGCGAGCGGGTATCGAACACAGGGAGGACGTATGATGGTGCCTTCTCCGAACAACCTGGCTATGGGGACAGAAAAGTAGGAAATTGCCTTTCGGCGATGTTGTCACAATCGTCAAACAATGTAAAAAGAGATATAAAATCAAATAAAGACGCCTAGGGAATAGGGAATCCCCGCTACTCACCGTATCTCGTCATTGTGACTCATCGGTTTCACAATTGCTAGGGAAGAATGTCAGGTGAACTAGTTGCAACTGAATGTAAAACCTAGCTCACGCTCTCGCGCTGTTGCCGGTCTATAGCAAACTTAGGCTCGGGTCCAATCTCTTGCAAACCCTAGCCTAGGCAAGCTAGCATTAGGATCAACATCATCGTTCAATCGCATCCCGAGCCCACTCTCGTGCAAACTCGGGCTACGACCTAGGTTGGGATAGTTCCTACCCGTCCAATCTCTTGCAAACGGGTATCGGTATAGAATCGCAACCGAGAATCCTAATATCGGTCCAATATCTTGTAAACCGATACTAAGGAAACTCAATTTCGACCCAATTCGGATTTCTAGGGTTTCCTATCGAATTGGGATCCAATCTCTTGCAAATCCCAATCGATATGAACACCTAGCTATCTGTATTATATCAGTCCTAAACTAACCCTAATCAATCCTAGCATTAGTTCTACCAAATCGTCACAAATCGGAAATTGGGCTCGTAGGGTTCATCCCCACGCCTTAAGACGTTAAAACTACTCACAAATCATATCGCAAATGGAAGAACAATCAATTGAAATAGCAATAGAATTCATGGCAATACTAAAATTAGCAATAAAAATAGAGTTTTTAGTGAAGAGGGAGACAAACCAATGTAGCTTCCAAAGAATCCAACAAAATAACACTTTTATCTCCTCTCCAATCTCAAGAATTAAACTCTAAAAAGTCTAATCTAAAAAGGCTGCCAAAAGCAATAGAAAAGCCCCCTAAAATAGGTTAGAATCTGGGGTTAAATACCCCCCAAAACTGCCCAAAAATTCGTGACCAAACTGCCCCTGCGTAGCTCCAAAATCGTGATTTCCGCTACAGGCAGCGCTGCTCACTCGGCCAAGTGACAAAAGTCGCTCGGCCGAGTGATAGACCCTGATGATTTCCAGTAAGTCTGGGGTCTTGGGGGTCTTCACTGCGGGGGTCACTCGGCCGAGTGAGTTGTCGTCACTCGGTCGATGGGCTATCTTCACTCGGGTGGTCGGCAATTGCCACTCGGCCGAGTGGGGCTTCTGATGCTCAGACTGACGAAAAACAGTAAGTCGGGACTTTTTGATGGGCGTCGTCTGAGTGCCACTCGGGCGGACGGGATTTCGTCACTCGGTCGAGTTGGCTTCTGATGCTCGGCCGAGTGCACGCTGATAGCGTGTCCGATCTGGCCGGCCGAGCGGGGTCTCGATGCTCGACCGAGTGACTCCTTCACTCGGCCGAGTGAGATGCTAAAAATGCCCAATCTGAATGTTCTTGCCTCCTCGTCGCTCCTACGACGTTCTTTCTTATTCCGCTCCTCTCCAATAGCAAAATACCCCTCGGGGAAGTCGTCGGTGACACTCCGGAGTGGGTGTATCTCGGAATCACTCCAAATCGCTCCAAATCTCCTGAAATATGACAAAAACAATAAATCGTGAAAAGTATCGCAATATTGTCGATAAATCGTGAAAAACATGATTTGAGCGATCTAAATGGCATGCAAACATGCAGGAAAAAGGTGTAAAATACGGAGTGATCAAAATCCCCCAAGCTTACCTCTTACTCGTCCTCGAGGAAGATAGGTAAAAGGCGAACCCGGTGGATTCAGAAAATGAAAACGATAGAAAAAACGGAAAATGAAAAACGAAGAAGAAAGAAGAAAGCGAAGTGGGAAGCTGCTAGATCATTTTTTTCTCAGGATGTGGGTTTTGCTTACTCATATAGCATGCATCGAATGTAAAACACATGTCAAAGATTTTTATTTCGATATCATAGTATAATAATGCAAATAGAGATAGAAAACCCAAGAATATTGATATAGCATGAAAAATGGAATAATTCTAAGATTAACATTGTCTGAATCATCTAAAGCGGTATACAATATCGCAGATCACACACTTTTCAATTGAATGCTTTCTATGAGGAGTATAAGAATATCACGCAATAGAATAAAAGAATAGAAAAGCGTGGATTTCATGAAATGAGTGCTAGGCGTAGATTTCTGGATTTCGTGAAGCTAAAACAATCTCACCGAGTATAGAATATTACTTAGCCTAGGTTGTCATGCACTGTCAGGTAGTCACTCTCTCACACATCATTGGATTCTCTCCCCCAAGCTTATCTATAAGCGTGGTGGCACATACAAAACTGTATTTACATTCCCCATTTCTTTTGAAGCTCCAAATGCAAAAGAAAATAAAAATAAAAACAAAAAGAGGGAAGAAAGAGAGAGAGTATATGAGATGGGATCGTTTATTGAGATTCTTTTCTCTTTTCTTTTCTTTCTTTTCTCTCTCTTTTTTATAGCATATATACACAAATGATCCCAAATCAAAAGAGAGAGAAGGATATACAAGAATTTTTCTTTTTCTTTTTGGTTTTGGGAAATTTGGAGCTAGGAATTTAATAACGGGGGAAATGCCAAATATTAGAATTGCTAAGGGGAGATTCACCAATGATTTTAAAATGGAGAATTAATGTTCAAGATATGTGGAGAAAGAAATAAATGTATCTCTCAGTTCACTCTATGGGACGTGCATGACAACTTCAGCAGGGTAATCTAATCTACTCAGTTTCGATCACAAAAAAGCAAACTAATCTAGATTTATCATAGCTAACATCATTCAATCATCCTGAAGTGAAGTGTACAAAACATGCAAATAGAAGTGATATAGGAAAATAAAACGGTACTCCAGATATAAGCATTCAATGTGTGAATCTTGGTGTGTTTTCTACGATAGATACATATGAATATTCAGACTCAGCTAATAATAGAATTTCATCCATTTTCATACGGAAAAAGTGTGGGTTACTATCTTTAAATGCAAGGCAGATCACAGCATATGATATCAGAAATAAAAGCTAAGACATGACAAATATAGCATGCATATAGAGAAAGCTAACTCCACGTCATCATCATCACAGGAAAGTCATCTCTAGCATGAGATGAAAGAAATAAAGATAAAAAAGGGAAAACAAAACTATTTACAATGCGGAACACGAAGAAAATGAGAAAAACATGATGCATGGTAAAAAAGAAAAAATGAAAAAGTGATGAAAATGAGTGCAAATGCGGAAAATGGCGTGAAAAAACTAAAAATAAAGGTGGTAAATCAAAAAGCGTGAAAACTCACTCCCCCAAGCTAAAGTGCACAGTGTCCTCAATGTGCGAAGTGTGGCACACCGAGCGACGTGTAATGTGAGGGGTAGGTGAGGATGCATGCATGATGAAAAAGAAATAAAAATAACAAAATGAAAATATGATGCGGACATGATGCATGCAGATATAGGAGTGAATCAGATATAAGAGTGTCATACCAAAAAGTCTCTCCCTCTCTTCCAAAAATGATAAAGATAGATATGATCAAAATGTGGACCCAAAACAGTGAGGGGAGGGGGGGGCAAAAATCATCAGGACCAAGCAGAGACGGGCAGCATGACGGCAAAAAAGATCAATGGCATCAAGGGTGCCTAAGAGGGCGGTGCTGCGCCGTCTCCGTCCTGAGGCGGAGGTGGAGGTGGAGGTGGTGGTGGCTGGGGAACAGGCTGCTGGGTGGGTGTGGGTAGGGGTGTGGAAGCAGGCTGGGTGTGTGTAGGAGTGGGGGTGGGTACCTGCTGGGTGGGTGTGGGTAGGGTCGGTACGCGAGGAAGCCGCTCGAGAATCTGAGTGAGGCAAAAGTGAATGCCCGGAAGTAGGTCGAAGCGGCTGGCCATAGCGGTGACGGTGGCAGACAGGGTCCTGAGGTCACCTCTGAGGCCACTCACCGCCCCCTCGAGAGCACGAATGCTCTGAAGTACAGTGTCGGGGGGAGGTGGTGCAAAGGGACGCACATGTCTGTGCTGTGCAGGATGGGGCTGGCGGACTCGGGTGGTGTAGTGGATGGGCTCAGCAGGCATGTGGAGGAAGGGTGATGTGCTCACAAGTGGAGGCCTAGCCTCAGTGCGAGGCTGGGGCGCAGGCTGGTGTGAAGTGGAAGCAGCAGCAGCAGAAGTGGAATATAAAAGTGGCGACGAGGCGGCAAGAGAGGTCAGTGACACAGACGTGGGAACAGACGTCACGACACTCTCAGATAGTATGGCCACGGTGGAGACAGAAGTGACAACCGCTGGGGAGGCAGTGTGGGGTCCAAAAGGTGAAATCCCAGCGGAGATCATACTAGCCATGGTCTCCACGACGGCAGTGAAAGAAGGCTCTCCGCTCTCAACAAAAGTAGGTGGGCGCTCGGGTAGTGCGGAGCAAAGGGGCTCGACGGACAGAGGGTCAGCTGTGGTGGGAGTGGTGGTGGGCTCAGCAAGTGTACTCCCGACACCAGCAGAAGTGTGGACAGTGGTATCAGGAGCAGAAGAAATATCAGGCACAGGCTGAGGGGCCACGGGGTCAACGGGTGCAGCGTGTGCAGCGTGGGCCTGCTCAGCCTGCTCAGCCTCCTCGGCCTCAAGCACGTAGGCGGCGGGGATCAGGAGATCCATCGCCAGAAGCCAGTCCACCTGTGCTGGTGCTATCTGTGTCCGAGCTGGGCTCGGAAGGACCATGTAGTCAGCACCGTAGGGACAGTGCAACCAAACCCAGTGTCACTGGCCGTGCGGACGAAGCATCTTCATCCGGGCCATGACGTCTATAGACAGTGAAGTGGGGCCCGGAGAACGACAAAAATCGACCGGTAGGTCCTCGCCGGTCATCAGGGCGAGCAGGGTGATCAGACCGCTGCAACATATCGGTGAGCGAGCGCCCACCGATACGATGATGCGGTCCAAAAACCAGCTCACGATATCAATCACGACGGCGGGGACCAACTCCTCACTCTCCCTAGCTAGAACTCTGGGGCGCGTCATCGCATAGATCATATAAAGCTCTAGTGTGGACATCGTCCCAGGCTCATACCTCGCCAAAAAAGTAGTCGCCATAAGGCGCTGAGCTATGCGGAGGCAGGGGTAGACGATGGCCGAGGCCTTGGCCCTACTAGGGTCAAAGGCAGCTGGTAAACCCGTGATCCGGGCCCAGAAAGCGTGGGAATCGAAGGAAGGTGGGGGGATGTGAGTGGGGGCATAACCATGGTCGGCCCCGGGGATATCGGGCCACGAAAAGAATGCTCTCATCATACCGAGAGTGACCTGGCACTCTCGGTCCATAAACCTAAACGAGCATCCCTCGTCGGTCCGGGCTATAGAACTCAGCACCTCAAGTGTCGGACGGACGAAGGTGTCCGCCGACACTAGGAAAAAATCTCGCCAACCCACATTGTCATACAACGTGAGCATCCCCTTAAGTACCCCCAGGCGTCCTAGGTCTGCAAGGTGTGCGAACCTGGAGGGTACAATCGAGCGCTGGGAAATGCGCTCAAAAACGACGCGGTGTGCGTCGTCTCGAAACGTAATCCCCAGCGGCCCGACAAGTGGAGCCGGTGGTGGCAGTGGGTCGGCAGGGAGTGGTTGTGCGGGGTGAACGGGGACTGCAGACCGTGGCTGTGCTGGGTGAACGGGGTCTGCAGGCTGTGGCTGTGCGGGGTGAGGTGGTGTAGGCGGGGGAGAGTCCTCCATCTCGTGGGAGGGGCCGGGCTCATCCGGCCGCTTCCGCTTGGCGGAAGCTCTCCTGGTGCGTGGCCGTGTCCGGGGCGGCATGTGGGCCCCGGGTGCTCACCAAAAATAGAAAAAACACGGCGTGCGAAAATAAGTGGAACGAGTATACCGTAACACGCCGCAAGAGCAAAATAGTGGATGCGTGCGAATACACCGCCTCCACGAAGCCAAAAACACTCCCCGGAAGCTCCCCTAGGCTCCCCTAAGCTCCCTAATATAGCCTGCACATCAAACGAAGATATCAGCGAGTAATATTCAAAATACATGGGGGGTTAGGGGTATAATGGATAGATAATGCAGTTAATTTGAATTAGGGGCTCAATTAGTGCACGGATCGTCAAAAAATACAAGAAAAAGGAGAAAATGGGTGATTTTGGGGTTACCGGAGCTCGGCCGGCGGCAAGGGAGTCGGCGGCGACTCGGTCGGAGGTCCGGCGGTCGTCGGCGTCGGTGGTCGGCCGAGCGCCACCGTCGGCGAGGCGGTCGGGCGAGTGGGAGGTGAGATCACAGCGGTCAGGGGTTGACAGGGCGCGAGCTCGGGCGATGAGAATTTGTCGCTTCGAATTCCGCTCCGAGCCCGCAGCGCCTTATAAAGGAAATGTTACGACTCGGTCGAGTGACTATGACGCTCGGCCGAGTGAAAGTAACGGAAATATTTTTGAAAATTCCTCCCCGCTTACGACTCGGCCGAGTGGCTTTGCCACCCTCGGCCGAGTGGAAAAAGTCCATTCGGCCGAGTGGCACAAGCTACTCGGCAGTTCTCGCCCTAGGAGCGTATCGGTTTCACTCGGCCGAGTGAAGATATATACTCGGCCGAGTGGCAATTATACTGAAATTGAGAAAAGAAACAGAGAGTTGGGTACAACAGACTTCCCTCGTTTATGCGCCGCTCAGTCGGATGAACTTATGTACTCGGCCGAGTGGATATTCCACTCGGTCGAGTGACCCCTGTTTTCTGCTGTTTGGCTCCGTTTGGGCTCTAATCTCTGTTTTTCTTCCTCCAGATGATTTCTTACTCCTTCTAAGCATCGAGCGATTCCTGGAGCGCTCTTTGTCGCCTTGTTCATCCTCCTAATGATAGATATCCCTTTCTCCTCTCCTGTCAAAGAAAAATAGGACCCGTTATCACGAATTTTTCAAGAAAACGACTCAAAACACTAATAAGTTCTAAAACAAAAATAAAGATCAAAGTAAAAATAAAGCGATAACCGTCGGGTTGCCTCCCGACAAGCGCTCGTTTAAGGTCTTGAGCTCGACCCCCTTGGATTTTCAATTTAATGCGGGATATTGGGTGCATATGAGATGCACCCGTCGAATTTATCGGGAAGAACGCTTGGATTTGGGTGTTGTGGCGGCGTGTTCTTCCTCGGTGATCTTTCGTATCGGGTAGTGTTGGGGGGTGGCTCCCCCAAGCTAGTGCTTGCTCCGGGCCTTGGCTTCACCGGTGACACCGATTTTCGTATCGGTGGAGCTTTCTTCGGAGTCCTCGTCCTTGAGAGCTTGCAGATCTCCCGTATTCTTGCGACATCAGCGTCGCCTTCATCAATTTCCATGGAGAGATCGGGGGAGTGCTCCATATTTTCTTCTTGGCCCAAGTCCGGGCCTTCTTCGAAGCCATCCTCGAATATTGTGCCGATGGAATGGGGGATCGTTTCCTCAATGACCTCGTCAAGGAGGTCCATATAGTCCAGCTCCTCATAATAAGGCATGTGTTTCATTGCCTTGGGTATATGAAGCTCCACCTCGATGTTGCCGACGTTCAATGTTAGAGTCCCTTCACGTACGTCGACAATGACACCGGCGGTGGCGAGGAACGGGCGTCCAAGTATTAGCGACGTATCGCCCTCCTCCTTGACATCCATGACCACAAAGTCGCATGGAAAACAAATGCCTCCCGGGACTTGTAACGGGATGTCCTCTGTGATCCCTACTGGCCTTGTCATCCGACCATCTGCTAGTTGTATCCGCATGTCGGTAGGCTTCAATTCCGTGCTGGTGTTTAGTCTTCGGAACATAGAGAGAGGCATGAGGCTAACACTAGCCCCTAAGTCTACTAACGCCTTTTATAGAGGGACGCCGCCTAAGGTGCAAGGAATTCAGAAACTCCCCGGGTCTTTGAATTTGGCGGGCTCCTTCTCTCTCTTGGTGAACCAAGTCCCCTCCTCAGCGAGCATGATTTTCTCCTTCCTCTTTCTTCTCGTAATCAAATCCTTTAAGAACTTGGCGTATGTCGGGATCTCCACGATAGCGTCGAGGAAGGGGATATTGAGGCTTACCCCTCTCAAATACTCGAGAAACTTGGCTAGCCGTTTCTCCATCTTTGCTCTAGCAAGCCTCTGAGGGAATAGGATCGGTGGCATAAAATGCTTCTCTTCAATCAGTTGCTCCGCTCTTGACTTTTCTTCCCCTTGCGGCTCTTTCTCTCTCTCAACTTCAATGACAGGCTCACTTGGCTCTACTCTCTCCACCACGTTCTCCTCGGTAGGAATCATGACAGGAGTGGTATTCTTCCCACCTCTCGTAGTAACTGCAACCATGGCGTTGATATGGCCGGTGTTGCCCCGTGGATTTTGCTCGGGTTGAGCCGGCAACTGTTGACTATTTCGATTGAGCAACGCAAGTTGCTCCGAGATTTGGCCTACAATGGTTGCAAGGGAATCTTGGCCCGCCTTCAAGGAAGCATTAGTCTTCTTCTGCTCGACCATAAACTCCTCCACTCTAGCTTCAAAATCGGAACGTTGTTGAGCTTGCGGAGGGTTTGGATTTCTCCACCCTTGATTGTATCCGGGCGGCCTATAGGGTCCCACTTGTTGCCTTGGTGGGTGATTTTGTTGCGGTGGCCCCCTCGGTGGATAATGTTGTTGTTGTTGTGGTGGTGGTCGAGCTTGATGAGGTAGTTGTTGCGGGGGGTTCAATGCTCCGTCATTGTTGGCATAGGAGAAACCGGGATGGTTTCTAGCGGCCGGATTGGCCCAATATCCTTGGTTCCCCGCGACGTATTGAACTTGCTACAAAGATCCCTCTCCTTGTTCTCCTCCCAAATACATAGCTTGGGATTGGTCTTGCCAATCGCACATTTGACTTGTTGGTGTGGATGTGGAAGGGGCTCCTTGGTGCTCAGTGATATATTTCTCCAGTCTCTCCACCACCTTGTGGAGAGAATCGAACTTGTTGGTCAGCTCCGCCACGGCCTTGGCCTCATAGATGCTAGATGGCTTCAAGAAGGACGAAGAGTGTCCTCGCTCGTCGCCCCATTGTTGATTGTTCGAGGCCATCTCCTCAATTAAGGTCGTAGCTTTGTCGGGAGTCTTCGATAAGATTGCCACATTTGCCGCGGCATCAATAATCTGCTTGGTCCCTGGTTGGAGACCATTGTAGAAGCTATGGACGAGCTCCCAATCTTCAATAATATGGTGGGGGTACTGATGCTGCAGGTCTTTGAAGCGCTCCCATGCCTCGTAGAGTGTCTCTTGAGGTCCTTGCTTGAAGGGCATGAGATCACTCCTAATCTTCACCGTCTTGGAGGGCGGATAGAACTTGTCGATAAACGCACTCGCCAACTCATCCCATGTGGTGAAGACTCCTTCAGCTTGCGTCCTCAACCAATAAAGAGCTTTATCCTTTAGTGTGAAGGGGAAGAGGCGCAATCTGATGGCATCTAGGGTGACGCCCGGCATCTGGAAGGTGGCACACTTCGACAGAAATAGCTGGATGTGGTAGTGAGGATTTTCATGGGCGTTCCCATGAAATGGATCCTGTTGCATAAGGACCACCAATCCGGTCTTCAACTCAAAATTATTGTCGGCCGCCAACTCCGGCATGGCTATGGACGAGGTCGTGGAGGAAGTCTTAGGCCGGAGCCTATCTCGAATGGAAATAATCCTCGCCATTCTTGCCGCTAACTCTTCAGGCGTCTCCCGAACGTTCATAAACCTCCCTTCCGTATCGGGTCTCCTCTCCGCTCTGATTCTCCGCAATGTACGCTCGATCTCAGGATCAAACAATATATCTACGGGGTCCGCTGTGGATCTCGTGTACATGCACGGGAAAACAAAGTTTCAAAGAAGTGATTAGCACAATGGAAGGGTTAGATAAAAAATGAAGAAATAAAACAAAAAGAAAGAAATATCTAGGGTGGTAGGATCAAACACAATCGTCTCCCCGGCAACGGTGCCAAAAACTTGATCGCGCCCGGGCGTACACCCTAAAAGAGCGACCGTGTAGTTTTACCGCAAGCGCACGGTGTAGCGGCGAGCGGGTATCGAACACAGGGAGGACGTATGATGGTGCCTTCTCCGAACAACCTAGCTATAGGGACAGAAAAGTAGGAAATTGCCTTTCGGTGATGTTGTCACAATCGTCAAACAATATAAAAAGAGATATAAAATCAAATAAAGACGCCTAGGGAATAGGGAATCCCCGCTACTCACCGTATCTCTTCATTGTGACTCATCGGTTTCACAATTGCTAGGGTAGAATGTCAGGTGAACTAGTTGCAACTGAATGTAAAACCTAGCTCACGCTCTCGCGTTGTTGCCGGTCTATAGAAAACCTAGGCTCGGGTCCAATCTCTTGCAAACCCTAGCCTAGGCAAGCTAGCATTAGGATCAACATCATCGTTCAATCGCATCCCGAGCCCACTCTCGTGCAAACTCGGGCTACGACCTAGGTTGGGATAGTTCCTACCCGTCCAATCTCTTGCAAACGGGTATCAGTATAGAATCGCAACCGAGAATCCTAGTATCGGTCCAATCTCTTGCAAACCGATACTAAGGAAACTCAATTTCGACCCAATTCGGATTTCTAGGGTTTCATATCGAATTGGGATCCAATCTCTTGCAAATCCCAATTGATATGAACACCTAGCTATCTGTATTATATCAATCCCAAACTAACCCTAATCAATCCTAGCATTAGTTCTACCAAATCGTCACAAATCAGAAATTGGGCTCATAGGGTTCATCCCCACACCCTAAGACGTTAAAATTACTCACAAATCATATTGCAAAGGGAAGAACAATCAATTGAAATAGCAATAGAATTCATGGCAATACTAAAATTAGCAATAAAAATAGAGTTTTTAGTGAAGAGGGAGACAAACCAATGTAGCTTCCAAAGAATCCAACAAAATAACACTTTTATCTCCTCTCCAATCTCAAGAATTAAACTCTAAAAAGTCTAATCTAAAAAGGCTGCCAAAAGCAATAGAAAAGCCCCCTAAACTAGGTTAGAATCTGGGGTTAAATACCCTGCCCAAAAATTCGTGACCAAACTGCCCCTGCGTAGCTCCAAAATCGTGATTTCCGCTACAGGCAGCGCTGCTCACTCGGCCGAGTGACAAAAGTCGCTCGGTCGAGTGATAGACCCTGATGATTTCCAGTAAGTCTGGGGTCTTGGGGGTCTTCACTGCGGGGGTCACTCGGCCGAGTGAGTTGTCGTCACTCGGCCGATGGGCTATCTTCACTCGGGCGGTCGGCAATTGCCACTCGGCCGAGTGGGGCTTCTGATGCTCAGACTGACGAAAAACAGTAAGTCGGGACTTTTTGATGGGCGTCGTTTGAGTGCCACTCGGGCGGACGGGATTTCATCACTTGGCCGAGTTGGCTTCTGATTCTCGGCCGAGTGCACGCTGATAGCGTGTCCGATCTGGCCGGCCGAGCGGGGTCTCGATGCTCGGCCGAGTGACTCCTTCACTCGGCCGAGTGAGATGCTAAAAATGCCCAATCTGAATGTTCTTGCCTCCTCGTCGCTCCTACGATGTTCTTTCTTCTTCCGCTCCTCTCCAATAGCAAAATACCCCTCGGGGAAGTCGTCGGTGATACTCCGGAGTGGGTGTATCTCGGAATCACTCCAAATCGCTCCAAATCTCCTGAAATACGACAAAAACAACAAATCGTGAAAAGTATCACAATATTGTCGATAAATCGTGAAAAACATGATTTGAGCGATCTAAATGGCATGCAAACATGCGGGAAAAAGGTGTAAAATACGGAGTGATCAAAATCCCCTAAGCTTACCTCTTACTCGTCCTCGAGGAAGATAGGTAAAAGGCGAACCCGGTGGATTCAGAAAATGAAAACGATAGAAAAAACGGAAAATGAAAAACGAAGAAGAAAGAAGAAAGCGAAGAGGGAAGCTGCTAGATCATTTTTTTCTCAGGACGTGGGTTTTGCTTACTCATATAGCATACATCGAATGTAAAACACATGTCAAAGATTTTTATTTTGATATCATAGTATAATAATGCAAATAGAGATAGAAAACCCAAGAATATTGATATAGCATGAAAAATGGAATAATTCTAAGATTAACATTGTCTGAATCATCTAAAGCGGTATACAATATCGCAGATCACACACTTTTCAATTGAATGCTTTCTATGAGGAGTATAAGAATATCACGCAATAGAATAGAAAGAATAGAAAAGCGTGGATTTCATGAAATGAGTGCTAGGCGTAGATTTCTGGATTTCGTGAAACTAAAACAATCTCACCGAGTATAGAATATTACTTAGCCTAGGTTGTCATGCACCGTTTGATGAGTCTATCGAGGAGATTGGATTATTTCGAGTATAGAATATTACTTAGCCTAGGTTGTCATGCACACATACGATTATGGACCGGAGGTATGCTTGGACGTGTCACAGTTTGATGAGTCTATTGAGGAGATCCACAGCTATGATCCAGATTTACCTGAGCAGCTGAGAGAGGACACCACGGAGACAACTATCACATCACGAGAGGATATTGGATTATTTCCAGGGAAGTATCTTCCACCATTATTTATTTCATATATTTATATAGACGATCCTCTTTGGAATACTTTTATTACAAGGGTGAATTTTTTGCAGCGAACTGATGCATCCTATTCTCTGCAGGGTACAGGTGGAGTCCTTGTGGGAATGCTGGAGGATGAATTGCTGGAGTTCGTTGGAGTCCGTGGACATATGCGTCTGGCGGAGCCACGGAAGGAGTAGTTGGAGCATTTGCCTGCACCGGTAAATATACTGGATCCGCCTTTTGCTATAGGTGATATCAATCCAGTAGTGTAGAAATTTTTATGCTATCAATAAACGCGAATTCTCTCGATAGCCAGAGGACCGTATAGATTTGATTGAATAAATATCACCTCATATGACGGCAACAAAAAAAATCTTTTACACCCCAAACCCATTATATATATTAATTGCCCTCTTCATATTTTGATACGCCACATCCTCTTGCTCACCACCATCGAGCATTTCTTTCAAGTGAATACTCACTTTCTTATTCATTTGACTTGATCACGCTTTGCAAAGCCATGACATTTTTGATTGAGCCATTTGAATGAGTGAGTAGACCTTAGAGTGGAGACGTGCATGAATGTGGATATTCGATAATGCTTAGACTTTGCAAAATATATTAGATATGGAGATTTTTCATGATTTGAAATAAATATGTGAATGCCATGACTCTTATTCTATTCTCTATTGCATGCTTGGTGTGTATCTTATATGCTTCATTTATAACTTTTGATTGAAAAGTGCATCGCCAATGAATTGTATATTATATTCTATGAAATTCATGATGTGAATATGAGTTGATTGCATGAATTTAGGGAGTTCCTTCCTTTGTTCTTAAAAGCTTGCAAGTACCATGTTTAAATAAGATATGAAATCTTTATAGCATGAGATTCGTATTTTCTGAGTTATCGTGATGTGTAGCTTTGGCTTGAGATCTGAGAGAATAATCTAGCGACCCCTTCCACCTCGTTTTCTTTATTTTATATTTTATTTCCTTTGTTTTCATGTCCCGAGTTCGTCTCTTTACTTATCTTCCTCGAGGACGAGTAAGAGACAAGCTTGGGGGATTTTGATCGGTCCATGTTTTACACCTTTTTTTGCATGTTTTCACGCCATTTCGATTGCTCATATTGCGATTTTCACGAGTATTTGACGATATTGCGTTACTTTTCACTATTTCTTGTTTTTGTCGGATTTCAGGAAATATGGAGCAATCGGGAGCAAAAATGAGCTTAAAGGACTTGCACCCACTCCGGAGTGTCACCCGAGGCTCTTTTGAGAGATATTCGGCGATGAAGACATGTGGTAGAAGAAAGAACGTCGTAGGAGCGACGAGGAAGCGAAAAGACGAAGATTGAGCATTTGCAGCATCTCACTCGGCCGAGTGAACCACCCACTCCTATATAAGGTGTTGCGTGCTCGGCGCGATTTTCAAAACGCCCAAATCTCATTCTCGCCCGAGCCCGCGTGACCTTTCAGCTCCCGTCCGCTGCGATCAGAGCCCACTTGCCTGAATCGCTCCGACCACCGCCTCCGCTCACCCGACCGCCGTCGGCCGAGCGCCGACCACCGACCCCCCCCCCCCCACCGCCGGCGACCACCCTCGCAGCCGGCCGACCAACGGTAACCCAAATTTCGCCCCTTTGCTCCTTTTACCCCTATTTTTGACGATCCGTACGCCCATTGAGCCCCTAACTCAAATCGACTTCTTTACTTATCTGTTATGTTGGATATGGATGACGTTTGTACACCCTTGTAGGGGATGTACGAGGGAACACGGACCTCGAACGTCGCACACACAAAGTCGTGTGCAAAGGGAATCTGTTCCCTTGTGGAGAGGATCTCTAGATTAATGGGAAAGTCGCATTATATGTGCATAAGTGCATGCGACATATGGCTAATAAAGGGGTAATATCTTAAGCTTATGTTGTACCATGCATATGGTACAACTTAAGCTTATAATGTGCCATGTATGATGGTACACCTTAGTTAAATTGTTCCAAAGGAACAATTACTCCTAAAATAACTACCTTGGGGGCTATAAATAAGACCC
The DNA here is from genome assembly GCA_030789695.1 of Scilla litardierei. Taxonomy (NCBI): domain Eukaryota; kingdom Viridiplantae; phylum Streptophyta; class Magnoliopsida; order Asparagales; family Asparagaceae; genus Scilla; species Scilla litardierei. The sequence continues at coordinate 53,476,122 of CM061137.1, forward strand.
AAGGGCTAGCCATTTCCTTACATTTTTGCATGGTATTCTTGCCTTGCATTTCATTCTAGCGAAGCTCTGCCGAAATCCTTCCTCTCTCTTTATCCAAGTTCTTAATCTAAAAGTAGAGATTTAGATTGTGGATTTATTAGCCTTACTCCGTTCGTGAGAAGACTCGATCCGTCGTGGCGAATCCGAAGGCGAAGTTCCGAGACTACCGTGCCGCATACACAAGCGTAAGTCTCAACTTCATTTATCGATCCTAACTCTGTTTTGACAGGATCCTACATTGGTATCGGAGCCATACGGGTTCGCCCCGGTCAAACCGCCGCCCCGTCGAAACTATGAACGAGTCGTTGTCTTTTTCACGAATGGGTCTCCTACCATTACGGATATGATAGGAACGCTTCGTGACGGAGGGAACGCAGCGGTTGTTCTTTTCACGTTAGGGTCTTCTGTCATTACGGATATGGCAGGAACTCTCCGTGACGGGAAGAACCGACCGTTCATATCGTCAAACTCGCTCTCTTCATGGATGCTGAGTCTCTATTCATAGTGAATGGGTGCTCTCTTCATGTGGAGCGCGTAGTTTACGAATTTTTTGAAGAGGGTTATTTTTTGGCACACAGCCATTGGAGGACAACTACTTACTCGACGAACGGGTGCTTCACCGGAGAAGAAGGTGGTAGTTATTTCCATCGGGGAAGATGAAATTTGGTGCATGTGCACCATGGCCAAATGGGCTATGAAGGCCATGCACCCCCTCCCCATGCGGAGGGGGTTGGCTACGGCCAATAACAACCACGGCAACCCCCTCCGACGGGGGTATGCGGCCACCCCATGAAAGGGGGGAGACCGGCCATGGCCAAAGGGCCATGGCCGGTCAAGGCCAATAAGCCATGGCCGGGCCATGGTCGGCCGGCCCTGGCTGGCCACGGCCAGGGCCAGAGAGCCCTGGCCACGGCCTGGCCGCGGCCAGGCCAGGGCGGGGGCCCTGGCCCCCGGCCAGGGCCAGGCCGCCCTGGCCGAGGCCAGGCCAGGCCGCCCTGGCCTCGGCCAGGGCCTGGCCGCCCTGGCAGAGGCCAGGGCAGGGGCCATGGCCCCGGCCAGGGGCCTCTGGCCGAGGCCAGGCCAGGCCAGAGAGGCCTGGCTGGCCTCAGGCCGTGGCCTGGCAGGCATCTGGCCTAGGCCAGGCCAGGCAGAGGCCTGGCCGGCCTCTGGCCGAGGCCAGGCCTGCCTCTGGCCAGGCCAGTGGCCTGGCCGGCCCTGGCAGTGGCCAGGGCTGCCGCAGGCCGCCCCTGGCCGGCCAGGGCTGCCGCAGGCCGCCCCTGGCCGGCCAGGGCAGAGGCCCTGGCCGGCCCTTGGCCAGCCTCGGCCAGGGCAGAGGCCCTGGCCGGGAGAAGTTGCAGACCAAATTATTGGTCGACCAATTTGGGTGTTTTGGTCGACCAATTCGGTAAAAGGTCTTGGTCGATCTCGAACTTGCCGACTAGCCCATACGGGGTGTCAAAAGGCCTTGGTCAAACTCGAATGTGCCGACTAGCCCATACAGGGCTAACGACAGTCGTCTGCTCTTATTTTATAAAGTTTTCGCTTGGGCTCTACTCCTTGAGGATTAGCCGTAATGCTCTACTTCATGCGAGATTAGCCATGTCATTGTGCTCTACTCTACGGAGATTAGCCAATGTACTTGTAACATTGTGCTCTACTCTACGGAGATTAGCCAATGTATTTCAAATTTTTTTTGAAAAAGATGTTTTCAAAAAGGTTATGTCCCGTCCTTAATCGGGATAGCGCAATTTAGAATTCCAAGTCCTACCACGATCCGGCCATGGTTATCTAACCCATGGGTGTGTAGAACAGGTCTCATGGCTTGGCAATTGTTGCGCTAAAATTCTTTGCGCAAACTCTCACCTATTCCATTTTGAAAGATATGTTTTTCAAAAGTATTTTTCCGCTGCTGGTACCATACATGTATTATTTCTGATTTCTTTTTACATGAGACAAGTAAGAGGGATAATTTGAAAGTTACTTCTAGATGGTAGTTGGGAATGTAGTGAACTTCTCGATTCTAGAGTAATATTTCAGCTTATCCAAGGAACTTATCAAGTGTTTAAAGAATCGAAACTTTATGCATAGAATTTTGATCGTGTTTTCATTTTCTTTGCAGTTTTTTGATTCGAATATGTATACCACTTCTAAGAACATTGTCGCCGAGCTTAACAAAGGTGAGAAGCGCAACGGCGACAATTATAAACTATGGTCAATAAAAATCCAATATGTTTTGGAGGAGCAAGATGTGCTTGAAACACTCCAAAACATAATGGAAGAACCTGAGTTGGGCAACACGGCCCAACACAAGAGGGACCGAGAAGCTTATGAGACTTGGACTCGAAAGAACAAAATAGCACGTATTACGTTACTGTCCGCAATGGACAATGACATAATGCGTCTATTTCGGGAATTCGACCTAGCCAAAGACATATGGTCTGGGCTAGAAATAAAGTTTGGTGGAACTTCGGTAACCAAACTCCGCTCCTTAAAATATTCAATTTGACTCGTACAAAATGCGACGAGATCAATCTATGAAAAAGCATCTTCGCCACATGGCGAATCTCATAGCTGAATTGAAGGATGCGGGTCTTACGCTGTCTGACGAACAGCAGATCCAAGCAGTCATTCGTTCACTCCCAGATAGCTGGGATAACATGAAAATGCACCTCACTCATAACGAGTGCATTAAAAGTTTAAGCGATGTATCCAAACACCTCGAACTCGAGGAAGGGCGGATTCAAGCCGCAAAACCTAGTGCCGAAGTGCACATGGCCGCTAGTTCCTCACATGGAGGAAAGAAGCGAATGGATAAACGCTTAAGGTTTGTGAACGAACGAAAGCAAGAACCGGAAACCTCAAAGAAGACTAAGAACAAAAAGTGGCAAAAGAATGTGCACTCAAAGAAGAAAAACTTGAAGAAGATCAAGTGCTTTAAGTGCAACAAGTACAGTCACTTCGCCCGTACATGTACGGATGGAAGTGATAAGGTAACTTGTAGGACTAGTTACATATGTGTTTCTAGTTCCATGTTTCTTGCTGAATCTAACTATTTTTGGTTGATTGATTCAGGGGCCACAGACCACGTAGCGAAGGACAGAAGGTTCTTCGTAGAGTATCGAAGGATAACTCAATGAACAAAGTGGATATACGTCGGCAACAACACTCGTGTTGAAGTCAAAGGCGTCGAAACATGCAAGCTAGTTCTCGACAACGGCCGGACTCTATTATTGCACGACGTCCTCTTTGCTCCAGATATTCGAAGGAATATCGTATCTGTGGTCATGTTAATGTCTTTAGGTTATGAATGGAGGTTCTATGAACAAAATGTTGACCTTGTTTGTAATAGTTCTTTAGTTGGGTCGGGTAATGTTTGTAATGGATTGATAGTTTTAAACACTATGTATGATGATTCTTCTTCTATTAATGAAAGTTTCCATTTGACAAATGCTTCTAATTCTGAATCTGAGATCATTTGTTGGCATGCAAGACTTGGTCACATTGGACCAACTAGAATGGATAGACTTGCCAAAAGTGGCTTGCTATCTAATGTTTCAAAAGTTGAAATGTCAACTTGCGAACATTGTCTTGTAGGGAAAACTTGTCGCAAGCCGTTTGGAACTGGCACAAGGGCTGAAGTTCCATTACAGCTTATCCATTCGGACATTTGCGGTCCAATGAATGTTAAGACAAGACGCGGGAAGTCCTATTTCATCACCTTCATTGATGACTTCACCCGTTTCGGTCACATTTATTTGATTTCCCACAAACATGAAGCTTTATCTTGCTTCAAAAACTATATGAGTTTAGTGAAAAATCAACTAGATCGCAAGATAAAGGTCTTGCGAACCGATCGGGGTGGAGAAAATCAATCAACGAGTTTTAAGGAACTCTGTGATGAAAAAGGCATAGTTCATCAAATAACTATGCCTTATACTCCGAAACAAAACGGTGTTGCGGAAAGAAGAAATAGGACATTGATGGAAATGGTCCGATCAATGATGTCTCAGGCAAATTTGCACATCACCTTTTGGGGTGATGCATTATTGACGGCAGCATTCACCTTAAACCGTGTACCCTCGAAGTCGGTAAGTTCTACTCCTTATGAGTTGTGAAACAATAAAACTCCAGACTTAAGCATTCTAAAACCTTGGGGTTGTGCCTCTTACGCACATTTATCCTCTCATAAATATGGCAAACTTGGGCCACGTGGGAGGAAGTGTATCTTCATCCGATACGCTGAAAACTCCAAAGGATAAGTTTTCGTCGGTCAAGAGGACAATGGGGGTCTAATAGAATTCGAATCGAGGAATGTTGTCTTCTTGGAAAATGAGTTTCCAAGACAGGGTGAGATAAGTCAAGACTTATCCTTGTTTGAGACTTGGGATCAAGAAGGATCAGAACGTTCGAGTGGGAGAATCCTTGGTGAAGAAGAAAATACGTTTCAAACTTCACCAATGGATGATACGAACGATACCAATCCTATTCCGAGTGGGAGTGATGTTATTCCAAGTGGGAGTGATGTCATTCCAAGTGGGAGTGATCAAACTCAAGCAAGACGTAGTAATCGAACGAGGCTAACACCTCTGAGATTTGAGGATGAATTTCCTCAAACATTCATGACATTACTACAAGATGATGACGAACCTGCAAATTTCAAACAGGCCGTCACATGCCCTGCTAAAGATAAATGGATAGCGGCGATGGAAGAAGAACTTCAATCCATGAAAACAAACCAAGTCTGGGACTTGGTTGATTTACCTAAGGGACGTAGAGCCATTGGGAACAAGTGGGTTCTCAAAATCAAGCATAAGGCTGATGGCTCCATCGAGAAATATAAAGCTCACCTTGTTGCGAAAGGTTTCACGCAACATGAAGGAATAGACTACGAAGAGACTTTCTCTCCTGTCATGCGTTTTACCTCCAATAAGCAAAGGCGAGGGTCTATGTTTGGAGATGTGTCCCAAAGATCCAAAAGAAAAGAAAGCTATGGAAAAGGTTCCATACTCCAGTGCTGTCGGGAGTCTGATGTACGCCATGATGTGTACCAGACCGGACATTTGCTATGCTGTTGGTATGGTAAGCCGTTACCAATCCAACCCAGGACAGGCACACTGGAAAGCGGTGAAGAGGATATTAAGGTACCTCAAAGGGACTACGGACTATGCGTTATGCTATCAAGGCAATACCTTGAGACTCGAAGGCTATACCGATGCTGATTGGGCAGGTGATCTCGACGTGCGAAGATATACCTCAGGCTTTGTTTTCTTGCTCGGGAATGGTGCAATATCCTGGAGCAGCAAGAAGCAAACCTGCATCGCCCTATCAACCATGGAAGCCGAATTTGTAGCATTCAGCATGGCGGTCCAAGAAGCTGTTTGGCTTAGGAAATTCTTAGACAGGCTAACAGATGCCACTGACTCGAGCACTGTTCCTATATACAGTGATAGTCAAGCTTCGATTGCCTATGTCAAAGATCTTAAATTTCATTGTAAGACCAAACACATTGATATTCGATTCAAGTTTGCGAAGGACTATGACAAACGGAAGGAAGTAGACATAGGATACATATCCACGCATAAGATGATAGCGGATCCCCTTACTAAGGCGATCCCCAGAGATGTGTTCTTCAAACACTTATCATCTATGGGAATGCGTAGGTGCTGAGCTGTATCATGTAATATTTCCCATGTCTATAGAAGATCAAAGTTTAATAAAAGAAAGAAGTTCTTTTATATATTGCATACAAGTTTCTTACAAATGATTTTATACATTTGTGTTTAAGTCTCAGCTATATTATTGTGTGTATGTCGGACAGATTAAGGTTGGCTCTCTCACATGAGCAACTGCCTTATCTTATCAGATGGATAAGATAGAGATGAGACTAGTTTAAAGTCAAAATCATTAGACGAATGATTTAGAGTCGTGACTTAAGATAGTCGAATGAAAGATCTGCATCATATGGATGCTTACAAAATATCTGAGATCTGTATCACAAGGATATTTAAAAGAGATCTCATATGATTTTTAATCCTATCTGTCTTATGCAGGATGAGAGTCTGGGAATATTTCATGGGTAGTAAGGGGACTCAAAAGATACGCACTGTGGTGTCTGATCTTTCATCCGTACAACATCATTAAGACATACTCTCCCTGGGAAAGGAGTGATGTTGTAATACGTGTTCATACCACGTATGCATTTCGACCACTGAGTTAGTAGCAATAGTGTTTGCTATTATGTGAGACTCAAAGGCCATATGGGTCTTAACTCTTACCCTCAAGGACTCCAATTGGTTCCTTTAGATTTGACGAGATGATCGCTATCTTAGCGAGTTGCTAATGGGCTATGATAATTCGGCTCGGCGGGGCACGTTAGAAAAGCGAATCAAGTCAAGATCAGAAGGTTCGCAAGAAGAGGAAAATTGATTTCATATTCGCATTTGGACTTTAATGATTCAAAGCTGGCCAGCCAATAGTGATCCAGATGAGATTCAATTGTTGAATATAAAGTATAAGAAATGTGAAGAAATAATCTAAGGTAAAGCATGCGTTGAACTACTCAACTTTGCCCCTTCGAGGTCGTTGTGTATCTTTAACAAGTGCACAACAACAGACTCTACGTGCATGACGGTCGCACGGTCTATTTCTCGGTATGATAGATGAAAGAACTAAGAGAAAGACGTTCTCTTACAATCCCCTCAAGTGTGAGTGGGAGATGTTGGATATGGATGACGTTTGTACACCCTTGTAGGGGATGTACGAGGGAACACGGACCTCGAACGTCGCACACACAAAGTCGTGTGCAAAGGGAATCTGTTCCCTTGCGGAGAGGATCTCTAGATTAATGGGAAAGTCGCATTATATGTGCATAAGTGCATGCGACATATGGCTAATAAAGGGGTAATATCTTAAGCTTATGTTGTACCATGCATATGGTACAACTTAAGCTTATAATGCGCCATGTATGATGGTACACCTTAGTTAAATTGTTCCAAAGGAACAATTACTCCTAAAATAACTACCTTGGGGGCTATAAATAAGACCCAAGGGTTAGCCATTTCCTTACACTTTTGCATGGTATTCTTGCCTTGCATTTCATTCTAGCGAAGCTCTGCCGAAATCCTTCCTCTCTCTTTATCCAAGTTCTTAATCTAAAAGTAGAGATTTAAATTGTGGATTTAGTAGCCTTACTCCGTTCGTGAGAAGACTCGATCTGTCATGGCGAATCCGAAGGCGAAGTTCCGAGACTACCGTGCCGCATACGCAAGCGTAAGTCTCAACTTCATTTATCGATCCTAACTCTGTTTTGACAGGATCCTACATGTTATACCCCATCTTCTCCATGTTTTTTGAATTTTATACGCTGATATCATTGTTTGATGTGCAGGATATCTTGGGGGAGCTTAGGGGAGCTTTCGGACGTGCTATTGGCTTCGTGGAGGCGGCGTCTTCGCACTTATCTGCTGTTTTGCTCTCACGGCATGTTCAGGTACCTTCGTTCCATTTTTTTAGCAAGCCGCATTTTTCATTAGTTGGGTGAGCACTCGGGGCACACATGCCGCCCCGTACACGGCCACGCACTCGGGGAGCTTCCGCAAAGCGAAAGCGGCCGGATGAGCCCGGCCCCTCCCACGCTAGGGAGGACTCCCCTCCACCTTCACCACCTCACCCCACACAGCCATTTCTAGCTTACCCTATCCATCCGTAGCCACTTCCAGCCGATCCCATTCACGCACAGCCACCACCGGCTCCAGCCGTCGGGCCGCTGGGCATCACGTTCAGAGACGACGCACAGCGCATCTGATTTGAGCGTATCGCCCAGAGCCCGATAGTACCCTCCAGGTTCACTCATTTAGCAGACCTAGACCGCCTGGGGGTACTTGAGGGGATGCTCACGTTGTACGACAACGTGGGTTGGCGAGATTTTTTGTCTGTGTCGGCGGACACCTACGTCCGTCCGACACTCGAGGTACTTAGCTCGATCGCCCGGACCGATGAGGGATGCTCCTTTAGACTCATGGATCGAGAGTGTCAGATCACTCTCGATATGCTTAGAGCATTCTTTCAGTGGCCCGCAGTCCCCGCGCCCGACCGAGCCTATGCCCACACACACATCCCTCCGCCATCTTTCGATTCCCACGCCTTCTGGGCCAGGATCACGGGCTTACCACACTCCTTTGACCCTAGTAGGGCTAAGGCCTCCGCCATAGTCCACCCCTGCCTTCGCATAGCACAGCGCCTTATGGCGACCACCTTTCTAGCGAGGTACGAGCCTGGGACGATGTCTACGCCTGAGCTCTATATGCTCTACGCGATGACTCGCCCCAGAGTTCTGGATAGGGATGGTGTTGCGATGGTCCCCGTCGTTGAGATTGACGTCGCTAGCTGGTTTTTGTACCGCATCATAGTATCGGTGGGTGCTCGCTCCCCGATATGTTGCGGCGGCCTGATCACCCTGCTAGCCCTGATGACCGGCGAGGACCTTCCGGCTGACCTACGTCGACCTTCGGGCCCCACTTCACTTTCGATAGACGTTATGGCCTGGATGAAGATGCTTCGTCCCCACGGCCAGTGGCACTGGGTATGGTTGCACGGTCCCTTCGGTACTGACTACATGATCCTCCCGAGCCCCGCTCGGACACACATAGGACCGGCACACGAGGACTGGCTTCCGGCGATGGATCTCCCGATCCCCGCCACCTACGTGCTTGAGGCCGAGGAGGTTGAGCAGGCACCCCCTGCACCTGTAGACCCTGTGATCCCTCAGCCTGAGCCTGCACTTTCTGCCGCTCCCGACACCACTGTCCACACTTCTGCCGGTGTCGGGAGTACACTTGCCGAGTCGTCCTCCACTTCCACCACGTCTACCACCACCCCCACCACTGTTGTGCCCCTGTTGGTTGAGCCCCTCACCTCTTTGCTACCCGAGTGTCCACCTTCTATTGTTGAGAGCGGCGAGTCTTCCTTCGCTTCCGTCGTGGAGACCCTTTCCACTTTGATCTTCGCTGGGGTCTCACCTTTTGTTCCCCACACTTCCTCCCTAGCGGTCGACCTTTCTGTCTCCACGGTAGCCATCCTATCCGAGAGTGTCGTGACGTCTGTTCCCACGTCTGTGTCACTGACCTCTCTTGCTGCCTCGTCACCGATTTTGTCTTCCACTTCCACTGCTGCTGCTTCCACCTCACACCAGCCTGCGTCCCAGCCTCGCACTGAGGCTGGGCATCCACTAGTGAGCACAGCCCCCTTTCCACACATGCCTGTTTGCCCGATTGTTTACACCGCCCGTGTCCGACAGCCCCGTCCTTCACAGCCTAGACATGTGCGTCACTCTGCCCCACCCCCGACACTGTACTTCAGAGCATTCGTGCTCTTGAGGGGGCGGTGAGTGGACTCAGAGGCGACCTTAGGACTCTGTCTGCCACAGTCACCGCCATGCAGCACCGCGTCGAGCTACTTCCCGGCATTCACTTTTGCCTGACCCAGATTCTTGAGCGACTGCCACGACCACCACCACCCACCCAGCAGACTGTTACCCAGCCACCACCACCTCCTCCTCCACCTCCGCCTCAGGATGGAGATGGCGCAGCACCACCAGCTTAGGCACACCCTTGATGCCATTGATATTTTTTGCCGTTATGCTGCCCATTCTCTGCTTGGTCCTGATGATTTTTACCCACCCCTCCTCCCCTCACTATTTTTGTCCCCGTTTTGATCATATCATTCTATATCCTTTTTTGGGAGTGAGGGAGAGTATTTTTGGTGACGCACACATATCTGCATCACTCTTATCCTTGCATGCATCACATCCGCATCTTATTTTCATTTTGTTATTTTTATTTCTTTTTATCATGCATGCACCCCCCATTACACGTCTCTCGGTGTGCCACACTTCGCACATTGAGGACACTGTGCACTTTAGCTTGGGGGAGTGAGTTCTCATGCTTTCCGCTTTTATCACCTTTATTTTTAGTTTTCCACGTTTTTTCCACTTTTGCACCCATTTTTCATCACTTTTTCATTTTTTACCATGCATCACGTTTTTCTTATTTTCTTTGTGTGCTGCATTGTAAATAGTTTTTATTTTCTTTTGTCTTTATTTCTTTCATCTTCTGCTAGAGATGACTTTTCTGTGATGATGATGACGTGGTGTTAGCTTTTCTCTATATGCATGCTATATTTGTCGTGTCATAGCTTTTTATTTCCGATATCATATGCTATGTTCTGCTTTGCATTTAGAAATAGTAACCCACTCTCTTTTGCTGTATGAAAATGGATGAAATTCTATTATTAGCTGATGTCTGATGATTCATATGTATGCTATCGTAGAAAACACACCAAGATTCACGCATTGATTGCTTATATCTGGAGTACTGCTTTCTTTTCTCATATCACTTCTTATTGCATGCTTGGTACGCTTCACTTCGGGTTGATTGAATTATTGCTAGCAATGATAAATCTGGACTAGTTTACTTTTTGAGATTAAACTGAGTAGATTATATTACCCTGCTGAAGTTGTCATGCACGTCCTATAGAGTGAACTGAGAGATACATTTATTTCTTTCTCACATATATTGAACATTATTTCTCTATTTTTAATTCATTGGTGAATCTCCCCTTAGCGATTCTATTATTGGCACCCCCCCGTTATTGTATCCCATGCTCCAAATTCCCCAAAGCCAAAAAGAAAAATACTTGTATATCCTTCTCTTTTGATTTGGGATCATTTGTGTATATATGTTAAAAAAGAGAAAAAGAGAAAAAGAGAAAAAGAAAAGAAAAAGAATTGAGAAAAAAAGAAAAGAGAAGAGAAAAGAAGTTCGAAAACGATCCCATCTCATACACTTTCTCTCTTTCTTCCCTCTTTTTGTTTTTGTTTTTTCTTTTACTTTTGGAGCCACAAAAGGAAACGGGGATGTAAATATTGTTTTGTATATGCCACCACGCTTATAGATAAGCTTGGGGGAGAGAATCCAATGATGTGTGAGAGAGTGACTACCTGACGGTGCATGACAACCTATGCTAAGTAATATTTTATACTCGGTGAGATTGCTAAAGTTTCACGAAATCCAGAAATCTACGCTTAGCATTCATTTCATGAAAACCATACTTTTTCTATTCTTACTACTCTATCGTGTGATATCTCTTATACTCCTTATAGAAAGCATTCAATTGAAAAGTGTGTGATCTACGATATTGTATACCGCTTTAGATGCTTCAGATGATGTTAAGCTTAGAATTATTCCATTTTTCATGCTATATTGATATTCTTGGGTTTTCTATTTCAAATGCACCATTATACTATGATATCAAAATAAAAGTCTTTGACATGTGTTTTATATTCGATGCATGCTATATGAGTAAGCAAAACCCACGTCCTGAGAAAATTGATCTAGCAACTTCCCTCTTCGTTTTCTACTTTGTTTTTCATTTTTCATTTTCCATTTCTCCATCGTTTTCTTTATCTTTATCCACCGGGTCGCTTTTTACTCATCTTCCTCGAGGACGAGTAAGAGGTAAGCTTGGGGGATTTTGATCACTCCGTATTTTACACCTTTTTTCTGCATGTTTGCATGCCATTTAGATCGCTCAAATCGTGTTTTTCACGTTTATTCGACAATATTGCGATGCTTTTCACGATTTGTTGTTTTTGTCGTATTTCAGGAGATTTGGAGTGATTTGGAGCGATTCTGAGATGCACCCACTCCGGAGTGTCACCGACGACTCTCTTGAGGGGTATTCTGTGATTGGAGAGGAGTGGAAGAAGAAAGAACGTCGTAGGAGCGACGAGGAGGCAAAAATACGAAGAATGGGCATTTTCAGCATGCCACTCGGCCGAGTGAAGGAGTCACTCGGCCGAGCATAGACAGCCCGCTCGGCCGGCCAGATCGGACACGCAACAGAGCTAATATCAGCGTGCACTCGGCCGAGCATCGTCAGACCACTCGGCCGAGCACCGAGTCATCCCTCGCCCGAGTGGAGCCAAGACAACGGCAACCAAAAATGTTGAACTCTCTGGAATCCGTCAGTCAGCCCCAAAGATCGACTCGACCGAGTGACGAACGCCGTCCGCCCGAGTGAAGAACGCCCATCGGCCGAGTGAAGAAATGTCACTCGGCCGAGTGACTCCCGAGGAGACGACCCCCAAGACCACCAACTCTCTGGAATCCGTCAGGGTCTCTCACTCGGCCGAGTGACATTTGTCACTCGGCCGAGTGAGCCGCGCTGCCTGTAGCGTAAGTTGCGATTTTGAGGCTGCGCAGGGGCAGTTTCGTCACAGTTTTTTGGGCGATTTTGGGGGGGTATTTAACCCCAGTTTTTAACCTAGTTTAGAGAGCTTTTTCCTGAACTTTTGGCAGCCTTTTTGATTAACTTTTAGGAGATTAGATTTGGATTATTGGAGAGGAGATAAAAGTTCCTTTTTGTTGGATGCTATTGGAACTCCATTGGTTTGTCTTTCTCTCTATTAAAAACCCTATTTTTTTCTTGATATCTTGATTATTGCAATGAATTCTCTTGTTATTTCCATTGAATATCTAATGATTTGCATGATGAATTGTGAGTAGTGTTATCGTCTTAGGGCGTAGGCATGAACCCTACGAGCCCAATTTCAAATTTGTGATGAATAGGTAAAATTCTTGCTAGGATTGATTAAGGTTAGTTTGGGATTGATTTAATACGAATAGCTAGGGATTCATACCGATTGGGATTTGCAAGAGATTGGATCCCAATTCGATAGGAAGCCCTAGAAATTCGAATTGGGTTGCAGTTGGATTCCCCTAGGATTGGTTTGCAAGAGATTGGACCAATACTAGGGTTTTCGATTGCAATTCCATACCGGTACCCGTTTGCAAGAGATTGGACGGGTAGGAACTATCCCAACCTAGGTCGTAGCTCGAGTTTGCACGAGAGTGGGCTCGAGATACGATTGAACGATGATGTTGTTCTTCACGCTAGTTTGCCTAGGTTAGGGTTTGCAAGAGATTGGACCCTACCCTAGGTTTGCTATAGACCGGCAATAGCGAGAGAGCGTGAGCTTGGTTCTACATTTAGTTGCAACTAGTTCACCCGAATTTCAAGTCTAGCAATTGTGAAACCTACGAATCATAATGATGAGATACGGCAAGTAGCGGGGATTCCCTATCCCTAGGCGTCTTTATTAATTTGATATTTTCTTTCATATAATTGAACGACTGTGACCGCATTACTGCAAACATTTCTCTACTATTCCTATAGCCAGGTTGACTGAAGAAGACACTGTGGTGGAGATGGTTATGGAATGATATAATGGAAATGGTGGTGGATGTCGGTGTCGGAGACAAAGAGGTCGGATAGAGTATCGATTCAAATATAATATAATATAAGAGTCTAGAGCTAGGGAATCCCCACTACGGATCGTCATTCATCCTTGTAAACTGTGAATCTCAATATTACTAGACTTGAATTGAGGTGAACTAGTCGTAACTGAATAGAGAACCAAGCTCACGCTCTCGCGCTATTGCCAGTCTATAGCAACCTAGGTTAGGGCCCAATCTCTTGCAAACCCTAACCTAAGACACTAGCATGAGGATCGACATCATCGTTCAATCGCTCCTCGAGCCCACTCTGGTGCAAACTCGAGTCACGATCTAGGTTGTGATAGTTCGTATTCGTCCAATCTCTTACAAACGAATATGGGTATAGATTTATAATAAAAATTCTAGCTTTGGTCCAATCTCTTACAAACCAAGTCTAGAGAATCTCGATTATAAACCTAAATCGAATATCTAGGCCTTCCCATCGATTGGGATCCAATCTCTTGCAAACCCCAATCGATGGAAATCCCTAGCTATCCGTAATAAATCGATCACAACCTAACCTCCTAGCAATTCTAGCAATTTAGAAATTCATTCATCACAAATCTGAAATTAGATCCATAGGGTTCATCCCCAAACCCTAGAACAACAAATCTACTCAAGCATAGCAATAACGATATGGGAATCAATAAAAATCATTGCTTGCATAAAAAAAGATAGAAAAACAAAGATTCAAATACCAAGAGCAAAATACTTAGCTTTGATGAAGATCTTCAATCCAAATACAAGCTTTTAGATCCAAGAGGGGGCCTAGGGCATAGCCTAACCTCTAAAATAGAGTCTAAGAAAACATCCTGGAACTCTCCTCTAATGGTGGCTACAAACCCCTTATATAGTCTCCTAAAACCCTAGCAAAAACCCTAGAAAACCCCTCAAAATCGTGCCCAAAAACAGTCCAAACCGCAACTTTAAAATCTGGGCCCGTCGCCGACTCGGTCGAGTGGAACATGTGACTCGGCCGAGTGGAAATTCCAGCACTGCAGTATCAACTTGCAGAAATTCTCCAGATTTCATCTGACCTCCGATTGACGCGTTCTTGACGGCGTTGGAATTGTCATGAAGTCTACTATCCATAAAAAATATGAGAAAAATATTATGATTGCTGGAATGATAGAAGATTTCAAAAGAGTGAACGACTGTCTGAAAATCTGGGCGCTGCGTGTCCTCGGCGTCACTCGGCCGAGTGGACTTCTCTACTCGGCCGAGTGACATACCTTGTAAGAAAACAATAAGTCAGGTGGTCTCAGGGGGTCTGTCTTCGGAGGTGACTCGGTCGAGTGGATTTACTCACTCGGCCGAGGGGCAATTCTTGCTCGGCCGAGTGGAAGCTCTGAAAAGCCTGTAAAATAACAGTAAGTCGGCCGTTTTCGAAGCGTCTGTTCTCGTGCCACTCGGGCGAGTAGACTTCCATGCTCGGCCGAGTGGACTATAGTCACTCGGTCGAGTGCATGCCTATTTTCTTCAGTTGATGTGTGTCCGTTTTGGCCGGCCGAGTGGTCTTCTGGCTCGGCCGAGTGGGTGGTTCACTCGGCCGAGTGAGATGCTGCAAATGCCTAATCTTCATCTTTTCGCTTCCTCGTCGCTCCTACGACGTTCTTTCTTCTCCCAATGTCTTCCATCGCCGAATATCTCTCAAAAGAGCCTCAGGTGACACTCCGGAGTGGGTGCAAGTCCTTTAAGCTCATTTTTGCTCCCGATTGCTCCATATTTCCTGAAATCCGACAAAAACAAGAAATAGTGAAAAGTAACGCAATATCGTCAAATACTCGTGAAAATCGCAATATGAGCAATCGAAATGGCATGAAAACATGCAGAAAAAAGGTGTAAAACATGGACCGATCAAGGACATGAGCTCATATTTCTCCTTTAAAGAAGAAATGTTGGTATCCAAGGTGGACACCCGTGCTTTGAGCTCATGCACTTGGGGTTTAAGAGAATCATTCTCTAAACCCAATTGTGTGTGACGTGTAACTAAATCACTATTATCCTTGGGATGTGTTTGATCTAGTTGAGATTTGAGGGAATTCACCTCATCTCTCAATGTGACATTTTGAGAAGCTAAGTTTGCTTTCTCAAGAGTTAAATTATCAACAATGGTGTCATTGTTGATAATGCATGGAATGGAAGACTTGTTAACATTTGATTTCTTTAAGCTAGTGTATCTAAGCATTAAAGGTTGGTATTTAGCAAATAGTTCTTCATTAGCTATACAAAGTTCATCCATTGTTACCTCGGTGTCATTCGTGTCGGAATCACTCTGATCCGAGAGTGGGTCTTCAAGTGCCATGAAACACATGTGGGCGCTCTCACCCTTCTCATCATCGGAATCGCTTGATGAGTCATCACTTGAGTCATCAAAGGTACCTACGAGTCCTTTCTTCTTGTCTCTCTTGTTCTTGTCGGACTTGTGGTACTTTGGTGCCTTCCATTTTTCTTTGTTGTTTAGCATTGGACAATCCCTCTTGATGTGCCCTGGCTTATTACACTTATAACAAAGAGAGGAAGTCGCATTAGTAGACTCAAAACGTTTGTTTGAGGAAAATTTACCTTCGCGGAAGAAGCGTTGGAGCTTCTTCGCCATTTCGGCCATTTCACCCAAATCCATCTCGTTCTCGGATTCATCACTTTCGGAGGATGATGAATTGGCGTTGAATGCCAAAGCTTTCTTCTTGGCCTCAGAGGTATTCATCATGGCTCGAATCTTCAATCGGTTATCCCGTCTTACTTCGTAAGACATAAGAGTCCCGATGAGATTCACCACGGTGTAGTTCTTCAAGTCATTTTCCTCCTCGATGGAGATTGCTCTTCTTTCCCATTTGGAGGTCATCCCCATGATGATCTTCCTTACCTTTTTAGGTTCGGTGTAGATTTGGCCAAGGGCTTCCAATTCATTTGTGATGTCGGTAAATTGTCCGTACATCGACGCAATGCTCTCATTTTCCTGCATGTGAAACAAGTCGAAGTTTTGCACGGCAACATATAACTTTGAAAGATTTACCTTATTCGTTCCCTCGTGGGTAACGATGAGATGGTTCCAAATTTGATATGCACTCTTACATGTGCATATCTTGTTGAACTCATTCGGGTCCAACGCACAATGAAGAGCGTTCATTGCTTTAGCGTTGTTGACTTCGGCGGACTTCTCGGAAGTCGTCCATTTCTCGAAGTCATTTTCGGCGGGCTCGACGTACTCCTTGTGGAGAGTTCTCCAAAGAGAAGCACTCCTAAGGAATGTCTCCATCCTACACTTCCAATAGCCAAAATTAGTACCATTGAAACGTGGAGGACGTACCGTAGATTGACCTTCGAAAAGAGTGGATGCTCCATCACGGTCGTGATTGTTGTACGTAGGCGACGGAGGAACGTTGTTGTTGTTGGATGCCATAGATGAAACCTTGTGCTCTGATATCAATTGTAAGGACCCTGTTTATAGGGAAAACACTAGAAGGGGGGTTGAATAGTGTTTATGCAAATTTAAAAGGAATTTACACCAAATAAAATGCAATCCAACAAACAGTGCGGAATAGAAAAACGACCCAAAGAGAAACACACGCAAACGCAGAGATGTTTCAAGGGTTCAGATTACCCAAGTCAACTCCCGACTTGTTCCCGGTAATCCTACGTCCCTACCACCCGGATACCACCGGATACTCAAGTTAGAACCCTAACTTGAGGTTTCCTTAAAACCCACTTGTAGCAACCCTACAAGTGCAATCGAATACAATCGATGTCCTTGACTCACATAACCAGGGAGCAAGCAAAACCACTCTCACAACCGAGAGCACAAATCAAATAACGAGAGTTATGAAATATGAAAGCAACACTTACAATCACCTATGCCTTGAAGTAGAACTTGAAGGAGAAGTGTGATGTGTGTTGAAAAACTCTCTTGGAAGAGAGGAGAAAGCCCTTTCTCTTGACTGCACCAATTGCCTAGAAGATCAATCTTTGGTTCTAGGTTGGAGAGCAAGAGAACAAGATTTGGAAATACTTAGATCTTTGGATTTGAGAGCTTTGATCTTTGGAAATGAAAGCTTGAGATATTTTGCAATGAATAAGTAACCTTCCAATGAACCAATAGAAGATCTATTTATAGCTTTCTCAAATCCACAAAACAGTTTAGGCAAAAACCCAATTGAAATCCGTGAGAAAAATCTCAACGGATATAATCTGAACTCGCGACAATCGACTGTTGAACAATCCACAGTCGACTGTTGCACAGTCAGCAAGGGTAGGTGAGAATTCATAACGGTAACTTACCACGTGGACAGTCGACTGATGAAGCAAAGACAGTCGTCTGTTAAACTAACAGGCGACTGTAACTTCTTCGACAGGTGACTGGCCTAGAGAAGAGTAAGTTAGACAAATACTGGAAATCTCACAAGATACAGGACAGACGACTGATCCAAGGAACACAGTCGACTGTTAATCAGAACAAGCGACTGTATAACCTTAAACAGACGGATGTCAAAATCAAGAGAAATTTCCAGAGAGCTGAGTCAAAGAAATGACTTACAGACAGGCGACTGTTGCAGCATAGACATTGGACTGATCTAATAGACAGTCAACTGGATATACAGCGTAAGTCGAATGGCCGTAGAAATCAGATCAAACAGAGTTTGGGCAAGGAGCGACAGGCGACTGATTTACAATACACAGTCGACTGTCACTAGGACAGGCGCATGTGAATCGTTCAACAGTAGCCTGTGCGAAATAATCAGAGAAGGCCCAAAACTACATTGTAATAGTCTGTGCATAACAGGCGACTGTAGAACAAAACACAGTCGACTGTTTTTGAGACAGACGACTGTAAACTGTTAAGCAGTCGGCTGTTATAAACAATCCTAGCACAAACAAAAGAGAATTGAATTGGGATCAAAGGACAAAGGTCTAATGATGTCCTATGACAGAAAGTAGATGTGTGTGAGTGCTCCATCAAAGTTCTACTTCTAAGCTACATACTAGAAGAGATAAAATAAAAATTACATTGACGAATACTCTCTTCTTTCAATCGTATGAGCTTGAGGTCTTTACGGAGCTTCAATCATCAATCTACGATCATCCAATTCATATCATTTGCCTTCAATTACGTTTATGAGTCATCCATTGCTAGTTGACCTTCATAATAAGCTTAGGCAATGGATTAACTGCAAAATAGGGGATTAGTCACAAGTATTTATGTTTTCTCATCATTAACACCAAGTAGGGAGAAGTCCAATACTCAACAAGAGTCGAACTTATTGGAAAGCTCTGCTACGGCCTTTGCCTCATATATGCTCATTTTCAAGGAGGTAGATGATTGCCCTCGCTCGTCGCCCCATTGTTGATTATTAGAGGCCATCTCCTCTAATAGGGCCGTAGCTTCATCCGGTGTTTTGGAAAGAATGGCTCCATTGGTGGTTGCATCTATGATTTGCTTAGTGCCCGGTTGGAGTCCATTATAAAAATTGTGAACTAGCTCCCATGCTTCTATGCTGTGATGGGGGGCACTGATGCTGTAGATCCTTAAAGCGATCGCATGCCTCGTATAGGGCCTCTTGCGGTCCTTGCTTAAAGGACTTGAGTGCACTCCTAATCTTCACTGTCTTAGATGGCGGGTAGAATTTATCAACAAAAGCACTAGCCAACTCATCCCAAGTAGTGAATATCTATTTCACCTGCGTCCTCAACCAATATAGAGCTTTGTCTCTGAGGGTGAAGGGGAAGAGTCTCAAACGGATCGCATCGACGGAAACACCCGGCATTTGAAAGGTGGCGCACTTGGACAAGAATAACTGGAGGTGATAATGTGGATTCTCATGGGAGTTCCCATGGAATGGGTCTTGTTGCATTAAGACCACTAATCCCGTCTTGAGCTCAAAATTCTTATCCGCCGCCAACTCTGACATAGCGATGGAAGAAGTAGTGGAGGAAGTCTTAGGCCGAAGCCTATCTCTGATGGATATAATCCTCGCCATACGTGCCGCTAGTTCTTCCGGTGTCACCAGGCGGTTCATTATCCTCTATATTGAGTCTCTTCTCGGCTCTGATCCTCCTCTCAGTACGTTCGATCTCCGGATCAAATATTATAACCTCTGGATCCGCCATCGATCTTGTGTTCATGCAAAAAAATAGAGCTTCGATGGAATTGTTAGCACGATAGAGGAGTAAAATAAAAAATAAAAAAAAGAAATAGCTAAGTAAGGAAAATAAAACACTGTCGTCTCCCCGGCAACGGCGCCAAAAACTTGATCGATCCAAAATGTAACCCTAGAGAGACCTAGCTATGGTGCAATTTACACGGAGATGAATCCCTGGCAACGGTGCCAAAAACTTGATCGCGTCCAAGTGTACACCCGAAAAACGACTTGTAGTTTTACCGCAAGCGCACGGTGTAGCGGCGAGCGGGTATCGAACTCAGGGAGGACAAATGACCGTGTCTTTTTCCAATCACCTAGCTATCAAGAGAATCAAGAATAGTTGGGTGTAATAGTCACCATCGTCCAAGTATTAATGAAATATCAATATAATAAAAAGCACCCAGGAATAGGGAATCCCCACTACGGACCATCTCTCATCCTTGCGATTCATAAGTTTCATTGTTGCTAAGCTTGAATATAGGTGAACTAGTCGCAACTTAATGTAGAACCAAGCTCACGCACTCGCGCTATTGTCGGTCTATAGCAAACCTAGGATAGGGCCCACTCTCGTGCAAACCCTACCCTAAGCCGCTAGCGTGAAGATCGATATCATTGTTCAATCGTATCCCGAGCCCACTCTCGTGCAAACTCGAGCTACGACCTAGGTTATAATAGTTCTTATCCGTCCAATCTCTTGCAAACGAATATTGGTATAGATTCACAATTAAAAATCCTAGCTTTGGTCCAATCTCTTGCAAACCAAATCTAGAGAAATCCAATTGTCAATCTAAATCGAATATCTAGGCCTTCCTATCAATTGGGATCCAATCTCTTACAAATCCCAATCGATATGAATTCCTAGCTACCCGTAATTAATCAATTACAACCTAACCCTAATCAATTCTAGCAACAAATCAACAAATTCACCACAATTTAGAAATAGGGTCCATAGGGTTCATCCCTACGCCCTAGGACGGCGGCACTACTCACTGACATCATGCAAGTCTCAGAAAAATCAATAATAAACTCGGCACAATTCATTGCAAAAGAGAAATAATGCATAAAAATCAGGTTTTTAATAGGAATAGACAAACCAATGTAGTTGCCGACGATCTCCAGCTGTGATTTCACAAAGAGTGGCCGTCAAAATCCTAAAAGAAAGTATAAAAATAAGTGTTCAAAAGCTCCCTAAACTAGGGCAAAAACTGGGTTTAAATACCCTCTAAAATCGCCCAAAAATCGTGACCAAACTGCCCCTGTGCAGCCCAGAAATCGCAACCCTAACAGCAGGCGGAGGGGTCACTCAGCCGAGTGGCCCTTATCACTCGGCCGAGTGACAAACCCTGTAAAAAACAGTAACTTCGGGGGTTTCAGGGTCTGTCATTGGGGGGTTGCTCAGCCGAGTGGCATTCTTCATTCGGCCGAGTGAGATATCATACTCGGCCGAGTTGGCCTCCTCAAGATCTCTGAAATTTCCAGTAACTCTGGCCTTTCTCTGGACGATTTCCCTGTATCACTCGGGCGAGTGAGC
Organism: Scilla litardierei; assembly: GCA_030789695.1. Classification (NCBI taxonomy): domain Eukaryota; kingdom Viridiplantae; phylum Streptophyta; class Magnoliopsida; order Asparagales; family Asparagaceae; genus Scilla; species Scilla litardierei. Next base: position 53,497,163 of record CM061137.1, read on the forward strand.
TTTCTCACTCGGCCGAGTGGTCTTCCTTCGTTCGGCCGAGTATACGCTAAATTCTGCATATGTGTATCCGTTCTGGTTGGCCGAGTGGGACTTCTTGTTCGGTCGCGTGGCTGTTCTACTCGGCCGAGTGATGCGCTGAAATGCCTGTTTCTTCCTCTTTTTGCCTCCTCGTCGCTCCTTTTGATTTCCTTCTTCTTTCACTCATCCTTTATCGCTGATAAGCCCTCGAATGAGCCGTGGGCGACACTCCTAAGCGCGTACAAATCCCTTGATCTCAAATTCGCTCCAAATCGCTCCATATTTCCTGAAATATGACAAAAACAAGAAATAGTGAAAAGCATCGTAATATTGTCGAATAATCGTGAAAAACACGATATGGGCGATCAAAACGACATGCAAACATGCAAAAAAAGGTGTAAAATATGGAGTGATCAAAATCCCCCAAGCTTACCTCTTACTCGTCCTTGAGGAAGATAAGTAAAAGGCGAACCCGACAGGAAAATTAATAAAAATGAAAAATGGAATAAAAAGAAAGAAAATAGGGAAAGAAAGCAAAGAGAGAGGTGCTAGATCATTTTCTCAGGACGTGGACTTCGCTTACTCATATAGCATACTGTGAATATAATAAACACATGCCAAAGATTTTCATCTCGATATCATAGTCATATGGATGCATTCAAAATAGAAAACCTGAGAATATCAAAGCAACATGAGATATGGAATGGTTCTAGAATTAACATCGTCTGAAACATCTAAAGCGGTATACATAATCATAGACCACACACTTTTCAATTGAATGCTTTCTATTTGGAGTATAAGAGATATAACACATCATGGATCAATAAGAATAGAAAGGTATGGTTTTCATGAAATGCATGCTAAGTATCAATTCCTGGATTTCGTAAAACTTTTAGTAATCTCACAGAGTATAGAAAATTACATAGCTTACGTTGTCATGCACAGTCAAGTAGTCACTCTCTCACACATCATTGGATCCTCTCCCCCAAACTTATCTATAAGCGTGGTGGCATAAGTAAATCAATAAGTACATTCCCCATTTTTTGGGGCTCCAATAAAAATAAAAACAAAAGAGGGAAGAAAGAGAGAAAGAGTATGCTATGGGATCATGTATAAGCTTCTTTTCTCTTTTCTTTTTTTCTTTTCTCCCTTTTTTTCTTTTTTTTCAAAAGATAAATACATCTGAGATCCCAAATCAAAAGATAGAAAGATATTCTTTTATATATATATATATATATATATATATATATATATATATATATATATATATATATATATATATATATATATATATATATATATATATATTTCTTCTTTTTAATTTTGGGAAATTGGAGCATGGAATTTAATAGCGGGGAAATGCCAATGATAGAACCGCTAAAGGGAGATTCACCAATGAATATAAGTATAGAAATAATGCTCAAGATATGTGGAGAAAGAAATAAATGTAACACTCGGTTCACTCTTTATGATGTGCACGACAACTTTCAGCAGAGTAATGTAATCTACTCAGTTTAATCTCAGAAAGTAAACTAGTCCAGTTATATCAACCTAACATACATTCATTCAACATGAAAGTGAAGCGTACAATTTTCATGCACTAAGAAGTGATATAATACAGGAAAGCAGTACTCCAGATATAAGCAATCAATGCGTGAAGCTTGGTGTGTTTTCTACGAAGAGTATACATATAAATTATCAGATTCAGCTAATAAAAGAATTTCATCCATATTTATACATGAAAGTGTGGGTTACTATCTCAAATGCATAGCAAGACACAGCATATGATATCTTAAATAAAAACTATGGCACGACAAAGTAATATGCATATAGAGATAAGCTAGCACCACGTCATCATCATCACAGAAAATTCATCTCTAGAAAAAAGATGAAAGAAATAAGGATAAAAAGGAAATAGAACTACCTGTACAATGCAGCACACCCAAGAAATAGAGAAAACGTGATGCATGATAATAAAGTAAAAAGTGGATGAAAATAGGTGTACAAACGAAGAAATGTGAGAAAAATAAAAATAAAAGGCGACAAAAAAATGAAAAGTGTGAGAACTCACTCCCCCCCAAGCTAAAGTGCACAGTGTCCTCAATGTGCAAAGTGTGGCACACCGAGAGACAAAATATGGGTGGGGTGGGTGAAAAAATGAAAGAAAATGATATGAGAATGCAGGTGATGCATGCAGAGATCAACATAATGCAGATATGAGTGTCCCCAAAAAGTGCTCCCTCTCTCCAAACAGATATATACAAATTGGACCAAAATGTGAACAAAACAGTGTGTGGATGAGGGGTGCAAAATCAGCAGGCTCACAAAAAGTATCCAGCGTATCGCCAACAAAAATGTGGAAGGCATCCAGTGTGTGCCTAAGGGGGTGGGGGTGCACCAGTACCGTCCTGTGGTGTAGGTGGTGGGCGAGGTGGATGCTGGGTGTGTGTGGGTGGCGGAGGCAGTCGGTCAAGGATCTGGCTCAGGCAAGCCTGAATACCAGGCAGTAAAGCGACCTGCCTCTACACGGAGCTGACAGTAGCAGAGAGAGCCCTAAAATCTCCTCTAAGTCCACTAACTGCCCCCTCTAGAGCACGGAGGTGCTGAACTAGAGTGTTGGGGGGAGGTGGAGAGGAGGGACGAACTGGAAAGGCACGGGGCTGCCTCACACGGCTACTGTAAAGAATGGGTGCGACGGTGGGGTGGTGAGGAGGTGCTGTGCTCACAAAGTGACGCCCAGCCTCTGTGTAAGGCTGAGACGAAGGAATGGTAGACGAGGATGGAGCGACAGCAGAAGTGGAAGTGGTGGCTAACGACGAGGCAGGTAGAGAGGTCAGTGACACAGACGTGGGGACAGACGTCACGACGCTCTCAGAGAAAACTGCAGCAGTGGGGACAGATGTGTCAATAGCTGGGGTGGCCATGAAGGGCACAGAAAGTGACTCCCCAGGGATCAAGAACAAAAGTAAGGACATGGCCGCCACTGCGATGATGAAGGAGGTCTCGCCGCTCTCTAAAATGGTAGTGGGACACTCAGGGCTAGCAGCGGAAATGGGATCGACAGAAATGGGCACAGTGGTGGTGGCGGTGGTGGACGAGGACTCAGCAAAAGTGCTCCCGACACTAACAAAAGTGTGGACAGATGTGTCGAGAGGTGCAGACAGGTCAGGTGCAGGCTGAGGGATCACGGGGTTTTGGGGTGGACTGAGGGGCTCCTGCTGAGCACCCTCAGGCTCTAGCACATACGCAGAAGGGATGAGAAGATCCATCGGTGAAATCCACTCCCCGCCCGCGGGTACAATATGCGTCTGAGCAGGGCTCGGGAGAATCATGTAATCTGCACTGTGGGGACCGTACAGCCAAACCCAGTGGTGCTGACTATGAGGACGAAGCATCCTCATCCGAGCCATGACATCTATGGAAAGTGAGGTGGGGCCCGGTGGTCTCCGCAAGTCATCTGGGAGGTCAACTCCGTATAATAGGGCCAAGAGGGTAATCAGACCACCGCAGCAAGTAGGCGTACGAGCGCCGACAGAAATAATGATGCGGTCGATGTACCAACTGGCAATATCAATGTCTACAGCAGGGACCAGAACGTCAGCTCCATCAAAAACCCTGGAACGTGTCATCGCATAGAGCATGTAGAGCTCTGGCGTCGACAACGTCCCGGGCTCGTATCTCGCAAGAAAAGTGGTCGCCATAAGGCGCTGTGCAATGCGGAGGCATGGGTGGAGGACGGCAGAGGCCTTGGCCCTACTAGGGTCAAAGGAAAGGGGTGATCCTGTAATCCGGGTCCAGAAAGCGTGGGTGTCAAACGATGGGGGTGGGATGTGCGTGGGAGCGTAAGCGCGGTCTAGGTCAGGGATAGCGGGCCGCTGGAAGAATGCTCGGAGCATGTCAAGAGTGACATGGCACTCCTGATCCATCAGGCAAAATGAGCATCCTCCAGCGGTCCGCTCAATAGAGCTAAGGACCTCTAGTGTCGGGCGAATATAAGTGTCCGCCGATACCGACAAGAAATCATGCCACCCCACGTTGTCGTACAATTGGAGTAGCCCCTCTAGAACCCCTAGGCGCTCTAAGTCGACGAGGTGCATGAACCTAGTGGGTACGATCGAGCGATGGGAGATACGCTCGAATCTGACACGCTGGGCGTCATCTCGAAACGTAATTCCCATCGCATCGACCGCGGGGGCAGGCTGTGCAGGTGGTGGAATGGGATCGGCAGGAGGCGGCTGTGTAGGTGGTGGTGGGCTAGGTGGAGGGGAGTCCGTCCTAGCGGAAGAGGAGCCAGGATCACCCGACTTCTTTCGCTTGGAAGCGGGCTCCCGGGTGCGTGGCCTAAGGCGAGGCAGCATGAGTGCCGAGAGTCGTGCCCACCCAAAATAAAAGTGCGACGTAATATGTAATGAAACGAGTATACCTGAGCACGCCACGAGTGCAAAATCTTATGTGTGCAAAGAACACCTCCTCCGCGAGGCTCCGAGTGCGTCCAAAATCTCCCCCAAGCTCCTCCAAGCTAACCTGAAATGCAAACAATAGAATCAGCGAATGATAATCAATATACATGGGGAGGTAGGGGATAACAAATATATATAGGAGTTGATTTGAGTTTGGGGTGCAATGGGCGTACAAAATGGGAGAATGGAGGAGAAATTTGAAATTCGGGACGAATTTGGGGTGAACGGCGGCTGGGGCGGCGGCTAGGGCGGCGCCGGTGACTGTCCGGTGTCGGCGTCGGTCGGCATTGAACGTCGGTCGACGGCGACTGTCCGGTGTCGGCGTCGATCGGCGTTGAACATCGGCCGATGGCTGCATGGGATCGGGCGAGGGGGGCAGCGATTCGGGCGAAGGGAGGTGAAGCGACAGCAGGCTTGGGTGAAGATTGGGGATTTTTGCGTTTCGAAATTCGCACAGCCCGCTTAGTATATATATAGGAAAGTTGCGACTCGGCCAAGTGACGAGCTCACTCGGTCGAGTAAAAAAAATTCGAAATATCTTCGCAACTTACGACTCAGCTGAATGGCTTTTCCCACTCGGCCGAATGGATAAGTTCCATTTGGCCGAGTGGCATAGCCACTAGGAAATTTTTAGAGCGTGCATGGTATCTGATTCACTCGGTTGAGTGACAAGTCACTCACCCGAGTGGCAAATTATACTGTAAATCGCAAAAAATAACAGAGAGTTGGTCAGAACGATCTTCCCTGATCTGTACTCCACTCGGCCGAATGGAGTCTTTGCTCGGTCGAGTGACATATGTTACTCGGCCGAGTGGCATCCTGTTTTCTGCAACGGCTCTCTGTTTTTGCTCTATTCTCTGTTTTTCTTCCTCTAGTCAGTCCCTACCTTCTCCTGAGGCCTGAGCGCATTCCTGAAGTGCTCTCCCTTGCCTTAGTCATCCTCAATATGAATGATCTCTCTTTCTCCATCTCCTGTCAATAAAAATAGAGCCCGTTGTCATGATTTTCATAGACGCTAGACTCTAAACACTAAGAAATATCTAAAATAAAAATAAAAATCAACTAAGAATGCTATAAAACCATCGGGTTGCCTCCCAACAAGCGCTAGTTAGGGTCATGAGCTCGACCCCTTATGATTCTCGTTTAGCGCGTGATATTGGGCGCATGCGAGATACGCCCGTCAAACTTGCCGGGAAGGCCACTTGGATTTGGTTGTTGACGCTCGTGGGATTTTCTCGGTGTCCCCTCATCATGGGTAGAGTTGGGGGATAAGTTCCCCAAGCTTGAGCTAGAACCAATCTTCTTCCTCACCGGTGACACCGATCTTCTATTCGGTGGAGCTTTCTTCTAATTGTTGGCCGTTGAGAGCTTGCAAAGCTCCCTTATCCTTGTGACATCAGCGTCGTCCTTGTCATCGGCCGTCGAGCTATCTGGAGGGTCCTCCAACTTTTCTTCAATGCTAGACGTTTGGCCTTCTTTAAGGCAATCATCATGGAGAGCGCCAATAGAATATGGAATGGCTTCGTCGATTACCTCATCAAGGAGGTCCACATAATCCAACTCCTCTTGGTAGGGCATATGCTTCATGGATTTGGGTGTGTGGAGCTCAACCTCGATGTTCCCGACATTCAAGGATAAAGTGCCTTCCTGCACGTCGACTATAACACCGACGGTGGCTAGGAACGGGCGTCCTAGTATATGTGAAGTGTCGCCCTCCTCCTTAACGTCCATAATGACGAAGTCGCAAGGCAAGCATATCACTCCCAGAACTTGTAGCGGAATGTTCTCCGCGATCCCCACCGGCCTAGTAACCCGACCATCCGCTAGTTGTATTCTCATGTCGGTTGGCTTCAAGTCGGTCGCCATATTCAATTTCTGGAACATGCTAAGCGGCATTAGGCTCACACTTGCTCCCAAGTCAACTAAGGCCTTTTGCAATGGGAATATCTAGGCCTTCCTATCAATTGGGATCTAATCTCTTGCAAATCCCAATCGATATGAATTCCTAGCTACCCGTAATTAATCAATTACAACCTAACCCTAATCAATTCTAGCAACAAATCAACGAATTCACCACAATTTAGAAATAGGGTCTATAGGGTTCATCCCTATGCCCTAGGACGGCGGCACTACTCACTAGACATCATGCAAGTCTCAGAAAAATCAATAATAAACTCGGCACAATTCATTGCAAAAGAGAAATAATGCATAAAATCAGGTTTTTAATAGGAATAGACAAACCAATGTAGTTGCCAACGATCTCCAGCTGTGATTTCACAAAGAGTAGCCGTCAAAATCCTAAAAGAAAGTCTAAAAAATAATTGTTCATAAGCTCCCTAAACTAGGGCAAAAACTGGTTTTAAATACCCTCTTAAATCGCACAAAAAATCGTGACCAAACTGCCCCTGCGCAGCCCAGAAATCGCAACCCTAACAGTAGGCGGAGAGGGTCACTCGGCCGAGTGACCCTTATCACTCGGCCGAGTGACAAACCCTGTAAAAAAACAGTAACTTCGGGGGTTTCAGGGTCTGTCATCGGGGGGTTGCTCAGCCGAGTGGCATTCTTCATTCGGCCGAGTGAGAAATCATACTCGGCCGAGTAGGCCTCCTCAGGATCTCTGAAATTTCCAGTAACTCTGGCCTTTCTTTGGACGATTTCCCTGTATCACTTGGGCGAGTGAGCTTTCTCACTCGGCCGAGTGGTCTTCCTTCGTTCGGCCGAGTATACGCTAAATTCTGCGTGTGCGTATCGGTTCTGGTCGACCGAGTGGGACTTCTTGTTCGGCCGAGTGGATGTTCTACTCGGCCGAGTGATGTGCTGAAATGCCTGTTTTTTTCCTCTTTTTGCCTCCTCGTCGCTCCTTTTGATTTCCTTCTTCTTCCGCTCATCCTTTATCGCTGATAAGCCCTCGAATAAGCCGTGGGCGACACTCCTAAGTGTGTACCAATCCCTTAATCTCAAATTCGCTCCAAATCGCTCCATATATCCTAAAATACGACAAAAACAAGAAATAGTGAAAAGCATCGTAATATTGTCGAATAATCGTGAAAAACGCGATATGGGCGATCAATACGACATGCAAACATGCAGAAAAAAGATGTAAAATATGAAGTGATCATGGACCTCCTCGATGAGGTCATTTATAATGCTATGCCACATGCTATCGGCGCCTTGCACAATGACGGCTTCGAAGAAGGCTAATCTTCTAGAGATGGAGAAATGTTGAAAGACCCGCTGAATCATTCTATGGTTGATGACAAAGACGACACTGATGTCGCAAGTATTAGAGAGCTATGCAAGCTCTCCACGGTGAAAAATGCAAAGAAAGCTTTGCCGGACAAGAAATTCTCTTCGCCGGTAAAGAAAAAAAACGGAAAAAGCTCAAGCTTGGGGGACTCGTCCCCCACTACTACCCATGATGAGGGGGAGTCGAGGAACGCCTATGAACAACAACAATTAAACCTAAGTGGGCTTCCCGGTAAGTTTGACGCGCGCATCTCACATGTGCCAAACATCGAGCATTAAACGAGAATCTTACGGGGTCGAGCTCAAGACCTTAAACGAGCACTTGTCGGGAGGCAACCCGACGGTTTTATCTTATTTTTAGTTGAATTTTTCATTTTGTTTTTGTTTTAGACCTTTGTTAGTGTTTAGAGTCAAGAGTCGATGAAAATCCTGACAACGGGCTCTATGTTTCATGACAGGAGATGGAGAATAAGGAATCATTTGAATGGAGGATGACCATGGCAAAGGAGAGCACTCCTGGTATGTGCTCAGGCCTCAGGAGGAGGAAGGAACTGACGGGGAGACGTGTAGGGGACCATGTCTATGGGGAAAACACTAGAAGGAGGGGTTGAATAGTGTTTATGCAAATTTAAAATGAATTTACGCCAAATAAAATGCAATCCAACAAATAATGCAGAAATAGAATTAAACCCAAATAAAAAACAATTGCAAACACAATTATGTTTCTAGGGTTCGGATTACCCAAGTCAACTCCCGACTTGTTCCCGGTAATCCTACGTCCCTTCCACCCGGATACCACCGGATACTCAAGTTAGAACCCTAACTTGAGGTTTCCTTAAAACCCACTTGTAGCAACCCTACAAGTGCAATCGAATACAATCGATGTCCTTGACTCCCACAACTTGGGAGCAAGCAAACCACTCTCACAACCGAGAGCAAATCTCAAATAACGAAAGTTATAAAATAAAGAAAACAACGCTTACAATCACCTATGCCTTGAAGTAGAACTTGAAGAAGGAGTGTGATGTGTGTTGAAGAACTCTCTTGGAAGAGAGGAGAAGCCCTTTCTCTTGACTGCACCAATTGCCTAGATGATCACTCTTTGGTTCTAGGTTGGAGAGCAAGAGAACAAGATTTGGAAATACTTAGGGCTTTGGATTTGAGAGCTTTGATCTTTGGAAATGAAAGCTTGAGAGATTTTGCAATGAATGAGTAACCTTCCAATGGAACAATAGAAGCTCTACTTATAGCTTTCTCAAATACACAAAACAGTTTAGGCAAAAAAACCAATTGAAATCCGTGAGAAAAATCTCAACGGATAGAATCTGAACTCGCGACAGTCGACTGTTGAACAATCCACAGTCGACTGTTGCACAGTCAGCAGGGGTAGGTGAGAATTCATAATGGTAACTTACAACGTGGACAATCGACTGATGAAGCAAAGACAGTCGATTGTTAAACCAGCAGGCGACTGTAATTCCTTCTACAGGGACTGGCCGAGAGATGGGTAAGTTTGAATAATACTGGAAATCTCACAAGTAACAGGACAGACGACTGATGCAAGGAACACAGTCGACTGTTAATCAGAACAGGCGACTGTAGATCCTTAAACAGACGACTGTCAAAAGCCTGAGAAATTTCCAGAGAGCTGAGTCAAAGAAATGACTCATAGACAGGCGACTGTTGCAGCATAGACAGTCGACTGATCCAAGAGACAGTCGACTGTATATACAGCATTAGTCGACTGGCCGTAAAAGTCAGATCAAACAGTGTTTGGGCAAAGGATAGATAGGCGACTGATTTACAAAGCACAGTCGACTGTCACTAGGACAGGCGCCTGTGAATCATTCATCATGGCCTGTGCGAAATAAATAGAGAAGGCCCAAAACTATATTGTAAAAGTCTATGCATAACAGGCGACTATAGAACAACACACAGTCGACTGTTTTTGAGACAGGCGACTGTAAACTGTTAAGCAGTCGACTGTTATATACAATCCTTGCACAACCAATAGAGAAATGAATTGGAGTCAAAGGACAATAGATCTAATGAAGTCCTATGACTGAATGTAGATGTGTGTGAGTGCTTTATCAAAGTTCTACTTCTAAGCTACATACTAGAAGAGATAAAAGAAAATTTACATTGACGAATAATCTCTTCTTTCCATCGTATGAGCTTGAAGTCTTCACGGAGCTTCAATCATCATCTACGATCATCCAATCCATGTAATTTGCCTTCAATGAAGTTTGTGAGTCATCCATTGCTAGTAGATCTTCATAATTAGCTTAGGCAATGGATTAACTGCAAAATAGGGGATTAGTCACAAGTATTTATGTTTGCTTATCATTAACACGAAGTAGGGAGAAGTCCAATACTCAACATTCTCCCCCTTTTTGATGATGAAAAACAAATATAAACAAAGAGATAAATAATTGTGCGTAATGAAAACTTACTCCCCCTACATAGATGCCAATCAAGTTAGTCAACAAATATTAGAGCATCTACATAACAATTGAAGCAAATGAGTGAGATAAGGATGATTTTAATTAAAGAAATCTAGGAATTAAAATCCATATTCATTGTAATCTTACTCCCCCCTGAATCTAAGGCAACGTAAATCTTAGATTCAAGTGTTAGAACATACTTAGCACATCCATTATGAATCTTGTATGTTTATTTCTCTCCCCCTATGGCATTATCCAAAAAGGTGGGAGCAAATAATAACAACAATAATAGTGCTAAATATGAACTAACAACAATCAAGGAGTATAAAGATATATCGAATCAAAAACTCATAAAATCACATCATATACACATGTGAGTAATGGAATTGAAGTCCAATATCAACATTAGATATACACAAAAAAATAGTTTCAAAAGAGATTTCACAAATGCATCATACCAGAGATAGCATGGAAAATCGAATATCAAATTCATATATTGTCTCAAAAGTACATCATAGAGAGTATAGCATACATGGAGACAACATATCATACATCACACAGATAAGATAAGCAGTATACCATAGTGTGACACAAGATAAACAGCAACATCATATATAGATATATATAAGATGAGAACATCAACGGATGGACATCTACATGGCCATCACAAAAAGATACAACATGATCAAGACAAAAAAAATACATCATCATGACAACAGCGAAGTACATCACCACACATATATAGTGTCAATATCAACATCATCCAGCATACATTAAAATACAATCATCACCAAACTAACACCACTCAAACACCTATCTAAGAGTGAGCGTCTCCAGGGGCTGCAGAAGAAGAAGCAGGCTCTGTGACAGCATGTGTATCCTCTGGAGGAGGGTCAGAAGGAGCAACAGTAGCAGCAACATCATCAGCAGGAACATCCTGAGTAGAAGCTACACTAGGAGGCTCAACGACATTAGTGGGTAGAGGAGGCACATGAAGCTGGGGAACAAACTGTCTCAGATCCTCAGGGAAGGGTATTCCCTGATGGAGGAAAGAAAGAGACATCAATTTGTAAAGTCCAGAGACCATCTCCAAAAGAATATCACGAGATGGTGGAGCAGAGGTGGAAGGCAGGTCAGTTGGAGGAACAGTGGATGAGGACGGAGCTGAAGTAGATTTCCTCTTCTTCGAGGCAGTCTGCAGAGCCGAAGAAGATTTCAACTTTGCAGAAGCGTCGAGGAGAGGACCAAAGGGCATGGGCTCGTAACGAGTCAAATCAACACCAAAATGATGGAAGACACGAGTCAGAAGACCACCGTAAGGAATGTGAGACGAGGAGGTCGTGAACTCAACCTTGTCCATCCTATCAAGGAGGACACCGGCCCAGTTCACGGGCATGCCAGAGAAAATAGCATACATACACTTCAGGATATACTGAGACGGCTGGTCAGATGATCCATACCTTGGCAGGACGTTGGACTTCACCACTAGGTGAACAGCCCAACCTCTCGCAGAGAACATATATGACCAGACACCCAAATCAAGGGCTAAAGGTACCTCTCGAAACATATCCCGGAGGACAGATGACCGGCGCCCCGCTTGCGGCGCGGCGGCCGGTGTCGTTTACCGCAAGTTTCATGGTTAGTGTAGGGTACGGGAATATCGAACTCAGGGAGGCGAGGTTGTGATTGGGTCAGGTAGGACCTAAATCACCCCGAGGGGGCGAGCTAGCCCGAATCGGTGAATGGTTGTCACGAAAGGAAATAAAAGGGTATGAACAACAAGAAAGAAAACCTGGGACTTTGGTTTCCAACCCGACGAGAGACTCTCGTCGATACGGCCTACGGGTATGGATAGCGATCGGGATTAGGGTCCAATGGTGAGACGTTGCCTCTGAAAGTGGTACTGGAGTCCCATGGGCCCGATATTCCGGTCGGTGCCCAGGATGATACACCGGACTTCCCGGATTCGATCAGTGGGCACTCCCGTGTCCATTAACACTGATCGATCCCGGGAGCACTAAGCCCGCAACGATATCTCCCAACGTCTCATCCTGCCGCTCCCGCATGCTAGGATTCGGCGTCTACGCTAAGGGCGTGAGCTATGGCTAGGGAGTCAACCGCCAAGTTTATTCCCCCTTGGCCCAACGGTCAAAGGCGGTCTTTTTCCCGCCAATGACAATGAAACACCCCGCGTAACCGTTAGATTCCTACTCCCTATCGATTTCCTAACCCTATGGACGCATCGGGAAGAGCCCCCGAAGGGGTTTCCACCAAAATCCCAGATTTGGGAACTACTCACAAAAATTCATGAAAAAGCGATCTAAATGAAATTTAACCGTTGAAATCATAATCGGACAATTGCAATGCGGAAGTAATGGAGTAATAAAGACAATACTAAAATTTTAGAAAGATCTGAAAACTTACAAAAGAGTAACAATTACAGCCGTCACAAGGAAATAAAACAGTAGAAAAAAGAACAGCTCTCGTTTGTGGAACCCTAGGGGTTCTATTTATAAACCTTCGCATCAACCGATCGGTTGACAAGTCAACCGATCGGTTGATCCGTTACAAATTAATAACAGAAAACGGCGAGCTTTCACCCGATCACATGAACCGGTCGGGTGAGTTCTTGAGTAACCGGTTGGATCTTGGAGCAGTCGGGTGAATCGATCGGTTCGACGTCCGTGTCTTCAGCTCTTCTTTTTCAGCTACAGATGAACCGATCGGGTGAGAGTCACCCGATCGGTTGGCGTTTTGCTCCGAGAAGACAGAGAACAGCCCCCGCTGAACCGGTCTGTGAACCGGTCGGGTGACTTCTTTGTGAGCTGCGGCAGAGACCGGGTGGTGCACGCGTGCATCACCCGATCGGTTGGAGATGACCAACAGACCGGGTGAGGGGCTGAAAGATGAATTCTTTGGCGTTTGACCCCCTGGATCACGTGTGACTTCTCCCGTTGCTCCGGGGACTTGGGATATCATCGTTAAACGTCCCCTATGTGGTCGATCCCCTGCAATCATGGATAAACAAAGAAAAGTGAAAGAAAACGGGAAAATATACGAAAACGAGTAAGAGACGGTGGAAAAACACGGAGAAACACAAAAGAAAACGTGCGTGAATATATGAAATATAAACGCACGTCAAAATCCCCCAAGCTGAACTCTTCCTCGTCCTCGAGGAAGACGAGTGAGAGTAGGAGCTCGGAAGGGAAAAATAGAGAGGAAGAAAGAAAAAGAAAACTCTAAACCCTAGATCGTCCATCAGAGCCACCAAAATCGAAAACGACACACCAAGCAAGCAAACGCCAAATCACACCACTAAACCTAGGAAAGCGAGTCCAAATAAGTGTCATGGGTCCACGCAGTGAAGCGCGAGTGAGCGTGGTCATGTGCTAGCAAATGGTGATGCTTTCTACGATGTGCTATGAGGCTCGATATACACAAATCCAAGATATGACCCAAAATATCGATCCGAATTGAATTAAGCGGCGAATATAAGTTCAAGCATGCATGAGAAGAGTTAGAATAGAAGCGTATCATGCATCGGGGACTCCACAACTAGGGTTAAGGAAATCACGCCACTATAGCCTAGATACTAGCTAAAAAGTTCCCAAGCCAAGTGTTTTCGATAACGACGGGGGTTGAGATGATGTGGAGAAGAACACTCGGTGCAAATTCTCGCCTTCCCTTTATTCTTGGCAAGTATGAAAAAATATTCACGCGGAAGTTTTTTTGGGTTTTGGGCATTTGTATTTTTTTGGATTTTTGGGCTATACACAATTTTTCTTTTCTTTTCTTTTTGGGTTTTTCTTTTCTTTTCTCTTTTTTTTTTGGATTTTTGGGAATTGGGATATTTACATGTGTACTCTCCCAAGTGGGAGAACGGTACACGACGAGGGGATTTGCACCAAGTAAAATAAAAATGAAATCGGATTCTAAACACTTGGATAAAGGAGATATTTCTCGCTAATCAGAGCATAGGCTAAATGGGTTATCCTAGTCCTTGGTTGTGGAATCCCGACGCATGCGAATTGAAGTATACGATACAAATATAGCATGCACATAGTGGAAACAAATACCGCATGTTCAAATCGGAGCATGGTAATCTAGGGGTCATTCCTGGACAGGTATATAAAGTAAAATCACAAGGCAGAAGCACACCAATGCTAGTCACGACACACGACTCACAAAAAGCTAAGTGGACCCGCGATGCGTGAAATGCAAGAGGACTCAAAATCCTAGGGTTAGTGAGTGTGATTATCGATGCAATGCTAGGTGTGTGTGACTTTGTGGCGATTCATCATAGGATTCATCTCTAGGAGAAAGAGCTAAAAAAGAAGAAAAGAAAAAAAATAAAAACACGATGAAAACGACACAAAAAACGAAAAAAGAAGGACTCAAACGACGCTCACAGTGCGACTCCCCCAAGCTGAAGTTTGCATTGCCCTCAATGCAATATGAGTGAGTACGGGAGGGCAATGAAAATGGGGGGGGGAAATACGCACTGACACAAAAAGAAATGAAAACGAGGAAAACACATAGATAAAACTGAAAAAGAAAGAAAGATCAAAATCAAAATCAAACAATACGAAAAATAAAAATAAAACCACACGACACGACACTCAAAAAATGAAAAACAAGCACACACACAAAAAATGAGAAAAACAAACAAAACAAGACAGCACGGCAAAGTAGACGTCCCCAAGCTAGACCAGAAAGTGCTAGCAAAATGATGTGATCAATGAAATGCAGAGATGTGCAAGGGGGAGTCAAAAACAAAAGAGGTGAAATCAGAAAGCGACACGCGAATGGCGCCCCCTCTGACAGAGACAAAGCAGGGCCCCCAAAAGACAGATGGGCACAAATATTGGGGGGGCAAAAGGTAGAAAGAAAGATCAAGCAGGGGCACCACCCTCCGGAGGTGGTGACGGGGGCCTGCGCTGTGGACCAGGGGTTGTGGGGGGTGGAATGTGGAGCTCGGAGACGTCGGGTGGGTCTTCACGGATGTGGCGAATGAAGCTTTGAAGAAAGGGGAGGTCTCGGTCGACGGACTCCTCGGTTATCCGACCACCCTGCCCAGCTAGGAGGATCATGGCCATGAATCGATCGGCTTGGTCTTGATCGGGGGCAGATGGGTTGGAGGTGGTGGGCTGAGCGGGGGGCTGTGCGCGACGAGCGCGACGGTTGGGCCTAGGGTTTGAAGAGCTGGCGTTGGTGGGTTTAACACTGCGGGGAGGCATTGTGCGGGTGTCTTGTGTGTGCGCGAGTATGTAATAGTACAATGAATCAACACAAACACGAAATACGGCCGACGAGCAAATGGAATATCTGGGGTAAAAAATAAAATTAAGCAAAGGAGCGAGTTTACCCAAATGAGGTGAAGATAGTTGCTCGTAGACGCCCCGATGCTACTCGATTGGAGCACTCTGTGAAGCCGTAGCGATCTCTTCAACAAGTTTCGATGTTTGGGGAGGATGGGTGAAATTTAGGGTTTTGTGTGTAGGGAGATGGCGGGGGGGATGGAGGGGAATCGATGGTTGACGGGTAGGGAGATGGCGGGGGAAGACGATCGAGGTTGATTTTGGGGAAGAAAATAGGATGGCGCACGAGAGGAGTCGAAACGGCGGCGGCTTGGGCGATCGGGCGAGGATGGAAATGAACGGACGTCGGGGGGGTTTATATAGGGTTTTAAGTCGAACCGATCGGGTGACTTGTCACCCGATCAGTTGACGGTTAGGTCGAAATTCTTGCCGAAGAAATGCTACAGGCGAACCGGTCGGTTGACTTTTCAACCGATCGGTTGGCCGCTCCATTCATTTTCTCGAGAACTTAGGGCTGCTCACCCGGTCGCGTCAACCGATCGCGCTAGAACTCAACCGATCGGTTGACATTCCCCAAAAATTTCCGAGAGTTCTCCCCAGCTCACCCGGTCTGTCACCCAGTCTCCTTATTTTCCAACCGATCGGTTCATTCGGGGACAGTTCTTGGTTTGTATCTGACACATCCCAACCGATCGTGTGGGAACCCACCCGATCGGTTGAGGCCTTGTTTTTCTGCAAAACCCAAGAAATGCCTGAGTTCATTCATAGAAGTTGATTCGGCTGGATTTATTTATAAAAATAGAGAAAAAATAAAGTGGAAAAAATACTACAAAATGAAGCATAAGTTTAGAACATGGGTTGCCTCCCATGAAGCGCACTTGTTTAACGTCGTTGGCTCGACGCCCGCAGCGGTGGTCAATTAGGATCCGGAGGGTTAGAGGAAGAGTTGTCGCGCGTGGGGGATCCGACCGGAGAGAATTCTGGTTCTCCTACTGCATAGTGTTTCAGACGCTGCCCGTTTACTTTAAATGGCTCATCCCTTCCCATTATCTCGATAGCCCCATGCGGGAAAACTTTGGTGACGCGGAACGGTCCCGACCATCTTGACTTGAGTTTCCCAGGAAAGAGCATCAGCCGTGAGTTGAACAGGAGAACTAAGTCCCCTTCTTTGAATTCCCTCCTTAAGATTCGCCTATCGTGCCACCGCTTCAGCTTCTCCTTGTAGATCTTGGTGTTCTCATAGGCATTGAGCCGGATTTCGTCGAGTTCGTTGAGTTGTAGCTGTCGGTGCACTCCTACCTTCTTGGTGTCGAAGTTCAGATTCTTAACCGCCCAATATGCCTTATGTTCCAATTCCACAGGAAGATGGCAAGCTTTCCCATAGACGAGCCGGTAGGGAGTAGTGCCGATAGGAGTTTTAAATGCCGTCCTGTAAGCCCAAAGCGCGTCAGGGAGCTTTGATGACCAGTCCTTCCTGGAATTGGCCACTGTCTTTTCTAGTATGCTTTTAATCTCCCGGTTAGAGACTTCCGCTTGACCGCTGGTCTGCGGGTGGTAGGCACGCCCCACCCGGTGTTGTACCCCGTATTTTTTTAAGAGGGCCTCAAATTTCTTCTCTATAAAGTGGCTTCCTCCGTCACTGATCAGGACACGAGGCACACCGAACCGCGGGAAGATGTTGCTTTTAAAGAACTTGGCCACCACTCTGGAGTCGTTGGTTGGACTGGCCACCGCTTCAACCCATTTCGACATGTAGTCTACGGCCACCAAGATATACTGGTTCCCCGAGGAAGAAGGGAACGGTCCCATGAAGTCCACTCCCCATACATCGAAGATTTCTATCTCCAGGATGTAGTGTTGAGGCATCTCATTTCTTTTGGAGATATTCCCAGCTCTTTGGCATCTATCGCAGGCTTGGACATAAACATGTGTGTCCTTGAAGAGTGTAGGCCAGTAAAATCCGCTCTGGAGAATTTTCGCGGTGGTCTTGTAGGTGCTCGCGCGCCTTCCACATTGCTGCCCGTGGCAGTGGGAAATGATGGAAGTCGCCTCAGTTTCAGGGATGCATCTTCGTATCACCCCATCATTGCAGGTTTTGTATAGGTGGGGGTCATCCCAATAGAATTTGCGGACCTCATGGAAAAATTTCTTCTTCTACTGAAAGCTCACATTGTGAGGAACGATGGCGCAAGCTAGATAATTTGCGATGTCGGCGTACCAGGGGGTCCAGGAGGAAGAGACAGAGAAGAGATGCTCGTCAGGGAGTGAATCATCGATCGGTGTAGCATTTAAATCGAGAGTGGGCATCCTGGAAAGGTGATCGGCAACAACATTCTCCGCCCCCTTCTTGTCTCTGATTTCCAGGTCAAACTCCTGGAGGAGGAGAATCCATCTAATGAGTCGTGGCTTGGCTTCTTCCTTGTTCAATAGGTATTTAAGAGCCGCGTGATCCGTGTGTACGATCACCTTGGTGCCAACGAGATATTGTCGGAACTTATCCATGGCGTAGATCACCGCGAGCAATTCCTTTTTCGTGGTAGTATAATTTCTTTGGGTGGCATCACGGGTTTTGCTCGTATAATATATGAAATGAAGATTTTTATCTTTCCTCTGCCCTAGGACGGCACCAACCGCATAATCACTAGCGTCACACATCAGATCAAAGGGGAGTTTCCAGTTTGGTGGCTGTATTATGGGTGCGGAAATCAATGCTTGCTTCAAAGTGCGGAAGGCCTCCATACACTCCTCGCTGAAGACGAAAGGTGCGTCCTTCACGAGGAGCTGGGTCAGAGGCCTGGAAATCTTCGAGAAGTCTTTTATGAAGCGGCGATAAAATCCCGCGTGTCCTAAGAAACCACGGACTCCTCGAAGATTGTGCGGTGGTGGAAGCTTTTCAATCACTTCGACTTTAGCCTTATCAACTTCGATTCCCCTCGAAGAGATGATGTGTCCCAGCACAACTCCCTCTTGGACCATGAAGTGACACTTCTCCCAGTTTAGGACTAGTCCCTTTTCCTGACATCTCTCCAGGACCTTAGTGAGATTACTGAGGCACGAGTCAAATTTAGTTCCGTAGACTGAGAAGCCGTCCATGAAAACCTCCATGATATCTTGGGAGTAGTCGAAGAAGATAGCAGACATGAGTCTTTGGAATGTAGCAGGGGCGTTGCAAAGTCCGAACGGCATTCTTCTATAGGCATACGTCCCGAACGGGCAAGTGAAAGTCGTCTTCTCCTGGTCATCGTTATGAATAGGGATGTGAAGAAATCCTGAATACCCGTCCATGAAACAGAAATAATTATGCTTCGCCAGCCTCTCGAGCATCTGGTCAATAAAGGGGAGGGGGTAATGATCCTTCCTTGTAGCCTTGTTCAGCCTTCTATAGTCAATGCACATCCTGTACCCCGTGACGGTCCTCGTTGGTACAAGCTCGTTCTTTTCATTGCGAACCACCGTCATCCCCCCTTTCTTGGGTACAACATGCACCGGGCTAACCCAGTGACTATCGGCGATAGGGTATATAATACCGGCATGTAGAAGCCTAACAATCTCTTTCTTCACAACTTCCATCATTATGGGATTTAACCTCCGCTGTGGCTCAATCGAGGAGGCTTGCTCATCTTCAAGCAGAATTCTGTGTGAGCAGAGGCCTAAGCTAACCCCTTTTAAATCCTCAATTGCATATCCGAAAACTCCTTTAAACCTTTTTAGGACTCCAAGAAGTTTGGTCATTTGGTCTTCGGGTAGTGAAGAATTGACTATAACCGGAAGGGTCGAGCCTGCTCCCAAATATTCATATTTAAGCCCCGGCGGTAATTCCTTCATCTCAACTTCTTGGGGCCCTGACGCATACTTTTCAAGCTGAGCATCCTCAAGGGAAAGGAGTTCTTAGTGGATTTCACTGAAGCCAGCATCCGGAATCTCATCCTCGGCCGTGGCTCCGCACGGCGAAATTTCGCAGGGTATAGTGGGAACGATCGAGGGATGCATCGGGTCTCTTCCGAGCTCATCATAATTATCCGGGAAGAAGGCTTGTAGGTGAAAACAGGTTTCAGTCATCGACGATTCTCCGCAACCGTTTCCAGCTTCTCCATTGTCCAAAGACCGGGGACGCTCAATAGAAGTCTGCAAGGAATAGATTGATTCCTGTTCGGCGTTGCCTCAAAACCTGGTCGGGTGGCTCTCCTGACACAACTCTACGGTTAACTCTTCTTCACTACATTCGAGACCATGGTTGTCGATATACGCCACTTCTCCATGGGGAAAGGGAGTTGCCATGGCAAGGTGCTCTTGCGCATCTCGATATCTCTGGCCTTCCAAGGCGGCAGACAGGAGGGATAGTATATTCGAAGTGTTCAGTGATTCTGCTAAGCTCTGCGCCAAACAGCGGATATGGTGAGAGTGATCCCAGATGTCTCCTGAAACTGCATGCAACATCTTTGCCGTGGGGCCGGGATCTTATACGAAAGGAGAGAGAGAGAACTGCACAAGTGGCAAACACGTCAAAAGCACAGGTTGCATAAACGGGAACCGCAAGTTGCGATGGAAGCACGGCGATCCAGTCAGTCAGCTCTATACAATTACTATCCACAGTATATCCAAGTGAAATCTAAAAGTGTAGAGAGTGCGAAAATTATCGCGAGGTAGGGATGTGAGCTAGACACGAGGGTTCAAGAGATCCTAAAATAACAAGCACGTTGCCGTCCCCGGCAACGGCGCCATAAACTTGCCCGGCGCCCCGCTTGCGTCGCGGCGGCACGGTGTCGTTTACCGCAAGTTTCACGGTTAGTGTAGGGTGTGGGAATATCGAACTCAGGGAGGCGAGGTTGTGCTTGGGTCAGGTAGGACCTAAATCACCCCGAGGGGGCGAGCTAGCCCGAATCGGTGAATGGTTGTCACGAAAGGAAATAAAAGGGTATGAACAACAAGAAAGAAAACCCGGGACTTTGGTTTCCAACCCGACGAGAGACTCTCGCCGATACGGCCTACGGGTATGGATAGCGATCGGGATTAGGGTCCAATGGTGAGACGTTGCCTCTGAAAGTGTTACCGGCGTCCCATGGGCCCGATATTCCGATCGGTGCCCAGGATGATACACCGGACTTCCCGGATTCGATCAGTGGGCACTCCCGTGTCCATTAACACTGATCGATCCTGGGAGCACTAAGCCCGCAACGATATCTCTCAACGTCTCATCCTGCCGCTCCCGCGTGCTAGGATTCGGCGTCTACGCTAAGGGCGTGAGCTATGGCTAGGGAGTCAACCGCCAAGTTTATTCCCCCTTGGCCCAACGGTCAAAGGCGGTCTTTTTCCCGCCAATGACAATGAAACACCCCGCGTAACCATTAGATTTCTACTCCCTATCGATTTCCTAACCCTATGGACGCATCGGGAAGAGCCCCCGAAGGGGTTTCCACCAAAATCCCAGATTTGGGAACTACTCACAAAAATTCATGAAAAAGCGATCTAAATGAAATTTAACCGTTGAAATCATAATCGGACAATTGCAATGCGGAAGTAATGGAGTAATAAAGACAATACTAAAATTTTAGAAAGATCTGAAAACTTACAAAAGAGTAACAATTACAGCCGTCACAAGGAAATAAAACAGTAGAAAAAAGAACAGCTCTCGTTTGTGGAACCCTAGGGGTTCTATTTATAGACCTTCGCATCAACCGATCGGTTGACAAGTCAACCGATCGGTTGATCCGTTACAAATTAATAACAGAAAACGGCGAGCTTTCACCCGATCACATGAACCGGTCGGGTGAGTTCTTGAGTGACCGGTTGGATCTTGGAGCAGTCGGGTGAATCGATCGGTTCGACGTCCGTGTCTTCAGCTCTTCTTTTTCAGCTACAGATGAACCGATCGGGTGAGAGTCACCCGATCGGTTGGCGTTTTGCTCCGAGAAGACAGAGAACAGCCCCCACTGAACCAGTCTGTGAACCGGTCGGGTGACTTCTTTGTGAGCTGCGGCAGAGACCGGGTGGTGCACGCGTGCATCACCCGATCGGTTGGAGATGACCAACCGACTGGGTGAGGGGCTGAAAGATGAATTCTTTGGCGTTTGACCCCCTGGATCACGCGTGACTTCTCCCGTTGCTCCGGGGACTTGGGATATCATCGTTAAACGTCCCCTACGTGGTCGATCCCCTACAATCATGGATAAACAAAGAAAAGTGAAAGAAAACGGGAAAATATACGAAAACGAGTAAGAGACGGCGGAAAAACACGGAGAAACACAAAAGAAAACGTGCGTGAATATATGAAATATAAACGCACGTCAACAGACTGGTCAAGGTCGTCAATCTCGGAGATGCAGATATCAGTGGGAAGGGAACCAACAGAGGGAATCCTAAGAATAGTCCTTAAGAGCGAGGGAGTGATCTGAATGTGGGTTCCCTGAACGATAGTATCGAGGATGCCGGTAGACGAATACTCACCACGAACGCGGTTCGCATAGAAGAGCTTCACCAGAAATGGATATGCTCTGGGGGACTCGCTCTGAGAGAAGAAAAAAAGGTCGGCTAGGTGAGTAGCAGAAAGAATGTCAGAAAGCCTCTCAGCAGTGAAGGCGGGGAAGGAAATGTACCGCTCCCTAAGAAGGTTGATCCCTAGAAGAGAGTGAAATTTTGCCAAGCAGAGATCGTCTCGGCAAACGGGAACTAGGGGATCAGAGGGGGGTACGACAGGTGGCTCTTCTGAAGAACTCAAAACTGAAGGGGACTGATGGGGAGCGTCAGCAACAGGCTCATTGATGGCAAGATCAATGCGCTTCCGCTGACGCTTGATCAGGGGATGAGCATCGGGAGAAGATACAGAAGGAGAATATCCCTGCGAAGAAGAATGCAAGGGAGACTCGGCTTGTTTGGTTTGGGCTTTGTAGGGTTCTTTCTTCTTGGCTATAGGTTTCTTGGGTGCCCTAGGATGTTTAGGAGCAACAATCTTCTCTTTTCCCTTGGTTTTGGGTGCCATGGAATCGAGAGAAAGAGAAACATTGCAAAGAAATTGGAAGAAAATGAACCGAACGAAGGGCTAGAGAGAGAGAAGCAAACCAAGTAGAGGAGATGCGAGGAAGAAACGACGTAGCAATCGACGAGCGGGGAGGCAGAGATCGACGGCAACGACAACACGAAATCGACTCACGAAGGGAAGAAAATCGACGTCTTTGGAAGAGAAATCGAGCGGGAATACGAAGCAGTCGAATCGGATGAGAGAGAGTCGACGTGGGTAAATGAACGAGCTCTCTCAAATATAAAAGTTGGGGATTGAATCTGGGCCGTTGGATCAAGGAATCGACGGCTCGGATCAAATCACTTGAACCGTCACAGCAGAAGACAGTCGACTGATGAACAAATGTCAGTCGACTAGATGATGTGATAACAATAAAGCTCAGAAAGATGGGCAATCGACTGGCAAGTAACATGCAGTCGCCTGTCTGTTGGACAGTCGACTGACATATACTGAATAGTCGACTGACCGAGAATTAATACAGTTCATCAAAACAACAGAGAGCACTGTAAGAATTTGACAGAGAGAACAGTTGTCTGATGACTAAAATGCAGTCACCTGTTAAAATAACAGTCGACTGTAAAATAGTCATCAGTCGGCTGTGCGAAAGATACCAATTCTCAGACTGAGGAGATAGAAAAGGACAGTCGACTGTCAGGGGAAAGACAGTCGTCTGTCCTGGTCCAAAAATGCACAGTGAGATAAAATTCCAGAGAATAAGAACACTCACCCTAGGACCTATACTCTAACCACAAATACAACGTAAAAACAGTGTAAAAACAATAACTCCATTGAAACACAAATCACTACAATCAATCTCAAAAACTCATGAAATCAATTAAATCACAATTGCCTTTCTTAACATATAAATATAATAAAGCACATGAAGATAGGCAACAAAATGATATGAGCTCAAAAAGAGTTATAACATGAAAGATTGAGCTTCTAGATTTCAAATTCACCCATAATTCCTAATTCTCCACGCAACCTCACAAATGAATCTTTTTAAGAGGTTTAGTGAAGATATCAGCAATTTGTTTTTGGGTTTCAATGTACTCTAAGATGATGTCCTTCTTAGCTACATAATCATTTATGAAATGGTGTCTCACGTCTATGTGTTTGGTACGGAAGTGGTGTACCGAATTCTTGGAAAGACAAATAGCACTTTGATTATCAACTATGATAGGACAAGTATCACAATTGACACCATAGTCACTAAGAGTGTGTCTCATCCAAAGAACTTGTGCACATGCAAGACCCGCGGTAATATATTCCGCTTCAGTCGTGGACAATGACACCGAATTCTGTTTCTTAGAAAACCAAGAAACCAAGGAATTTCCTAGAAAATGGCAAGTGCCACTAGTACTTTTCCTGTCGGACTTGCATCCGGTAAAGTTGGCATCACTATATGAGATTAACTCATATATGCTAGATTTAGGGTAAAGTAACTCATAGTCTAGAGATTGATTGAGATAACGAAATATTCGTTTAACCGTAATTAAGTGTGACTCCTTAGGTCTAGCTTGATATCTAGCACAAAGGCAAACGGAAAACATGATATCGGGCCTACTAGCGGTTAAGTAAAGTAAGCTACCGATCATACCTCGATATAGACGAATGTCTACATCTTTTCCGCTCTCATCTTTGTGTAGATGAGTAGTAGTACTCATGTGAGTCCGTTTGCTCGAAGACGATTCCATCCCGAATCGCTAAATAAGCTCCCCTGTGTCCTTTGTCTGATGTATGAATGTGCCATTCTCCATTTGTCGAATTTGCAATCCAAGGAAGTAGGTGAGCTCTCCCATGTTGCTCATCTCAAACTCATCCTTCATAGACTTGGAAAATTCTTGACAAAGATTAAAGTTAGTAGAACCGACAATAATATCGTCTACATAAACTTCAATCAAAAGAATGACATTTTCATAATCTTTAATGAAGAGTGTAGCATCAACTTCTCCCATTTTAAAACCTAAATTCAAAAGAAAGGTCTTAAGTCGATCATACCA
Organism: Scilla litardierei; assembly: GCA_030789695.1. Taxonomy (NCBI): domain Eukaryota; kingdom Viridiplantae; phylum Streptophyta; class Magnoliopsida; order Asparagales; family Asparagaceae; genus Scilla; species Scilla litardierei. Next base: position 53,521,667 of record CM061137.1, read on the forward strand.
AGCTCTAGGAGCTTGTTTCAATCCATACAACGCTTTCTTAAGTTTGAAAACATGGTTTGGAAATTTTTCATGAATAAAACCGGGAGGTTGAGAAACATAAACTTCTTCATTGACAAATCCATTTAAAAATGCACTTTTAACATCCATTTGAAATAGTTTAAAATTCTTATGGGATGCAAAAGATAAAAGCAACCTAATAGCTTCTAATCTAGCTACGGGGGTAAAAGATTCTTCAAAATCAATACCTTCCTCTTGCCGGTAGCCTTGAGCTACTAACCTTGCTTTGTTCCGTGTGATTACCTCGTTTTCATTCGTATTGTTCTTGAAGATCCATTTGGTCCCAATGACTTGGTGACCACTTGGAAGAGGTATGAGTTCCCAAACTTCGTTTCTCTCGAATTGTATTAGTTCTTCTTCCATTGCCACTATCCAAGAGCTATCCTCACAAGCTTCTTGGATGTTCTTTGGCTCAATGGTAGATCCAAATGTGTAATGAGAGAATTCTTCAATTCTCGATCTCGTTCGAACACCCACACCAATATCTCCAATTATTTGGTTATGGAGATGGTTAAGAACGGTCGAATAAGCTTTGGGTATACCTGTATCACTAGGAACAACTTCAACAACTTCGTTAGAAGTGTTAGTCTTAACAATAGAATCATTAATCTTAACATTATTAAGAGAATCACAAAGAATATCTACATTATCATCATCAACATGAGAAAAATCAAAATCTTCATAAAAAGATACGTGAAGTGATTCCTCAATCGTTGAAGAAGTTTTGTTGTATATCCGGTAGGCTTTGCTACGTGTGGAATATCCAACAAAGATTCCTTCATCGGATCTTGGCTCAAATTTGTCTAAATTACCAAATGTGTTCTTTATAAAACATTTTGAACCAAAAAAACACGAAAATATTTTACTTGAGGCTTTTTATCATAAAACAACACAAAACAAGTTTTGTTCGTTCGGGGTCTCACTAGGATCCTATTGAGCACATAACATGCCGTGTGCACCACCTCTGCCCAAAATTGTAGTCCTAAATGACTATCATGGAGCATAGTGCGAGCACACTCAATAAGAGTCCTATTCTTTCTTTCTACAACACCATTTTGTGGTGGTGCACGAGGAAAGGAAAAATTATGAGTTATCCCGGAGTCATCACAAAACTTAGTAAAAGACTCATTCTCAAATTCTCCTCCATGATCACTACGAATAGTGATAATGGTGGATCCTAACAGATTCTGAATCTTCTTTGCAAATTTGGTAAACTCTTCATGAGCTTCATTCTTATTAGTTAAGAATGAAACCCAAGTAAATCTAGAAAAGTCGTCGACAACAACTAATCCATAATGAGCATTACCTAAAGAAGCGGTTCTAGTTGGCCCAAATAAATCTAGATGAAGAAGTTCTAGGGGCCTCTGAGAAGTAATCCCCTCTTTAAGCTTAAATGAAGATTTACTTAGTTTACCTCTTTGACATGAATCACAAAAGTTTTCTTATTAAAAGAAATCTTAGGAAAACCTTTGACTAGATCATGCTTAGCTAACTTATATAAGTGCTTGAAGTGAACATGACCAAAACGGCGATGCCATAATAGTTGTTCACTTGTGTTAGGAACTAAGCAATGTTCTATGGTTTTAGGCAAGCTCAAATAATAAATATTTTTACGCATAATACCGAAAAATAAAACATTTGAATCACAATCAACAATAGTACACAATCCTTCTCCAAAGTTAACCTTGTAACCTTTGTCACAAAGTTGACTAATGGAAATGAGATTGTGACACAAACCACTAACTAGAAAAACATTAGTAATTAAGGGTTTTAAAAGATTACCAACGATACCTACTCCAATGATGGTTCCATTTTGATTACATCCAAAAGTGACCGTTGCACCATCCTTGTTGCTAATCACTTCAGAGAGCAATGAGGGATCTACCGTCATGTGTTTGGAGCAACCGCTATCAAGAATCCATCCTTTCCCTTTAGAGCTAATAAGACATTTATTGCTCTTCTTCTTTCTCTTGGGTACCTATATAATATACCATAAGCTTATAGTACCCAATGTTTGTTGGGTCCAAGGGGATTAGCCCTTTGGAAGCCAAGTCCAAGTGGACTTCCGCTTCCCAACATAATTACTATTTCTAATCACATCATGAAAATAGGAATCAACATAAGCAATCCTATCATTTAGACTAGTGTTCTTAGGACCCCAAATAGTGCAACTCTTGGGAGTCCTACTCCTAGTTGCATGCATATGTGTTGGATTTCTATGTGGTGCGTGCTTCTTAGGAAAATGATTTCTAGCATAGAGATGTGGTGGAGGATATGTATTGTACATTCTAGGATGATATGTATGCTTGGGAACATGCATATTATATGAAGCATATGGATCATGCATGACATGTGGAGGATGAGCTTACATGAAAGAATGATGCGTATGAGCATACGGGTGTATATGAGCACGTACATGAGTATTTCTCATGTGTGGTTGTGTACGTGTCCATGGGTGTGGAGCATAAAATGTGTCATGATTATCCACTTGTGAAGTAGGATGTTTCTTACGTAGATGAGTGTTAGTGTACATATAAGCATGACCTTGCTTTTGGTTTCCACCCTTAGTGGGTTTCTTGCCAAAAGGAAGAGAAGGTGAAGTGGTGAAATTCTTGGTAGGATTGCTACCTATAGTGTCTTTGACACCACTTGTGGATGCACCGGAGGAATGCCTCACAAAATCTATAGTGACACCACTATAGGAGGTGCGAGCATTGGATGCATTCGCTTTTATAAATCCAAGGCCAACACGATGTGTGGCCAGAAATTGGTTTGCAAGCAAATCATCCAATTGTCCTTTTCCCTTATTGAATCTCACAATACGGGAGGACATGAGCTCATATTTCTCCTTTAAAGAAGAAATGTTGGTATCCAAGGTGGACACCCGTGCTTTGAGTTCGTGCACTTGGGTTTTAAGAGAATCATTCTTTAAACCCAATTGTGTGTGTCATGTAACTAGATCACTATTATCCTTAGGATGTGTTTGATCTAGTTGAGATTTGATGGAATTCACCTCATCTCTCAATGTGACATTTTGAGAAGCTAAGCTTGCTTTCTCAAGAGTTAAAGTATCAACAATGGTGTCATTGTTGATAATGCATGGAATGGATGACTTGCTAATATTTGATTTCTTTAAGCTAGTGTATCTAAGCATTAAAGATTGGTATTTAGCAAATAGTTCTTCATTAGCAATACGAAGTTCTTCCATTGTTACCTCTGTGTCGTCCGTGTCGGAATCACTCTCATTGGAGAGTGGGTCTTCTAGTGCCATGAAACACATGTGGGCGCTTTCACCATTTTCATCATCGGAATCACTCGATGATTCATCACTTGAGTCATCGAATGTATCTACGAGTCCTTTCTTCTTTCTCTCTTGTTTTTATCGGACTTGTTGTACTTCGGTGCATTCCAGTTCTCTTTGTTCTTTAGCATTGGGCAATCCCTCTTGATGTGCCCTGGCTCATTACATTTATAGCAAAGAGAGGAAGTAGCATTAGTAGACTCAAAACGTTTGTTGGAGGGAAATTTACCTTTGAGGAAGAAGCGTTGGAACTTCTTCGCCATTTGGGCCATTTCACCCAAATCCATCTCGTTCTCGGATTCATCACTTTCGGAGGATGATGAATTGGCGTTGAATGCCAAATCTTTCTTCTTGGCCTCCGAAGGATTCATCATGGCTCGAATCTTCAATCGGTTCTCCCGTCTTACTTCGTAAGACATAAGAGTACCGATGAGATTCACCACGGTGTAGTTCTTCAAGTCATTGACCTCATCGATGGCGATCGCTCTTCTTTCTCATTTGGAGGTCATTCCCATGATGATCTTCCTTACCTTATCCGGTTTGAAATATATTTTGCCAAGGGCTTCCAATTCATTGATGATGTCGGTAAAACGTCCGTACATCGATGCAATGCTCTCATTGTCCTGTATATGAAACAAATCGAAGTTTTGCACGGCAACATATAACTTTGAAAGTTTTACCTTATTCGTTCCCTCGTGGGTAACGATGAGATGGTTCCAAATTTGATATGCACTCTTACATGTGCATATTTTGTTGAACTCATTCGGGTCCAATGCACAATGAAGAGCGTTCATTGCCTTAGCGTTGTTGACCTCGGCAGTTTTCTCGGAAGACGTCCATTTGTCGAAATCTACTTCGGTGGGCTCGACATATTCCTTGTGGAGGGTTCTCCAATGCGAAGCACTCCTAAGGAACGTCTCCATCCTGCATTTCCAATAGCTAAAATTTGTACCATTGAAACGCGGAGGGCGCACTGTAGATTGACCTTCAAAAAGTGTGGACGCTCCATCACGATCGTGATTGTTGTATGAAGGTGGCGGTGGAACGTTGTTGTTGTTGGATGCCATAGATGTAACCTTGTGCTCTGATACCAATTGTAGGGGACCCAATCTATGGGGAAAATACTAGAAGGGGGTTGAATAGTGTTTATGCAAATTTAAAAGGAATTTACGCCAAATAAAATGCAATCCAACAAATAATGCGAAAATAGAATTAAACCCAAATAAGAAACAATTGCAAACACAATTATGTTTCTAGGGTTCGGATTACCCAAGTCAACTCCCAACTTGTTCCTGGTAATCCTACGTCCCTTCCACCCGGATATCACCGGATACTCAAGTTAGAACCCTAACTTGAGGTTTCCTTAAAACCCACTTGTAGCAACCCTACAAGTGCAATCGAATACAATCGATGTCCTTGACTCCCACAACTTGGGAGCAAGCAAACCACTCTCACAACCGAGAGCAAATCTCAAATAACGAATGTTATGAAATAAAGAAAACAACACTTACAATCACCTATGTCTTGAAGTAGAACTTGAAGGAGGAGTGTGATGTGAGTTGAAGAACTCTCTTAGAAGAGAGGAGAAGCCCTTTCTCTTGACTGCACCAATTGCCTAGATGATCACTCTTTGGTTCTAGGTTGGAGAGCAAGAGAACAAGATTTAGAAATACTTAGGACTTTGGATTTGAGAGCTTTGATCTTTGGAAATGAAAGCTTGAGAGATTTTGCAATGAATGAGTAACCTTCCAATGGAACAGTAGAAGCTCTACTTATAGCTTTCTCAGATCCACAAAATAGTTTAGGCAAAAAAAACCAATTGAAATCCGTGAGAAAAATCTCAACGGATAGAATCTGAACTCGCGACAGTCGACTGTTGAACAATCCATTGTCGACTGTTGCACAGTCAACAGGGGTAGTTGAGAATTAATAACGGTAACTTACCACGTGGACTATCGACTGATGAAGCAAAGACAATCGACTGTTAAACCAACAGGCGACTGTAATTCCTTCTACATGCGACTGGTCGAGAGATGGGTAAGTTTGAATAATACTGAAAATCTCACAAGTAACAGGACAGACGACTGATGCAAGGAACACAGTCGACTGTTAATCAGAACAGACGAATGTAGATCCTTAAACAGACGACTGTCAAAAGCCTGCAAAATTTCCAGAGAGCTGAGTCAAAGAAATGACTCACAGACAGGCGACTGTTGCAGCATAGACAGTCAACTGATCCAAGAGACAGTCAACTGTATATACTGTAGGAAAATATATGCCCATGAGGCAATTTATCTTGATTATACGTCTTGTTCATACCGTACATGGTACGTATTATTCTAAGTATAAAATCATTTGTATTAATATACTTAAATAATATCCATAGACTTATAGTTAGGTCCTTACATATCTAGATGAGATCTCGATTATGAGTAAGTAAGAGACCGAATAGAAACGTAAGTCTAAAACGGTTCGTGATCATAGATGTGTCGAGAACTGGATATCGACACATCGGATAGATCACTGTGTCTTCGTCTTACCTTCGGGTAATGATGATCTCATAGTCATTCGACTTGCTGAAGTCGGAGACGAGACACAGGTGCTCATTGGAGAATGAGTTCACTGAACGACCAAGTTAGAGTTATTAAATGGTTAACTTTAATGATCTATCTTTAATAACTCTAGGGTGATGATAGGTTAGTTGATCCTTAAGACCTGAAGTCATCTGTACCAACCTGTGAGCAGACGGTGTAGCTTAGACCCATGATCTAGCTTCGAGGACCAGTCCTGATGAAAGATCTTAGGTTGGGTTGCACCTGAAGCTCTCGAGGTGAGTAAATGACTACGATGGGATTCGTCACTTCCATTAAAGGGAAGTTAGTGTTACAGGTTAAGTACGGTCTTTATGTTAATCCTCGGCCAGGGTACGTTGTAAGTAGTACAACGTGTATACAATAAAGACCGCCGTATACTGACCAATGTTGTCTAATAGGGTTAACAGAAAACCATACCCTAGGCCAACAATAACACAGTCTTGACGAAGGGATTTTAGCTAACGGAATTCATCACTGACACAGCCAATGCAAACCCTATGATACTTTTGTCAAGGGTCGATCACGTTATGATGACTCTGAAACAGGGACGACAGCTACTGCTCGTAGTGACCGTCGTCTAGGGGTTTCGAGCCCCAACCTGTAGTAAGGTCAGGCTGTAGGGTCTCACACCGAGTTGATGGGTTTTCTGGGACCCTTAGGGCACAAAAACTCTAGTCCCGTCCTAAGTCGGACGGAACATAGACAGAAATGCAGCGGAAAAAGTTTTATGTTAATCTAATTAACATGCAACCCTAAGGAACCGACCCTATTAGCCAGGATCTCTGCCAACTTGGGGTGGATCTGACCACCCCAAGAGGGATCTAACTACTGCGAATAATTAAATGAAAACTTAAACACATACCCGGAATCTCAGCCCTGGGGCAGGCGAGATGTTCCGCGTCGTCTTCCGAGCTGCTCCCGTCCCACGCCGAGCCGCTCCTTGAACCGCTCCCCGCACCGCTCCTCGAACAGCTCCGCATCCCGAGGCGATCAATCCCCGTGTAGCCGAGCCACCCACCGCCGAAGAAAGTTTCACGCGAGTGAAACCTCCGCCTAGATTTCGGATCCAGAATTCGAACTCCTTTGCGGCTTTGCTAGAGCCCGCAGGAGTAAGGCAGAAATTTATAGGGAGAGGAGGAATATTAATTTAGCTTAGATCCGAGCGTGCTCCAACATTTACGAGAGCCGCTCAGATCTAGAGCTTGGGACGAGTTTTGAGGAGGAGAGCAGACCCCTATTTATATAGGTGGCGGACTCTCCCCTTTTCTCAAAATCCGATGTGGGACTAAAATAGAGTTTAATCAAATTCTATTTAGTTTGCACTTCACAAAGTGCAAACTTCCGTGAATTTTAACTCCCTCACCGTTGAACTTCAGGATTGATACAACCTATCAATACGACGAGCGTTTAACGGTGAACGCATAGGAAAAAACCGTTCGTCAATCGGAGTTCATTTGACCCTCCAATTGAGTGTCCAAAGATCAGCCCAAGGCTTGATTTTCGACTAAAATCAGCCGTCAAATCTGTCCAATAGATCTAGGGTTCTGCACCCATTAATAGGGCCCAGCAAATGGGCCCCACAGACTCCAAAACATGACTGGGCGCCCAAACCCAGACCTGGGCACGGGCGCCCAAGTCTGGGTGCGGGCGCCCAGGCGCCTGGCGCCTGGTGCGGGCGCCCAGGCGCCAGCCTGGCGCCTGGCGCCAGGCGCCCAGGCGGGCGCCTTGGCCGGGCCAGGCGCCCGGCCCAGAACGCCTGGGCGCCCTGCGCCCAGGCGTCCTGGGCCACCTGAGCCCAGGCCCAGGCGTACAGCGCCTGGGCCTGCGCCCTGGCGCCCGGGGCCAGGGCCTGGGCCGGGCGCCCAGGCCCAGGCGGGTCTGAGTGACCAGGCCCAGGCCGGTTTGGCCTTATTGGGTCTGGCCATCAGGCCAGACCAGGTCCAGCCTTAGCTGGTCTGTCTGGTCTGGCCTGATCTGACCCTTTGGGCTGTTTTGGACATAACTTGATCATCTGGCGTCCGATTTAGACACCGTTCGAACCTGGGTCTAGACCGGGACATTCCCGTCTTACCCATGTACTTTTCCTTGCATTTATTTTATTAAATATTGTTTTAAACAATTTAAAACACATTTAATCTCTTTTGCATCCAATGCAAATTAGTCCCTATCTAAGCTTAAATAATCATTTGAATGAAATACAAATGATCCGAGGGCATATTCCTCTACATCTCCCACTTGCACTCAGGATCATTTATCCCGAATGCTGGAGATTTTTGCAAACATCTTTTGCAATACTTTATCCCTTGCATCAAATGCAAATTATTCTCCCTAACTAATTTCTACCTATTACTAGACGAATATCGCACTCTGTGTGAGACCCTACAGTCTGACCCTTACAACAGGTTGGGCTCGAAGCCCTATACGGCAGTGACCACGAGCAGTGGTTGCCGTCCCTGCTTCAGGAATCATCATTATGTGGTTAACTCATTGACATGAGTATTGTCGGAACCACCCTGACTGTTTCCGTGATGAATTCCGCAGTTATAGTCTTTTCGTCTAAACTATGTCGCGTAGATCAAGTCTAGGGTACAGTCAAACTGTCAACCCCAATAACTTGACTCCGGTTAGTTTCTATCGATCTTTTAGTCAAAAAATGTTGGACTTCTTCCAACATACTCTGGCCAAAGTTTTCACTAAAGACCGAACTAACCCTACGACACTAACTCCCATTGACCGGGAGAGACGAATCCTCTCTTGGTCATTACTCTCCTCATACGCTTCAAGTGTCACCCAATCAAAGACCTTTCGACAGGCCTTGCCTCGAAGCTAGGTCATTTGATCTAAGTGGCACCATTCACGCACAGGTTCGTCAAAATGACCTCAAGTCAAAAGACCAACTAGCCTATCATCACTCAGAGTCATCATTGACAGATTGGTCAATATAACCATATGATAACTCTTGTGGATCGTTCAGTGAACTCATTCTCTAATGAGCACATGTGTCTCGTCTACGACTTCACCAAGTCAAGCGATCATGAGATCATCGCCACCGCTAAACGGTGAAGACTAAGACACAATGGTCTATCCGATGTTTCGATATCCTTGTCTCGAAACATCTACGACCACGAACCCTTTTAGACTTATGCTACAGATGGTCAAACATTTCTCCATGATCGAGATACTCATCTCGATACCTGTTTGACCTCGCATAAAGTCTTAGGACTTTACCTAAGTTAATATCTAATTATAACATAACTTAGATAAATTATTACCAAACAGCTTACTGTTATTTCGAACAAGATGTTTGTGCTATGCACACATGAAAATAGATAGCCTCGAGGGTATCATCTCTCAACATCTCCCACTTGCACTCAGGCCCATTTATCTCGGTATCTCATACCGTTTTTACACATAAGTTTTCCTGACTTCATGTGGTAGAGCCTTCATGAGTGGATCTGCTAAAACCGTCTACATTATAGACTTAAGGGTTTTTATGTTTAGACCAACCATTTGAATCTCATTCAAATAATTCATTTGGTCTTTCAGAATCCATAATATTTTAATTTACTTGGATCTTATCCAATTCATCGTACCTTACGATAATCATTTAAATCAGTTACTGGTCATTTCAAATGGCTCATATTTATTTCTGATAAAGAATCAAACTCTTTTGATCACTTTGTCAAAATATATGTTCCATCCCTTTGATGCCTCACATGTAATTTACACGCTCCCACTGACCTTGAAAATTATCTGGTTAATTCATATAAGTTGGTCCGTCTAAATCATATTTAGAAAAACGAACTTGTAAGTGAATACTCCAATTTTCATGGTCAACTTAAGCGTTTACATCGAGTTTGGTCCGAGTAGTTCTGTACACATCTGCTGGTGGAAAACGGTTTCATTATAATCCGTTTTATAGGAATTAGTATGGAAAAACCGTTCTCGACCAACATGATTGCACTTCACTATTTTTCTTTTCTGCACCAATCTTTCAACTTAAAGATTTACTTGCAGTAAGTGAGGAAACATTTTCCTTGGGCACGTAAACTAAATTCCAAAATTTAATTACGCACACGGACCTATTCTGGTTGCATCAAGTTTTTAAAATTGGAGTTACTTCTCCGAATTTCATCCCGGAAGTTGACTAAGTCATCATCAGTTATGATGTCTAACTCGACTCTTCGTCTCACGTGATTCGAGTAATTATACAACTTCCTAATGCTTGATTTAATGAATATCTTATTGATAATGTCCTCATAGAACATTATCAAAACCTAGGCATTACTATCTGGGACTTAACCCAGAGGAAGGACTTAACTCAGAGTCACTTGTTATGGATCGCACCGAGTCTAACTAAGTGTGATTCATACCTTTTAACACACTAATGTGTTAACAGACTTGACCTGAGAGAAAATCACATTTTCTTTTAATTACACAAGATTTTATGTAGCTAAGTATTTAGCCATTCGATCTAATCGAATCAATTTAAATACTTTTGTCTTTTCGTTCTTTATTATTTCAGACTTGTGTTTCATCAAGAACACATGTCTTAATAAAATATACGAATAACTTATTTTGGTTGATCTAGACTCGGGTACATCAGTATGTACTAGACTGAGTTCAACAACTCATTCTCCCACTGTCTCACAGATGGGTTTCGGCCATTTTATCTAAGAGGATAAAACTCACAAGTGTCCGTAGACTTCATAATATGAGAGGTCAGACCCCTCTTTATGTGACTTGTGAAGCTTAGTCTCTCGATACGGCCTAGTCTATTTTACCATATAAGTTTGCTACTATCTTGTGTATTTATATATTAACATTTAATATATATATATATAGTTATTACAAATTACTTAACACAAAACATTGCTTCCGAAGCAAGGTGATGACATTCGTCAAAAAATGTGTTAGACGTTTTTGTATAACTATTTATTCTGAAATCGTGACATCAAAATATATCACATTTTCATTTCCTCCTACTTATGCCTTTACTAATGATAAATTAAACTAACTTTCTCAATTGACTTTCCGGAGTGCCTTCTTCCTTTTCTAAATCACATTTAGATATTAATTTACCCAACATAAATAGCTATGCAAGCATCTTATGTATCCAAACGCTTGAGCTTTGCAATCTCGAGTTTAGCTCAAGAAGTTGCTTGTCTCAAGATCCGGTTGGGATACATAGTCTTGCACCGCTCATGCACTCGTATTCGACTCAAACGGTTTGATCGAATTCTCGAACTTTGCGGATCGGAATTGTTTGTCCATACAACCTTGAGGGTAGCTCGACAAGTTGTAGGGAGAAACATACTACGAATATCCTATATGTTCAAGCTTCCTCATATAGAGAAGAGTGACATGTAGCTTTAATTTATTTGTTGGACCCAGAACTTAATGAAATCATATTTCTTAAGTCTGTTCTTTAGAAGGTCATTTAATGTCAACGAGAATATAGTTTAATTCCATCAATTAGAATTTAACTTGATATTCAATTAATCAACTATTTGACCAGTCAGCTTATTCCAATATTATATTTTGATTCCTTCGGTAAACATAGTCTTGCCCTAGTTTTGACATATGTTCAAAATTAAATATAGGTAGAATGGCTTTCATCTATCTATATCCTCCCACTAATTTTACGATCGTTTTAAAGCTTAATAACGAACGATTTAATCGAATTTAAAAATTAGTGAAAGAGGGATCCAATCATCCCGAACCTCACAACCTTGAGGAGACTCAACAAGTTGATTGGTTCCATGACTGGTAGACTAACTCTTGGTCAATCACATCACATGTGATTCCCTGTCGATTTTACCCACAGTCACTTTTGATCTTGAGGAGACTCAACAAATCATAATGACGGGTCTAGTCAGACCCTTGATTTCGTGTCCAGATTTGACTTAGATCGATACTCGAGGAGACCCGACGCATCGATTTGGGTCAAGTCTAGACTACATCACATGTATGTTGGAGTTTGTTCCTTAAAGAAAAATAAGTCACAGCTTGAGGAGACTCAACAACTATAATTGTCTTCTTTGAGTTACCAAGCTCCAAAATCAAGGAGGGATACGAATTAATCTTTAATAAGATTTATAACGCATTGACTAGATATAGTCCAGGGTGTCATACAATCATGATTCGCGACATTGCGGTCCAGCGGAACACATCCAGGGAATTGACTAAGCCAGGATCACTGCCCCTTGTACTAGCAAGGGTTGACCCAGAACTCTTAGCCAAGCACATTGACTGGATCATGGTCCATTGAATGAAGCTTGTCATTTTTGTATGTGTGCCATAGACTAAACAGCTTTTATTAACAACTAATTAATCCTATCAACTAGTTGCATCCTTAAATTCAAAATTTTAGGATTTGTTTAATAACTTTTATTAAGTCCTTATCAACTATAAGGTTCACGTGCTATCCTAATCTTTATTAGGATTTTAATAAATTATTAACCAACGCTAAAAGCGAAGTCCTTTAATGATTTAATAATAACAATTAAAATTAAAAATTTCATTAAAAGGACTACCCTAATCAGGAATTAGGTCTTGAAGCATTGTTAATGTTTTATTAAAACATAGCATGTCATTAAAATTCAAGTAATAAATTTTAATCATTTTTAATGGCTAACCTAAAGGGTTGTCTTGTGTTATCAAATAAGGACAAGATGACATAGCCATTAAAATAATGTTACACTAATTTTATCGCATAAAAAGGTGTACAAATATTTAACAATTTAAATAGACTAAAGTTTATCGCATAAACAGTTTTGGCATGCATTCTTAAATTTAACATTTAAATTTAAAATATGATTTTAAAAACATTTATTTCATCTCATAAAGTAAAAGCTTGTTTTAAAATCATAACATTTGCATGCTCCTTTAAAATATTTATCGCATAAAAATTTTAAACTTTTAAAATCAGCTTTTAAAAATATCTTATAAATTTAAAACATCATTTAAAAAATTCCATGCTTAAAATTTATCACATAAAATTTTAAACAACCTTTTAAACTTATCGCATAAAGTTTTAAAGCTTTAAAACAATTTTAAAATTTATCACATAAATTTAAAATTCCATTTTAAAACTTTCATGTTTAAAATTTATCATATAAAAATTTTAAACATTTAAAAATAATTTAAATTTATCGCATAAATTTAAAGAAAACATTTTTTTTTAAAAAAAATTAAATTTATCGCATAAATTTAAAGAAAACATTTTTCTGTAAAAGTATTCAAATAATAAATTCGCAGTCCTAGATCAGCATACAGAGATGGCTCTGATACCAATGATGGGTTTTCTGGGACCCTTAGGGCACAAAAACTCTAGTCCCGTCCTAAGTCGGACGGAACATAGACAGAAATGCAGCGGAAAAAGTTTTATGTTAATCTAATTAACATGCAACCCTAAGGAACCAGACCCTATTAGCCAGGATCTCTGCCAACTTGGGGTGGATCTGACCACCCCAAGAGGGATCTAACTACTGCGAATAATTAAATGAAAACTTAAACACATACCCGGAATCTCAGCCCTGGGGCAGGCGAGATGTTCTGCGCCGTCTTCCGAGCTGCTCCCGTCCCACGCCGAGCCGCTCCTTGAACCGCTCCCCGCACCGCTCCTCGAACCGCTCCGCATCCCGAGGCGATCAATCCCCGTGTTGCCGAGCCACCCACCGTCGAAGAAAGTTTCACGCGAGTGAAACCTCCGCCTAGATTTCGGATCCAGAATCCGAACTCCTTTGCGGCTTTGCTAGAGCCCGCAAGAGTAAGGCAGAAATTTATAGGGAGAGGATGAATATTAATTTAGCTTAGATCCGAGCGTGCTCCAACATTTACGAGAGCCGCTCAGATCTAGAGCTTGGGACGAGTTTTGAGGAGGAGAGCAGACCCCTATTTATATAGGCGGCGGACTCTCCCCTTTTCTCAAAATCCGATGTGGGACTAAAATAGAGTTTAATCAAATTCAATTTAGTTTGCACTTCACAAAGTGCAAACTTCCGTTAATTTTAACTCCCTCACCGTTGAACTTCAGGATTGATACAACCTATCAATACGACGAGCGTTCAACGGTGAACGCATAGGAAAAAATTGTTCGTCAATCGGAGTTCGTTTGACCCTCCAATTGAGTGTCCAAAGATCAGCCCAATGCTTGATTTTCGACTAAAATCAGCCGTCAAATCTGTCCAATAGATCTAGGGTTCTGCACCCATTAATGGGGCCCAGCAAATGGGCCCCACAGCCTCCAAAACATGACTGGGCGCCCAAACCCAGACCTGGGCGCGGGCGCCCAGGCGGGCGCCTGGGCCGGGCCAGGCGCCCGGCCCAGAACGCCTGGGCGCCCAGCGCCCAGGCGTCCTGGGTCGCCTGGGCCCAAGCCCAGGCGCACAGCGCCTGGGCCTGCGCCCAGGCGCCCGGGGCCAGGGCCTGGGCCGGGCGCCCAGGCCCAGGCGGGTCTGGGTGCCCAGGCTCAGGCCGGTTTGGCCTTATTGGGTCTGGCCATCAGGCCAGACCAGGTCCAGCCTTAGATGGTCTGTCTGGTCTGGCCTGATCTGACCCTTTGGGCTGTTTTGGACATAACTTGATCATCTGGCGTCCGATTTAGACGCCGTTCGAACCTGGGTCTAGACCGGGACATTCCCGTCTTACCCGTGTACTTTTCCTTGCATTTATTTTATTAAATATTGTTTTAAACAATTTAAAACACATTTAATCTCTTTTGCATCAAATGCAAATTATTCCCTATCTAAGCTTAAATAATCATTTGCATCAAATACAAATGATCCGAGGGCATATTCCTCTACACGAGTAGTGTTCGTGTCTTAGTAATAGGAATATAGAACAGAGAGAAATATCATTTGATGATATTAAACATTCACAAAAACGGTTGTGAATATTAGTCGCATTAGCAATAGGGACACAACGTTGCATTAGATGCTAACTTTGACTAAACGTGTTGTAAATTAGTTACGACGAATTTAGTAAGAACAAACTTGTTGGAAAGGGTTACCTGGATGACGGGATCGTCCCGGTCTAAACACAGGTTCAAACCGTGTCCAAATCGGAGCTCAAACGAGTCCAGAAACGCAGAAATAATTCAAGGAGAAGTGGGTTAGACCCACTGGGCCAAAAGGCCCATGTGCAAAGGCAAAACGGGCACCGCCCGCTGGCTGCAGCGGGCGCACGCCCGCTGCACAGCGGGCCAGCGCCCGCTGCACGCAGCGGACCAGCTCCCGCTACACACAGCGGGCGCCCGCCCGCCCTTGCTCCCTTGGGCGGGCGCGCCCGCTAAGCCTAGCGGGCGCGCCCGCAACTTAAGTCAAATTAGGGTTTTTGAAACCCCTAATGACGGCTACGAATTTTGAGAAATTGCTAAACTTTGAGCAATTGTTTGAGGGGTCAAACGAAGTCGAAATTCGTTGCCGTCAGTTCCTACGCGTTCACCATTCCAAGCTCTTCTGATTGATAGCTTGTTTGGTGCTTGAAGTTTTAGTATGCGAGGAGAATTAATTCGTTAAAGTTTGACTTTGTGAAAGGCTAACTTTAAAGTTGAAATTAAGCCAAATGGCTTAATTGAATTTTTCTCTTCATGGGAATTGTCCCACATTGCCCGCAATGAGAGGTTGAGTGCTCACTCCCTATATAAATAGGGGTGCACTCTCCTCGTTGAAAAACACACCAGTCAACGATCGAGTAGCTCCAGATTTTTAGAGCAAGCTCGATCGGCGACTAAATCTCTCTCTCCATTTTCCTATTCTCCGGAGTAGTCCTAGCACGACTACGAAGGGGGTTTGGATCTGATCCGGACGTCTAAGACGCGGGTTTCTTCTCAAGTGAAACTTTCTACCGCGTGTGATCGGCTCGGAGGCGAAAGCAGCTCGGGCGGATCGGTGCGAGGGTGCGAGGCGGCTCAGGCAGATCGGGTCAACGCGGCTCGGCTACGAGGAGCTTCTCAAGACGGTGCGGTACATCTTGCCTGCCCCAGGGCCAAGATTCCAGATATGTGGTTAAGCGTTTTCTAGTGTAGTTTTAATTAGTCGCTTTAGTGTAGATCCTTCTTGGGGTGGTCAGACCCACTCCAAGTCGGCATAGATCGGGCTAGGTTCTGGCTCCCCAGAGCCTAGCTAAATAGTTTAGCTAGTGTAGAAATTTGATTTCTGGTTTTTCCGCTGCGCTTTTGTGCCTCCGTGGTCCGTCCGACTTAGGACGGATACGGATTCGAGCTCTGGGGGTCCGCCAAAACCCCAACAGTGGTACCAAAGCCACGGTTTTGCTATAGATCTACTATAGCGACTTTTTAATCGTTAAAAATGCTTAGCTTTCATAAGCAAAACTTTTTAGCTTTATGTTAAATTAGTTTTGAAAACATTTTTGTGTTTCAAAAATTAATTTTGCAACACGGAAATTTATTTTAATTTTGGGACAAATTATTTTTATGCGATAAATCTAAAAGGAGTCTCCTATGTTTTAAATACTTTATAAATTTTTATTATGAGACATGAAAAATTTTTAAAGAGTATTTAAAGTTTATGTTAACTTTATAGAAAATTTTTTATTTTTGAAATCTAAAAGTTTTCTTTAGTTACATAAAAGTTAGAGATCTTTGAACCTTATTTGAAAGCTTCTAAAAGGATTTCTAAAAGATTTTAAAAGTGTTTAAAATTGTTTTAATGGATATGTAAACTTTAAGAAATATTTTATTTTCATGAGATGAAACCTAAACTTTTTCTTTTATTTTACATATATGTTTTTCTAAAATTTTTATGAGATATTTAATTTTAGAAATGAGATTAAGAACTTTAAAAGCCAAAGTTTAAAATTATTAGATAATTTTGTTCGACCTAGTTTTATGCGATAAAATTATTATGGAGGCTTTAAATTTTTAATCTTTAATTTTAAGTGTTAAAATTTAGATTTGCATGTTTTAATTATGTAGATAATGTTAAACTTGCAAATACACTTCATATGTCACTAAAATGAAACTTTATTATATGTGGATAAATTAGCTGTTTCATTTCATGTTGAATAATGTATTCACAAACCTTGTTAGGTTAGCCATTAAAACAAGATAGTGACATGCTATGTTTGATAAAACAAAACAACATCGAACCTAATACCAGATTAGGGTAGTCCCTTTTGTTTTGTAAATCATTTCATTAAAACGTTCAATTAAATGATTTTCATAAAAAGACAATGTTGAATTGTTTTATTAAAATCCTAATTAAATTGGGGTAGCAAGTTGAACGTAGAACCTTATAGTTGATAAGAACTTAATAAAAGATGTTCAACCCATCTGAAAATTTTTGAATTTTAGGATCCACTAGTTGATAAGGATTAACTAGTTCTCTTAATTAAAAGCCATTTAGTTGTTTGGAAAACATAAGATTGATGACAACTCCTTCAATGGATCATGATGTTAGTCAATGTGCTTGGCTAAAGTTTTTGGACCAACCTAGCTAGACTGGGTAACAAGTGGTCCTGGCTTAGTCAATTCACTGGCCGCGTCCGCTGGACCACAAGGAGTCGATTCATGACTATGTAAGTCCATCGACTATACCTAAGTCAATACGATACTCATCTTGTTCAAGATAAATCGTAGCCCTCCTTGTTTTAGGAGTTGGCAACTGTAAGAAACATGTTTCGGTTGTTGAGCTACACTCAAGCCGTGACATGTCAATCTTATAGAAACCGATTTCTTGATTGACATCTTAACCTGACTGAAATCGTTGTCTCATCCCTGGAGCTTCGGCGTAAGTCTAACCAAGAATGTAGTCTAAGACCTGACCCAAACCGAAGCGTCGTGCATACACCGAGCAAAGGGGCAAGTCAGGCTTGACACGAAAACAAGGGTCCGACTAGGCTAGCCATTGTGATCCGGTTGAGCACACTCATGATCACAAATGACTAGGGGTAAAATCGATAGGGAATCATAGTAAATATGATTGACGACGAGTTCGTCTACCGACTGCAGAGTCGGACAACTTGTTGAGATACACTCAAGGTTGTCAGACTCAGGGTAGTCGGATCCCTCTCTCACAAATGTTATTTTATAATAAATTGTTTATTATTATGGCTTTAAATAAATTTAGTGGGAGAATATAGTTTTATTAAAACCATTAAAACTATACTACGAACATATACTAACTAAAGTATCTATAAAATGCAGAATGGACTCAGGTCTAAAATACATGGTAGAAAAGAACGTACTGGATGGAACCAACTACAAAGACTGGCTTAGGAACATTAAGTTGGTCCTTTCCCTAGCTGGGATTGGATACATATTGTTCGAGGACGCTCCGGAGAAGCCCGATGAGGATTCGACCCACGAAGAGAAAGAAGCCTTCAAGTTATACCAGAGGGATGCAGAGAAGGCAAGATGCCTTACTCTAGCTTCGATGACCAACGAACTGCAAAGGAAGCATGAACATATGGATGTTCAGAGCATACTCCTTAATGCACAAGAGTTGTATGGCAAGCGATCCAGAGCTGCCAAGTTTGAAGCTACTTGCAACCTCTGGGGCACAAAGATGACGACATGGCCCGTACAAGATCATGTTATCAAGATGATCGGGTACGTAGAGGACGCCGCCCAGTTAGGATTTGTCCTAGACAATGAGATGTCCACGGACATTATCCTAAAGTCTTTAACTCCCGAGTTCAAGCCCTTTATAACTGGCTTTATAATGAACAGCCTTGAGACGGATCTTCCTGGTCTCCTCAATATGCTCCGGTAATTTGAGGAGATTGAGAAGAAGCCGACTGCACTGGTTGTTGGCTCTACTACTTCCGACCAGCCGAAAGGCAAAGGAAAGAAGAGGCATGTCCCACAACCTGCGAAGGCTAAGAGTGGGAAGAAGAAGAACAAAGGGGCCCCGTCGAAGTCTGAGTGCTTCCATTGCCACAAGATTGGCCACTGGAAGAGGAACTGCAAGATCTATCTTGCAGAGAAGAAGAAGGGGCATACTGATGCCTCTACCTCAGGTACAAATTAAAATTCAATTAAATGCAATTATTTCCATTCATATAGTATGAGATACTTATAGACATCTGTGTACTGTATACAGGTGGCTGATAAGAACCGGAGATTGGAGAAGTACGGAGATCGGTCGGCAATCAAAGAAACAGTTGCTGCTGGGACCGCTCAAAGACTTCTGGAAACGATGATCGTGATGGAGATGATATTTTTCTTATTTGAATAAAATGTATCATCTTTAAGGATAGAAAACAATGAATGAGTGCTTTGCACTCAAGGTTTATTTTTGATAAACAAGTTAAGGTTCTGTAACGACTGGTTTTCATGTATCTGGATTTATTATATTATATTATATGTTTTGGTGGATTTTCTCCTTATATGTGGTTTTCGTCTCCGTAACTTTCATTTTCGATCGTATCGTCGTGTTTTCTGGCTTCTTTCTTAGAATCGTCGATTTCGGAGTAATTCATTCGTGACGAGCTTTGTATCGGTCATATCTTATTATTAGATCAAGCCTAGGAGTCTTAGAAATCGATCCCGGAGCTCCGCGCTCCATATTGGAACTTTTGGTGCTAATTAGCCGGTGTAAGAAGGGACACCGACCGACTAGATGACAATCCAATCAGTCGGCAAGCCTTCTTGAACCGACTAGTAGGCTTTCTAAATTATTCAGGAGTTACTGTTTTTCGTTAGTCGGTCTAAGAACGTTGGTTGACCGACTAGGTTGCAAACTAGTCGGTCGGCAATACTTCTGTGACCGACTAACTCTTCAACTATTTTTGGTTTCAGTTATTGTTCATTCTTAGTCGGTCTAAGTTCATCTCTCGACCGACTAGTTGCCAAACTAGTCGGTTAGCAGTTGTTCATTGACCGACTAAATCTAAATCCTAATTCTGTACAGGAGTTACTGTTTACACTTAGTCGGTCTGTGTTGGTCGACCGACCGACTAGTTCCCAGTCGGTCAGTGGTTGCTCTTTGACCGACTAATCTGTGTTAAAACCCTAATTTTTGGGCAGCCGCCAGCCCATCCTATTTAAACCCCTCCCAAACGTTTTCTTCTCCTCCCTCACGACCCAAAACCCTAGTTTCTCCCCCATTGAGCCCCCATCTTCCTCAAACCCTTATTCCTTCATCCCAAGTCCAAAATCCATCATCCAAACTCTCCCTCAACTCATTCTACCTCTCATCTTCCCCAAAATCTCACCAAATCCCCAAAATCCCCCAAAACCCTATTTCTCCAAACTTCTCCAATCATTTTCAGATCTGAACCCTAGGTTCCCCAGAGCGTTTCTTCCGTCGTCGTGGTTGCTCGGCGTTATTCTCCTGTTCCCTACACGGTAATACTCGATTCTTTAGTTTTTAGCATGACCCATTTGTGTTATTATGAAACCCTAATGAAATGAATATTATTTGTTGATTGTTTCTCCATAACAGCGACTTTCCTGTAGATTAGCGTCCGTGGGACGAACCCTCGTTGATCGTCATCCTCGGTGCTAGGCAAGTGAAACTTGCTACTTAGGGTTTAGGCCATGTTTTAGGCCATTTGCTTTTTGTAGGCGTAAAAGAGACTAGGCGACGAAATGATACTCGCCTAGGCGCAAATCGAGGAACTAGCTTGACAACGAAGCTAGTTCTGACATATATCATGTTGCACAATTACCATGTCATGTTTAATTTCCATTAACGGTACGCAAATTAATTGTCATGTCATTGCATTCTCTAAGTGTTCCCGTGATTGCGTAGCTTCGCTACAATGCTTGTGTTCCTGGCTCGTGTTCCAGAAGCGGGCCATGTGTTGGTTGATAGCCAATGCCCGAATTGCTTGTTTCCGGCTAGGTGCACCCCTACGCCAATTGCTTATGAATCGTGAACTAGAACGCGAGCTCCTGTGCGGGGCAACCCTGGCTCATTTACTGAGCTCGTGTGCGGGGACCCTGGCTCGATTACATGTGGGTATTGGGGGTAAGAGTTAAGCGGCCAATCAACTGGGAGTCTGCCCGATCAGCAACTGCAGTGGTAAGGCGTAAACTCTGGGTTTTGGGGTAGTGTTAAGCGGCCAATCAGCGTGAATGCCAAACCATTCAGCTGTAAGGCGTAAACATCTACAAAACAACTTGAAACGTGACTAGTGAATTGATTAAGATTGTTAGTAGCTTGGCTACTCTTGTCTTGTCCCGATAATTGTTCACTTGTACTTATTGTCTCGCCATGTCTTGCTTGTGCACTCATGTTATAACTGCCATGTCATACATACTATAACTGCTAGGTTGCTAGTTGCCTTACTTTCAGTTTCCTTGCCCAAGTCTTTTAGACTTGCTGACATGTGCCCCTTTACTCTTTTGGGTGACACATGTTAGATCCTGAGCCTGAGTACCTTGTTGAGGACGAGGTGTTTGCTGACGCCGAGCCCGAGCTTGTGTTTGACGGGGAGTACGTGGACACTGGGGACCAGTCCTAGTGTCTTCGTTGAGCTTTTCCCTTTGTTTAGACTGCTGTTTTTTTGTCGGTGCGTAGCACCTATACTTTGTTATGTTGTTGCTTTTGTTGGCCTTGTTCTGGGCCTTTAGACTCTTTCCTTTAGCCTGGTGGCTTTTCTGGATGTCAAACTTAATTTTCATGTTGGACAATATATGAGATATGAGAATTTTATTTCTGTCTCTCCTTGTGTTATTATTGTTGTTCCGTTTGTGGTTACATGGACATGCTTATGTTTTATTGACGCTTATCAGGTTTGGGGTTTCACAGCTCCATTCTCGTGCGGACCTTCTCATGTCTCGCCTCCATTTTAGGGAAGCGGGGCGTGACAGGTTTTGTTGGTGGCCCATGCAGGTCCTCTTCTGTAACTGCGATTGTCGGAATAACGATAATAATATTAGAATGTCCAATAAACTAAGTTCGACGTTCGAGTCATAAGCTAGGAGTCTAATCTGCTTCGTTTTCTGTGTCATTAGATGGCAGGAAGGTGATTCACCTGTGGTGGAGGTAGTGGTGCGCTCCCTCATGATGAGGAGCCTGAGCGGGAACCCACCAACGGAGAGATGATGCGGATGATGCTCCAGATGATGCAAGTGCAGCTGGGCGTGCTCCTGCAAGTCCAGAATGCTCCACTTGCTCGAGCTGCCCGGGCTCTTCCGGATGTCCCTCGCTCCGAGCCGGGAGCGAAGCAATTTCGGGAGCTGGGTCCCACATATTTTGATGGGTCTGAGGGTCCTCTGGCTACCGATGAGTGGATTCGGAACATTGAGGATAATTTGAAGATGTCCAAGATTACCCTGACTGGATGGGTTGATTTGGCGAAGAGGCAACTTAAGGATAATTCTCGGAACTGGTGGGATGCGGAAGAGAAGATACTGGTGGAGCCGATAGCTTGGACTACCTTTAAGTCCAGGTTTGATGAGGAGTTCTTTCCGAAGGCTGCCAGGAAGGAGATGCTGCAGCGCTTCATTGATCTGAAGCAAGGGAGCTTGACGGTGGACCTGTACCACCAAGAGTTCACTAGGCTGAGTCGGTTCGCACCGAAGATGGTGCAGGATGCTGATGAGAGGGCTCAGAGGTTCCTGCAGGGACTTGCTTTGGAGATCCAGAGTTTTGTGTCTTCCTCCGATCTGGACTCCTATCAGAAGGTTCTGGTCGCTGCGAGGAGGCAGGAGCTGAACCTGAGTCAGAGGAGAGGACATGTTTCTGGTGCTAGGAAGAGGCCTATGGAGCAGGCCAGGGCGGTGGTTAGGCCTGGTTTCAAGCCTAATCAGCCAGCTCAGTTCAAGAGGCCAGGAGGGCCTGTTCAGAAGACTTGCCATTTCTGCGGTAAGCCTGGCCACATCAAGGATCAGTGTAGGAAGTTTCTGGGCCAGTGTTTGGTTTGTGGTGATGCTTCCCATGTCGCGAAGGATTTTCGGCATGCGAATCAGCTGCGGAGGGCACCTGTTGCAGCACAGTCGTTGCAGCAGCGAGCGTCTGTTCCTGCTGGACATGGAGCAGCTCTTGTTCCACAGAGGCAGGCTTTCCAGCAGGCTATTCCGCCAAGGAGGCAGGCTTTTCTGATGACCGCGGTGGAGAGCGAGGCTATGGATGAGGTTATCGCAGGTAATCCTCAACTAGTTGTTACTTTCCTAGCTGGTTTTGATTGTTAGATTGTGTTGTTTGCTTGAACATGATTGTTTGCTAGACTAGGGTTTTGATTGTTAATTGCTTGTTAGGTGTGGTTTTGGTGTGCACATTTCCTGCACGAGTCCTCTTTGACTCTGGTGCATCGATGTGCATTATTTCTCGGAGCTTCGTGGAGAGGCATTCCTTGTCGACGTCCCCTCTTCCCAAGAGTTGGAATATCGTTACAGGGAATGGCGTGGTCTCGGTGCATCGTGGTTGCAATTCTTGCTCGTTGGTGGTCCGTGGACATGAGCTTTTCGCTGATTTCATTGTCCACGACATCATCAACTATGATGCAGTTCTTGGGATGGACTGGCTTGCGAGCTTCTATGCTACGATCGACTGTCGGAGGAAGAAGGTGGTGTTCGAGATTCCCGAACATCCAGTATTTGAGTTTAGTCGTGGTAGCAGTTCGCTTGGTCCTGTCAGGTTTCAGGCCAGGCCAGTGGAGGTTGTGGCTTTGTAGATGGAGTTGGAGTGGCCAGCTGTGGTGCGTGATTTTGGCGACGTCTTCCCCGAGGAGATGTCTGGTTTGCCACCTGATCGAGCTCTAGAATTTTCTATCGATCTTATTCCAGGTGCGTAGCCGATTTCGAAGGCGCCGTATCGTATGGCACCCGCTGAGTTGGAGGAGTTGCGGAAGCAGCTGGATGAGCTTTTGCAGAAGGGTTATATCAATCCTAGTGTGTCTCCGTGGGGAGCACCGGTGCTGCTGGTGAAGAAGAAGGATGGTTCGCGTCGCATGTGCGTGGACTATCGGGAGTTGAATATGGTGACCATCAAGAATAAATACCCGTTGCCTCGCATCGATGATATCTTTGATCAGCTTGGAGGTTCGAGGGTGTTTTCTAAATTGGATTTGAGGAGTGGTTACCATCAGTTGAAGGTGAAGAAGGGAGATGTTCCGAAGACAGCGTTCAGGACGAAGTATGGACACTACGAGTTTGTGGTTATGCCTTTCGGCGTAACTAACGCACCCGCAGTTTTCATGAATCTGATGAACCTGATTTTCTACGACTTTCTGGATAAGTTTGTCGTTATCTTTATTGACGACATTCTGATCTATTCGAGGTCGGAGAAAGAGCATGCCTCGCACTTGAGGACGGTGTTGGAGATTCTGAGGAAGCATCGGTTGTATGCTAAGTTTTCGAAGTGTGAGTTTTGGCTGGACAGAGTTGCTTTTCTCGGGCATGTGGTGACTGGAAATGGAATTTCAGTGGATCCTGAGAAGATTAGGGCCATCAGAGAGTGGCCTGTTCCGTCGTCTGCGTCTGAGATTCGGAGTTTCCTTGGACTTGCTGGTTACTATCGGCGTTTCATTAAGGACTTTTCTCGTATTGCTGAGCCGATGACCAGGTTGACGCGGAAGGATGTACCTTTTGTTTGGTCGGGTGATTGTGAGAGTGCTTTTGGTGTTCTGAGAGAGCGTTTGACGACTGCCCCTATTCTTGTTGTGCCTGATCGCAGCGGTGGATTTGAGATCTTTTGCGATGCTTCTGGCAAGGGTCTCGGTTGTGTGTTGCATCAGCACGGGCACGTTGTGGCTTATGCTTCTCGTCAGCTTAAGGTTCATGAGAAGAATTACCCGACGCATGATTTGGAGTTGGCTGCCGTTGTGTTTGCTCTTAAGATTTGGAGGCACTTCCTGCTGAGTGAGAAAGTGAAGATTTTCACCGATCACAAAAGCTTGAAGTATATTTTTACTCGGAAGGAGCTCAACATGCGACAGCGTCGATGGTTGGAGCTCATGGCGGATTATGATATTGATTTGCAGTTTCACCCTGGCAAGGTGAATGTGGTTCCTGATGCGCTGAGTAGGCTTCCAGCGGTGATGATTTTGACCTCGCAGTGGAGATTACAGCAGGATTTTTGCGAGTCTGGTGTGGAGATTGTTCTTCCTGGGGAGGCTTCTTCGTTGATGTGTATGCAGATACAGTCGACGATCGTGGATCGGATTAAGGCTGGCCAGGCTAAGGATCCGAAGCTGGTGAAGATTCGGGAGCAGGTGGAAGCCGGTCTACGGACTGACTTTTTGATTCATGAGGATGGCTCGCTGAGGTTTGGAGCCAGGTTGTGAGTGCCAGCTGGGGATATTAGAGAGGAGTTGATGGTGGAGGCACACAGTTCGCCGTATTCTGTGCATCCTGGTGGCACCAAGATGTACCAGGATC
Source organism: Scilla litardierei (assembly GCA_030789695.1). Lineage (NCBI taxonomy): Eukaryota > Viridiplantae > Streptophyta > Magnoliopsida > Asparagales > Asparagaceae > Scilla > Scilla litardierei. The sequence continues at coordinate 53,546,913 of CM061137.1, forward strand.
TTCGTCTGAATTATTGGTGGCATGGTATGAAGAGGAGTGTGGCTCGGAGTGTAGCCAAGTGCTTGGTTTGTCAGCAAGTGAAGGCGGAGCATCAGCGTACGGCCGGGTTGCTACAACCGCTTCCGATTCCGGAGTGGAAATGGCAACACATCACTATGGATTTCGTAACTGGACTACCTCGGAGTCCGAAGCAGAATGACGCGATTTGGGTGATCGTAGATTGATTGACCAAGTCCGCGCACTTTATTCCGTTCTGAGTGGGACAGTCCACTGAGGCACTAGCGAGGAGATATATGGAGGAGGTCGTGCGACTTCACGGAGTCCCCGTGAGTATCGTGTCAGACAGAGACACGAGGTTCACATCTCAGTTCTGGCAGAGTTTGCAGAAGAGTTTGGGTATGCGTCTGAGTTTCAGCATGACGTACCATCCGTAGACGGATGGCCAGTCTGAGAGGACGATTCAGATTTTGGAAGACATGCTGAGGGCGTGCATGTTGGATTTCAAGGGTTCGTGGGAGGACCATCTGACATGCTGAGGGCGTGCATGTTGGATTTCAAGGGTTCGTGGGAGGACCATCTACATCTGGTAGAGTTTTCTTACAACAACAGCTTCCAGGCGTCCATTGGCATGGCGCCTTTCGCCGCTCTTTATGGGAGGAAATGTCGATCGCCATTGAGTTGGGAGGACGTTGGTGATCTGGAGTTGTTGGGACCTGAGATGATCGTGGAGGCTGTGGATATCGTCAGGAACATTCGGGAGAGGTTGAGGATTGCTCAGGACCATTTTAAGCATTGGGCGGATGCTAAACGGCGTCCTTTGGAGTTTCAGCCTGGAGACCATGTGTTTCTGAAGATTTCCCTGAATCGTGGTGTGATTCGTTTTGGGAAGCGAGGGAAGTTGAGCCCGCGGTACATTGGACCGTTTGACATTCTGGAGAGAGTTGGCGAGGTATCTTATCGCTTAGCCTTGCCGCCATCTTTGGAGGGAGTTCACAATGTTTTCCATGTGTCGCAGCTTCGTCGATACATTAGCGATCCATCTCATGCTGTGGATTTTTCGGAGATTACCGTTCGCGCCGACATGACGTATGACCAGCATCCAGTGCAGATTCTGGACAGGCGTCAGAAGTCACTTCGGAACAAGATTGTCAATCTTGTGAGGGTGATGTGGCGACACGGCTCACCTGGAGAGTCTACTTGGGAGAATGAGGATGAGATGCGAGAGCGTTTCCCACTTTTGTTTCCGGACACGTGAGTGTTGGGAAATTCCGAGGACGGAATTTTCTTAAGTTGGGGAGGATGTAACGACTGGTTTTCATGTATCTGGATTTATTATATTATATTATATGTTTTGGTGGATTTTCTCCTTATATGTGGTTTTCGTCTCCGTAACTTTCATTTTCGATCGTATCGTCGTGTTTTCTAGCTTCTTTCTTAGAATCGTCGATTTCGGAGTAAGTCATTCGTGACGGGCTTCGTATCGGTCATATCTTATTGTTAGATCAAGCCTAGGAGTCTTAGAAATCGATCCCGGAGCTCCGCGCTCCATATCGGAACTTTTGGTGCTAATTAGACGGTGTAAGAAGGGGCACCGATCGATTAGATGACGATCCAGTCGGTCGGCAAGCCTTCTTGAACCGACTAGTTGGCTTTCTAAATTATTCAGGAGTTACTGTTTGTCGTTAGTCGGTCTAAGAACGTTGGTTGACCGACTAGGTTGCAAACTAGTCGGTCGGCAATACTTCTGTGACCGACTAACTCTTCAACTATTTTTGGTATCAGTTACTGTTCATTCTTAGTCGGTCTAAGTTCATCTCTCGACCGACTAGTTGCCAAACTAGTCGGTCAGCAGTTGTTCATTGACCGACTAAATCTAAATCCTAATTCTGTACAGGAGTTACTGTTTACACTTAGTCGGTCTGTGTTGGTCGACCGACCGACTAGTTCCCAAACTAGTCGGTCAGTGGTTGCTCTTTGACCGACTAATCTGTGTTAAACCCCTAATTTCTGGGCAGCCGCCAGCCCATCCTATTTAAACCCCTCCCAAACGTTTTCTTCTCCTCCCTCACGACCCAAAACCCTAGTTTCTCCCCCATTGAGCCCCCATCTTCCTCAAACCCTTATTCCTTCATCCCAAGTCCAAAATCCATCATCCAAACTCTCCCTCAACTCATTCTACCTCTCATCTTCCCCAAAATCTCACCAAATCCCCAAAATCCCCCAAAACCCTATTTCTCCAAACTTCTCCAATCATTTTCAGATCTGAACCCTAGGTTCCCCGGAGCGTTTCTTCCGTCGACGTGGTTGCTCGGCGTTATTCTCCCGTTCCCTACACGGTAATACTCGATTCTTTAGTTTTAAGCATGACCCATTTGTGTTATTATGAAACCCTAATGAAATGAATATTGTTTGTTGATTGTTTCTCCATAACAGCGACTTTCCCGTAGATTAGCGTCCGTGGGACGAACCCTCGTTGATCGTCATCCTCGGTGCTAGGCAAGTGAAACTTGCCACTTAGGGTTTAGGCCATGTTTTAGGCCATTTTCTTTTTGTAGGCGTAAAAGAGACTAGGCGACGAAATGATACTCGCCTAGGCGCAAATCGAGGAACTAGCTTGACAACGAAGCTAGTTCCGACATATATCATGTTGCACAATTACCATGTCATGTTTAATTTCCATTAACGGTACACAAATTAATTGTCAAGTCATTGCATTCTCTAAGTGTTCTCGTGATTGCGTAGCTTCGCTACAATGCTTATGTTCCTGGCTCGTGTTCCAGAAGCGGGCCATGTGTTGGTTGATAGCCAATGCCCGAATTGCTTGTTTCCGGCTAGGTGCACCCCTACGCCAATTGCTTATGAATCGTGAACTAGAACGCGAGCTCCTGTGCGGGGCAACCCTGGCTCATTTACTGAGCTCGTGTGCGGGGACCCTGGCTCGATTACATGTGGGTATTGGGGGTAAGAGTTAAGCGGCCAATCAACTGGGAGTCTGCCCGATCAGCAACTGCAGTGGTAAGGCGTAAACTCTGGGTTTTGGGGTAGTGTTAAGCGGCCAATCAGCGTGAATGCCAAACCATTCAGCTGTAAGGCGTAAACATCTACAAAACAACTTGAAACGTGACTAGTGAATTGATTGAGATTGTTAGTAGCTTGGCTACTCTTGTCTTGTCCCGATAATTGTTCACTTGTACTTATTGTCTCGCCATGTCTTGCTTGTGCACCCATGTTATAACTGCCATGTCATACATACTATAACTGCTAGGTTGCTAGTTGCCTTACTTTCAGTTTCCTTGCCCAAGTCTTTTAGACTTGCTGACATGTGCCCCTTTACTCTTTTGGGTGACACATGTTAGATCCTGAGCCTGAGTACCTTGTTGAGGACGAGGTGTTTGCTGACGTCGAGCCCGAGCTTGTGTTTGACGGGGAGTACGTAGACACTGGGGACCAGTCCTAGTGTCTTTGTTGAGATTTTCCCTTTGTTTAGACTACTGTTTTGTTGTCGGTGCGTAGCACCTATACTTTGTTATGTTGTTGCTTTTGTTGGCATTGTTCTGGGCCTTTAGACTCTTTCCTTTAGCCTGGTGGCTTTTCTGGATGTCAAACTTAATTTTCATGTTGGACAATATATGAGATAAGAGAATTTTATTTCTGTCTCTCCTTGTGTTATTATTGTTGTTCCGTTTGTGGTTACATGGACCTGCTTATGTTTTATTGACGCTTATCGGGTTTGGGGCTTCACAGCTCCATTCTCGTGCGGACCTTCTCACGTCTCGCCTCCATTTTAGGGAAGCGGGGCGTGACATGTTCTTTTCATGAACCCGTTGTTTTGGAATGGATGTCTCGTTTGTTGCAATTGAGATTGAATCGGCTTAAATTCTGTGGATGTGGCTTTTCTGTGATGGTTGCGTATATTTTCGAATAATGGTGTATAGCTTCGATAATATTGATTTTGGAGCCGACTAAATGTTAAGAAGTCAATCAGTAGTTAACTGTAGGTTCCAAGGGGCGTATAAATTGTGTGCGATCACAATAATACTCATATCAAGATTAATTCTTGATTATCTGCATTTAGTTATTAAAAGAGTTAATACTAAATGTGGTTAAAAGAATAAAGTACAGTGTAGGACGTTTTGATTGAACGAGTCAATGTCAAGTTTCCTTAAAACGATCTTGACTTGACTCATTCGTCAAACCGAACCTGACACTTGTGCATTCCATCTGAGGCACTTACCAAATGGTTATTTTTGCACATAAATCTAAATATGATTTAGATATTATGTTGAAGAAATTTAACCAGGTAATTCTTAAAGTCAGTGGGAGCGAGCTCATATACTTAGTTCCGTTTTTCGGACTAAGTAAAAAGGATATTTCACTTTAATGAATCTTCTATATAAATCATTAAGTCAAAATTGTTTTGATTTAATCGTATACATATAGAGACTTAGGGTGTCAAATATGTACTTGACATATTGACACAATAAAGTGGAGTGAGCTAGAACTGACTTACGGAAATGTTAGACCCCACATTTAAATCGTATAAGCTAACTGTTAGCTATACAAAGTTAGGAAAATTGATCCAAATCATTTTTCCAAAGGATCAACCCTGTGTGATCAAGAGATGTAATTTCAATCCATTAAAATTCGTTATAGATACTTGTTAGTAGAACCATTCTTAGGTTTGCCATATCAAATGTCAAAGTGACTGATATGCTGTAACGGTATGAGATACCGAGATAAATAGCCTAAGTGCAAGTGGGAGATGTAGGAAAATATATGTCCATGAGACAATTTATCTTGATTATACGTCTTGTTCATACCGTACATGGTACGTATTATTCTAAGTATAAAATCATTTGTATTAATATACTTAAATAATATCCATAGACTTATAGTTAGGTCCTTACATATCTAGATGAGATCTCGATTATGAGTAAGTAAGAGACCGAATAGAAACGTAAGTCTAAAACGGTTCGTGATCATAGATGTGTCGAGAACTGGATATCGACACATCGGATAGATCACTGTGTCTTCGTCTTACCTTCGGGTAATGATGATCTCATAGTCATTCGACTTGCTGAAGTCGGAGACGAGACACATGTGCTCATTAGAGAATGAGTTCACTGAACGACCAAGTTAGAGTTATTAAATGGTTAACTTTAATGATCTGTCTTTAATAACTCTAGGGTGATGATAGGTTAGTTGATCCTTAAGACCTGAAGTCATCTGTACCAACCTGTGAGCGGACGGTGTAGCTTAGACCCATGATCTAGCTTCGAGGACCAGTCCTGATGAAAGATCTTAGGTTGGGTTGCACCTGAAGCTCTCGAGGTGAGTAAATGACTAAGATGGGATTCTTCACTTCCATTAAAGGGAAGTTAGTGTTACAGGTTCAGTACGGTCTTTATGTTAATCCTCGGTCGGGGTACGTTGTAAGTAGTACAACGTGTATACAATAAAGACCGCCGTATACTGACCAATGTTGTCTAATAGGGTTGACAGAAAACCATACCCTAGGCCAACAATAACACAGTCTTGACGAAGGGATTTTAGCTAATGGAATTCATCACTGACACAGCCAATGCAAACCCTATGATACTTTTGTCAAGGGTCGATCACGTTATGATGACTCTGAAACAGGGACGACAGCTACTGCTCGTAGTGACCGTCGTCTAGGGGTTTCGAGCCCCAACCTGTAGTAAGGTCAGGCTGTAGGGTCTCACACCGAGTAGTGTTCGTGTCTTAGTAATAGGAATATAGAAAAGAGAGAAATATCATTTGATGATATTAAACATTCACAAAAACGGTTGTGAATATTAGTCGCATTAGCAATAGGGACACAACGTTGCATTAGATGCTAACTTTGACTAAACGTGTTGTAAATTAGTTACGACGAATTTAGTAGGAACAAACTTGTTGGAAAGGGTTACCTGGATGACGGGATCGTTCCGGTCTAAACACAGGTTCAAACCGCGTCCAAATCGGAGCTCAAACGAGTCCAGAAACGCAGAAATAGTTCAAGGAGAAGTGGGTTAGACCCACTAGGCCAAAAGGCCCATGTGCAAAGGCAAAACGGGCGCCGCCCGCTGGCTGCAACGGGCGCATGCCCGCTGCAGCAGCGGGCGCGACCCGCTGTGTGCAGCGGGTAGGCGCCCGCTGCATCAGCGGGTGCGGCCCGCTGCAGCAGCGGGCGGGCGGCCCGCCCTTGCTCCCTTAGGCGGGCACGCCCGCTAAGCCTAGCGGTCGCGCCCGCAACTTAAGTCAAATTAGGGGTTTTGAAACCCCTAATGACGGCTACGAATTTTTGAGAAATTGCTAAACTTTGAGCAATTGTTTGAGGGGTCAAACGAAGTCGAAATTCGTCGCCGTCAGTTCCTACGCGTTCACCATTCCATGCTCTTCTGATTGATAGCTTGTTTGGTGTCTGAAGTTTAGTATGCGAGGAGAATTAATTCGTTAAAGTTTGACTTTGTGAAAGGCTAACTTTAAAGTTGAAATTAAGCCAAATGGCTTAATTGAATTTTTCTCTTCATGGGAATTGTCCCACATTGCCCGCAACGAGAGGTTGAGTGCTCACTCCCTATATAAATAGGGGTGCACTCTCCTCGTTGAAAAACACACCAGTCAACGATCGAGTAGCTCCAGATTTTTAGAGCAAGCTCGATCGGTGACTAAATCTCTATCTCCATTTTCCTATTCTCCGGAGTAGTCCTAGCACGACTACGAAGAGGGTTTGGATCTGATCCGGACGTCTAAGACGCGGGTTTCTTCTCAAGTGAAACTTTCTACCGCGTGTGATCGGCTCAGAGGCGAAAGCAGCTCGGACAGATCGGTGCGAGGGTGCGAGGCGGCTCAGGTAGATCGGGTCAACGCGGCTCGGCTACGAGGAGCTTCTCAAGACGGTGCGGTACATCTTGCCTGCCCCAGGGCCAAGATTCCGGGTATGTGGTTAAGCGTTTTCTAGTGTAGTTTTAATTAGTCGCTTTAGTGTAGATCCTTCTTGGGGTGGTCAGACCCACTCCAAGTTGGCATCGATCGGGCTAGGTTATGGCTCCCCAGAGCCTAGCTAAATAGTTTAGCTAGTGTAGAAATTTGATTTCTGGTTTTTCCGCTGCACTTTTGTGCCTCCGTGGTCTGTCCGACTTAGGACGGATACGGATTCGAGCTCTGGGGGTCCGCCAAAACCCCAACATATACAGCATTAGTCAACTGGCCGTAAAAGTCAGATCAAACAGTGTTTGGGCAAAGGATAGACAGGCGACTGATTTACAAAGCACAGTCGACTGTCACTAGGACATGCGCCTGTGAATCCTTCATCAGTGGCCTGTGCGAAATAAATAGAGAAGGCCCAAAACTATATTGTAAAAGTCTGTGCATAACAGGCGACTGTAGAACAACCCACAGTCAACTGTTTTTGAGACAGGGGACTGTAAGCTGTTAAGCAGTCGACTGTTATATACAATCCTTGCACAACCAATAGAGAAATGAATTGGAGTCAAAGGATAATAAATCTAATGAAGTCCTATGACTGAATGTAGATGTGTGTGAGTGCTCCATCAAAGTTCTACTTCTAAGCTACATACTAGAAGAGATAAAAGAAAAATTACATCGACGAATAATCTCTTCTTTCCATCGTATGAGCTTGAAGTCTTCACGGAGCTTCAATCATCATCTACGATCATCCAATCCATGTAATTTGCCTTCAATGAAGTTTGTGAGTCCTCCATTGCTAGTAGAACTTCATAATTAGCTTAGGCAATGGGTTAACTGTAAAATAGGGGATTACTCACAAGTATTTATGTTTACTCATCATTAACACCAAGTAGGGAGAAGTCCAATACTCAACAAGACGAATAACAGAAAGTGGAGCAAAAACAGAGAGTTGGAGCTGAAAGCAGCATGCCACTTGCCGAATGACTTAGTCGTTCGGCCGAGCAAAGACCCTACTCAGCCAAGTAGGGTACTGATAAGGGAAGATCCTAAAAACTACTCTCTGTAATTTATATGCCACTCGACCGACTGACTTTGTCACTCGCCCGAGTGAATCAAACACTTTTTAGCACTTAAAAGCTCTGAGTAGCCTTGCTACTTGGTCGAATGACCTTTGTCTACTCGCCTGAGTGGTAAGATCTACTCGCCCGCGTCACGACTTCTGTGGAATAATTACGAAAAAAAATTTTAACTGTGCCATTCGGCCGAGTGAACGCGTCACTCGACCGAGTGACTTAAGCTTTATAATCGAAACGACGCGGGCTCTAATCCCAAAAACTCAAAATCCCCAAATTTTCCCACGAGCTCTTCGACTTCCCCTCTCCTCGCCTGAGCCAACCCCTCTCCTCACCCGAGCCACCCTGATCTGCAGGTCGAGTCGCCGCCCCCCATCGCCGACCTACGACTGCCGCTGCCGCCTGCGCTGCGTTCCCCACCGCCGTTCCTCCTCCATTGAAGCCTATTCACCTTTTTTCTCCCAATATCTGATCCGTAAGCCCAACCCTACCCCAAATCTAAATTAATATTTATATATATCTACTAATCCTGATCATACCCCATACGTATTGATATCCATTGCTGATTTGAGAATTTTTGTTTCAGGCTAGCTTGGGGGAGATTCAGGGCGGATTTGGAGCTTCTACGAGGAGGCGAGTCTTCGTACGCATCCATTGCTTGCTCTTGCATCGTGCTCAGGTACACTCACTCCTTATTTTTAGCACTTTGCATATTGGGTGGGCACGGCACTCGGCTCACATGCCGCCACGCACCAGAGCATGTTCGCGGGCGCCCGCCTCGAAGCGGAAGAGGACCAGCAAGCCTGGCTCCTCTTTTGCTAGAGCGGACTTCCCACCACCTAGCCCGCCACCACCCACACTTCTGCCTCCTACCGCACCTATCCCACCACCACCGGCACAGTCCGCCCCCGCTTTCGACACGATGGGGATTACGTTAAGAGATGACGCGCACCGTGCTAGATTTGAGCGTATCTCCCATCGCTCGATCGTACTCTCTAGGTTCGTGCACATAGTAGACTTAGAGTGCCTAGGGGTACTCGAGGGGCTACTCCAATTGTATGACAACGTGGGGTGGCATGACTTTTTATCGGTGTCGACGGACACCGATATCCATCCGACACTAGAGGTTCTGAGTTCTATAGCTAGGACTCCTGGAGGTTGCTCTTTTCGACTGATGGATCGTGAGTGTAAGGTCACTCTCGACATGCTTTGAGCCAACTTTCAGTGGCCCCCAATCCCGGACCCAGACCGAGCCTATAGTCCCACGCACATCCCACCACCGTCATTCGACACACATGCTTTCTAGACACGTATCACTGGATCGCCTCTCGCCTTTGACCCTAGCCGGGCCAAGGCCTATGATATCCTCCACCCATGCCTTTGCATTGCACAGCGCCTCATGGCGACCACTTTTTTAGCAAGCTATGATCCGGGTACGATGTCGACGCCAGAGCTCTACATGCTCTACGCGATGACTTGACGTGAGCCTTTGAGAGAGGTGAAGACTTCTTACTCCCCGCCATTGATATTAATATAGCTAGTTTGTACTTGGACTGCATCGTTATTTCTGTCGGTGCTAGGACGCCTATCTGTTGCGCAGTCTGATTACTCTTCTGGCTCCCATGTGCGGAGTGGACCTTCCAGCTGGTTTTCTTAGACCCCCGGGCCCCACTTCTCTTTCCATAGATGTTATGGACCGGATGAGGATGCTACGCCCTCATGGTCAGCACCACTGGGTGTGGCTGCACGGTCCTTTTGGTGATGATTACATGGTTCTCCCGAGCCCCGCTCGGAGCCATATTGGACCCACAGGAGAGGAGTGTATTCCAGCGATGGATCTCCTCATCCCTGCTGTGTACGTGCTTGAGCCTGAGAGTGCTCAGCAGGAGCCCCTCCTTCTACCTCAGGACCCAGTGATACCTCAGCCTGCACCTGCTTCGTCTGCACCTCCCGACACCTCTGTCCACACTTCTGTCAGTGTCGGGAGTACACTTGCTGAGACTACCACCACCACCACCACCACCACTATACCGATATCCATTGATCCCATTTCTGCTGTGAGCCCTGAGCATCCCACCACCATTATTAAGAGTGGCGAGCCCTCTTTTGCCTCCGCAGTGGAGACCCTTTCCTCTTTCTTATTCTCGACCCCTGGGGAGTCATTTTTTGCACACTTCACGGCCTCCCCAGCCATCGACACTTCTGTCTCCACTGCAGCTGTCTTCATCGAGAGTGTCGTGACGTCTGTCCCCATTTCTGTGTCACCGACCTCTCTGTCCTACTCGCCCTCTGTCACCATTTCAGCCTCTACTGCTGCTCCTTCTTCTTCGACCATTCCTACGTCTCAGCCTCCCACAGAGGCTGAGCGTATTTTTGTGAGCACAACACCACATCCCCACCAGGTAGTCGCACTAGTTATTTACGGTAGTCGTGCGAGGCAGCTCCGTTCCTCACCTGTTCGACCCTCTATCCCACCTCCTCCCGACACCCCAGTTCAGCACGTCTGTGCTCTAGAGGGGGCAGTTAGTGGGCTCAGAGGAGATTTTCGGGATCTCTCTGCTACCGTTACTGCTGTACAGAGACACGTCGCCTTACTTCCTGGTATTCAGGCTAGCCTGAACCAGATTATTGCGCTTTTGTCACAGCCGCCACCGCCACCACCACCTCCCCCACAGGACGGTGCTGGTGCTTCACCACCCACTTAGGCACACACTAGATGACGCTCATACTTTTGCTGCTGCTATTCTGGATACTTTCTGCCCGCTGATTTTGCACCCCTCGTCCACACACGTTTTGGTCACATTTTGCTCATACCTATCTATATCATTTTGGGAGAGAGGAGGTATTTTTTGGGACACTTATATTGCACCATCTTGATCTCTGCATGCACCAATTGCATCTCTGCATACATCATTTGCATACCCATCTCACTTTGTTTTATTTACATCCTTATCATGCATGCATCCTCACCCGCCACACCCTTATCTTTTTTCTCGGTATGCCACACTTAGCACATTGAGGACACTGTGCAGTCTAGCTTGGGGGAGTGAGTGTCTCACGCACTTTTCATTTTCTTCACTCTTACTTTTATTTTTCAACCTTTCTTTATTTTACACCTATTTTCACCCACTTTTTTCATTTTTTTCTCATGCATCACATTATCTTACTTTTTGTGTGTGCTGTATATGTATAGTAGTTTTCATTTTTCTTTTATTCTTATTTCCTTTAGCCCTTTTTGCTAGAGATGAATTTTCTGTGATGATGACGACGTGGTATTAGCTTATTTCTATATGCATATTATCTTGTCATGCCATCGTTTTTATTTCAGATATCATATGCCAAGCTTGCTATGCATTCGAGATAGTAACCCGCACCTTTGTTATATGAATATGAATGAAATTCTTCTATTATCGAGCCTGATGATTTATATTGTATACTCTTCATAGAAAACACACCAAGCTTCACACATTGATTGCTTAAATTTGGAGTACTGCTTTGTTATCTGATATCACTTCTTATTGCATGAAAATTGTACGCTTCACTTTCAGGTTGATTGAATGTATGCTATGTTGATATAACTGGATTAGTTTACTTTCTGAGATCAAACTGAGTAGATTACATTACTCTGCTGAAAGTTATCGTGCACATTCTATAGAGTGAAACTGAGCTTTACATATTTTCTTTCTCCACATATCTTGAGCATTATTTCTATACTTAAAATCATTGGTGAATCTCCCTTTTAGCGAATCTTACATTGGCATATCCCCTTTGCTATAAAAATCCATGCTCCAACCCCTAAAATCAAAAGAAAAAAATTACATGTATATCTCTCTATCTTTGATTTGGGATCCTGATTGTATTTTTATGAGAAAAAAGAAAAAAAGAAAAGAAAAAAGGGAGAAAATAAGTACATAAATGATCCCACTTCATATTCTTTCTCTCTTTCTTCCCTCTTTTATTTTTATTTCTTGGAGCTTCAAAAATGGGGAAAATCTTATTGTTAAATTTGATGCCACCACGCTTATAAATAAGCTTGGGGGGAGGGGATCCAATGATGTGAGAGAGAGTGGCTACTTGTTTGTGCATGAAAACCTAAGCTAGGTAATTTTCTATACTCGATGAGATTACTAAAAGTTTTACGAAGTCCAGGAATTGAAACTTAGCATGCATTTCATGAAAACCACTCCTTTCTATTCTTATTGCTTCATATTGTGTGATACCTCTTATACTCCAAATAGAAAGCGATCAATTGAAGAGTGAGTGGTCTATGATTATGTATACTACTTTAAATGCTTCAGACGATGCTAATTCTAGGATGATTTCATATTTCATATTGCTTTGATATTCTTGGGTTTCTATATTGAATGCATCCTTATATGATCATGATATCGAGAAAAAAATGTTTGGCATGTTTTTATTCGCCGTATGCTATTTGAGTAAGCAAGTCCACGTCCTGAGAAAATGATCTAGCACCTCCCTCTTTGCTTTCTTTTCTATTTTCTTTTTCCTTTTTCCTTTTTTTACCCACCGGGTTCGCCTTTTACTCATCTTCCTCGATGACGAGTAAGAGGTAAGCTTGGGGGATTTTGATCGCTCCTTATTTCACACCTTTTTCTGCATGTTTTCATATTATTTCGCTCGCCCATATTGTGTTTTCCATGATTATTCGACGATATCACGTTGCTTTTCACTATTTCTTATTTTTGTCATATTTCAGGAGATATGGAGCGATTTAGAGAGAAAATGAGATCAAAGGACTTTCGTGCACATCGGAGCATCGCCCACAGCTTATTTGAGGAGTTAGAAGCCTCAGATGATGAGCGGAAGAGGAAGAAATTCAATAGAATTGATGAGGAGGCTAGAAGGAGAAGAAAAGAGCCCAGAAGCAGCCTACTCGGCTGAACAGAGAGTTCACTCGGCCGAGTAACAGGCTGCGTTCGATCGAGTGAAACAGATACGCTTCAAAGTTCCCTCGGCCGAGCAAGAAAGTCTACTCGGCCGAGTGAGAAAGCTCACTCGCCCGAGTAGAACAGGGATTTTCTTCCGAGAAAAGGCCAAGTTACTGGAAATTTTGAGAAGCCTACTCGGCCGAGCAAGATTGCTTACTCGGCCGAGTAAAGAAGCCTACTCGCCCGAGTCAATCAGAGCGACAGACCCCCAAAACCCCCAGATTCTCTGTTTTATTATTGGGTCTGTCACTCGGCCGAGTGACATTATGACTCAGCCGAGTGACGCAGTCCGACTGCTACGCAAATTGGGATTTCTGGGCTGCGCAGGGGGCAAATCTGCCAGGATTTTTTGGACGAATTTGGCTTGTATTTAAACCTAGTTTTATCTCTAGTTTTAGGAGAGACTTCTATTATTTTTTGACGGCTATTCCTTTTGTAAAATCTCAGCTGGAGATCATAGGCTACAATTTTGGTTTGTTCTATTTTGGTTTGTTCTTTCTTGCTAAAACTCTTATTTTTATGAATTGTCTCTTCTCTACAATGAATTGTGCTATGATCTATTGCATTATTTCTGAGATTTCCATGATGATTTGTGAGAAGTTTCGTCGTTCTAGTGCATGGGGATGAACCTATGGACCTGATCTTTGAATTGTGATGAATGAATAGAATTGTTGCTAGGATTGAAGAAAGGTTAGGTTTTGATTGATTTATTGTGAGTAGCTAGGAATTTCCATCGATTGGGATATGCAAGAGATTGGATCCCAATTGATGGAAAGGCCTAGATATTCGACTTAGGTTTATAATCGAAATTCTCTAGGTTTGGTTTGCAAGAGATTGGACCAAAGCTAGGATTTTTATTATAAATCTATACTAATATTTGTTTGCAAGAGATTGGACGAATACGAACTATCATAACCTAGGTCGTAGCTCGAGTTTGCACGAGAGTGGGATCGAGTTGCGATTGGACGATGATGTCGATCTTCACGCTAGTGGCTTAGGTTAGGGTTTGCACGAGAGTGGGCCCTAATCTAGGTTGCTATAGTCCGACAATAGCAGGAGAGCGTGAGCTTGGTTCTACATTAAATTGCGACTAGTCCACCTACATTCAAGCTTTACAACATTGATATTCATGATCCACAAGGATAAGAAACGGTCCGTAGTAGGGATTTCCTATCCCTAGACGCTTTATTATATTGAATTCTATTTGTTACTTGAACGATTGTGACATTACCATCAAAACTATTCTTATTCCATCAATAACTAGGTGATCAAAGTAAGATACTGTCAATTGTCCTCCCTGTGTTCGATACCCGCTTGCCACTACACCGTGCGCTTGTGGTAAAACTACAATCATTTTCCGGGTGTATATCTGGGCGCGATCAACATTTAGTTACACTTTTACTCTATTTTTAGGGTTTTTAGAATTTTTCAAAAATTTTGCATCATCTTTTTTATTTTTTCCATCTAATTTTCCTTTTATGTGTGTTCATGCATCATATTGTGTGCTTGTTTTTCTTTTCTTTCCTCTCTTTTATTTTTATTTCTTTATTTTCTTTTCCTCCTTTTGCTAGATATGTTCCTTATGATGATATCCCTTATTGCTTTAGTAGCCATCACGATGCTTACTACTCTTGACATGCTATTTGGAGTATTTCAATATCCCGCTATCCATGTGTTTGCTTATTTATTCTTTTGATAATTCCTCTTTATGAATGCATGATATTAATTGAAGCTGAATGTATGGATTAGTATTTAGTATGCTTTTGTTGGAAATGCACCAAGATTTACGCATCATTAGTATATCTGAAGCATTAATTTAATTGTCTTATTCACCTTCTGTTGCATGCCTGATATGATTGTAAACTTTACTTCTTGACTTCACTGTTCGTTGAAATGATTAAGAATATCTGTGCTTACATATGAGTTTTAGCTAAAGTATTATTTTATTGAACGGTTCGTGCACATCTTAGAGTGAACCGAGTGTTATATTATTTCTTTCTCCACATATATCTTTTATTCTCTATGTGTCACTTGAGTTCACCTCCTAAAGCTACTTACGTCGCATCTATTTTCCAAAAATCCCTACAAAAGAAAAAGTTAGCTCAAAAAAAGTCCAAAAAGCCAAAAAGGAGACAAAAACCACAAATACAAATCAAATAAAATCCAAAAACGAAAATGAGAAAAAAAGGGTTCAAAAAGAAAAAGAAAGATATTGCTCTCTCTCCTTATTGGAGCCACAAAATACTTGGGAAAACCCAGGGCAAAAAACCCATTTTTCACTATCATATTCCTTTAGATGCGATGGCTCAAGCTAAGCTTGGGGGGGTGAATTCATTTGACCATATGAGTGAGTATGACATAAAAGTGGAGAGGTGCATGAATGGGGAAGTTTGATAATACCGAGACTCAGCGAATTACTTTAGCTTTGGAGATTTCTTATGAATTGATATGAAAATGTGAATGACATGTCTCTTATTCTGTTCTCTATTGCATGCTTGGTGTGATTCTTATATGGTTTTTTATAACTCTTGATTGAAAAGTGCATCGCCAACATTTGTATATTAAATTCTATGAAATGCGTGATGTGGATATGAATTGATTGTATAAATTTAGAGAGTCCCTTTTGTTGTTCTTAAAAGCTTGCAAGTACCATGTGTAAGTAAGATATGAAATCCTCATAATATATGATTCATATTTTTCGAGTTATCGTGATGTGTAGCTTATGGCTTGAGATTTGAGAGAATAATCTAGCAACCCCTTCCACTTCGTATTATTTTTTGTTTTTCTTATTTTCACCTCCCGGTGAGCTTCGTATTCGTCTTCCTCGAGAACGAGTAAGCGGTAAGCTTGGGGGATTTTGATTGGCTCATATTTTATACCTTTTTTCTGCATATTTGCATGCCATTTTGATTACTCATATTGCGATTTTCATGATTATTCGACGATATTTCGTTACTTTTCACAATTTCTTGTTTTTGTCTGATTTCAAAAAATATGTAGCAATCGGGAGCAAAAATGAGCCTAAAGTACTTGCACGCATGTCAAAGCAATGCCCATGACCAATCAAGGAGCTAACGGCACTGGAGGATGAGTGGAAGAAGAAGGAGATCAGAAGGATCGACGAGGAGGTGATGAAGAGAAGATCAGAATTCAGAAACAGGCCACTCGGCCGAGTAACGCAACCCACTCGCCCGAGTGAAGAAGCGTACTCGACCGAGTAATACTGATACGCCAATATCTGCCAGCCTGAGTACCACAATGTACTCGGCCGTGTGGTGAATTTCATTCGGCCGAGTAAGAACTCCACTCGCCCGAGTGGAGGTCAAGATTTCGAACAGAGACAAGCCGACTTCTCTGTTTTTCTGGATGATCTGCAGACTGTCATACTTGGCCGAGTAGAATTCTCACTCGGCCGAGTAATATTTCCACTCGCCTGAGTGGTTTGAGTGGCCAGATTTTTAGATAGCCTCTAACTCTTTTGAGATCTGCTATCATTTCAGTTGGCAGAGTATTTTTCTTATATACTTTATGGATAATAGACTTCATGACGGTTCCAACGCCGCCAAGAACGTGCCAATCGGAGGTCGGATGAAATCTGGAGAATTTCTGCAAGCTGACGCTGCATTGCTGAAATTGCTATTCGGCAGAGTGAGAATCTCACTCGGCCGAGTCAGCGTGGGCCTAGAACTTAAGTTGCGGCCAGAGCTGACTTTGGGCACGAATTTCAGCAGGTTTCTAAGGTTATTTGCAAGGGTTTTGAGGGGACTATATATATGGATTATAGCCGTCCTTAAAGGAGAGTTCCTATTATTTTTTTGGAGAATTTTTCAGAGGTTAGGCCATGCCATAGGCCCTCTCTTGGATCTAAAAGCTTGTATTTGGATTGGATTTCTTTATGAAAGCTAAGTATCTTTGTTATTGTTATTTGAATCTTGATTTGATACATTTTTACATGCAAGCAATGTCTTTTATTGATTTCTATATCGTTATTGCTATGCTTGGTTGATCTTTGTTCTAGGTAAGGGGATGAACCCTATGGATCTAATGCTAGATTTGTGATGAATGAATTTCTATGTTGCTAGAATTGCTAGAGGGTTAGATTGTGATTAATTTATTATGGATAGTTAGGAATTTCCATTGATCTAGAGTTTGCAAGAGATTGGGCTCTGATCAATGGGAAGGTCTAGATATTCGATTTAGATTTATAATCGTGATTCACTAGGTTTAGTTTGCAAGAGATTGGACCAAAGCTAGCATTTTTATTATAAGTCTATACACATATTCATTTGCAAGAGATTGGACGAATAAGAGCTATAACAATCTAGATAATAACTCAAGTTTGCACGAGAGTGGGCTTGAGTTGTGATTGAATGACGATGTCGATATTAATGCTAGTGGCTTAGATTAGAGTTTGCACGAGAGTGGGCTCTGATCTTGGTTTCTATAGACATGCAAAAGCGCGAGAGCGTGAGCTTGGTTCTCTATTTAGTTATGACTAGTTCACCTCAACCCAAGTCTAGTAATATTGAGATTCATGATTCACAATGATGCATGCTAATCCGTAGTGGCGATTCCATAGCTCTAGACTATTTTATTATATTGAATTTTATCCAACATCTTTATCACTGACACCGACATCCATCACCATTGTCATTACATCACATCATAACCATCTCCACCAATAAACCTTGATAGTCGAGCCATCCTAAGATAGATTGGAGCCAACACCATCTCCTCGTGTTCGATACCCGCTCACCACTACACCGTGCGCTTGCGGTAAAACTACAATTGTTTTTCGGGTGTATATCCGGAAGCGATCTTGGGTACCGCCTCGGATTTGCTCCCGTCGCAAGGCGCATGTTGGTTATCTCTCATACTCTTGGACATTGACTTATCACTAGAATAGATTGGTTATTAAATGTTATTCTAACCTCTTTTTCTACAGGTTGCTTCAGTTTTGTTATCAAATGCTAAATTGTCACAGGTTACTGATAGTATTGTAAATTGTTATTAAATGATTAAATTGATGCAGGTTGCAAATTGCTGGGAATACTTAACTGCCATAACTCTTTCTTATTAAACTTATTACTTGTCTTTTAAGCTTTGTTTAAATTAAAATGTCTAACGTTTTGGTTTTGAGATTATCTTGCCGAGTAAACCTCACTGACGGACATTTCACTTTGTTGTTTTACGAAATGTCCGTCAAGTATCGATAGTGAGTTTGCTAAAGACTTTGCTGCAGGAGTCGAGCCAGTGCTCGAAGACTACGTGGAGTACCTACCCACGGAAGACTAGGCGTTTACCTTCGCGACTGCATTTTTAAATATTTGAAATAATGTAATTGTTGTACTTTGTTTGTATTGGCCATACTAGGCCTATGTTGTACTTTATTTTCAGACGCTTTGGTATTGTAATAATGTCATATGTACTATTTCTTATAAGCATGCAAGATCCTGCTATCTTATTTCACAAACGCTTAGTGTGTTTAAACCAAGGAGGAAGAAAAGAAAAGAAAAGAAACAAAAAAGTACTCCTCCTTGTTTTAAGCACATCACGGACCCGCTCGCATCATCGCTCCCAGTAGAATGTGAAGCGGGACGTGATAGTTCTGCTATGTAGTTCAGAATTTCAAATTCGGCTTCGTGAGTAGCTTTGATAACCAAGGAGCTAGCAGATCTGACATGTTTCAACATCCCATTTAGTGCATACCGACCCTGAAAAGGAATTTCCTGTCGACACATTGTGGCTTTTCCAAATGTATGATGTGCAAATAAGGGCAAGTTGGGGAGGGACGTTAGCACTAGAGAAGTAAAACAACATGGAAATGAAAATAAAAAGAACGATGGAAGGTAGAGTATGGATGGAACTAGCACTCTCCAACTCCAAGCTAAAACAAACCGTTGCCTCCCGGCAACGACGCCAAAAACTTGTTCGGCTCCAGATTTACACCCAGAGGCGCAAATCACCGCAAGTGTACGATTGTGTAGTATAGAAAGATTATCGAACTCTGCGGAGGAAGTCGTTTAGTGTTTAGCTTGTTGGTAGTAGGAGATTACGTGGTCAAGGGGTTGTCACGAAAGGTCGGTTGTCACAAAAGATTGTTTAACAAGATTTTAATAAAATCAAGGGCAATCGGGAACCCCCACTAGGTCTTTCAGGCTTGAATATTAGTTTAATGATCCTTTCGTTGAATTATAATTGAGAGTAAAAGTGTCACATCCGAGAATGAGAACGAGTAGTACATTCTCATTATCCTACTTGTCTAACGTATCCGTATGCATAGCTCTACTTTCGCAATCAACTTCGCATAGAAATACGTGCATTACGTTTGACACGATTCTCGTATCACAAATCCGTATCCACTCTCATAATCTATGGATTGGGATACTACACTGCAGTTGGTTTTAGCAGTGGGCCTACTCTCGTAGTCACCGACTAGCGAATTGGGGATTAGAAGTCATCACTAGTGCACGAGTCACTCTCGTGATCACGAGCCTTAGAAAATGAATGCTAAGCCCTAATCAGATTCGTGGGGATTTTCCCTAGAATATGGAGCTGCTTTCGCGATCCTCCAATTAGAGGGTTAATCCCCCAAACTCCTTGTTCAAATCACCACTGTGCAACCCTAAGTTCATTCAACTAAGGTTAACCTAACATCCAATCCCTAGGATCCCAGGGTTCATCCCTTAACCCTAGAAGAGCACTACCCAAACATAGCAATATCAAAAATAACGAGAATAATAATAAAATTCATCAAAAGCATGGCAAACATATTGAAATCATTATCCAAATGCAGAGAATTGAAAATAACAAAAGAATATAATAAAAGAAACGAGTTTAGACCGTTCACCAATGATCGAATTCGAGAAACAAAAACAAGAGTCTTCTTCTCCCAAGGGTGACGGCTCATAATTCTCAGCAAAACCAAGCATAACTCTAACCTAATTTTTGTTCACTTTCATATAAAACCCATAAAATTTGCGAATATCCCGAAATAAAACCAAAAACCCAATAAGAAAACCCAATTCTTAAAGGTTGTCGGCAATGTGCTCGATCGAGCAGGGTAGCCGCTTGGCCGAGCTCTCTCTTGTTTCTCCAGCCTTCGAATCCTGGTGAGGGGCAGCTCGACGAAGCATGCCCTAGTACTCGTCCGAGCTCCATCTGGGCTCCAATTTCTAGGTCTTGCAAAGAGGGGATCGTTCGGTTGAGTGGGGTAGCTACTCGACCGAGTTAATTCAACAGAGAGTTTGCTCTTTCTTTCATCTTATCAGGAAGGGAGGCTGATTGAACCAAAAAACGCGCAACTGCACACCTTTCACTCCTAAGCGTAGGAGCATCAATGCAATATATTTATAAATAACCGATGAGTACCGGGTCGGATCACAGGGACAAGTCGTTCTACATTCGCAAGTTTGATCGATAAAGAAAAATAATGCGTGATACAACAACCTCAACTAACGGTGGATGAGTGGAAAAACTTGTGGTGAATCTACAATCCTATCCTAAGTGGGTAGGCTTTGAGAACTAAATGGAGATTTAGGATAGCAAGGCGAGGAGCATGGGTTGTAGATTCATTAAGATTGGTGTTAATCAAGCTCAAATTACCCACATATAACTCAATTGATTATCCAGCTAAGGAAACTCCATCGGAAAATTTAGCATTCAAGAACACAATAATTAGCAATAGAGATGGATGTATCATCATAGCACTAATCAAATTTAAACATGGTCTCTTCTCAAAGAGTCCCCACTTGGGTCTTAGCCAATTAAAATGTGCCCTAATAATCACCCAACATTAACATGAAAGTAAACAAGAGACAATTAGAACTAAGATTAACAACCCATCATAATGAATCATAACCCACACCAATCACACTACTCGATCATATTAAACAAGATGAAATTCATAGACAAATTCAACCCAAGTTCAATACAAAAGAGAAATGCAAAATACAAAAGGGAAAAGAGAGATTTCACCCAACATCTTCCTAAGATGAAGCCCCTCTCTCACTTGAGCACTTCCTCCAAGCCTCCATCATCCTCCCATGGCTTCCAACCCTAACCCTAGCCTATTGGAGAAGAAGAGGGGCTCAAAACCCCCAAAATCTGTAAAAAACAGAACTCCCCTCTGAAAATCGCATCAGGCGAAAATAACCCACAAAATGGGCTTGCATGTCGGGCGGCCAGTGCCCGACCGCCCGCAATCGTGTGTTCCTGCTGCAAGTGGGGAGGCGGATCAGATCAGATCGGATCTGACCCGCCTGAATGAAGCTCGCCCCGCGTGGGGCGTGTGGACTGTAGCAGCCCGCGTTTGCAGGCTGCAGCTTTTGCGCGTGTGTGGGCAAATTTTGGCGGAGCGGGCCGGTATTTTAATTTTTCAAAAAAAACTTCAGCGGCCCGCAGCGAGTGCGTGCCGCGAGATTGGGCCATTTTATTTTTTATTTATTTCTTTGTAAAATTTTGTGGCGGCCTGCTTCGCACTGCCCGCAGCAGCGGTCGGATCGGTGCCACGTGGCGTCGTGTGATCGCGCCACGTGACGCCCAATGTAAACTCCATTTCCCCATTTTTAATTTTCATTTCTCCTCCAAAAATTGTGGAAAAATACCCAGAAATATCATAAAAGTCCTAGAAAATTCTGGAAAATCTCCAAGACTTCTAGGAGTACCTGAAAAATATAAGAAGGATAAATTAGTCCATATGATGAGAAAATTAATATAATGACTATTATAAATTAATATTGACCTCCCAAAATTCATATAAAATAATCCATTGCTCAAATAATTCTCAAAAATTGACAATATGATCACAATAATAGCAGGAGCATAGGAAAAATACCAGGAAGCTAATATGGATGATAAAACTATATTTTGTGCAAAGAATGAGAATAAGCCCTAAAAGTGACATGAAGTGATTATATACCCAAAAGAGCAAGATTAAGTCAAATCTTTAGCACAAAATGGGGGTAGTTAGGAGGTATAAATATACACTTTTCACTCCGAATCACACCCCAAACTAGCTTTTTGCTAGTCCATAGCAAAATATGCGATAAATTCGGATTAAATGGAAAACATGCACCAAATTTAAGATATCATCATGACGTACTCCAAATGGTATTTCCAAATGATTTCAAAGCCAATATACACAATGTATGAAAGTAAACAACAAATGACATTCTCCTCAATCCAAGTCAAAGAAAAGTGAAGTAATAAGCACTGTATTGCATTTATCGGGATATATCACGCTGTCAAAGTTTCCAATTTTCAAGGAAGTGGCCAAAACAAAAGAAATTTTCCCTAAGTTGTGGGAGATGAGATTGCATCATTCATGTTGCTTATTCACTCATTTGTTCATTCTCATTTTCTTGTTTTTTTCTTTTTTTCTTTTTGTATTCTTTTTTTGTTTATGTTTATGTTTTGCATTCACGCGATAACGCTATGAAATGCAAACACCGCCCCCTTTTGCATACACGCGATAACGCTATATAGGCAAAGGGGTGGAATGATCCCCTAAATCTCATCTTTGGCGTCCTCCCCAATGTTTCGTGGGGCACCGGCTACTCAATTTGATTAGGAAAACCATTCACTTATATTAACGCTCTCTTTTTCATTCTCAAAGCAAGCAATTTATCCATCCACTCCTAAGAAGAAAACAAAGCATACACAATTGGCCACACCCTATCCAATCAAAAACTACACCATTCATCCCAACTAATGCAATCACTTACACCAAACTTCTACCAAATTATCTCAAAGAGAGTATCACAACATCTAAAATAGTTTCATAAATGGCATATTAACATTTGACTCCAAATTGGAAAAGAAATTAAAACGTGCCAATTAAACATCGAAGAAGTTGATACCAAAATAATAATCCGAAAAAATTGCATGGCATTAAGCATGTAGGGACTACGCATAAAGCTAGCGGCGTAGGGACGAGGAGGAAAAATGATATGCAATAAAGAGCAATGTGTGATGGCAAAATGGAGGTATCTCATAAAAAAATTTAAGCTAAAATCAAAATCCTAACAATTCTAAAGATTCTAACACTCTCCCTCCAACTTAAAATAAACATTGTCCTCAATGTTGGGAGAGTATTAGATCTCGACAAAAGATCCTAGAAAAGAAAAGAAAAGCATACGAAAGCACTAAAATAAAATATTTATTTATTTACACTATTGGAAAGAACACACCATGACAAAAGGCGGATCTCGAATGTATGACGACGGATGAAGTTGATCTATGAGCTCCTTTTGCTCCTCTGCCAGCTGCTTTGGAGCAAGGCCTCCACCGACCTCCTTGGATTCCAGCAATGCAACTCCCAGCGTCTCCTTTGGATAATATGGTCATGTGGGAGACAAGTTGCATCAATCCAAGCCATGTCTTCATGCCCTGCAATAAAAGCATTCCAAAATGGGTCGTCAGAAAAAGAATTTAAATGTAAACGACGACAATCTGAATCAAAAATATGCAGAAGTGCAAATTAGGATTCAGAAATGCAAGGCATGATATGGTGGAAACTTCCCTGAATAATGGCGCTAGATAGTGGTTGATGCACGATCTCAGGAGAAGAGGGAAGCGGCTGCAGAAGAGAATCTGGAGGAGACGGCGGCTCAGGCTCAATGTAGACCATCTCGCAATCGTCCTCGCTATCAGAAAGTGTAGTCTCCGCAGACCTCCCCAGAATATGAAGTGTATCCTGATAATCTCCATGAATGATGGCTTGGTGCGTATCCTGAGGTGAAGGGTATATGACTTTCTGCACTGAAGTAGGAGGAAGGTCTGGCTCGGGCTCCGTCATGGTCTGTAAACTCACTCCCTCGCCCAAATCATCCTCATCATCATCAAAGAAAACTCTCTCAGCAGTCCGTCCCATGCACTCCTACACCTCAAAATGGGCGGATGTAGTAGACGGGAAACATAACTCAGGCTCTCCAATATCATCCATATCGCTCATGCCTTCACATGCATCCACCACAATATCACCACCAACATAAAAATGCATTGTGTCCTCAACATGGTCGACACGCACTCCATCATCCATCTCCTCTGGCTCATCCAAATGTATATGCTCAAATACCTCTACTTGGCCCCAATGCACCCTCTTCACAGGTTTCTCTTGGTATTCCACAGGGTCGCATTGGAATGAGCCCTCAGCTGGCTCCTCAGGCTGGTCATGGGCCTGCTGGAGTGTGTCCTCATACTCCGCAAGGTCCCTCAGGTAACACCATGAATCCTCGGTCGAATAATCAAAGAATTCCCCAACGCAACTCATCTGCACAAAATCCCACCCAGAAGGCAGTAATCCTGTGTAGAAGATCTGCAGGAGATGATCCTCGTGAAAGCTCTGGTGTGGGCATGCAAACACCAAATCATTGAACCTCCGCCAAGCCTGATGGTAGGCCTCCCACTTAGCTTGGATAAAGCTCGCAATATGCTGCTCCATGGCTTGCCATCCCTGTACCTGCTCCAAGAAAATAGGCAAGAACACTCGGAGAAATTCAGCCTGAAATTAAAACCCAAGTAAAATGTGAGTCGAGAGACAATGAATCAAACCAAAGTCTAGCATCATCTTGCAACGAATAGGGAAAGAATCTAAAATATATGCAATCATCACAGATATTTCCACCAAGACATGAATACATCCATTCTTCAAATTTTTTAATATGTAAATGAGGGTTCTCCCACTCCGAGCCATGAAAGTATGGCGGAAGTGGGATATCCTCCAAATCAATGTCGGAAAAATCTGAAGATGATGCCATTTTGTGTTTAATTTTTTTCAAGAAAATGAAAATAAACAACCAAAAGTCTCAATAAGTGTAAAATAAATAAAATGGAAAGACACAACACTAAGAGATAGAAGTATCACACGAAACTTTCAAAATCAATCAAAAATGCAAATAATAGAAACCGTTGTCCCTAGCAACGGTGCCAATTGATTGAATCAGAAAACGAGCAACGACACGCCTTCCACTCCTAAGCGAAATGAATCACAACCCATCATAATGAATCACAACCCACACCAATCACACTACTCGATCATACTAAACAAGATGAAATTCATAGGCAAATTAAACCCAAGTTCAATACAAAAGAGAAATGCAAAATACAAAAGGGAAAGGAGAGATTTCACCCAAGATCTCCCTAAGATGAAGCCACTCTCTCACTTGAGCACCTCCTCCAAGCCTCCATCATCCTCCCATGCCTTCCAACCCTAACCCTAGCCTATTGGAGAAGAAGAGGGGCTCAAAACCCCCCATATCTGAAAAAAACAGAACTCCCCTCTGAAAATCGCATCAGGCAAAAATAACCCACAAAATGGGCTTGCTGGTCGGGCGGCCAGCGCCCGACCCACCTGCAATCACGCGTGCCTGCTGCAAGTGGGGAGGCGGGACGTCGGATCGGGTCGGATCCGACCCGCCTGAATGAAGCCCGCCCCGCGTGGGGTGGGGGGGACTCTAGCAGCCCGCGTTTGCGGGCTGAAGCTTTTGCGTGCGCGTGGGCGAATTTTGGCTGAGTGGGCCGGCCAGCAGGCCAGCCCGCAAAACCTTTTTTTTAATATTTTATTTTAAAAAAAAATTCAGCGGCCCGCAGCGAGTGCGGACCGCGAGATTAGGCCATTTTATTTTTTTATTATTTCTTTGTAAAAATTTGCAGCGGCCCGCTTCGCACTGCCTGCAGTAGCGACCGGATCGGTGCCACATGGCGCCACGTGATCGCGCCACGTGGCGCCCAATGTAAACTCCATTTCCCTATTTTTAATTGCCATTTATCCTCAAAAAATTATGGAAAAATACCCGAAAATCTCAGAAAAATCTTAAAAAATTCTGGAAAATCTCAAAGACTTTTAGGAGTACCTGAAAAATATAAGAAGGATAGATTAGTCCATATGATGAGAAAATTAATATAATGACTATTATAAATTAATATTGACCTCCCAAAATTCATATAAAATAATCCATTGCTCAAATAATTCTCAAAAATTGACAATATGATCACAATAATAGCAGGAGCATATGAAAAATTCCAGGAAGCCAATATGGACGATAAAAACTATATTTTGTGCAAAGAATGAGAATAAGCCCTAAAGGTGACATGAAGTGATTATATACCCAAAAGAGCAAAATTAAGGCAAAGCTTTAGCACAAAATGGGGGTAGTTAGGGGGTATAAATATACACTTTTCACTCCGAATCAGAGACCGTGCGGTCGAGCGGGGTAGCCGCTCGACCGAGCTAATTAAACAGAGAGTTTTAGGCTTTCTTGGGGGTCGTCTGTAGAGGGTCGCTCGGTCGAGCGATGTGGGTCGTTCAGCCGAGCGACCTGATGCTTGAAACTCCTCTTTAACCTTCATTTTTCCCTTATGAATTGTGGCTTCAGCTCGGCCGAGCATCTGGAACTCATCATATGGCCAGACCTTGGGTTCTTCTCCTTCCTTTCATTCTCTTCTTTCCTCCGCGCTTCTTTCTTTCTTCTTTCCTCCTTTGCTTCTCTAGCCGCTTCGAGTCGTCAGATGTGGCGTCATTGTTACGCCGGCTTCGATGTTCATGTCCATCATACAGTTTTGCTCCAAATCGCGCCAAAGTTTCTGAAAATCCACAAAACATTGCGATAATCAAATATATCATAAAAAGCACGATAAAATATAGAAATGTGAACTTTGGGCGATCAAAATGCTATGAAAATATGCGGTAAAAATATGGAAAATATGTATATATCAATGACGTGGAGCCAAAGCTTGAAGTATGGAGCGTCAATAGATGTGGAACTCAAATTGATGATCAAAGCTCATCCAAGGAGTCAAAAGTGTGCACAAGACAAGTTAAAGTGCTCATGAAGACACCAAGACTCCTAGACGAAGTGTGAGTGGTGTATTTTATTGTAAACTTATCTTACAATATTAAAGCTATTAGATTGAAGCTTGCACACACATAGAATGAGGTTTTCATCTCATGAACAAGTTTTAAACTCAAGAAAATATTTTGAAAAGTTTTTAAAATCACTTAGATTGAGTAAAGTACTCTTTTATGATACAATTCTATTTATCAAAAAAGGAGTCGACTACCAGGAGTATTGGAGTCGACTACTTTGAGCCAGGAAAGCTCTGAGTACTTTCTGTCCCAAAAGTAGCCCGATTACCATTGTTCATGGAATCGACCACTGAGGATATGAGTCGACTACTATAGCCCCAATGGTAAAATTTGACCAGCCTCGTGATTTACGTAAGTTGTCGAATTTAACCGGTTAAGATATAGTTTGGGGAATCTGTCTTGTGTAGAATTCATCCCTTTATATTGTGAGATTGCTGAGGGTTTATGGATGAAATTTTTGTTCAATCTTTAACTCTCATAAGTTTTTTCAAAGCTCACAACTCTCTAAAAAATTTTATGGCCATTTGTTTTATATTTCAAAAAAAAGCTTTTAAGAATTTTGGCCCTCATTTGATTTCAATTTCTGAGAGCTTAATCTTTATTATTATGAGATTGGATCAAGTTGGTTTTAATTCTCAAGTGTTTTAATCTTCCATTCTTTCTTGAGATCAAAAAGATTTTTCATAGCCACATATACACACGAGCTTCAATCAAATTAGCTATAGGATCAATGTTGTAACAATATCTTCAAAAGAGAAAAGGTTTGTAAAATATACACAAGGGTGTGGTGGTGAGTACTTAATTATATTTGTTGTACTTGGTTTCATTTGTTGGTTGGAAAGCCTCTTGTACGAGGTCCTCACGCGGTGAGGTTGTTTAATTGGTTGTATAAGACCACTTATTAGAGAAGTGACACGGTTGTAGAGGCTCTCAATTGTTGAAGAAAATTTGCTCTTAGTGAGAGCTTGGATAGTGGATGCTGGAGTAGGACTAGGGTTGGCCGAACCAGGGTATATCGTGCTTGTTTGTGTTTGCTCATTGTCTTTATCCCCCACTCTCTTTACTTGCATTGTTGTTTAATTTCTGTTGTGTATCTTTACCTTGATTGCAAGTGATAAGAGAAATTGAATAAATACCTAGTGAATTAACTTCATAGGAAACTTAGGCAATGCTAGAATGTTTAAATTTTAATTAAGCGATTATTGTCTATAACACTATTTAATCCCGCTTCTAGCGTTGCTTGCTATCCACGGGATCCCAACACATTTAAGAGTTTTGCTTATACGAATTTATTGGGCCTCATTATCATGATCTCATCATGATCCTAATGTTCGTGACACATCTCCAAGGAGTTTATCCATGCAATCATGTCATAACCTCATATGTACTTAATTATATTAAAGATTATATAAATAGAGAGTGCCAAATGGTTTACTATCATTTTGAATAAGATTCATCAATTACTATAATTGACTTATGTGCAAACATTTCCTGTTTACGGGTGTATTTTCCACCCGCAAATCGATAGTATGGAGGGTGCGGGGTCAACGCGGTCAAAGGGGACACGCGGGACCCCCGTGTTGTCGTGGTAGCCACGCGAGACGGAGATGACCCGGGTGGTCGGGCGATGACGCGTTCGCTTGAGCGGAAAGGCGCCGTTCCGATCTCCGGCGGGCCGAGGGGTAGCCTCGGCGGGATGACAACTTTCGTGATCGGTAGAAGGCGGGGTCGCTCGGTGAGGGGACGTGCGGATCTTCGCGTCGGCGAGCCAAGGGGTGGCCTCGGCAGAGCGACTATCTTCTGGTGGTGGAGACGAACGGGTTCGGGGACGAGGGCGCTCGGCTCCGGCTGTGATGACGCTGAGCGGTAGCCTCGGCACCGCAGGATCTCCTGGACCTGAATGGACGAAGGAGCTCGTCAGGGGGGTCGGACCTTGGTTCCGACCGAATCCCCTCCGATGCCAAAGTCAGATCTAGTCTGAGGGATGCTCGGTGGGATCGGGCTCGGTTCACGGAGAGACCAAGCCCCGATCCTCGAGCCGAGCTATGGAGGAGAAATATGTAAGGCAGAAGAAGCTGTAAGATGGAGTTCGTGATACCTCCGTTGTAGATCGTCCAGATCCGGCCCCCGGTGATGATACATCCCCCATCTTCATATAGGCGAGTCCCCTAGTAATGGGCCATGATGAGACATCATGGTCGCTATTGATGAGGTCGTGTTAATGGGACATGTTGACCCCCATAATTGCCATGCTTTATGGAGGGATAAATGCCATGAAGGTGGAGTGATGGCATTGAAAGTGTCCGCCATTATTGGGGAGTGATGGCCATGAGGTCGGTTGCCATATTTGGCGAGCCATGAAGGTGGCTACCATAATTGGAGGATCATGATGACACTGGGCGGTTGCCATACTTGGCGAAGGCTTCCTCGATTTGGGCCCCGACTTCCTCCACTACGAAAGTGGGCAGTCTTTTGGGCCTTTGTCTTGGGCGGATAAGCGCGGCCCGCTCGTGAGATCTCTGGGGCCGAGGCTCCAAGGCCGTAGCAGGCCGGTTGACCGGTCGTCGTTGACTTGGCTCTTCCGGGCCCGGTCAAAATAGTCGTAACAATTGCCCCCATCTTCCGAGCTCTACCATTGTTAAGGTTAAGGTCGGGAGATGTAGTATAAGGGGGGAGAAGTTGCTTTCTCTGTAAAGTTTTTGGTCCGTCTTGCGGAGTTGGCTAGATCGTCGGCCCGAGATTCGTTCGGTTGCGAGAGGAGTCTCCCCTCGACTTACGTCCGATGAAGGAGTGGGTCGACCAGCTGGGGGAGTTGTCCCCAGCACTGAGATTGAGCTCGACTCTTTGGTGGCGAGGCGAGTTACCCCTCGACTCACGGCCGACGAAAGAGATTCATTCAGTGGCGAGGGGAGTTGCCCCTCGACTTACGGCTAACGAAGGAGATCTGTTTGGTGAGCTCGTCTGTTTGGTGACGAGGGGAGTTGCGCCTCGACTCACGGCTGACGAGAGAGATTCGTTTAGTGGCGAGGGGAGTTGCCCCTCGACTTACGGCTGACGAAGGAGATTCGTTCAGTGGCGAGAGGAGTTGCCCCTCGACTTACAGCTGACGAAAGAGATTCATTCAGTGGCGAGGGGAGTTGCCCCTCGACTTACGGCTGACGAAGGAGATCTGTTCAGTGTCGATGGGAGTTGCCCCTCGACTTACGGCTGACGAAGGAGATTCGTTCAGTGGTGAGGGGAGTTGTCCCTCGACTTATGGCTGACGAAGGAGATTCGTTCAGTGGCGAGGGGAGTTGCCCCTCGACTTACGGCTGACGAAGGAGATTCGTTCGGTGAGCTCGTCTGTTTGGTGGCAAGGGGAGTTGCCCCTCGACTCACGGCTGACGAGAGAGATTCGTTCAGTGGCGAGGGGAGTTGCCCCTTGACTTACGGCTGACGAAGGAGATTCGTTCGGTGAGCTCGTCTGTTTGGTGGCGAGGGGAGTTGCCTCGACCCTTCGACCAATCCGTTCATTCGGTGGCGAGGGGAGTTGCCCCTCGACTTACGGCTGAAGAAGAAGTGAGGACCTTGTGAAGACTTTCGAAGATTCCATGGCGACGCTTTGCCACTACTTCGTCCTACTCGGGTTGATGCAAGAGCTGTTCGGTAAGCGGTGACCCAGCAGCACGGTCAGAGGAGCGGTCTGGATGCTCGAACTCGGACGGTGGTGCTTCGGCCAGATCGGCTCGGCCACGGTCAAAGGTATGGTCTGGATGCTCGAACTCAGACGGTGGTGCTTGTTGGATCTGGATCCTAGCCTAGAGGGGGAGTGAATAGGCTAATAAAAAATTCTCGTGCAACCCACGAGAAATCACACGCAGTTAAAAACACAACCAGAGTAAAAGATAGACAATCACAGAGTACACAGCAGATTTACCCTGGTTCGGTCGTCCCAACGACCTACTCCAGCCCCCAAAGCTAATACTAGATTGAATAGTGCAATAGGTACAAAGTCACAAGTTAGAGCACGCTCAGAGCACCCTCTACGTCCCTACACTCGCCAGACTCTCAATACCCCACACACAGTGTTTCCTCTCACTATCAATCCTAGCAAAGCTTTCTACCAGCTAGTCCCAAACTAGCTGGGTCCTATTTGTCTAGTCCCAACTAGACAAGTCCCAAAATAGTCCACAAAAAAATAGGTAAAGTTTCCCCTACGAGGATCTAACACAACTACACAAAATAATAATAAATAGAGTTTAGGAATCTCAGTTTGTGTAGCAGCGATGTCCTCGTCAATCAGCACTGGTCAGATCTCGTCTGACGTAGATGTAGATGTCCCTTCTCTCGTCTCCTCAGCAACTCAATTTGCGACACTCTCTGATGTTGCGCCCTCCCTACACTGTTGCAGCAATATAGTCAGTGCTCTTCGAATTTTGAAGTGGGGTTTTTGCGTGCGCCTTTCTTTCTCAATTTGTGCGGCCTGTCAACAAAGCAACAAAACACATAAGGATGTAGTTTAAACAATACTTTGAAATTTGCAAAGAGTTAAAAATAATACTCCCTGTGCTTTGAGCCTTTCAACGTATAGAGAACAACTTTCGGCAGTTATGTGCTCTTCGTGATTTTGGGACGTCCTTGATCGTTGAAATACGGCTCTGATTTCAGCGGCAGCACAAAGCCCTCTTGCTCTTACGAAATTGTGTGTTGCAGCTGCTCACATACATCAAGAATTCAAATAGGAGAGCTCCTTTCTTTCGGCCTTAGGGGTTTTGGGCTCCTGAGTTCAGCCTTGCACATGAAAACAAAAAGAAGAAAAACAAAGCTGCATGTGCTTTGATATTAGCACAAATGATGTGCTGTGCTTTTGTGATTTTTGATGCAATGCCCAAAAAAAAACAAAACGGCTTGAAAGAGAAATATTTAGCAGGCTTCTTCAATATTTGATGAGAGAAAAAAAAACACAAACAATTATGTGCTCTCCTCCTCTCTCTGTTTTCTCAAAGGAAGCCGGCTTATGGAAATTTGTTTAGAAAAAAAACATGCGCCTCTCTCTGGAGCGAAAAGAAGACGTTTTTCCTTTTGTGCTTGACAAAAAAAAAATTCGGCCGGCTAAAACCTTCTGACTCTGTCCCCAAAAAAAACAATTCCCCCTAAAATATTGGCTGGCCTTTGCTCAGTGAATTTCAAAGAAACAAGCTTAAAAAAACGAGGCACTTGAGATTGTTCCAAGGAGATGTGCTGTTGAAGATTGAAGGGGAACAAAACAATTCGGCTCCCACAAAAAAAAAACTGAAGCTCTCTCAAAAGGAATTTGTTTTGGCTTATAGTTTCAATGGAGAAAAAAAAAACTGCCTTGTAGCTTTTTTTGAGATCAAGGGGAACTTTTTGAAAGGTTCTAATGATTGGCCCTTTACGAGAAGACAAAATGATGTGCCATATAATTCTCACCAAGGGCTCCTGGGGATTTTTTATGAAGTGCAGCTTTCTCAAAAATCGTTGTGCCCCTATTTATAAAGATGCGGCTCTCCTAGGTTAAGCAAAAAAAAATGTTGAGCGGCGCCTCCGATTTTGCAAAACAGGAGAGAGATATGGGCCTGGGCTTTGGGATATGTTGAGGAGAAAAAAAACTATGCACTCTCTCTATCACAGTTTATTTTAACAAAGGAGGCCGGCCTATGTATTTACCCTTCTTCCTACATATGGTAGATAAGGGCTCCAGTAGATATGAACCAGACCAAATAGAGAATCCACTTCTTCCCATCATATTGGCCACATCACACAATGAGTCTCTCCAAGCTTTGTCTTTCCTGAAACACATTTAGCGCACACGTTAAATAGTTCGCACACGTTTGTCATCATCAAACCAAGATCCTAGATCGTTGCTTCCAACAGTGCTTTGGCTAGATCGGCTCTACCACGGTCGGAGGAGCGGTCTGGACGCTCGAACTCGGACGGTGGTGCTTCGACCAGATCGGCGTGGCCACCGTCGGAGGAGCTGCTTGGTTGCTCAGACTCGGAAATTTTCCTCGCGTCTTGAGGTGATGAGTATCTCTCAGGTTTGATCTTGGAGATGAGCGGCGACGAGCATCTCCCCGGTCAGGCGGCTCTTGAAGCTGAGATGCTCAAGAACCTTGAGACGCCTCCTGAAGTGTTGACGACGGAGTGTCGTTTGGGGGAGCTGGCACTGGTCCGCTTGGAAGGTAGTACTGGTCCGCCTGGAAGGCAGAGGTTTTACGCCATCGTCTCGGTTTCTGCTCCGTTGCCGTTGAGTGATCTTGGAAGGCGGATGTAGTCGGTGTCCCTCCGCGCACATTATCCTTGCCCCCTCCACGGCTCGGCTTTGCCCAGAGGGGTGGCAAACTCGATCCATCGGAAATTTCATCGAGTTGGCGTAATTCGGCGAGCTCGGACTGAGGTAGGTCTGCTAGCTCGGTTGGTTCAACAGCTCCATCGCAGTGGGGATAACTTTGTAAGCTCGACAAGGTGGCTTGGCGTTGAGACTTAAATACTTGGCAAAGCGGTCGGACTCGTCTGGTCGGCCTCCTCCTGGGGGGTTGAACTGGTGTGGTCGGCCTCCTCTTGGACGGATCGGCCTCGTCTAGGCACAGCTCTGGTTCCATTTCCAACTTCAGCTCCAGCTCCAGCTCTATCTTTTGGCTGGATCGTGTCTCCCGCTCCGGCTCCAGCTTTAGCTCCAGCTCTGGCTCCAGCTTTTGTCTGGATTGTATCTCCCGCTTCAGCTCCAGCTTTAGCTCCAGCTCTGGCTCCAGCTTTTGTCTAGATCGTATCTCCCTCTCCGGCTCCAGCTCCAGTGCCATTGGTCACAGTGCGGTTTTGGTTGTTGAGCTCTCCTTTGATGGGGCCAGGGTGTGCAGATTGATCGTTGGCGAATTTCTGAGGAGTGCTCCGAGAGACTGGAGCTTTGATTGTCTTTTGGAGAACTTTCAAGAGGTCAGGCAGCTCGGATCCACCTCTGTGAGCTTCGAGCAATTGATTGGTCAACTCGGCTCGGCCCGGTTCGCAGGGGGGGCTTGGATGCTCGACAATGATGCTCGGCACTGATGCTCGGCAAGGCGAGTTGGACTCGTCTAGTCGGCCACTCCCTTGGGCCGATCGGCCTTGTCTAGGCCCAGCTGACGTCGTCCTGAACATAGCTCAAGATCAGCTGGGAAGCGATGGTGCCCATGTTTATCCCGAAGTTCCACCTGTTGAAGAAGGGGCTCGTCGGAGCCCGGAGGTCCTGAGTGTCCGCATCGACCTTAAGACAGAGGCGTCGAGATGGCATTGAGGAGACTTTAACTGGTTCAGCTTTCGTCATTTTTAAGTGATCGTGCTTCGATCGAACGGTGGAGCCTCGATCAGACGGTGGCAGAGGTGAATTGACTGGAGGTGAATCGATCCGAGGTGAATTGACTAGGGGACGATGATCAATGCAGAGGTGATCGGAGTTCCATGGTGCAGGTGGAAGCAGATCTCTGCTCAACGTTCGGGGTTGATCGACATGATGCTCGGTAAGGAGCTGCTTGAATGCTCGGTCGCCCAACATGGCTATCAGTTCGGCAGGCCTGGAATGCCATGCTCGTCATGGATGGCAGTTTGATCCCCAGCTCGGAAATGACCGGAGGATCCTGGCAGAGGGGGAATAGGTAGGAGCAGTCCCTCGGTAAGTTCGGCCAGGGTCTCTCTGTCACGCCCCGCTTCCCAAAAGATTTGGGAAGCGAGACATGGCCAGCCCGCATGGACTCGAGCCGTTGAGGCTCGGGGTCCAATAAGCGTCTAGGCAAGTTATGATGCGGAGGAGAAGGTCTGATCGAACAATTTAGCATGAAACAACAGATATAGCAGCAAAAGATACTATTCAAACGCAGAAGGTAACCAACAAAGAGTTTAACATAAAAGCTAAAACTGTACGTACCGGAGGCAACTAAAGAAGAAAAAGTCTGCTGGGGTCCACAGGTTGTGGCAGCTCGGTCAAGTCTGAGACATGTGCAAAACACATGTCAGCAACGAACTAATGAGACCATAATTAAAGCAGTTATACAATTCTAGCAGTTCTATATGGAATTTAAATGACAACTACACAGGCAGTTCTAGAAAGCAGGAAATAAGTAATGGTTATTCTAATCGATCTGCTAGGGATGTCCATCTAGTCAGATCGTCTAAGAGTTGTTCATGTAGCTCGATCAACCTGTCAGGGGTGTCCATCTGGTCAGATTGTCCAAGTCTAGAAAAGGTCAAACGACCGGAATGCATCCTTGCGAAGCAGACAGGAGTGCACCAACTGTGATACAAAGATAAAGCCTAAGGACTCAAGCTGCGTAGGCGGAGGGGAGCTACCCCCCAGGCCCAGCTAGACTCTTTTGTCCTACCCACCCGCGAGTCGTTTGTGTTATGGACACGAGCCAACAAACGCTCCATCTAGACACGAGACAAGACAAGGATCACGAATGATACGTCGTATCATACCGGAGCGCACCAGTCACGGGTGAGCCAAAGCTGGGGAGCACCAGTTCTCAATGGTCACCCCCGTCGTCGATCCGAAACAAATCATTAATCATGAATGATACTACGTATCATACCGGAGCGCACCAGTCATGGGTGAGCCAAAGCTGGGGAGCACCAGTTCTCAATGGTCACCCCCGTCATCGATTAACTATCCGTAAGCGAGACATTCCTGGACGAGCCAGCGAACGCTCCACAAGAGTAGTGCCAACCTCCGTATAGGAGAGGCCCACGCCTGTGATCTTCTACAAAGATCCACATAATTATAATGCCTGGCTTGTTAATTAGCATGTGAGGTTCAAGTTGCATTTTAAAAGTGGGTTCGAGCAGAAAGTAACATGTGATCATTTTCAAGTATTTTGCAGAAATAAATCTAGCAGTTCTAACATCAATTCTAGAAAAGTATAAAAGCAGTAATTAAAGTCTCATTCCTTGCCTGAAAGATTCCGGCAAGGATGTAGTCCAGCAGGGTCTGGGTCAACCAACAGATCTACGGAACCTCAACACGACGCGAGAGCTACTCTGACGTCGGGTAGCGACGTCAAGGGTTGGATTTCCTGTAGAGCTTCGGTATAGGAAGACGAAAACTCTGAGATAAGACACGTGCGCGAATAAGTTTGTGATGAAGGCTAGAATAATTAGACAAATCCTGAAACATCTAATGACCCAATTTTCAATCAAGTTTCTATCCTAAGTTAGATGACACATCATCATTAACGATCGTTAACAATTAATACGTTAACTGCAACCAGTTGCTATCACGAACAATACATAATAATTATATTAAGCAACCTAGGCTAACACGTTAACAAAAGTTGTGTAAACAAGTTGTCAGCCCTACGAATATTCATGTTAACAGCAAAATAGAACGTTACTAGCATGCAACACCAATTTCATTAAGCTACTAACTTGTTAACTAGGGTTGTACAACATCATTAGTATATAGTCGTGTACACGAGTTATCACCCCTAAGAATGATCAATTTATCACCTATATCAATGTTACTAGCCTGCAGCCAACATTTTATCAAGTTGCTAACTGATGAAACTATAAACTAAAGGAGTATGTTGTTTATAACCTTCTTATATAATAATAACTCTGTTTATACATAGCAAGTTTATTAGACCCCTATTATTCATCTCTGGGTACGGTTCATCCATGAAACACTATAAGCTACAGTAACATCATTCAATGATGTGATATAGGTTCAAGGAAGTAACTCTGTCATCTATAAATTATAAAACATTGATATACTACAACCCACCTTATGCCGATCGTTGCCATGGCTGCAGAGCGACGCGCTAGACGACTCACCAGAGTGAGGAAGGTGCGGCAGCGGCTACCGGCTGCTGAGGGCAGTGAAGGCCGGAGGAAGGGTCAGGGTTCGCCGTGGGGGCTGATGCGCGAACGGCGTTGCTGGGTGACGCCGTGATGAGCAGCGAACGGCGGACCACGGCGGCGCAGCGTACTGCTGCTGCGAAACCGCAGCCACCGCGGCGATGAACAGCGGGCCAGAGGCAGATCTGCGATGCGGCGACAGCCCGGGGGGTTTCAGGCGGGTGTAGGGCGGTGTAGTGTGGGTTCTGGCGGGCAGGCGGAGCTCCGACGGCCACGTCGGACCTAGGGGCGAGGGGACGGCGCTTGGAGCGGTGCGTGGCGGCGGTTTGGGGTCCACGGCAGCGCAGGCGAGGGGGAGAGCCGAAGAGAGGGTCGGTGAGGGTTGAGGAAGTCGAGGTCGGCGTGGGTTTGTGTTGTGTGCGGAAGAATGTGTGATGGCGGCTGCGGGTTCTTTTGCCTGAACGAAATGTTTGAGGGGGCGGCTCTCGTTTGTTCTCAGGGAAAAATTTGCCCTAGCTTCATTATAAAAATAACCTAGCTGTTCAGCACGTGAGGGGGCTTGGGTCACAATGGGGTGTCCTAGGTCTAGGGTGAGGGTTGTATGCTCTTCTATAATTGTTTAAGAGAATTAAAAAGCCCAAAAAGAGGGTGCTGTGTGAGTTAAATTGTGTTGGGCCAAGATTTAAAATGGGCCAGGTCAACATGATAGTGCTAGTAGCAAAGTAGATTAAGATAATGAGAATAATTACTGGGTTATACATCTTAAAACTTAGGGTTAATAATAGAGGATTGGCAAAATAGTGGAAGCGGGTCAAACGAGGCTCAAAAATTGTGAAATAAATACTGGGGTGACCGGGGCGACGAGAGAAAGAAGACAGAGAAGACGGATCACAATTTCGACATCGGACGACGAAACTAAAAATAGAAACGTCCCCCGTCAAAAGTGAAAATCACAACGTCTCTTCGAATAAGATCAAATCATGGGAGAACGACCCAAAAATGTCGTTCCAAATTAGTGCCACAATTTAATACTCTCAGAGACATTCACAACGGCATATCACACTAAAATGTTCACAAACAAACAAAGTCTAAAATAAATACGTGCAGGGTTAAAAGCACGTGCACGAAGAAGATACGATCAAAAAGCGGTCGTTACATCCTCCCCACCTTAAAATAAAGTCCGTCCTCGGACTTTCTACCTATGAACATAACTCTAGCTAGACTAGTAGCTATCCTGATCACATCACATCATAATTCACCAGGTATAGTCATTACAAATGCTTATACATACGCTGGGTAATCAAACAATAATTCTGCTAACATGTATATATTCATTCATGCACGTATTTCAATCATTTATATATACATACATCTCTTATATAACTATTACTAGCCTAGCACCAACAATAGTTCAGATACTCACATAAGATTAGTCTCACACTAGTAAATACAATCATTGCTCTGCGTATAGGTAGCCTATGCATAAACAATCATGTGTTATATTATTCCCTAATATTTCCTAGCGTACATCCAATATCAATCACATCAACACATGTAGTCACACCATACCATTATTCAAATCAAGTCTTACTAGATCTATTATACATTCACCACTACTATAATTTCACAATATTTAGTCATTCAAATGTATGCAAATACTTCACCATAACTTCACATCACATACGGCCCTATAACTATACTCACGACACGCCACACATCTCCTAGTCACCAATACTTATAACTAGGCACATACTTACCCGTGCATGGTGCACACCCACACACGCTAACATTTCATTCATATATACCAATCACACCACTATATACTTAGCACATCTACACACCTAGTTCAGTTAGCACATATATATATATTCACACATACAAGTCCTTAGTAAATAACTATACCACAAGACCAATATTTATAACTATAATATGGTATAGTCACCCACAGTCATGTGCGTAACACACCCATGCACAACAATCCTATCACTATACATGAATCATCCATCGCTACATTCATAGTACTACACGCAACCACAGACATATATAACAATATACTTAGAGTATAACCACTTAAGCTTGAGTGAGACTCAAAACTCATATCGGAATACTCTATATACCGTAGTAATATTACAGACATCAGCACACGTATAATTATAATACCCTCCCTATTACATGTATTCATCGTATAGTCACACACATGTAACGTATATATTCACACCATATCCATCTACCTAAAATTAGTATACCAACACATTTACTTATCCATACATAGTTAAGACATGCAGTAATCGTGTATACCTCGAGGTATACACGCACACACATAACATTTCGTAAAGGTAAACAATACCAAACAAATTTTATAACCCTATTACCGTACGTATATCACTCATATTTATATAGTAAGCACATACCTACGTACGAGCACACGCCCACACGTTCTAACATATAGATCAAATAATAATGGATGCACATTTAACCATAAGTACCCTAGTATCATGATACCTAATATACACACAATTTTACCAACATATTATTTCAACCATTTTGAAGTATCTCCAACTACATACACCCCCAATAGATATTACAACACTAACTCTTATATACACAGACATCCCTAGAGTGGTTTAGCTTCCCACACACAATTATCTTACATAAGTGTCTATACTTATTCATGTACTATATACACATAATCATTACATTCATCGCAATACACATATTCCATTATTCATCCATAGCTCACATATACCAAAGTAATAATACTAAGCATGCCCGACAACGATATATATTTACACGAGCCGGGTAATCCTCCTCGTGGATCTACGGGGAAGGCAGAACAAACACAAGGCTCTAATGTGCAGACACATCCAATATTTGACATCTAGGGTGGTTAAACAACCTCCAACTAACCAGCCCTAATTGGCTGGTCCCAAACATTTTAAACACCAATAAAATTTCCAACTCAAAAGCCCGTTCATGAGAACCTGTTATAATGATCCTGTTGTTCTCCGCTTCAATTGGTTCTTGGCTCAGCTGTCTCTAGGAATCTCTAAAGTGAAACTACCAACCAATTCTAGGTTTTCGGGCGTCAGCCTTACCTACGATTTCCTTTTCAATCCAAACAACCAGGGCAATCTACTAACTCTTTTCTCATATTTCCTGATCATTGAGCACTCGTAAAACCAAACATGCTCACTTGACTTGATCCAGAATTTTCATTGACACTTAAACTGCTAGTCACTGTTGGCTATAATCCATCCACATGATCTAGAGAAGTCTTCACCTTTCACCATTTCGTAAGCTGTAACTGGAATCCAGTGATCAGTACGCACTCGATGCGTATTCGAACGGTCGACCTTGAAACTCCCATGACGTTCCCAAGATCCTTAATTCCTTTAAATCACTGTGTCCAAAACAGATCATGTTGTCAATCTTATACAATCCATCATAAGATCAATCTCGTTATCACCTTATCGCCCTGAATCTCTTCCGTTCATCTCAAATGATCATATTACTTACTTCAACCACGTTACTTCAAAACTCAGGTTATACGGTTGCTACTCGGCTTATATATATACTCATAATATCCGATGCATAACATTTCACTTGATCGATGTAGGTCTATGCCTTTAGTCGTTAAGACAAGACTTCTAATCACCACACTTCTTATCACGAGCAGCATACTAAGAGTCGATCTCATTCCCTCGATTCAATGTTCTCACTTCCATGGTTCCTTGTCAAGTCGAGAATCCAACCTTATAACTATCCAATGTATTAGAAATACATCACTTTATCTTCATCTTATTCCTATATTTTCACTCAAATCCAAACTAGAGGGGGCCAAGGAACTAGTCTAAACCTAACTAACTTATGTCAGACTCGAATATTGTTGGTTGTTTGAATAGTTACTGCAACACTATTGTTTCGATAAATCATTCGATCAAGACCTGCATGGGCCACCACAAAAACTGTCACGCCCCGCTTCCCAAAAGATTTGGGAAGCGAGACATGGCCAGCCCGCATGGACTCGAGCCGTTGAGGCTCGGGGTCCAATAAGCGTCTAGGCAAGTTATGATGCGGAGGAGAAGGTCCGATCGAACAATTTAGCATGAAACAACAGATATAGCAGCAAAAGATACTATTCAAACGCAGAAGGTAACCAACAAAGAGTTTAACATAAAAGCTAAAACTGTACGTACCGGAGGCAACTAAAGAAGAAAAAGTCTGCTGGGGTCCACAGGTTGTGGCAGCTCGGTCAAGTCTGAGACATGTGCAAAACACATGTCAGCAACGAACTAATGAGACCATAATTAAAGCAGTTATACAATTCTAGCAGTTCTATATGGAATTTAAATGACAACTACACAGGCAGTTCTAGAAAGCAGGAAATAAGTAATGGTTATTCTAATCGATCTGCTAGGGATGTCCATCTAGTCAGATCGTCTAAGAGTTGTTCATGTAGCTCGATCAACCTGTCAGGGGTGTCCATCTGGTCAGATTGTCCAAGTCTAGAAAAGGTCAAACGACCGGAATGCATCCTTGCGAAGCAGACAGGAGTGCACCAACTGTGATACAAAGATAAAGCCTAAGGACTCAAGCTGCGTAGGCGGAGGGGAGCTACCCCCCAGGCCCAGCTAGACTCTTTTGTCCTACCCACCCGCGAGTCGTTTGTGTTATGGACACGAGCCAACAAACGCTCCATCTAGACACGAGACAAGACAAGGATCACGAATGATACGTCGTATCATACCGGAGCGCACCAGTCACGGGTGAGCCAAAGTTGGGGAGCACCAGTTCTCAATGGTCACCCCCGTCGTCGATCCGAAACAATCATTAATCATGAATGATACTACGTATCATACCGGAGCGCACCAGTCACGGGTGAGCCAAAGCTGGGGAGCACCAGTTCTCAATGGTCACCCCCGTCATCGATTAACTATCCGTAAGCGAGACATTCCTGGACGAGCCAGCGAACGCTCCACAAGAGTAGTGCCAACCTCCGTATAGGAGAGGCCCACGCCTGTGATCTTCTACAAAGATCCACATAATTATAATGCCTGGCTTGTTAATTAGCATGTGAGGTTCAAGTTGCATTTTAAAAGTGGGTTCGAGCAGAAAGTAACATGTGATCATTTTCAAGTATTTTGCAGAAATAAATCTAGCAGTTCTAACATCAATTCTAGAAAAGTATAAAAGCAGTAATTAAAGTCTCATTCCTTGCCTGAAAGATTCCGGCAAGGATGTAGTCCAGCAGGGTCTGGGTCAACCAACGGATCTACGGAACCTCAACACGACGCGAGAGCTACTCTGACGTCGGGTAGCGACGTCAAGGGTTGGATTTACTGTAGAGCTTCGGTATAGGAAGACGAAAACTCTGAGATAAGACACGTGCGCGAATAAGTTTGTGATGAAGGCTAGAATAATTAGACAAATCCTGAAACGTCTAATGACCCAATTTTCAATCAAGTTTCTATCCTAAGTTAGATGACACATCATCATTAACGATCGTTAACAATTAATACGTTAACTGCAACCAGTTGCTATCACGAACAATACATAATAATTATATTAAGCAACCTAGGCTAACACGTTAACAAAAGTTGTGTAAACAAGTTGTCAGCCCTACGAATATTCATGTTAACAGCAAAATAGAACGTTACTAGCATGCAACACCAATTTCATTAAGCTACTAACTTGTTAACTAGGGTTGTACAACATCATTAGTATATAGTCGTGTACACGAGTTATCACCCCTAAGAATGATCAATTTATCACCTATATCAATGTTACTAGCCTGCAGCCAACATTTTATCAAGTTGCTAACTGATGAAACTATAAACTAAAGGAGTATGTTGTTTATAACCTTCTTATATAATAATAACTCTGTTTATACATAGCAAGTTTATTAGACCCCTATTATTCATCTCTGGGTACGGTTCATCCATGAAACACTATAAGCTACAGTAACATCATTCAATGATGTGATATAGGTTCAAGGAAGTAACTCTGTCATCTATAAATTATAAAACATTGATATACTACAACCCACCTTATGCCGATCGTTGCCATGGCTGCAGAGCGACGCGCTAGACGACTCGCCAGAGTGAGGAAGGTGCGGCGGCGGCTACCGGCTGCTGAGGGCAGTGAAGGCCGGAGGAAGGGTCAGGGTTCGCCGTGGGGGCTGATGCGCGAACGGCGTTGCTGGGTGACGCCGTGATGAGCAGCGAACGGCGGACCACGGCGGCGCAGCGTACTGCTGCTGCGAAACCGCAGCCACCGCGGCGAAGAACAGCGGGCCGGAGGCAGATCTGCGATGCGGCGACAGCCCGGGGGGTTTCAGGCGGGTGTAGGGCGGTGCAGCATGGGTTCTGGCGGGCAGGCGGAGCTCCGACGGCCACGTCGGACCTAGGGGCGAGGGGACGGCGCTTGGAGCGGTGCGTGGCGGCGGTTTGGGGTCCACGGCAGCGCAGGCGAGGGGGAGAGCCGAAGAGAGGGTCGGTGAGGGTTGAGGAAGTCGAGGTCGGCGTGGGTTTGTGTTGTGTGCGGAAGAATGTGTGATGGCGGCTGCGGGTTCTTTTGTCTGAACGAAATGTTTGAGGGGGCGGCTCTCGTTTGTTCTCAGGGAAAAATTTGCCCTAGCTTCATTATAAAAATAACCTAGCTGTTCAGCACGTGAGGGGGCTTGGGTCACAATGGGGTGTCCTAGGTCTAGGGTGAGGGTTGTATGCTCTTCTATAATTGTTTAAGAGAATTAAAAAGCCCAAAAAGAGGGTGCTGTGTGAGTTAAATTGTGTTGGGCCAAGATTTAAAATGGGCCAGGTC
Source organism: Scilla litardierei (assembly GCA_030789695.1). NCBI lineage: Eukaryota > Viridiplantae > Streptophyta > Magnoliopsida > Asparagales > Asparagaceae > Scilla > Scilla litardierei. The sequence continues at coordinate 53,590,376 of CM061137.1, forward strand.
AACATGATAGTGCTAGTAGCAAAGTAGATTAAGATAATGAGAATAATTACTGGGTTATACATCTTAAAACTTAGGGTTAATAATAGAGGATTGGCAAAATAGTGGAAGCGGGTCAAACGAGGCTCAAAAATTGTGAAATAAATACTGGGGTGACCGGGGCGACGAGAGAAAGAAGACAGAGAAGACGGATCACAATTTCGACATCGGACGACGAAACTAAAAATAGAAACGTCCCCCGTCAAAAGTGAAAATCACAACGTCTCTTCGAATAAGATCAAATCATGGGAGAACGACCCAAAAATGTCGTTCCAAATTAGTGCCACAATTTAATACTCTCAGAGACATTCACAACGGCATATCACACTAAAATGTTCACAAACAAACAAAGTCTAAAATAAATACGTGCAGGGTTAAAAGCACGTGCACGAAGAAGATACGATCAAAAAGCGGTCGTTACACTCTCCGATGGATCAGCGGTTTGGCTTGGCCGGGTGAGGGGAACGCTCGGCCTATCTACAGAAGGGTAAGGGGTGCCCTCGTGATTGGTGGAGACGTTACTCCGTAGCCTCTAGTTGCTCGAGGCGAGTTGAGGAGGGGGAGTAGAAGAGCCTTCCGATCTGATCATTCCCCTGAAGCTCGATGCTGAGAGGGTAGGCAACGAGGCAAGGGATGTTCCAATCAGTGCCCGTTGTCAGGTCACCAACCGTGCAGCGATCCATTAATCTCAGCACCACCAAATTTGCACGCAGTCACGCCACCATCCTCCTCTGTAAGAACTGAAATAAAGATTAAACAATCACAACTATATTTTAAGGGAGTGGAAGAGGACAAGAGAAGATCGATGTTTCTTATCTCGTGCTCTTTGCCAATCGAAAGGGGTTTCTCCCTTTCGGTCGGCCGCCTGGTCGTGCCCCTCCGGTGTCCAATGCGTAGCCGTGGGAACCCCACCAGGCCTGCCAATTGGCAGTTTGATCCTTGGCTCGGAGAAGCGTAAAGCCGCTCGCTCGGTTGGGGGAGCTCGGTAAGTCTGGTGGATGGCCATGGGAGCCCAGATGGGACAACACGCCACCGTCGGGCGGGCCCCGAACCCGGCCTGCTCCCTACGCTTGTCGTACTCCTCGACACTGACATCGACATGGAGGTGTTTTTGTAGTTGCCTCGGTTGGATCGGAGAGAGGCGGTGTCTGATGCCGGGATCGAGGAAAGGGGACAAGCCAAGGGTGACACTGCGACGGGCGTAGAGCTCGTCAGCTATCAAGGATCCGAAAATGTCCCAATCGTCGGTGCCGACGACGGGGCACTTCACCATGACTGAGAATCCCTTCAGAGCGATCGGTTGAGACGCGATCAGCCCAGGCGAGCCTTGCTTGAGGATCGTTGGTCGGGATCTGAGATTGGAAAAGATTCGACCCATGCGAGCTTTATCGGGGAGGACATGACCCTCATGATGGTGGATGAGGGTCGGCGAGGCCTTGGACAAGGCATGACGGTTCGGATCAGGGTCTGACGAGGCATGGTTGCTTCGATCGATCTTCGATTAGGGATGGCGAGCTTTGTTGGATCTGAATGAACTCTGGAGGTTGATGTGCCTGAATCGGCGCCGTCGAGGTCCCCGGTGCTTGTATGACCCGGATCAAGTCGAAGAAAGTTGGATCGACCTCGATCGACGCCATTGGCATCTGGTTGAGCCTTTATTGGTGTTGTCAGAGCTCACGGGACTGGCACGACTCGGATCATATCGAGGAAGGTCGGATCGACTTCGTTCGTCGCCATCGGCATCTGATCGAGCCTTGTGGGCGTTGGGTCGATGAAGCTGAAATTGCTGAAGATGTTGATTCTGAGGCCAAGCTTTGAAGTCTCGAACTCGTGGGAGAATCGGCGAAGAGTTCTGTCTGACCCTCATCACCCACATCAGAATTTGGGCGAAGCTCAGGCGGAAGCTCGACTTCGGAGGGAAATGGAGACAGAGCTCTCCCCCCACACGGATCGGTCGATTGAAGCGAGGGTTGTCGGCGACCGACAGCTCTTCCTCTGAGACATTGTATAGGGCCGCCAGTCGTCCCCTCGTCTGGTCGATCATCACCAAGGCTTTCCTCGCCGCATTGGCCTCCCAGATCATCTCTCGATCCTCCAAGACTCAGCCTTTCTCGCTGCCGGAGGCGATCTCGATAATGGTGCCCTCAGAGAATGTGGATGCGATAAATCTCCGGCCAACGGAGTTACTTGGTGCCCTTGCGGAAGATGTCGGTGTCGGTTTTGTCGTAAGATGAGGGGTTTTTGGGAGTTGACGGGCCCATAGGGGTCTTTCGATGTGGAGGTGCCTCGGGAGGCTGAGCCTAGATTTATTAAAAAGGGGATAATTGGCCTGGATGTGCTTGTGACCGTCGGTCTCCTCTGAGGACGAGGAGACATGTCGTTGCTGGAGTGCAATCGATCTGCCTCTTTGACTCGGAAAGGGTAGCTCGGATTAACTGACCCAGTGTGTGGTTCGGAATCTCCTTCCGGGGCCGACGTCTTTCCCTTTTATGAAGCTGGTCCTTCAGGGCCTTGATTAGCGGAACGAGTTGTTGTCCAAGTGGTTGTTGACGTGAGTGTTGACTCGTTCCCACAGACGGCGCCAAATGTTTACGGGTGTTTTTTCCACCCGCAAATCGATAGTATGGAGGGTGCGGGGTCAACGCGGTCAAAGGGGACACGCGGGACCCCCGTGTTGTCGTGGTAGCCACGTGAGATGGAGATGACCCGGGTGGTCGGGCGATGACGCGTTCGCTTGAGCGGGAAGGCGCCGTTTCGATCTCCGACGGGCCGAGGGGTAGCCTCGGCGGGATGACACCTTCCGTGATCGGTAGAAGGCGGGGACGATCGGTGAGGGGACGCGCAGATCTTTGCGTCGGCGAGCCAAGGGGTGGCCTCGGCAGAGCGACTATCTTCTGGCGGTGGAGACGAACGGGTTCGAGGACGAGGGCACTCGGCTCTGGCTGTGATGACGCTGAGGGGTAGCCTCGGCCGCAAATCGATAGTATGGAGGGTGTGGGGTCAACGCAGTCAAAGGGGACACGCGGGACCCCCGTGTTGTCGTGGTAGCCACGTGAGACGGAGATGACCCGGGTGGTCGGGCGATGACGCGTTCGCTTGAGCGGGAAGGCGTCGTTCCGATCTCCGGCGGGCCAAGGGGTAGCCTCGACGGGATGACAACTTCCGTGATCGGTAGAAGGCGGGGTCGCTCGGTGAGGGTACGTGCGGATCTTCGCGTCGGCGAGCCAAGGGGTGGCCTCGGCAGAGCGACTATCTTCTGGTGGTGGAGATGAATGGGTTCGGGGACGAGGGCGCTCGGCTCCGGCTGTGATGACGCTGAGGGGTAGCCTCGGCGCCGCAGGATCTCTTGGACCTGAATGGACGAAGGAGCTCGTCAGGGGGGGTCGAACCTTGGTTCTGACCGAATCCCATCCGATGCCAAAGTCAGATCTAGTCTGAGGGATGCTCGGTGGGATCGGGATCGGTTCTCGGAGAGACCAAGCCCCGATCCTCAAGCCGAGCTATGGAGGAGAAATATGTAAGGCGGAAGAAGGTGTAAGATGGAGTTTGTGATACCTCCGTTGTAGATCGTCCAGATCCGGCCCCCGGTGATGATACCTCCCCCATCTTCATATAGGCGAGTCCCCTAGTAATGGGCCATGATGAGACATCATGGTCGCTATTGATGAGGTCGTGTTAATGGGCCATGTTGACCCCCATAATTGTCATGTTTTATGGAGGGATAAATTCCATGAAGGTGGAGTGATGGCATTGAAAGTGGCCGCCATTATTGGGGAGTGATGGCCATGAGGTCGGTTGCCATATTTGGTGAGCCATGAAGGTGGCTACCATAATTGGCGTATCATGATGACACTGGGCGGTTGCCATACTTGGCGAAGGCTTCATCGATTTGGGCCCCGACTTCCTCCACTACGGAAGTGGGCAGTCTTTTGGGCCTTTTTCTTGGGCGGATAAGCGCGGCCCGCCCGTGAGATCTCTGGGGCCGAGGCCCCAAGGCCGTAGCAGGCCGGTTGACCGGTCTTCGTTGACTTGGCTCTTCCGGGCCCGGTCAAAATAGTCGTAACACAACAACAAAGAGTTAATAAGGATACATAATAAATCCTTTGCCAAAATAGAATTGATAAACTTATTAGTGTAATAAGTTTGATCCTTCTTTGACTCTGATGGCACATACAAGACTCACGACATTAAGGTTTTTTAATGGTTTGACAAATTTCTATACCTTAGACACCTTATTTATATACTTATGATGAAGAGACTGAACTGCACAGTAACTATCATTTGTAGGTCGATATTTGGTTTGGAGGAGAGCCCAGTTTCACCCCAGCCATATAATGATGATGTCAAAATAGGTGATCTTCATATGCAGTTAGCGTCACTAGCGTATCTGTGACATAATGATAGTGTGCAATTAATTGTCATTTCCGCAGTAGGGATCGAACTTTTAGAGTCTTACAACGATGATGGCTCGTCATGATAATTGAAGAAAATAACTTGATAAATATGATATATACAAAAGTGAACACAAAGAGTTGTGATCGACTTATTTGAGAGAGAGGAGGTTGTCAAAAAGAGTTATAAGTACGGGTGTTTCAGAGTGTTTTCTCACTACAGTATCGTTGACCGTGGACTGCCCGGTCAACGTGGTCAAGGGGCCGATTAGGGTCCCTTGGGTGCGTCGAGTGCGTGTAGACGCGACGCGAATCGGAGATGTAGTCGACGCAGGGCACGTCAGCTGGGCCGGGTCTGGATCCTCGGCCTCTGGGGGGCTGAGGGGAAGCCTCGGCCCGGTGCGAGGTGCTTGGCCTCGGACGGTCGGGCGACGAGGGGAAGCCTCGGCACCTTGTCTTGACGCGCGACTGACGCGGAGCTGAGGGGAAGCCTCGGCTCGGATGGGTGCGCTCGGCCTCGGTCAGACGGACGACGAGGGGTAGCCTCGGTCATCTCGCTTGATGCGCGGCCGGCGTGGAGCTGAGGGGAAGCCTCGGCTCGGATGACAACTTTCGTGATCGGTAGAAGGCGGGGTCGCTCGGTGAGGGGACGCACGGATCTTCGCGTCGGCTAGCCGAGGGGTGGCCTCGGCAGAGCGACTATCTTCTGGTGGTGGAGACGAACGGGCTCGGGGGTGAGGGTGCTCGGCTCCGGCTGTGATGACGCTGAGGGGTAGCCTCGGCGCCGCAGGATCTCCTGGACCTGAATGGACGAAAGAGCTCGTCAGGGGGGTCGTACCTTGGTTCCGACCGAATCCCCTCCGATGCCAAAGTCAGATCTAGTCTGAGGGATGCTCGGTGGGATCGGGCTCGGTTCACGGAGAGACCGAGCCCCCGTCCTCAAGCCGAGCTATGGAGGAGAAATATGTAAGGCGGAAGAAGGTGTAAGATGGAGTTTGTGATACCTCCGTTGTAGATCGTGAAGCCCCCCTGTGGATGATGCCCACCCTCCCCTCATATAGGTGATTCCTCCTAATAATGTGCCATGATGTGATATCATGGCCATCATTCATGGGGACGTGCAAATGTGGGATGTTTTGACCCCCACTAATTGCGCCCATCTTGATGAGGAGATGAATGTCTTAAAGGTGGCCATGATGGCTGGAGTGATGGACTCGGGCGGTTGCCATATTTGGCGGGCCTTGATGGCTGGAGAGTGATGGCCATTTAAGTCGGGCCATTAAGTCAAGCCATTAAGCCGAGCCATGATGGCTGGAGAGTGATGGCCATTTAAGTCGGGCCATTAAGCCGAGCCATTAAGCCGAGCCATGATGGCTAGAGAGTGATGGCCTTGGACGGTTGCCATATTAGGCGGATGCTTCCTTGATTTGGGCCTCGATTTCCTCCACTGAGGAGGTGGGCCTTCGTCATGGGTGGAGAATCGCGGCCCGCTCGTGAGATCCTTGGGCCGAGGCCCCAAGGTCGTAGTAATCCGGTTGACCAGTCATAGTTGACTTTGCTCTTCCAGGCCCGGTCAGAATAGTCCCGTCAACAGCCCCCATCTTCTGAGCTCTACCAATGCTGAGGTGGAGGTCGGGAGATGTAGTATAATAGGGAAGAAGCTGCACACTCTGCAAAACTTTGGTCCGTCTTGCGGAGTTGGCTGGGGACGATAGATCGTCAGTCCGAGATTCGTTCGGTTGCGAGGGGAGTCGCCCATCGACTTACGGCCGGCGAAGGAGATTCATTCGGTGGCGAGGGGAGTTGCCCCTCGGCTTACGACCGACGAAGGAGATTCGTTCGGTGGCGGGGGGAGTTGCCCCTTGACTTACGGCCGACAAAGGAGGTTCGTTCGGTGGCGAGGGGAGTTGCCCCTCGACTTACGGCCGACGAAGGAGATTCGTTCGGTGGCGAGGGGAGTTGCCCCTCGACTTACGGCCGACGAAGAAGTGAGGACCTTGTGAATACTTTCGAAGATTCCATGGTGGCACTTCGCAAGTGATTCGTCCAGCTCGGGTGGATGCATGAGCTGTTCGGTAAGCAGGGACCCGGCAGCACGGTCGGAGGAGCGGTCTGGACGCTCGAACTCGGATGGTGGTGCTTTGGCCAGATCGGCTCGGCAGTGAGGCGGCTCGGCTTGACCGGTAGCTGGTCCAGATGGCGGATCAATATTCTCGGCAACCCGGGAGGAGAGCGGGAGCAGACTGGTTTCTGTAGCGGCTCGATAAGGCAGCCTCCCATCAAGATCTCTTCTCTATAGTCCCGAGTGAGAAGTCCAAGAGGCATGTTTGCCTACGAATTCGGGGCGATGCCATCATTATGCTGGTTTCGGAGCTCCTCCACTTGCAGCATCGGCTTTGCCAAGTCGATCGGCAAGGTCGACAGAGTGATCTACTTGGCGTCAGGCTTGACCGATTTCACGTTGTTCCCATCGAGATCGCCATGGAGCATGCGGCCATCAGAGGGTGAGCGAGTAGAGGACTCCAATGAGGACTTTTGAGTTGAAGGCTTTGCTTTCGGACGTGCCGGAGGCGGAAGATGGCCTCGCCTCTGCATCGATGGGTTTGGCGATTCTTTGAGCCCCAGATCTCAGCTCGGCGCCTTTGGGCTCGGTAACTCCTCGAGCCTAGGAGCCTTGGGCTGGAGCTGGATGGGCATTCCCTCGCAAGATGACAACATGCTACTCGTCAGGTCGGCACATGATAGCGTGACAGGAAGAGATGCTCGGGCGAGCCGACCGCGAATCGTGCGATCAATTTGTGGATCAGAAAAAGGACTGATCGATGGGTCGATCAATCCGTAGATTGGCAAATTACTCCCTCAGGCTGCCAAGGTTGTCGTTGATGGGCATCGAGAGGTCGAAGTGCTTGCACGGTGGATTGCGCCAGCAACCGTTGTCGTTGGGCTTCGAGAGGTTTGACGGGCAGAAGTTGGTGGCGGTGATCGCCGTCAAGGTGCGGTACCTGGGGCTGTTGGCACATCGGATCTGATAGCAGGCACCACATGTGAGGCCATTGTTTGAAGAGCGCGGTGCCCAGCGCTGCTGTCTCGAGGCCGTAGCCTTGTCGGCATTCGTCGGCTTCCTCAGTCTGCACAGCTGGTAGGTTGGTGCTCTACAGCGGCTCGTAGCAGCTCGGCAGCAGGAGATCGGTAGCTCGGCACCGGGAGATCGGCAGCTCGGTATGTATGCATGTAGGGAGATCGGCAGCTCGGCACCGGGAGATCGGCAGCTCGGCACCGGGAGATCGGCAGCTCGGTATGTATGCATGTAGGGAGATCGGCAGCTCGGCACCGGGAGATCGGCAAGGGGTAGCTTCGATAAGGAGAGCTCTGCAAGTGGAGTTCCGACGAAGGGCCCAGTCTCGGAGGGCGGCTATGGGGTTCCAGCTCGGAGAGATCGGGGCTTGGAAATGACCTATAAAGAGGTCATCAAGCTCGGACTGGGATCGATGTCCTCAGCATTGGTACGACATCCATCGAGCTTGACAGAGCTCGGATGAAAGATGTCAGCAATCGTACAACCTTGATCAAGCGTGATGAAGCTCTGATCGAGGTCCTCGGCATTCGTACGACCTAGATCGAACTTGGATGGCGCCAAGGGATGGTCGTCGATACTATTTGGTGAAGCGTCATCCGACCTCGAGCTTCGCTGGATCAGATGAAGCCTCGCTGAGGTTTGACTGAGCTTCGGATGAAGCCGTATCTTCGGATGAAGCATCGATCGAGGTCGGATGTAGCCTTGCCGGCCTTCGCTGGGTCGAATATGAGCTCAGGTTCTCGACTCCGATGCATAGCTGGGTTGAAGGTGGGCTCGGACCAAAAGATCCCTCTCAATGGCTTTCTCCCAAGCTTGATGAAGAGCCCTCTCTCCGACTAGCGGAGGGTCGTGTGCTCCGTTTCTGACCAAAAGTGGGTCGAATGAGCTCAATGTCGTCGAACTTTCGTCGTGCTGCACCCGCATATGCCATTTCAGCAGCTCTCTCTTCCATCTTCACAAGGGTGAAGGACAGATAGGCTTGCTAGACCTCCCTGATTGATGCCAAGTCGGGGCTGCCAATGTGTTGGATATTAATTGATACAACCTGGTACGAAACCTCATCAAAAGATGAAGGGGTATTAGAGCTTGATTACTAAAAATCAGTAAATAGGCAGTGAAAAGTCTGTGTGACTTCTCAATTGGAATTGATTCATTTAATAAAGTTTAGCAAACTCATCTTTCGGTTGCATCTCGGCGTGGTCGATAGGTTTGGATCGTTCCAGCTGGAGGGTGCCCATGCTAGGATCTACTTGACCCGAGAGGTGGTCGATGGTGGTATCCCAGGCAGGGAGGAAGGCATGCAGTGAACCCCCACATGGTGGCAGATTTCGACACGCCGATAAATAATGGGGCCTCGTAACGGGGGACAAAATCTTCCCGATAGAGCAGCCGGGGACTGGATCCCCTTTTCTGATCAACGATCCGAATCCCAACAGATCGATCGTCGGCGATAGGCAGAGTTCGATTCCCGATCGGTTGTGGTTTGAAGCCCCAGTCTGATCGGCCACCGACCGATCAGTTCCCGGGCCTGGCCAAGGCGAACCCGAAGGATGCGGCAGCTATCAGCAACTCGCCAGTGTAGTATGATCGGCGACACGGTCGGAGGCGAGCTCGTCGGGTCAGGCAGACGTGAGCTCGGCCTGTCGGATAGCTCAGCCGATCGGATGAGGACAGCTCGGCCGGTCGGTCATACAACTCTGCGGGTGGGCATCAACTGCCAATTGGGTTCGGCATATCGATCGGGATCACCATCCCTCGCTCAGGAGAGATGTTTGATGAAATTGTTGGAATATCATACAATTTGTTGAAGTTCCTGTCAAACAATTTGCTAAAGTTCCTTTAGATACCCCGCGCCTCCACCAGAGTGGTTTGCTCAACAGAGAAGCTTTCTCCACGAGGATGGTGATCGGGATCAAATTGCTGAAATTTGCTGAGGTATTAAACAACGACTGCCATCCCTCGCTCCGAAAGCCTCCGAGGTGTTTGTACCGCCACGAGGTCATCGTGGATGCCTCCATTACCATCTGACCTGTTGCGAGGCGTGATCTCGATAGCATGTCCCGTCGGATTGGGCGACTGATCGAGGGTGATATCGTCGGGGCTCGGTCGGATCCGTGCGGCTCTCACCTGGACGAAGAGCGCGCGAATTTGATGTATATGCCCGTGGTTACGAAGATCGGAGCCAATGGATTCGGACTCGGATCCGCGAGAGGTGGGCAACAAGGGCCCATGGATTCTCGGTTGCTGGAAATCTCCTTATTGACGGCATTGTCCTGGGATCTGCCGAAGACAGGGGTTGTACTTCCGAGGACCGGCCTCCGACATGGTCGTGGTTGACTACTTTGCCGCTGCCGTTGTAGCGGTGGCCTATTATTGCTGAAGTGTCCTTTAAGCAGGTCGACGAGGAATCATGCGGCGAGGGGGCAGTGGGATGCCGGAGAGATTGATACTTCCGGCGACGTCGAGGATGTCGATGTATTTGTTGGAGAGCTTACTCTTCGCCTCATTCCAGGGGCTCTAAAGACACCGGCAAGGGCGTCGCCATCCCCTCAAACATCGCTCTGTCCGGATGATGAATTGCTTGACAATCTCGCTACCTTGAGTTGAACTTGCGACCTATCATGTCTTTGATTAGCGGAACAAATCTTTGTTCGTGCGATCGACGATATGGGCGTTGATTCGTTCCCACAGACGGCGCCAGATGTTTCAGAGTGTTTTCTCACTACAGTATCGTTGACCGTGGACTGCCCGGTCAACGTGGTCAAGGGGCCGATTAGGGTCCCTTGGGTGCGTCGAGTGCATGTAGACGCGACACAAATCGGAGATGTAGTCGACGTAGGGCACGTCAGCTGGGCCGGGTCTGGATCCTCGGCCTCTGGGGGCTGAGGGGAAGCCTCGGCCCGGTGCGAGGTGCTTGGCCTCGGACGGTCGGGCGACGAGGGGAAGCCTCGGCACCTTGGCTTGACGCGCGACCGACGCGGAGCTGAGGGGAAGCCTCGGCTCGGATGGGTGCGCTCGGCCTCGGTCGGACGGACGACGAGGGGTAGCCTCGGTCGTCTCGCTTGATGCGCGGCCGGCGTGGAGCTGAGGGGAAGCCTCGGCTCGGATGACAACTTCCATGATCGGTAGAAGGCGGGGTCGCTCGGTGAGGGGACGCGCGGATCTTCGCGTCGGCTAGCCGAGGGGTGGCCTCGGCAGAGCGACTATCTTCTGGTGGTGGAGACGAACGGGCTCGGGGGTGAGGGTGCTCGGCTCCGGCTGTGATGACGCTGAGGGGTAGCCTCGGTGCCGCGGGATCTCCTGGACCTGAATGGACGAAAGAGCTCGTCAGGGGGGTCGGACCTTGGTTCCGACCGAATCCCCTCCGATGCCAAAGTCAGATCTAGTCTGAGGGATGCTCGGTGGGATCGGGCTCGGTTCACGGAGAGACCGAGCCCCCGTCCTCAAGCCGAGCTATGGAGGAGAAATATGTAAGGCGGAAGAAGGTGTAAGATAGAGTTTGTGATACCTCCGTTGTAGATCGTGAAGCCCCCCTGTGGATGATGCCCACCCTCCCCTCATATAGGTGATTCCTCCTAATAATGTGCCATGATGTGATATCATGGCCATCATTCATGGGGACGTGCAAATGTGGGATGTTTTGACCCCCACTAATTGCGCCCATCTTGATGAGGAGATGAATGTCCTAAAGGTGGCCATGATGGCTGGAGTGATGGACTCGGGCGGTTGCCATATTTGGCGGGCCTTGATGGCTGGAGAGTGATGTCCATTTAAGTCGGGCCATTAAGTCAAGCCATTAAGCCGAGCCATGATGGCTGGAGAGTGATGGCCATTTAAGTCGGGCCATTAAGCCGAGCCATTAAGCCGAGCCATGATGGCTAGAGAGTGATGGCCTTGGACGGTTGCCATATTTGGCGGATGCTTCCTTGATTTGGGCCTCGATTTCCTCCACTGAGGAAGTGGGCCTTCGTCATGGGTGGAGAATCGCGGCCCGCTCGTGAGATCCTTGGGCCGAGGCCCCAAGGTCGTAGTAATCCGGTTGACCAGTCATAGTTGACTTTGCTCTTCCGGGCCCGGTCAGAATAGTCCCGTCAACAACGGGCGTAAAATGTTTGTAAAGAGTTGTGAACTCTTGATCCTAAAATAAAGATGAAAACCCTGTCGAAACAACATGCAAGGCATCACCGGTGACAAAACGTCGTCACTGGAGAGATGATCGATCGCCCGACGGTTGGAGGCTGAGGCATCCTCTACACTTCTTTTATGGGTCTCCATTCTTTTGGGTTAGTCTGGATATCTATGCATGACAATTTCAAACATGAACTAGACGATTTGGGATGAATCATTGTGACAAAGATTCGCAATGAAGTTTCATGGGCGACCAAAAAAAATCTCCCAAATAAGAGATTCTCTTATATTTGAAGGATTTCTTTATGAAATTTATAATACATTTCTTTTTCTTTTCTTTTTTTTTTTGGCCCAACAGGGGACACCATACAATTCATTACCCTCTCTTCACCCGACCAAAGAATAGCTAGACCACGACCTTAACCTTGGTGCATATAATTTATTGTTGGCAGGGGCTGGGTTTCATCTCTCCAAAAGAGCTGCCCAACATATTAGAGCAAAACTTGGAGGCACCAAGGCTCACGCCATTCTTGATGTATTCCAGGTTGATCTTCTCAAGGTGCACGTTACTGCAAGGCACCCTGTCGCTACAATAGAAGCTCACCCCTTCAGGCTTGATTGCACTCCCTCTAATGTTTCTAAACAGCACATTGCTAATTTGCACCATGGATGGCTGTAATAACAACAAAAACAGTAGGTTAGAATTTTGAAGAACCAACCGACGATCGTATGCATGCATGTTATAGCGATCAATAATTCTACCTTCTTTGTGCATTTTGATGAAGAACAGTAGCCCTGATCTATGACAATAGGCCTGCTGACGTTTTTCACAACGATGTCGTCGAAAATGAAGTCTCTCGCAGCGCTCGGCTGAGAGCCAGGCCATGTCTTGATGCGCACTCCATTGTCCGCATTAGACACCGCGCAGTTCCTCACCGTAACCCCCACCACATCTTCCTCGTTCTCGTATTTGCCCAAGCTCCCAATACTGATGAAAATAAATAGCCCAATGTTGTTAAGTATAACGAAATATTGGCTGGCTAGGTGGAATTTACATTCTTAGCTACCTGATGCCATGCCCTGGGTTGCAGGTTACACCGGAGACGGAGATGTTGGAGCTTCCCGGCCCGATGGAGATGCAGTCGTCGCCGGTGCCGACGATGAAGTTGGCAATGTCGACGAACTTGGATCCGCTTATGTGACAGCCATCGGTGTTTGGGCTGGATTCAGGAGCCATGATTTTGAAGTTTCTCATTCGGACGACATCACTTCGGTGGACTGCCATATGGAACCCTTTGGCATTGAGGAGGGTGAGGCTTTCAAGATACGCGTTCTTCAGGTTGATCAACCTCAGCGTCTGCGGGAATTAACGACGACACGCCACACGTTACTTTGATGAAGACATTGATACAAGAAGCTCTCGTCAAGGAACTTACAATGGGACGGTTACGACGGAAGTTGCTTCCCGGGGCATCTGCCAGCTTCCAAGATTCGCCGCCCTGCCCGTCCAAAATGCCCCCTCCGGTGACAACGAGGCCTGTCAGAGACCTGAACTCAATCCAGCCAACGCTCTGGATCGTATGAGGGTTCGCTGGGGACTTCAGCAGCCCTCGGATCTCGACCCTCGGAGATTGGTTGTTGCCGCAGGGGCCTTTGAAGCTAATAGGGCCGAGGAAGAACGATCCTCGTGGGATCAGGAAGGTAGCGGATCCTCCAACCTCGCATGCAGCTTTCCAAGCATTTAGAAACGCCTTTAAAAGAAAGGAATTAATGTTGCATGATCAGCTAGGGTCATGTACGTTATTTTTAAAGATAATAGGAACTAGCTCACATTGACATTGTTGGTCCTTCCGTCGGACACCGCCCCAAATCGAGTTACGTCGAAGACTTGATTGCCATGGTTAGGCTTGATCATGCATATAAGGCAGGCAACAAAACATGCCAGCTTGAAGGAAGTGTTCGAGGCCATGTTTTCCTATTCTTTTGGTTATGTACAGGTTGAGAGAGGTTTGGTATGGCTATGAAAATTGGAGTTCCTGGCTAGAAACACCCAGGCCGACGACGGGGTGTTCCTCGATAGGATTTTTTTTCCGGTTTCGGACCGCCTCGTCTTGGCGATAGGCGATGCGTTCCGAAACCTAGTGTTGCTCAAACCAGGACCTTGTCGATGGGTAAAACCAATCGGCGTATAAATAAGGAGGGGGCAGGGGCGATAAAGATGCAACATTTCTAGATGGTCCTTTGTTTTATGGAGGATGTGTGGCTGTAACTCTGTAAGGATGTGGTATTCTCCGCTTTGTTATGTTTTCTTTCTTTTTTCATGGAAACAACAAGCGAGAAAGTCGCTCGTTGAGCGGAACTATTTTTATTCTACTTTCCAATAACCCCACCCTCTATCAACGGATAAATTTTTCACTTCGTGTATGTATGGGTTCCTTCATAAGGGATAGTCATAGTTGCGTATTTCTTGGTGTAGCTTGGCCTTTTTCTTACTGTTTATTTATTTAAAATGGGACATAGATGTAAACAGCCCGAAATACTACGCATGCATGCGTCAGAGTATGTGGCTAACAGCAGCTAATTAGTGGTCATCTTTCCATAAGAAGTGATCATCTTTCTGATGCAAATTTCTAGGCTAAAGATTTGTTGCAGGTTATTGCGTTATATCTAAGTTAATGCATACCAACACACATGATTTCCTTGGTTTTTCTAAGCTAAAATTATAGTGTGTTAATTGTGTTTTGTAATATTTTTATTTTAGTTTAAATCTATTAGTTTTCTTAGTGAAAAATTCATCTACCCTTGTGCTCTTTTACCAAAATAACCCCCTTTATGTGTACATTAGCCACTCTTAGATCAGAAGTGTACACTTTTATAAAGTTATGTCATGTTTCATCAATAAATTGTCTATATTTTCATGCTTAATTTCACAAAACTACTTCATACTTTCGCTGAATTTGAAAAAAACTAACTCTTACTATGATATAATCGCAAAACTACATACACTTATTATGTTTCGATATACCCACCAACATCCGTTAACGGAAAATTGAATTGAAGAAATTACCCCCACTTTAATAATATCGCATGACACATCTCATTTCAGCGAATCAATTAAAGAAATGAAGGGAAAATAGTGGCGAAGAACACGAAGACATCTCCATTAAACTCCTGCACATATATGCTGATACGACCATCTTGAGACGGCCCAGGATCGAACGGCACATGCCCACATTTGAAGCATGGGGCCCGCAGAGGAGTTCGGGCCGAGCGTCAAGGCCCTCATGAGGACTCGAAATTGGGTCGGCACCACGATCGGGACATGCGCTCTGTCAGCCCACGTCAGCGGGAGTTAACCGATCCCCAAAGCACTCCCCCTTAATGACCATTAAGGGACCCCATTAACCCACCTTCATGGTGCAGGAAGGCGCCTTCAAGGAGGCGGATCATGGGGGTGGAAAGGGGGGACATGGAGAGGGAGCGATCGTGGGATGATCCCTATAAAGGGACTCGGGAGGCAACGAAGAAATGGAGCTCTCCCCGGATACCAATAGACAGAGGCATTCTACACTTAGACCTTGTATTCCACTTTACATTCCCTCCCATAACTCGGTCCGAGGATACACATATCGGCCACCCTGTGAGCCATACCAGTCCTGCCGTGCATCTTTTAGATCCGTTCTGACTTAGGCATCGGAGGGAACTTGGCCGGAACCAAGGTCCTGCCCCCCTGACTAGCTTCTTCGTCTCTCCAGGCTAAGAAGATCCTGCAGTGTCGAGGCTTTCCCTTAGCACCCCTTCGACCGAGGCCGAGTGCTCTGAGCAACGAGCCCGCACGCCCCCAGACGATCCCCTTCATCTATCCGGGCTAAGCAGAACCCGTAGAGCCAAGGCTTCCCCTCAGCACCCCTTCGGCCGAGACCGAGCGCTCCCAGCAATGAGCCCGCTCGCCCCAGACGAGCCCCTTCGTCTATCCAGGCTAAGCAGAACCCGCAGTGCCAAGGCTTCCCTGTTGGATCCTGTGGATGGCAAACAACACTAGAAGGGGGGGTTGAATAGTGTTGTGTATATAGTAAACTTTTTCGCTCAACGATATTAACACAAATAAATTCCTTCTAATGTTGCCTAAGAAACCAAGTAGAGTGATCTACGCTTGGTTCTTAATCAACAAAACAATCTTAACAAGAATATGAAAGAGATTGGATTAAGATCAGATAAATATGACTTTGACAAATAGATCTTTACAAATAGATTTACACACAGCGGAAATTAAAGATACAATCTTTTCAATAAGTTAACAATGAATTACAAAGATGAACAATTAATAAGTAAAGAATGCTTGTACAAAAAAGATAACAAATCACAGAAAACAAATGCAGACAAAAGGATTTTTATCCTGGTTCCCCGCAACCCGGGTACGTCCAGTCCCCGACCAATCCGGTACGAGATTTCCACTATCTGCCTTAGCAAATACAATTACCTAACTTCACTCGTTAGGATTTCCAACGACCTAGCCTTGACCAGGATTTCCAACCACAACACCTAGACTTGTCTAGGGTTTACCCTTGCCTCACAAACCGAGGACTTTCCAACTGTCAACAACTAGACTTGTCTAGTGTTCCAACAATCAACACAATGAGAATTTATCCAATACTCTACAATAATTGATAGAGATTGGTTTATACACCCGATTCTATAGCCAATCAAAGTTAAGACAATTTGTGTAGTGGCTTGATAGAATGATAGTCTAGATCACACAAAGATACGACAGAAGTTCTTTGTGATCTAGAGCTTTTCAAAAATCCTTTCAAATAAAATTAAAGAGAATAATAGTAAGGATTTTGAAAACGATTTAGCCAATAAAAAGTAAGAGTATAATCTTCAAAAAAATAAGAAAGTATTGCAAGATCAAATAAAAATTGGCTAGAGAGAAAAATTGAGAGCTTTGAATTCAAGAGAGTTTTCACAATAGATTTGATTTTCAATGGTGTGTTTTTCACAAAAGAATTTAGCTCTATTTATAGGGAAAAAACTGAGATTTGAATTTCAAATTTCGTTTGACTTTTGTCCCAAAAATTACGGAGTAAATTGCTCAAAGGATTTCAAAATTCAAATTCAAAAACGTCTGAAAATTTCCAGCTGGTAGTCGACTCCCTCATATAGGTAGTCGACTCCCAGAGAACTCCAGGAGTTTTCGATCTCTGACAAGTAGTCGACTCCCTACTTTTGGTAGTCGACTCCCAGAGGAGTTTTTCCTGTTGTTCTTCTAGTCAGACAAGTAGTTAGCTCCAGGGTGCTTGGAGTTTCACTACGAAAATTATGAAGTGACTAGAAAAGCTCTCGAAAACTATTTTGAAGATAATTAAAAATATTTTCGAAATTGTTTTGTGTGTGTGTTTTGTCTATTTGATATGGCTTTGACAAATACCCTAAAAGACACGACACACTCACTCTAGACTCAGAACATGTCTTCGGAAGTTTGGTCAACTTGATGAAGTGAAAGCGAGCTTCTCTTTGTGCTTTTTGTTCTGTTTGAGCTTGAGCTTCATCACTTGAGTTTAGTCATGTTCGTCTTTGTCTTTGAGCGTTGAAGTGTGCTTCTTTGAGTATGAGTAGAGCTTCGCAAATTCTGCACATCTTAAGTGTAGTGTAGTTAGTACACTAAGCTTTCATTTGGTGTGCTCATCATCAAAATCACTTGGGGTGGACTTCAATTTCCATCACTCTCCCCCTTTTTGATGATGACACCCAAATGAAAAAAAATGAAGTAAGTTAAAGATGAAAATATTTAAGTATACTTACCCCCCCTGCTTTGATGCGGTTCTCCCCCTGCATCGAAGCTGTTTAGCAATACAATTCATATAATTTCATTTTTATATTTTTCTCCCCCTTGTCATCAACAAAAAACAAAGAAATAATTTCTACAGAGCATAAAATAATTAGGAGAGGAATTCAATTTCATATGCCTGCAAGGGAGATGTTAGTTCATAGGAACAACTAAGTATTGCATAGTAGATAATTTCATAATAGCTAGCATCGCACAATAAGAGTTATTACAAGCCATAGTTTTTAGAGAATCATTGTTTTGAAAGAGAACCATTGTTTATGAAGCTAAGTTCATGAAGCTAAGGATGACCGATGTTCTTCTTCAGTTCCTTGATCTCTTCAAGGATCATAACAAGCGTCTCCTCAGTCATCTTGTTGCTTCTCACGACGATCTCCTTGAGGTCATCCACCTTTTGATTGAGATCTGCAAATCCTTTCTCTTGTGAGATCTTCAATTTTCCAATCTTCTTCAGAAGCATTTCCTGAAGTTCAAGAATGTATGTCGGAACTTCTTCTTCTTCTTCTCTGCTTCCTCTTTCTTCTTCTTCTTCTTCTTCGGAATCTGAAATAACAACTTTCTTACCTCTCCTTGAGGATGATGATCCTCCTTCGGCAGCAATTTGTTCTTCAGGGACATTTTCATCAAGATCATGGTGGAGATTCATTCTCCCAAGAGCATGTACATCAAAGACACGAGCAGGTTCTAGAATGGATGTTTCATGATCCAGTGGCACATTGTAGCTAATGAATAGTATAGTAAGATAGTGTCCATGAGAAAGGGTGGAGGAGGGTCTATCAGAAGAAGCTGAGGCTAGGATGGAATCCATAATCACTTTAGCCCAATTAACACGAATGTTACCTAGGATGGCATAGATGCACTTAGCTTGTTTCTCAGAAAGAATAGCATGGCTCCCAGATTTTTGAGTTATGTTATAAGACAAAATATTGGCCAAGATTCTCGCCGGATAGCGAAGATTGCTACAAGGAAGTTTGGTTTGAAAGTGTCTACCGGGCAAATACATTCTTTCTAGAATGTTCTCATCAGTCATTTCGATTTTGTCAAGAATCATACCGGAGTATGGGATTCCTAGGGCTTCTCCTAGGGATTTGACAGTTATAGCAAGTTTAGTATCAAGAACTTTTGTTATGAAACGACTTTTCACGAGATCATAGTCCATGTTTGCATAGAAAAGATGAACAAGCCTAGGATAACAAAGATACACATTTTCAGAAGAGAACAAGTTTGCTAAGTTTTGAAAATCTAACAGACTGTCAATGCCATAATTGATAACATCATTAAGTTTGACAAATCGTTCATGCAAGATTGGTTTCTTTGAGATCTTAACAAATTTCTCATAGGTAATAGTTTTGAAAAGAAAGGGTAAGATAATCTCCTTTTCAGAATCTATTTCTGCGGTAGTTTTCCTCTTCTTGGAGAAAATCCCCTTGATATGCATCTAGATAGAGTAAAAGAAAAAAAATAACATTTTTACACGACTAGATAACCAAGAGAGATGAAATAAGAAATATCATGGAGTAAGAAAAATTTTACCTTGAGTAACTTTGGAGGAAGATGAGAAAATAGCTCCAAAAAAGTCCAAGCAATAAGGTGAAAAAAAATCAAGAGAAGAGGATGAGGAAGAGGGGTAGTCGGCTACCTCTAGGGTTTTTCTTGGGGTTTTGTTGTTTGGATGAAGAGATGTGGAGAAGAGAGGGCCTTTAGATCAAGATTTGGATGGCTAGGATGAGTTTTAGGCTTAATGGGTAAGTTGTCTTAACGGATCTTGACCCATCCACTCAATAGAACCCATTAGGAGTTAGTCAAAAAAAAGATCAACCCAGAAATTTACGCACTGGTAGTCGACTCCCTCCTGTAGGTAGTCGACTCCCTGCTGGGTTGAGTCGTTTTCTCATCTCGGGGAAATTTTGATCCAGGTTGAGTGTGCTTTCTGAGCAAAAAAATATTTTAAGAATAAAACACAATCATATACACATATTATCTTAACACACACACACACACACACACACACACACACACACACACACACACACACATATATATATATATAATAATTAAAAACTTTTGTTCTGATTCAGCCGTTTTGACTTCTTGAATTTTCTTCATTGTTTTCCTTCTTTTAGAGTACCTGAAAAAAAAATAAGCGTTTTATGGTACTCTTTGTTTTTGAGTCCGAGGAGTTAGTCTTTAGGAAGCCAAACCCAATACGGTTTAGTTCCTTCATAAACAACATATTTATAATTTTTGTTAAGATGAATTTGTTGAACAAAGTTAGTAGCGTACCTTTCTTTTCGCTGATTAGATAATCTCTTTGGTACCCAGATGCTCAAAACATTATTGTTAGCATGATGCATCCTAGTATGCTTAACCCGTTTCTTGGTATGATGTGAATCATAGCCGAGTCCGGTTTTGCTAGATGAAGCTTTTTGATTATCTATTATACTATCTAGCTTCCCTTTTCCTTTGTTAAAATTCTCAATAATTTTCATCGTAGCGTCGTATTTATCTTTGACAGATACGAGAAGATTATTTAGATTTTCAACTTTTTCATTTACAAGCAAAATATCTTTTTGTAGGAGATCGTTCTTTTCTTTAAGAAGACTATTTTCCTTAATGGCTTCTTCTTTTTCTTTAGTCTCTCTTTTAATATTTCTAAGTGTCTTTCTATGTTCTTTAATGAGCTTTTCATGCATTTTGCATAGCTCCTTATATGCTCCCCTATAATCCAAGTCTTGATCATCGCTTGACGATGACTCATTGTCACTAGATGAATCATGATGCGAGCTTACCTTGGAGGATGTAGATGCCATGAAGCACATGTGTGCCGTCTCTCTTCTTTCATCATTATCTTCTTCTGAGGATTCATCGGATGACGAGTCGTCGCTCTGGTCGAAGGCTGCATAAGCTTCTTTCTTTGGTCGTCGAAACTTGTTTCTTGTATTGTTTCGCCTTTCATTATTGTCTTTGTTCTTCCCACGATCTCTTGAGTCACTGTTGTTTCTTTCCAATGGACAGTCTCTTTTGACAGGCCCTGGTTTATTACAGCCAAAACAAATAATACCGTAGTGGGTCTAAAAGATCGTTTTCCATACTTACTAGTGATGAACTCTTTAAAGTTCTTTGAGATGAACGCGATATGGTCTTCTTTGTCTGTGTAGTCGGAATCTTCCTCTTGAGCTTTGAATGCAAGATTCTTCTTCTTTGGGTTTTCTTCGATTTTCTTGTCTTCTTCAAGCTTAATCTCACATGCCATGAGATTTCCCATCAGTTCTTCGATGGTGAGATCCTTTACGTTATGCGCTTCTCGAATGGCCGTAGTCTTTCCCTTCCACTCGGGTCGGAGGGATCTTACTATCTTCATTACCTGTTCATACTCAAAAAGTTTCTTTCCTAGTCCTGCAAGCTCATTTGTAATATTAGTAAAACGAGTATTCACATCGGTGATACTCTCTCCTTCTTCCATCTTAAAAGATTTGAACTTTGAATGTAAGACGTTTATGCGAGATTATTTTACCTTTTCAGTACCTTCGTGACTTACCTGAAGAGTATGCCATATTTGATGTGCTGTCTCACATTGGGAGACTCGATTGAACTAATTTCCTGTAACAGCGCAAAACAGAGCATTCATTGCTTTTGCATTGAGATTAGCTCTCTTCTTGTCATCGACAGACCATTTTCCAAACTCAACGTCGGTGGGTGCGATGTACGGGAATTTGGTAATAGTCCAAGCTTCAATGTCCAATGACCCTAGGTGAGTCTTCATTCGGATCTTCCAGCTAGCGTAGATGGTTCCGTTGAATAGAGGTGGTCGCATGGTATTCAGTCCTTCAGAGTGAAAATATGTTGACGCAATCACTTTTGTAACCTCGCTCTGATACCAAGTGTTGGATCCTGTGGATGGCAAACAACACTAGAAGAGGGGTTGAATAGTGGTGTGTATATAGTAAACTTTTTCGCTCAACGATATTAACACAAATAAATTCCTTCTAATGTTGCCTAAGAAACCAAGTAGAGTGATCTACGCTTGGTTCTTAATCAACAAAACAATCTTAACAAGAATATGAAAGAGATTGGATTAAGATCAGATAAATATGACTTTGACAAATAGATCTTTACAAATAGATTTATACACAGCGGAAATTAAAGATACAATCTTTTCAATAAGTTAACAATGAATTACAAAGATGAACAATTAATAAGTAAAGAATGCTTGTACAAAAAAGATAACAAATCACAGAAAACAAATGCAGACAAAAGGATTTTTATCCTGGTTCCCCGCAACCCGGGTACGTCCAGTCCCCGACCAATCCGGTACGAGATTTCCACTATCTGCCTTGGCAAATACAATTACCTAACTTCACTCGTTAGGATTTCCAACGACCTAGCCTTGACCAGGATTTCCAACCACAACACCTAGACTTGTCTAGGGTTTACCCTTGCCTCACAAACCGAGGACTTTCCAACTGTCAACAACTAGACTTGTCTAGTGTTCCAACAATCAACACAATGAGAATTTATCCAATACTCCACAATAATTGATAGAGATTGGTTTATACACCCGATTCTATAGCCAATCAAAGTTAAGACAATTTGTGTAATGGCTTGATAGAATGATAGTCTAGATCACACAAAGATACGACAGAAGTTCTTTGTGATCTAGAGCTTTTCAAAAATCCTTTCAAATAAAATTAAAGAGAATAATAGTAAGGATTTTGAAAACGATTTAGCCAATAAAAAGTAAGAGTATGATCTTCAAAAAAATAAGAAAGTATTGCAAGATCAAATAAAAATTGGCTAGAGAGAAAAATTGAGAGCTTTGAATTCAAGAGAGTTTTCACAATAGATTTGATTTTCAATGGTGTGTTTTTCACAAAAGAATTTAGCTCTATTTATAGGGAAAAAACTGAGATTTGAATTTCAAATTTCGTTTGACTTTTGTCCCAAAAATTACGGAGTAAATTGCTCAAAGGATTTCAAAATTCAAATTCAAAAACGTCTGAAAATTTCCAGCTGGTAGTCGACTCCCTCATATAGGTAGTCGACTCCCAGAGAACTCCAGGAGTTTTCGATCTCTGACAAGTAGTCGACTCCCTACTTTTGGTAGTCGACTCCCAGAGGAGTTTTTCCTGTTGTTCTTCTAGTCAGACAAGTAGTTAGCTCCAGGGTGCTTGGAGTTTCACTACGAAAATTATGAAGTGACTAGAAAAGCTCTCGAAAACTATTTTGAAGATAATTAAAAATATTTTCGAAATTGTTTTGTGTGTGTGTTTTGTCTATTTGATATGGCTTTGACAAATACCCTAAAAGACACGACACACTCACTCTAGACTCAGAACATGTCTTCGGAAGTTTGGTCAACTTGATGAAGTGAAAGCGAGCTTCTCTTTGTGCTTTTTGTTCTGTTTGAGCTTGAGCTTCATCACTTGAGTTTAGTCATGTTCGTCTTTGTCTTTGAGCGTTGAAGTGTGCTTCTTTGAGTATGAGTAGAGCTTCGCAAATTCTGCACATCTTAAGTGTAGTGTAGTTAGTACACTAAGCTTTCATTTGGTGTGCTCATCATCAAAATCACTTGGGGTGGACTTCATGTTCCATCATTCCCCTCAGCACCCCTTCGACCGAGGCCGAGCTCACCCAGCAACGAGCCCGCTCGCCCCGTCACGCCGAGGCTACCCTTCGGTGAGCTATCATGAGGATCCGAGCTTCCCTCGTCGGGCGATGACACACTCGAGTGAACCTAGGGGTCCCACGTGACCCCTTGACCATGTTGACCACCCATCCTTTGGTCAACGATTCAGCGGTGAGAGAACACACATAAACATCTGGCGCCGTCTGTGGGAACTGAACAAACACTCATGTTAAGCAACCACACCAGTAATGATGTGGCCACGCCCCCTCGACGCAGGAGAGCCGCGGTGTCGATATCAGTACCTGGGATGTTCCGCGATCGTCTCGAAAAAACCTTGACTACTCGGCACACCCCCCATACCGGGGGGCCGAGCGAGCCCCGGTCTGGACCCATGGGGGCAAATGACGGGGACTCCGGAAGACCTGCCCTGCCCCGTCATTTCTCCGGCGAGGACGCAGAGATGGTGAAGCCGTCGCACGACGAAGCACTAATTGTCTCTGCCGTTATCGATACTGCAGTTGTCAGATGGGTACTCATTGATACCGGTAGCTTGTGCGACATCCTCTTCATGTCGACTCTTGAAAGTATGGGGCTGCGGGTCGAAGACCTATAGCCGTGTTATGGGCCCGTGATAGGTTTCACGGGTCACTCCACGCCCATCGTGGGGGCGATCCACCTCCCCGTTACTCTCGGGGAGCCACCCAACTCGATTACTTTGATGATAGAGTTAGTGGCACTGAGGATTGGGTCAGCGTATAATGGGATCATCGGTCGCCCGCTCCTCAACACGGCTGGAGCTGTGGTCTCGACCCTCCATTGGGCGGTCAGGTTCCAGACCCTGGGAGGAATCAGTCAGGTCAGAGGCGATCCGGCGAAACCGAAGATCTGCTACCAGCTGGTCGAACTCGTCGAGGAGCACGATAATCCGATGGACCTACTCGACCAGAGGTATGGCCCGAGGCCCACTCATAGAGAAGAACTGGAACTAATTCCTGTCACAGACGTTGACGAAAGATTCGTCTCCATCGGTTCCCGGCTAGACCCGATCCTGAGAGGTGAATTAATCGAGTGCTTGGAGGCCAACATGGACGTCTTCGCCTGGTCCCCCGATGATATGCCAGGCATGGACCCCCCGAGTAATCACCCACCAGCTGAACGCCGACCCCAATTTAAAACCAGTCAGGCAGAAGAAGAGAAACCTGGGTGGTGAAAAGAGGAGGGCTGCATCCGAGGAAGTGGGGCGCTTTCTTGACGCTGAATTCATCCGAGAGATCTGGTACCCGAAGTGGCTATCCAACGTCGTAATGGTGAAAAAGTCCAGCGGCAAATGGTAGATGGCGTGGACTTCAGCGATCTCAATAAGGCATGTCCCAAAGATAGCTATCCACTACCCTGCATTGACCATCTCGTGGACAACGCCTTTGGCTATGAGATGCTTAGTTTCATGGACGCCTACTCCGGGTACAACCAGGTCCAAATGGACCCTCAGGACGAAGAGAAAACGTCCTTTACCACCAACCGATGGACCTTCTGCTATAAGAAGATGCCCTTTAGCCTGAAGAACGTGGGGGGCGACCTACCAAAGGATGGTCAACAAGGTGTTCGATTCTCAGATAGGAAGGAACCTTGAAGTCTACGTGGACGATATGTTGGTCAAGTCTAGACACCCAGCCGACCACATCGCAAACCTTTGGGAGACTTTCGAGTGGTTGCGGATACACAACATCAGACTCAATCCCACGAAGTGCACATTTGGGGTGAGATCCGGTAAGTTTTTGGGCTTCATGATCACTACTCGTGGTATCGAGGCGAACCCCGACAAGATCGAGTCTTTGGTTAACATGCGGGAGCCAACGACGATCAAGGAGCTGCAGAGGCTAAATGGACAAATAGCCGCCCTGGTGCGTTTCCTGTCCTAGTTGGCGGAGAGATCCCTGCCTTTCTTCAGGACCCTGAGGAGAGCCCTCGCTGAGCCTGCCAATAAGAGGAAGGCTGTGCAGTGGGACGAGAGCTGCGTCCGAGCGTTCGCTGATCTGAAGGAGTACCTCTGTAGCCCTCCGCTCCTTTCCAAACAAGGGAAGTTGAACCACGGAGCCTCTACTTGGCATGCACAAGGGAGGCCGTGAGCTCGGTGTCGATCAAAGAAGACGATGGGGTACAGAGGCTGGTGTACTACACCAGCTGAGTCCTGAGGGCGCGGAGGGGCGATACACCCCCATGGAGAAGTTTGCATATGCCCTCGTGCTCTCGGCACAGAGACTCCGACCCTACTTCCAAGCCCATACGATCCTGGTGCTAACCGATTTCCAACTCGAGCAGAATCTCAAGAGGTTCGACCGGATGGGGAGGATGCTGAATTGGGGGGTGGAGCTGAACGAGTTCGGCCTCCGATTTAAGCCGCAGACAGCCATCAAGGGACAAGCCCTGGAAAACTTCATCGCCGAATGCATTGTGAATGGAGGAAGCCCCCCTGAGGAGACAACCTCGGCCGTGGTAACTCCTCAAACTTTGTCTTTCCTATTGACTGACATCGCTCTTATCGATCGTCCAGGAGACCAGGACACATGGGTAGTCCATGTAGACGGATTAGCCACCCGGGCGGGGAACAGGGCCGGCATCGTTATCTGATCACTCGACGGAAACATCGTCGAGTTCGCGCTTCGATTCGGTTTTCTGGCCACCAACAACGTGGCCGAGTATGAGGCCGCCATAAATGGTCTGAGGCTAGCCCAAGAGCTCGGAGCAGAATCTGTATGCCTCCTCAGTGATTCCAAGAACATCATCCACCAACTACATGGAGACTATGAGTCTCGTGAAGAGGCAATGCAGCATTACCTAACCTCAGCCAGAACCGAGTTGTCCAAATTCAAACACGTCGAGACCTTCCATTTGTCGCGATCGGAGAATGCATGCGCAGATGCCCTGTCGAAGATGGCCTCCTCCTCCCCCGCAGAGTTGGGTCACGCCATCTACATAGAGAACCTCCGGTTCCCCAATTCGAAGGCAAAGAAATTTATGGCCATTGACGAGGAGCCAACTTGGATGGATCCGATCGTTTGGTATCTCTCCAGTGGAGAAGTTTCGTTGGACTTGGACGGGCATCGATCACTGGAGCGAAATGCACTCTGGTATGTACTTCATGAGGGAGCGATGTACAGAAGGCGCTGGACAAAAACAGACGTCATTCCCTACATCAAGTGCCTCGGGCCGCAGGAGGCTTACTACGTCGTCCAGGAGGTACATGAGGGGATCTGCGGAAATCACCATGGAGGCAAGACGGTCGCCCAGAAAATCCTGAGGCAAGGGTATTACTGGCCAACCTTAGCCAACAATGCCACTGAATACGTCCAAAGGTGTCAGCAATGCTAGAAGTTCGCCAAGCTCAGCTCGTCTCCCCTGTCAGAGCTCGTTCCAATAATCAGCCCTGTCCTCTTCGCTAAGTGGGGTCTGGACATCCTCGGACTCTTTACTTCTGGGAGTGGGCAGAGGAGGTACCTGATTGTTGCAGTGGATTACTTCACCAAGAGGATTGAGGCTGAACCACTGGCTTCCATAACCTGGAAGAAGGCGAAGAGCTTCGTGTGGAACTTTATCATCTCCAGATTCAGAATCCCCCGGTCCATCGTCACGGACAACGGGAAGCAGTTCAATTCTACAGGGTTCAAGGACTTCTGCGCAGATTGGAAGATTAAACTCGTGTTTGCCTCAGTGGCATATCCTCAGACCAATGGGATGGCCAAAGACACCAACAAATGCATCATCGAGTCACTCCGCAAGAAAGTAACAGATGCTGAAGAGAGGTGGCTGGATGAACTCCCGGGGATACTCTGGTCATACCGGACGACCCACAAACTGGCCACAGGCGAAACCTCTTTCATTCTCACTTACGGCACCGAAGTGGTGGTGCCCGTTGAAGTAGGCGAGGAGTCTCTTTGCCTAAAGCACTTCGACGAAGAGAAAAACTCGGAGGGCCTGAAACTCTATCTGGAGCTCGTGGATAAGCGACGAGAACGGGCCTTGGCCACTATCGTCCAGTAAAAACAAAAGGTGGACAGTTACTACAACTCCCAGGTTAGGGGAAGAAGCTTCCACCAGGGAAATCTGGTCCTCAGAAAGGCGATCTTCAGCCCAGAGGTCACCCGCAAAGGGAAGCTTGCTGCTAAGTGTGAAGGGCTTTACAAGATCACCGAGGTCCTCGGCCCTGCGACCTATCGGCTCGCCAATCTGGGAGGGAAGATCCTGACTCACGGTTGGAACGTCGAGTACTTGTGCAAGTACTATCAGTGAGGTCGACCACAAATGTATCTTCTGCTCCCCTTATCTGACGAATGTATTGAAAAGGGAAAGCATCCATGAATGAAGAACTCTTTCTACCTCTATTCTCTTTACGGACCCAACCAGGGTGGAGCAAACCCTACTAGTTGAGCATCTCGATAACCGATCGCAAGGCTGGAGGACAACTCCCCCAGTGGACCGGCCACGCGACCGACTGGGAGGTTGGGGGCAACCCCAACTAATCAGTCATGGGACCGACCATGAGGCTGGGGGCAGCTCCCCCAGTAGGACGATCCGTCGTTCAGTCGTGAGACTGGGGGTAGCTCCCCCAGCTGGCTGATCGGCTTAGACCGACCATAAGGCTGGGGCAGCTCCCCCAACAGGTCGGTCAACCGACCGACCGTAAGGCTGGGGCAGCTCCCCCAGCTGGCCGATCACCAGGCCGACCGTGAGGCTGGGGGCAACTCCTCCAGCAGACTGGCCCATCGATCAGTTGTAAGACTGAAGGTAGCTCCCCCAGTGGACTGACCGACCCCAGTGGACTGACTGACCCGACCGACCGTAAGGCTGGGGCAACTCCCCCAGCAGGTCGGAGTATCGGTCGACTGTAAGCTTGAGGGGTAGCCCCCAGCGGGCCGACCAACCTGATATGCCGTAAGGCTGGGGGCAGCTCCCCCAGTAGGCCGACCACCCGAATGCATGTAGGACAGGGGGCAAGTCCCTCCCACAGGGCGATCGGCCCCTAAGACTGTGGGCGGTGCCCCGGCCACCCAAGCGGCAGAGAATCCTGGGGAACCAACCCGGTGGCCAGATCTCTGAGCAAGTCGAGGAGACTTCACCAACCCAATTTGCTCGAGTGCCCCATCCAGGGCTGGAAGAGGGGGCATACAACCCCAAACGAAATTGGAACCTCATTACAAATGAAGAAGAATGTATTACACAAAAGCCATGCACGGAATTACGAGAGAACGGTGAGGCTAAGGGGCTAAACCCCCCTCCTGCGCGAGCATCAGGAGCATCTTCAAAAGCACCGACTGGCTGCTCAGCACCTTCGAGGTGTACATCTTTTGCCTCCTCCTCACCCTCAGAATCCAGCCGGAGCTCCTCGAATCGAATCTCGGAAAGCGGGAACCTTCGCTGGATCTTGGACAGGCATCGGGCGAATCCCTCTCAAACACCTCGTACATCGCCCTGGCGACAAAAGACGTGGAGTACTCATCCACGGCCTCCCTGGAAATCTGCTCGGGATCCACCGTTCCCAGCTCTTGGATCCGGCCCTCGAGGGCGGCAACTTGGCACTGGTGCTCGGCCCGCACCTTTTCGGTCTCCTTGGGAACTCATGTTGAGTTTATACAGCAGAACCCGCTCTCTCTCCTCAGCCGCCTCTAGGAGGCTTGTGAGTTCCGTGGCATCAGCTTCCATTACTAGGCCACCATCCCCTCTTGCCTCGACAGCCTTCATCAGCTCGGCTATCCGATTCTCGGCCTTCGCCTTCTCGGCCAGTGCTAAAGCCCTCTCCAGCTCCGACTTCTCCATAATAGCTGAGAGCTCAACCATCTGAGTCTCCAGTGACCTGGTGCGTGCCTCGGCTACCTGGGTCGCGTTGCCTTCGCCCTCCTCGGCCTCAGGCTTTTGGGCTTGACCTACCCTGGCCACAGAGAGCACCACGAATTGGTGTCTCATTGGAAGGCCGACCGAAGACAACTGCATCAGGAGGAAGAGATGAGTTGAAGTCCCTTGCAAGAGACGGAACGTACAAAACACCTCACCTATTGACCGGCCTGTATCACGAAAGCCGCAAGCCGATCACCTCTCACCCCATTCAGCACAGATCGATCCAAAGGAAGACAGGAGTTTTCAGCCAGCCGGACCGCCACCCCGCGATCGGAGAAGACAGGCTCCTTTAAACCCACGAGAAAGTGGGGGCTGAGCAAACCTTCCCCGGACAGCGGCAGATCGGCCTCGGCTGGCCAGAACACACCCAAAGACCGCTCGTAAACTTTCGGGAGCGTCCGACGGAGGAGGCAATGGGCCGACCCAGGGCCACGTGTCCTTCGTCTGGGAAGGTTGGTTGAGACCCTCAGGGGAAGGGACGCCCTCGATAGTAACTGGGACCCGGACCTTTTTTCGTGCTCCCCCCCGGACCGGGCGGAGCTTGCCCCATCGCCATCTTAGAACCAGTTCCAGAGAACCCAACCCGTGATTTCTTCCAGACTTCCATCACATGGTCCCTCCGCCGTGTGTTGGGATCCGAAATGGTGGCTGGAATAGGGGCTGAAAAGAACCTTGGCTGAACCCACCTGCACAAGAGGACAAGATAAGGAAACAGTCTCACTCGGGTGGGTTTCGGACAACAGCCCCTCCCAAACTCAAGACTTCAACAAGACTCACCGATGGGGCCATACGGTCTTCCGTAAGTTTAGGTCGGAAAAGAGGACGTCGATCTTTTGGTCTACGACGGAGACAGACAACAAAGTGTCGACCGCCTTAAACTCGGTATCGGTGAGGCACCCTAGCTCAAGGGTCAGCATGCTCGTCACCCCCTATCGAGCCGGGAACTTCACCTCCGATGGGAAGCCAATGAAGACATACTCTCCCTTCCATTGTTTCAAGGAACTCGGTAGCCCCAAACCAAGCTCTTCTTCGGTCGGGCACTGATGTAAAGCCAGGCTCCCGACTGATGATGGCTCAGGCGGAAGAATTGGGCAAAGAGTCGGAGGGACGGCTCTATCCCCTTCAGCACACAGAGAACGACAACCCCACTAAAGACCCGACGTCATTAGGGCAGAATTGGCATAGGGCAAGCCCGTAAGCTGGCAGAAACACGATGATAAAGGGATGGAGAGGGAATCGGAGCCCGAACTGGAAGCTCTGTCCGTACACCCCGACTTCACGAGGGCCGAGAAAGCAGATCCGCTCGTCCTTCTCAGGGGCCCGGGCAGAACATGGAGGGAGAAGATAGTCGGAGTGCAACGCTCCAATCGAAGTGGCACAAATAGACGACTGCCACCCAATTACCTCGGGGCTCCCTGGAGAGCTCACCCCCATGGCGGCATATCACCGTGATGGAACCACGAGCCTGGCTTGGATTGATAGTGGCTGCCGGGCACCCTGAACCAGCGGCCGAAGAGGAGGAGGAGATGAGGCAGCACCTGAGGAAGATCTAGGATAGTTGCGAGGGATGGGGAGAAGAGGATGACGAGTGAAAGAGCAAAACCCTCATCCGACAGATGGTGGCCTCCCTTTATACCGCCCCTCGAATTCTTCCACTACATCGCGAGTCGACCACATGTGCACACGCATCGATATCCCACGAGGCACGACATTTCAAATTCTGCACCCAGGGGCGGGAGAAGATCAACCGGGCAGTGTCATGATGGCACCCATTCAATGGTGTTATCTCGACTGACGCGCCTGTCAAAATCCACACAAGTCACATCGCCCGAACTGAACCGGCAGTATCCAAACGGCCCAAGCGATTGGGGCAATTGATACGACCTTCTTGAGACGGCCCAGGATCGAACGGCCCAGGCCCACATTTGAAGCAGGGGGCCCCCAGAGGAGTTCGGACCGATCGTCAAGGCCCTTACGAGGACTCGAATTGGGTCGGCCCTGATCAGGACGTGCTCTCTGCCAGCCCACGTCAGCGGGAGTTAACCGCTTCCCAAAGAACTCTCCATTAATGACCATTAAGGGACCCCATTAACCCACCTTCATGGTGCAGGAAGGTGCCTTCAAGGAGGCAGATCATGGGGGCAGAAAGGGGGACATGGAGAGGGAGCGATCGTGGGATGATCCCTATAAAGGGACTGGGGAGGCAACGAAGAAAGGGAGCTCTCCCCGGATACCAATAGACGTAGGTATTCTACACTTAGACCTTGTACTCCACTTTACATTCCCTCCCATAACTCGATCCGAGGATACGTGTGTCAGACACCCTGTGAGCCATACCGGTCCCGCCATGAATCTTTCAGATCCGTTCTGACGTAGGCATCGGAGTGGACTTGGCTGGAACCAAGGTCTGGCCTCCCTGACGAGCGTCTTAGTCTCTCCAGGCTAAGCAGATCCTACGGTGCCGAGGCTTCCCCTCAGCACCCCTTCGACTGAGACCGAGCGCTCCCAGCAACGAGCCTGCTCTCCCTAGACGAGCCCCTTCGTCTATCCGGGCTAAGCAGAACCTGCAGTGCCAAGGCTTCCCCTCAGCACCACTTCGACCGAGGCCGAGCGCTCCGTGCAATGATTCAATCAAATCCTAATCAAATTAGGATTCCTTCCAATCTCCATCAATTATGGGATTCTAATTGATTCTATCATATCACATCCTCTCTATTTAAACACATATTCAAAGAGAGAGACTTTTGAGAGAGAGGGAAACAAAAACTCCAAGAAAAATTTCGGCCAAAAACCTAGCCATAGCCGCACGTTTTGCATGGGATCCATCTAATATTGTGCAACCTTCTTCTTCACATCACATTGCAAGCAATCTCCAAGCAACCTGCCGAAAAGCTCCATAGCCCATTGCTATCCTACTTCATCAAGGCCGCAACCGTCTTCTCCTCATTGCCAAGCTACATTGCCATAACCCATTGCATGCTTCCCTATTGCGCAAATTGTAAGCACCCAAGTCCAAAACATCAAAGCTCCATCTCCTAGCCATATTATGCAAGTAGCAAAGCCAAATCCAATGCCATCATCTCCAAGAGGTCCCCATCCTCCATAGCCGTAAGATACAAGCTCCTCATCCTTTGCACTTTGGCAGCAATAACCGAGGGAGGAGTATTCATTGCACAACTTCACAGGGTGAGGGTTCAACAACTTGCGCAACACAAGGATGGGTATTCAACACATTGTGCAAGCTTTTCAAGGGAGGACACACCAAGGCCACAACTTTTCTTGAGGGGATACTCCATCTAGGCCGCAAGTTCCAGGGGAGGACGTGACATTGGTGACTACATCCTGTCAGATACGATCTGACCTGAGCTAATTGACAGAGACAACTGCCGCTACACAAACTGAGATTCTCTAAACTATTTATTATTATATTTGTGTGTAGTAGCGATCTTTATAGGGAAAACTTTACCATTGTTGTTTTTGGGGACTTGACGAGTTGGGGCTCGTCAAGAGTGAGAGCATTTGATTAGGTTGATAGTGTTGAGCACACGGGAGTGCGTACAAACTAGGTGAGAGTTGAGTTGGGGCTCTTGACTCATGCTAGTTGTACCTGGATAACATATTAATCTAATATTTACTTTCGGGGCTGGAGTAGGTCGTGGGGACGACCGAACTAGGGTAAATCTGCTGCGTAATCTATGATTGTTTTTATTTACCCTACATATGGGCAATTGTACTGTAACGACCACTTCTCGTCGTACGTTGTTCGTGCACGTGCTTTTGGCCGTGCACGTGCTTGTTTTAGACTTTGTTTGTTTGTGAACACTTTCGTGTGATATGCCGTTGTGAACGTCTCTGAGAGTATTAAATAGTGGCACTAATTTGGAACGACGTTTCTCGAGTCGTTTTCCCACAATTTAATCTTATTCGAAGAGACGTTGTGATTTTCGCTTTTGACGTGAGACGTTTCTATTTTTAGTTTCGTCCCTCAACGTCGAAATTGTGATCCGTCTTCTCTGTCTTCCTTCTCTCGTTGTCACGGTCATCCCAGTATTTATTTCACAATTTTTGGGCTTCGTTTGACCCACTTTCACTACTTTGACCAATTTGTTATCACTTAGCCCTAAGTTTCATGATGTATAACCCACTGAATATCCTTATATTATCCTAATCACTTCTTAGTTAAGCCCAGCCCACACTTCTTACTTGACCCAGGCTTTATTTTTCCCAGCCCGTTAGCCTAGCAACAAAATGAAATAGGGCCGGACCTATCACACACACACACAGTTTTCTTTGGGCCTTCAAACCATGTCTTCGTGTGAAACCACTATTTTCCTATGACCTAGACACTAGCCCTGAGCCCCTAACTCACGTGTGTAGCAGCCTACCCTATTTATAGCCTTAGGTTATTAAATTATAACCCTAGCTTTTATAACTTTCGCAGCAATCGCAAAAACCCCGCCGCCCTCAACATTACACAGCCGCCGCCCGCTTATCTTCATCTTCCATACGTAAAAGCCATTGCGCCAAAGCCCATCGCCTGACCCTCGCCTAGCCACCGGATCTCCCCTCGGCATCGTTCCCCGTCGTATCCCCGCCTTCCTCTGCCTTAGCACCGCCGAGCTGCTAACCCCTCCGACAACCGCAACGACAACGCTGCCGCGCCAACCTGACCTCCTTCGGCCTTCATCGCCGACGCAGGAGCAACTGCACCGCCCGGAGGTCCGCTCGACCCCTCGCAGCGCAGCAACGACCATCTCTCCGCATCCCCGCATCGCGTGCACCCACGCCCACAGCAGCAGGCCGCCCAGCATCGCCCAAGGCCCCTATGCCGTCAGCATCGTCTGACCCCTTCCCCGACGTTCCTCCGGCCAGCTTAGCCGTTTTCCACCGGTGAGCACTGCCCCGTGCTCAGCTGCTCCACCGTGACCCTCGCCTAGCCACCGGATCCCCTCTCCCCAGCGGCGACGACGCCCTATCCCACGGCAGCGGCGGCTCCCCTCCGATCGCGACCTCCCCCACGCCCTCTTCTCCCCGACGGCCTCCGGTCAAGCTCTTCTCCGACCTCCCTCCTCGAATTCCCTCATCTGCAATCAAACAAGCCGTAAGCCCTAGTTGTTAATGTTATTATTGCTTAATACGATATAAGTGCATGAACATAGGTATATAGAGATCGCAGCATACAAGTATAAGAATTATGCACTGTATATGGAAATTGTGAGTGAACTATGGGTAATAGGGTGCGTGACCAAGTGTAGGCTCCTATTGTGTTTATTAATATGTGTTAGAATTAGTTAATGATTAATTGTGCAAAGTCTGATGTGGTATCAGTAATTCACTAATATCCTTTTTATAATAAATGTTAGTGCGTTAGTAACTTGATGTATGATAATATTGATGTGGACCCACCTTAGGGGGGAGAGCTTAAGTAAAGTTGGATCATTAGACGTTTTAAGGCTATCTAAGTATCTTAATCTGTAGTTACGATCTTATTCGTGCTAGTATTTTATCACAGAGAACCCGTCGTTCCGTACTGTATGCACTACCGGATTCAACCCCCTGACGTCGCTACCCTACGTCAGAGTAGCTCTCGCGTCGTGTTGAGGTAAGATCTGCCCCGTAGGAATCACCACTCGCCTGTTAATCAACTAAAACTTGGTAGCCTCTTATTATTTTTTGTAACTCACTAATCAAAGATTAGAAATATGGGACTGTAGGCTGGTGGTCTTGTGCACGTAGTTTATTTGTGACTTTGGACTCGTTGGACGGTGTGCTCAGACGTTGTACTTGCAGGCAAGTGAAACTTGCCAACTCTTGTATAGGGCCATGTTTTTAGGCCACTTCCTTGTTTTCAGCGTAAAAGAGACTAGTCAGTGAAATGATAACTGGCTAGACGCCTACTTGATCTAGTTTGACAACGAAACTAGATCCGTCACCTAATTGATCTAGCTTGACAACGAAGCTAGATCCACCCCTTTAAACTTGTTGTTTATGCATACTAAACTGTCACGTTTACTTTCCTTATCTGTACGCACTTTTAACTGCCATGCATTACATCTTACATGTCATCCAAATTGATTGTTGCATCGTAGCACACGCTACAAAATACTTGTACAAATCCGTGTTTCCATGTTTCTGGCTAGGTGCACCCCTAGGCCATACTTGTTTAAAACACTTCCTGGCTCGTGGTCCAGAAGCGGGCCTCATGTGTTGGCTGAAAACCAATGCCCGATACACGTGGAGGGGTAGGGATAAACGGTCACTTGAGCTTAGGAGTGGCTTGATCAGCCCTCTAGCCAAAACACGGAATCTCTGTGCACGAGGTGCTTACTTTTCTTGTCTTGTACTTGTCTTGTGAATGATTCATGCAATACTTGTCATCCATGCCATGTTTAAATGCCATGCTCGTACTTTACTTTACTTTACCTTACCTGTTGCACTCAGTACTTTAACTGCCATGTCATTGCATCATGCTAGAACTGCTAGGTTGCTTTACTTTTACCTACTTTCAGTTTCCTTGCACAAGTCTCTTGTAGACTTGCTGACATGTGCCCCTTGCTCTTTTGGGTGTCACATGTTAGACCCTGAGCCAGAGACCGTTGCTGAGTACGTGATACTTTGCTGACGCTGAGTCTGAGTCCCTGATCGCCCAGGAGGATTTTGGTGGACACCGGTGACCATTCTTTGAGTATTTGCTGAGCTTTCTTTTGTTTTAGGTTTCTGTTAGTTGTCGGTGCGTAGCACCGTTGTTTTGTACGTTGTACTTTTGTTGGCCATGTTTGTGCCTTCAGACTCTTTTTCTTTTAGCCTGGTGGTTTTTTTTCTGTGATGTTGAAACTTATTTTATGGATATTCTGAGATATCTCTTTTGTCTCATTTCAATATTATTATCCTTGTTTCGTTCGCGTTGCAAGGACCTGCAGTTTTAAAATTTGATTGACGCTTATCGGACTTGCAGCTTTGTAGCTTCAAGTCTGAGCGGACCTTCTCACGCTTCGCCTCCATATTTATGGGAAGCGGGGCGTGACAGGTTTTGTTGGTGGCCCATGCAGGTCCGGTCTTGCAATTGCGAATTAACGGAACAACGATGATAACGGAATGTCCATTAAATAAATTGCAACATCCGAGTAATAAGCCCTGAGTCTAGTCGTTTTCTTAGGACACTAGGTGATAAGAAGACTTAGTTAGACGTCCGTGCTTGCTATTTAGAGGCCCCGATTGATAGTTAGACCCCCTTCTAGCAATTGACTTAATCGTCGTAGGAATTACCTTAGTGGTCCTTGTCTAACCCTGACCATATTAGACTTCTAGAATTTCCTTCGGTCGTTCGCTTTTGGGATCATCGATTTCGGACCAAGCTGAACGCATTTCTTTACCGTCTAACCCTTAGAAGTCTTAGCGCTTAGTTTTTAATCTTTAGTTGGTCGACCGTAGGAGTTCCCCGTAGATCCTTCAGAATCATATCCTAGGCGTATGTATGTTCTGATCACCTGACCAAATTTCCTTGCCTCGATTCACGAGATCGCCTCATGACGATCGTCGTCAATTTTCAAACATCTCCATTGCAAATCTTGAACCTTCTGAAAGTATTTTTCAATCTTCTCTTCCACTAAGTTTAACTTTGTTCAAAATCCTAATATACTTATACTTCATTCTCCTTCATTGATTTAAATTTTTTTAAAACGTTGTCGGGATTTTTTTTGAATACTAGCTTATAGTATTTTCCCAGCCTATGTTTTTCGTACTTATGCAAATGCGTCGTCCCTTCATATATTAATTTTATTCTGAATCGTACTTTGATTCAACTTGTAATTTTCCCTCCTGATTTATGCCATTCATATACTTTTCAAGACACATGGAATTTCAGCTTTCAGCAAGTTGGTCGTTCTCGCTATTTCAGATTTTTGCAAAATTACTATTTTCATAACCACTTCCTGATTTAGACCCTCCATGATTTGATTTTAAAGACTTGCCATTCGATCTTGATAATTCTTATACTAAGTCATTATTATTATTTTTTCGTGCACCATACATACTTTCAATTATTTTTAAATCCGTGCCAGACTTGTTGTGATCGTATATTAAGAACCTTGTGTAAATCAGTTTTTTTTCATTTTGGCAAACCCTGGTTCTCTAAAAGTAGTTTCAAATTGATCATTTTAAATTTCTCCATAGCCTAAAAGTTTTGAAAGCATTTAACATGAGTTTAAATTCTTCCGTTACTTGATTTCATTCTTTGACTTCCCAAAACTTTTTGACAACATTATATTAAATTGCTGACGTATAAATTTTTCTAAACCATGTCCTTAATATTCGTGTAAATGAGTTTACTTCTTTCTCTTGATGATTTGCGATAAGCCAATAAAACATTTCCCCTTATCATGAATATTCGACTCAAACTTATTTTGAACAACTCGTTTTATCGATCCCCAAATATTTCTTTTCATACGAGGATTTTAATTTTGAAGAACAACAGTTTTCAGATTTCACGTATTTTAGCTTGTGCTACTTACCCCATTTTCTTTTTCCCCTCCTATATAAGCATCACTACATCTCCCTTTTCCCTCAACCTAAACATCACCATTGAGTCAATGTTTCGTCTAACCAAGCTGTCTCCTTGTATTCATCCTATCTGAACTCGTGCTTATCGATCCTTCCCTCGTCACGCCCTCGACCTCCCTTGTTGCTTAGACTTTAGTGCCCGTCAAGGTCTGTGTCCACTCTTAGTTGTTAGTAGACTCTTGGACCTTTATGAGGTAGTCGTTGTGCACGTACCCAAGTTGCGTAAGTGGGCTTGAATGAGTTTACCCCCCATAGTATATTGATGCTTGCCTATTGTGTGATATATATATATATAATCAGAGTTATTCGTGATACTATGAAGTTGTTGTGTGTTAGAATTTATAGATTTGTGAGTGGTTAGCTATACCATAATAGGGATGCCGGTGTGTATTAGAGTTAGCGTTGAAATATCTAAGTTGTGTATGAAGTTAGAGATACTTATAATGGTTGAAATAAATGATTGGTAAAGCTATGTGTATGTTAGTAGTGATAATAATAAGAGTACGTATGGTTAAGAGGGTAGGCCTATTATGTGATCTATATGTTAGCACGTATGAGTGTGTGCTCGTATGTGGGTATGTATTGTGTTTAGACGTAATTAGTTATGTTTTGTTACCTGAGTATATAGGTGATATACATATGGAAGTAGGAGTATAATTTTGATTGGTATTGCTTGCTTTTCGGGATGTTGCATGCGTGCATACCGTGAGGTATACACGACTATTGCACATCTTAATTATGTATGTGTGGATGTGTTAGTATACTAATTATAGGTAGTAGGCTATGGTGTGAATATATACATTATTTATGTGTGACTATACGGTGAATGTTTGTACTAGGGAGGTTATTATAAATATGTGGGTGCTGATGTCTGTAATGTTATTATTATGGTATATAAATTGATTTAACTATGTGGGTGTTATCTGACTAAATATTAAGTGTGATTGACCTATGGTATGTATATAGACCTATATATATTGGAAGTGGTATTGGTATAGGTATGAATGCCGTGTTACGTATATAGAATATTCTGATATGTGTACTGAGTCTCACTCAAGCTTGAGTGGGTATACTCTAAGTATATTGAATGTATGTTTGTAGTTGAATATAGCGATGTTTGATGTATGTATAGTGATAGGACTGTTGTGCCTGGTTGTGTTACACACATGATTGTGGGTCGCTACGCCAGTATATAGTTATAGGTGTTGGTCTTGTGGTATAGCTAATTACTAAGGACTTGCTCGTGTGAACGTATGTGTACTAGCTAAAACTAGGTGTGTAGGTGTGCTAGTTATACAATGGTATGAATGGTATGCGTAAATGAAACGTTAGCGTGTATGGGTGTGCACCATGCACGAGTAAGTATGTGCTTAGTTATAGGTATTGATGACTATGGTATATGTGGCGTGTCGTAAATACAGTTATAGGACCGTACGTGATGTGAATATATGGTGAACTATTTGCATGTATTTGAATGACTATATATTGTGAAACGATAGTGGTGATGAATGTATATTAAATATAGTGAAGCTTGGTTTAAAATGGTGTGGTGTGACTACATGTGTTGAGATGTTGGTATTGGGTAAATATTAGAGGGTAGTATACCCTTGATGTTTGTGCATAGGTAGCTATCTATATGTAGAGCAATGATTGTATTTGCTAAGTGTGAGACTATCCTTATGAGAGTACATGAACTATTGTTTTGTGAGTAGCAGTTATATAAGGGATGTATGCTTATATTTATATGATTGAAATACATGTATGAATTTGACTGACTATAATAGGTATAAATGTATAACGTACGTGAATATATATAAATATATATACGTGTTGGTAGTATTAATGTTTGACTACCTAGTGCATATATAAGCACTTGTAATAACTATACCTGGTTGAATTATAATATGACTTGATTGGGGTAGTTACTAGAGCGACTAGCTATATTAGAAAGTCCGAGGACGGACTTTATTCTAAGGTGGGGAGGATGTAACGACCACTTCTCGTCGTACGTTGTTCGTGCACGTGCTTTTGGTCGTGCACGTGCTTGTTTTAGACTTTGTTTGTTTGTGAACACTTTCGTGTGATATGCCGTTGTGAACGTCTCTGAGAGTATTAAATAGTGGCACTAATTTGGAACGACGTTTCTCGAGTCGTTTTCCCACAATTTAATCTTATTCGAAGA
This sequence comes from Scilla litardierei, assembly GCA_030789695.1. NCBI lineage: Eukaryota > Viridiplantae > Streptophyta > Magnoliopsida > Asparagales > Asparagaceae > Scilla > Scilla litardierei. The sequence continues at coordinate 53,630,108 of CM061137.1, forward strand.
GACGTTGTGATTTTCGCTTTTGACGTGAGACGTTTCTATTTTTAGTTTCGTCCCTCAACGTCGAAATTATGATCCGTCTTCTCTGTCTTCCTTCTCTCGTCGTCACGGTCACCCCAGTATTTATTTCACAATTTTTGGGCTTCGTTTGACCCACTTTCACTACTTTGACCAATTTGTTATCATTTAGCCCTAAGTTTCATGATGTATAACCCACTGAATATCCTTATATTATCCTAATCACTTCTTAGTTAAGCCCAGCCCACACTTCTTACTTGACCCAGGCTTTATTTTTCCCAGCCCGTTAGCCTAGCAACAAAATGAAATAGGGCCAGACCTATCACACACACACACAGTTTTCTTTGGGCCTTCAAACCATGTCTTCATGTGAAACCACTATTTTCCTATGACCTAGACACTAGCCCTGAGCCCCTAACTCACGTGTGTAGCAGCCTACCCTATTTATAGCCTTAGGTTATTAAATTATAACCCTAGCTTTTATAACTTTCGCAGCAATCGCAAAAACCCCGCCGCCCTCAACATTACACAGCCGCCGCCCGCTTATCTTCATCTTCCATACGTAAAAGCCATTGCGCCAAAGCCCATCGCCTGACCCTCACCTAGCCACCGGATCTCCCCTCGTCATCGTTCCCCGTCGTATCCCCGCCTTCCTCTGCCTTAGCACCGCCGAGCTGCTAACCCCTCCGACAACCGCAACGACAACGCTGCCGCGCCAACCTGACCTCCTTCGGCCTTCATCGCCGGCGCAGGATCAGCTGCATCGCCCGGAGGTCCGCTCGGCCCCTCGCAGCGCAGCAACGACCATCTCTCCGCATCCTCGCATCGCGTGCACCCACGCCCACAGCAGCAGGCCGCCCAGCATCGCCCAAGGCCCCTGCGCTGTCAGCATCGTCCGACCCCTTCCCCGACGTTCCTCCGGCCAGCTTAGCCGTTTTCCACCGGTGAGCACTGCCCCGTGCTCAGCTGCTCCACCGTGACCCTCGCCTAGCCACCGGATCCCCTCTCCCCAGTGGCGACGACGCCCTATCCCACGGCAGCGGCGGCTCCCCTCCGATCGCGACCTCCCACACGCCCTCTTCTCCCCGACGGCCTCCGGTCAAGCTCTTCTCCGACCTCCCTCCTCGAATTCCCTCATTTGCAATCAAACAAGCTGTAAGCCCTAGTTGTTAATGTTATTATTGCTTAATACGATATAAATGCATGAACATAGGTATATAGAGATCGCATCATACAAGTATAAGAATTATGCACTGTATATGGGAATTGTGAGTGAACTATGGGTAATAGGGTGCGTGACCAAGTGTAGGCTCCTATTGTGTTTATTAATATGTGTTAGAATTAGTTAATGATTAATTGTGCAAAGTCTGATGTGGTATCAGTAATTCACTAATATCCTTTTTATAATAAATGTTAGTGTGTTAGTAACTTGATGTATGATAATATTGATGTGGACCCACCTTAGGGGGGAGAGCTTAAGTAAAGTTGGATCATTAGACGTTTTAAGGCTATCTAAGTATCTTAATCTGTAGTTACGATCTTATTCGTGCTAGTATTTTATCACAGAGAACCCGTCGTTCCGTACTGTATGCACTACCGGATTCAACCCCCTGACGTCGCTACCCGACGTCAGAGTAGCTCTCGCGTCGTGTTGAGGTAAGATCTGCCCCGTAGGAATCACCACTCGCCTGTTAATCAACTAAAACTTGGTAGCCTCTTATTATTTTTTGTAACTCACTAATCAAAGATTAGAAATATGGGACTGTAGGCTGGTGGTCTTGTGCACGTAGTTTATTTGTGACTTTGGACTCGTTGGACGGTGTGCTCAGACGTTGTACTTGCAGGCAAGTGAAACTTGCCAACTCTTGTGTAGGGCCATGTTTTTAGGCCACTTCCTTGTTTTCAGCGTAAAAGAGACTAGTCAGTGAAATGATAACTGGCTAGACGCCTACTTGATCTAGTTTGACAACGAAACTAGATCCGTCACCTAATTGATCTAGCTTGACAACGAAGCTAGATCCACCCCTTTAAACTTGTTGTTTATGCATACTAAACTGTCACGTTTACTTTCCTTATCTGTACGCACTTTTAACTGCCATGCATTACATCTTACATGTCATCCAAATTGATTGTTGCATCGTAGCACACGCTACAAAATACTTGTACAAATCCGTGTTTCCATGTTTCTGGCTAGGTGCACCCCTAGGCCATACTTGTTTAAAACACTTCCTGGCTCGTGGTCCAGAAGCGGGCCTCATGTGTTGGCTGAAAACCAATGCCCGATACACGTGGAGGGGTAGGGATAAACGGTCACTTGAGCTTAGGAGTGGCTTGATCAGCCCTCTAGCCAAAACACGGAATCTCTGTGCACGAGGTGCTTACTTTTCTTGTCTTGTACTTGTCTTGTGAATGATTCATGCAATACTTGTCATCCATGCCATGTTTAAATGACATGCTCGTACTTTACTTTACTTTACCTTACCTGTTGCACTCAGTACTTTAACTGCCATGTCATTGCATCATGCTAGAACTGCTAGGTTGCTTTACTTTTACCTACTTTCAGTTTCCTTGCACAAGTCTCTTGTAGACTTGCTGACATGTGCCCCTTGCTCTTTTGGGTGTCACATGTTAGACCCTGAGCCAGAGACCGTTGCTGAGTACGTGATACTTTGCTGACGCTGAGTCTGAGTCCCTGATCGCCCAGGAGGATTTTGGTGGACACCGGTGACCATTCTTTGAGTATTTGCTGAGCTTTCTTTTGTTTTAGGTTTCTGTTAGTTGTCGGTGCGTAGCACCGTTGTTTTGTACGTTGTACTTTTGTTGGCCATGTTTGTGCCTTCAGACTCTTTTTCTTTTAGCCTGGTGGTTTTTTTTTCTGTGATGTTGAAACTTATTTTATGGATATTCTGAGATATCTCTTTTGTCTCATTTCAATATTATTATCCTTGTTTCATTCGCGTTGCAAGGACCTGCAGTTTTAAAATTTGATTGACGCTTATCGGACTTGCAGCTTTGTAGCTTCAAGTCTGAGCGGATCTTCTCACGCTTCGCCTCCATATTTATGGGAAGCGGGGCGTGACATGTACAAAAAACTACTTGTGATTACTCGTGGGTTGCACGAGATTTTTATTAGCATATTCACCCCCCCCCCTCTAGGCTTAGATCCAGATCCAACACTTAGGAACGTATCCATTGGACACTTCCTATAGTCGAAATTCATGCTATTGAAATGTGGAGGATGAACCGTTGATTGTCCTTCGAATACGGTAGAAGCACCATCACGATCGTGATTGTTGTACGAAGTAGGAGGATTAACATTGTTGTTGTTGGATGCCATAGCTATAGTCTAGCTCTGATACTAATTGTAAGGACCTAGTCTATGAGGAAAACATTAGAAAGGGGGTTGAATAGTGTTTATAAAAATTAACAAAGAAATTACTCCTAATTAAAATCCTATTCCAACAAATATGCCGAAATAAGAATTAACAACAATGAATAATGCAAACACAATTATATTCCAATGGTTCAGATTATCCAAGTCAAGCCCGATTTGTTTCCAGTAATCCTACGTCCCTTCCACCTGGATACCTCTGGATACTCAAGTTAGAATCCTAACTTGATGTTTCCCTTAAACCCACTTGTAGCAACCGTACAAGTTAATCGACCAACAATCGATGTCCTTGACTCCCACAACTTGGGATCAAGCAAACCCACTCTCACAAACCGAGAGTGAAACAACTATCGAAAGATAAGAAATTCGAAATTAAACACTTACAAATCACCTATGCCTTGAAGTAGAACTTGAAGGAGCAAAGTGATGTGTGTGTTGAGGTCTCTTTCAAGATGAGAGATTCTCCCTTGTACGTGTTTTCACCAAAGCTAGAGGTTCAGATTTGGTTCTAGTTGGAAGACAAACTAAGATTTAGATTTATGGTTTGAAAGAGTTGAGAGCTTGAGAGCTTGAAGATAAATTCTTGAGTAGAAAAAAGAATGACTAAGAGGATCTAATGAAACAGTAGAACCCCCTCTTATAGGTTCTCCAAAACCCTCAAACAAAATACCTAAACCCCCTTTAAAATCTGTATGGAAATTCCCAATGGATTGATTTTACAGCCAGGACCGGCGACTGATGAAGAACGGATAGTCGCCTGCTGTACTGTGTCAGAGGATATGTGAGAATTCAAACGGTAACTTACCACGTAGGATAGTCGACTAATGAAGGTTGGACGTGCACCTGAAAACCATCAGGCGACTGAGAAATCTTCTACAGGTGACTGATACCCTAAGTGCGTAAGTTGTGAAAACTAAATAATTCTGGGTATGCTAGAACAGGCGATTGATGTGGAAACCACAGACGCATGTGCCATGGGCAGGCGACTGGGAAACCAATGTCATTCGTCTATTGCACAAGTGTGTAACTTGCCAAAATCAAAGTTCTGCGCAAGTGTTGGATAGGTGACTGTAGAAGCATATACATGTGCATGTGCCATGGGCAGGCGCCTGTAAATCCTTCTTACATCGCCTGTAGGTGCTAGTACGAAAGTTGACAAAACATAAGAAGTTTGGGTAGGATGAGGCAGACGACTGACTAACAAGTCACAGGAGCCTGAAACTAGACAGGCGCATGTACTTGTACAGCAGTCGTCTGATGAAAGTTAAGAACAGAAAGCCCAATAATCAAGTCAAAATTGTGTGCATAATAGACAACTGGAGAACAACTCTCAGACACCTGTAAGGAGACAGTCGTCTGTATATTGTTTGTCGGTCGCCTGTTAAAAGTCCAAAATGCACAACTTAGAGAATTGAAAGATGAAGTCCTAGGAAAAGGTTTCTAAAGACTTCATAGGCTAGAATGAGTGAAGTGTGTGAGCTCCAACAATAATCTACTTCAAAACTACATTCTAATGAGAAAGAAGAGAGAATAAAAAGATTACATTTGATTTAGTTTCTCTTCTTTCTCTTGAATGATCTTGAAGTCTTTTTGAAGTCTTTGAAGCACCATTCTTTATCTTTGATCACCCAATCTTCAACTATGAGCTTTGATTGATCTGCATGGCCATCCATTACTATTTGATCGTCATGATAAACTTAGACAAGGGATTAACTACATGGAGGAAATTAGTCACAAGTATTTATGTTTTCTCATCATCAAAACCAAGTAGGGAGAAGTCCAATACTTAACACACATTTCCACATGCCGAAATTGATCTTTCCATCATACTTCTTAATTTTGAACTTCGTATTGGACACGATAGTCCGAGCCGCTGGAGCATGACCTTCAGAAGTCGACTTCTTTGAGGAACTGTAATCACCACAGTTACTAATCTTCACTTCATACTTTGATCTCCGAAACAGATATGCTCTGGTACCAATTTTTTGTGTGCAAACGCAGAAGACTAGGACTGTCGGACAATCGAGACAGGGACGAACAACCAAATAATCAATGGAGCACTATAAAAGATATCAATGTTAGGCCATTGACCGGCCAAGGGAACACCAATAATATTTATTACAAAAGGAAAGAATGCATACAAATATTCTCTCTTCACAATGAAGAAGAAGCACCCAAATTCTCTCCAAAGTTCTCAATAATATCTCTCAAAGTTGGCTCTCACAAATGGCGGCTCAAAGTTCTATATATGTGTTCCACTTAGAAACCCTTGTCATCGTTTTACAATTTATAAACCACAAGTGCACGACTGTCGTCGTAGCGATGTACATGTTGTCCGTAGGGAGGATGGCTAATCGACTACCAGTTTCCTCTTAGGTTATTTGTTAGCTACGTGAATCGATGGATTAATCTATGAAATTCATAGAATCACAAAGATGCACGAGAGGAATAAGAATACCAATCAAAAGAATAATAAAACGCAGTAAAGAAAGCAATAAATACTTATCTCATTGAATCCCAAGCAAAGGTTGTCAATCCTAAATTACAATCCATGAGAAAAGCAATCTAAACTAATCTAACTGTAATCTTACTCCTAGAAAACAAGAAAATGGAAAAAACTGGGTAAAACGCACTCACCAACCGCCTCCTTCACTCTTATGGCGCTCAAATCCTTAAATAGAAGCTCCAAAATCCTAGCAGATCGGGCGAAAACCCGACCCAAAATGGCCGCGTCACTCAAACGACGCAGCCGTGTCGTTTTTAGAAAGTTATGCATGCTATTATCTTCGAAATCTCCTCATTCGATCCGGCCTTTTGGAGGAATGAAATGGCCGCTTCGTTGCTGCTTGCTGCTGCCGCTTTTGCTTTGGCTAGAGGAGGAAGTGACACTGCCGTATGGATTAAATCCATAAGGCCGTATGAACTAGACTTCATACGGCCGTACGGTGGCTACTAATTTTTCATTCATACGGCCATATGGAAATCCCATACGGCCGTATGGAATTTCAATACTACAGAATTATTAGCCCTTGTACTTGTCTTCACTTGCGACTAATGTAGAATACAATTCATCTACTCTTCCGAATCCAACTTATCCATACAATCCAATTTTCCTCTACAATCCACATTTCCTCTACAATCCAAATTGCCAATATGTATAACTCATCGAATCCTGATTTTTCAATGCAATGTGTAATCGAAGAGCATGGGGAGATGCTACGGCCAACAACAAGACAAGCCTCCTACCAAAAAGGGAATGATTTTTCATCTACGATAAGTGTAGCCAATAAAAGAAATCCGAGCTGGACAATTGAGGAAGACAATGTACTGGTTAGTGCTTATTTAAATATCAGCAAAAACTCCATTATTGATACGGATCAATCATGCACAACATTCTGGAACAAGGTGATAAAGTACGTCATTGAGTTCCAAACTGGTGGAGCCATTCGAGGGTACAAGTCTTGAAAAAATCATTGTTGCTATTTGAATGTGCATGTTTCCAAGTTTATAGGAGCCTACAATCAAGAAATGGCACGAACGAAGAGCGGTGATTCTGAAAATGATGCCATATTCACTGCCCATAAAATTTATGAAAGTGACACGGTAAAGAAGTTCAACTTAGAGCATGTATGGCACATGTTGAATGATGGTCTAAAATGGATGTTGGTAGGCCAAGAGAACTCATCCAAAGGAACGAAAACAATGAACATGGAAATTATTCATCATCTTCAAAGGCGAGTACACCGTCTGAGCCGAATACAACTACTGAGCCCAATACACCTACCAAGCAGAATACACCAACTTATGTTGGTGATATCACGGAAGATGTGCCTATTATAATCCATCCAATTGGTGTGAGAGCTGTAAACATAAAAGCTAAGGCGAAGGAAAAATCAATGCCTACAATGGCAGAAGGAATGTTCGATACATTCTCAAAAATTGCGAAAGTGATGCCCAAAAGAGTGGCATGAACCAGGATTTCATTGATACACGAAGCAGGCAGGCAAATGCAATGGAAAACACTGCCTGCACGAAGAAGTTAGAAATGTATTCAAAGCTGCTTGCAAAGAAAAATCTATCAACTCAGGAAGAACTTTTTAGGACGATTGGAGGTAGAGTTGTTTCCAAAATAGTGTTGTCCTAGTTATAAAATCAGTCTTTTAATTTCCAATTGTTTATGCCTATTGTATCTTATGTATGTTATTTGAATGAATATATTGTGGTTTTAAAAACAGCCGTTGCAAATTAGCAATTAAAAAATAGACATTGCAAATTAGCAATTAAAAATAGCCGTTAAAAAGTAGCTGCTGCACACTAGACATTAAAAACTAGATGTTGCATTCTAACCATTAAAAACTAGTCGTTGTCATATGGAGTCATATATATAACCTTCAGCTCATCACTTTATTACATACAACATTAAAATTTGAGAAACATATTGCAATTTCTTCGACTACTACTACTTTTATCGAGTCAGACGAAGTTGATGTTGCAGAAATAGTCCCCATGATCAATTTTATGCTCAATGAGTTCCTAAGCATGCCAAGCATTTCTCCAAGCATGGTCGAGCCTCCACGCCGTAGAGCAACCATAGATCGAGGTCGTGTAGCTAGTCATAATCGTCTTTACAGAGACTACTTCGCCGACCCACCAATTTACAACGATAGTCAATTTCGGGTTAGATTTCGAATGAGGATGCTTGTATTTCTTCACGTAGTAGATGCCCTTAGTAGTCAATTCTCATACGTTCAGTAATGTGTTGATGCTTGTGGTAGTATCGGTCTTTCACTGTTACAAAAATGTACTGCGGCTATGCAGGTGTTGGTTTATGGAGTATTGGCTGATGCAGTTGACGATTATGTGCGAATTGGCAAAACCACTGCTCAAGACTATCTTAACAATTTTTTCAATTGTTTGTTTCGATTTTCAGAGAACAGTATATGAGAAGGCCAAACACCACTGATACTCACCGGCTTCTAAGTGTAAGTGAAGCACGTGGCTTCCCAGAAATGTTCGAAAGTATCGATTGCATGCATTGGGAATGGAAAAATTGTCCATCGGCATGGACATGACAATACACACGAGGAGATCATGGATCAACTACAATCGTACTTGAAGCAGTCGCATCGTATGATGAATGGATATGGCATGCATTTTTCAGCGTTCCAGGTATGTGCAATAATATAAATGTATTGGATTGTTCACCATTTTTAACGATGTTTATGAAGATTGATCTCCTTATGTTCAATTTACAGTTATCGTAACGAATATGACTTGAATATTACTTGGTCGATGGTATCTATCTATCGTATGCTACGTTAGGCCAATCTATTCCTCTACCACTGTTCGCAAATGCTCAATTGTTTACTGCTAGGAAAAAGGCTACCAGAAAGGATGTAGAGCGTGCCTTCGGCATTTTTACAGTCAAGATTTGCAATTATTAAAGGTCCAGCTTGAATGTACCAAGTAAACCTATTTGGAAAAATAATGTGGGCTTGTATCTTATTACACAATATGATTATGAAGGACATATGTACGCTACACAATATGAGTTTCAACAATACGATCAACTTCGGAATGCCAGTACGAACTGACAATATTCTTCTAGTGCAACCGCAGACTTGGTGAGATATATTCAGACTAGAGGTCGAACTTGCGACAAGCAACTACACATCCAATTAAGAATGACTTGATGGAGCATATCTGGTCATTAAAAAGCAATGTAATTTAATTGTATTTGAATCTATGCATGGCAATGTAATTTTATATTTAAAATTTTTTTATGTTTTCACTTTTATTGAATCTATGCATGGCAATGTAATTTTATATTTAAATTTTTTTTATGTTTTCACTTTTATGCATTTCGTAGTTCAAGTTGAGCAAAAATTATTTATGAATATTGAAATCTATGCAATATGGTTCCAAATTTAAAAATATCAAAATTGATAACTTTGGAGGAAACCCGACGTCTGATTTAGAAAACATTAATGATAAGACATCTGGTTCTTCTGAATCAGACGGATGGTTTCATGGGGGGGAATCCCGATAGATCAGACTTCTGATGTGTCGATCAGACGTCTGGTTGACACATCAGACGTCTAATCCGTTTGAAATCAAACTAGTCTGACGCACCAAAAGTAGATCAGGCGACTGGTGGGTATCGGCCAGGCGTATAATATACTCTAGATTTGAAAAAAAAATAGTAGTGTAACGACTGGTTTTCGTGTAATTGGATTATCTATATTAAAATATATGCTTGGTGGATTTTTTCCTTGGATGTGTGGTTTTCGTCGCCATAGCTTTCACTTTCGATCGTTTCATCGTGATTTTCTAGCTTCTTCCTTCGATCGTCGATTTCGGAGTAAGTCATTCGTGACGAGCTCCAAATCGCTCATATCTTAGAGTATAAATCGATCCTAGAAGCCATAGAAATCTTCCCGAAGCTTCGCGCTTCGAATCGACACTTTTCGTGCACGTTAGTTGGTTCAAGAAGGAGAACCAACCGACTAGATTTCAATCTAGTCGGTCGGCAATCCTTAATGGACCGACTAGTGGGCTTTGATTATAATTCAGGAGTTACTGTATCTGTTTAGTCGGTCTAAGTTCATCTTTCGACCGACTAGTTGTCAAACTAGTCGGTTAAGTTTTGTACTCAAACCGACTAATTCCTAGTTCTTCTGTACAGCCGAGTTACTGTTCATTCATAGTCGGTCTAAGAACGTTCATCGACCGACTAGATGCCAAACTAGTCGGTCAGCTGTTGTTCATTGACCGACTAAATCCAAATCCTATTTTCGTTCAGAAGTTACTGTTTACACTTAGTCGGTCTGCGTTAGTTGACCGACCGACTAGTTGTCAAACTAGTCGGTCAGTGGTTGCTCTTTGACCGACTAGTCTGTGTTAAAACCCTAATTTCTGGGCAACCGCCAGCCCATCCTATTTATACCCCTCCCAAACATTTTCTTCTTCCTCCACTCTACCCAAAACCCTAGTTTCTCCCCCATTGAGCCCACATCTTCCTCCAAGCCTTATTCCTTCATTCCAAGCCCAAGATCCATCATCTAAACCCTCCATCAACTCATTCTACCTCTCATCTTCCCCAAATCTCCATCAAATCCCCAAAATCCCCCAAAAACCCTAGTTCTCCAAACTTCTCCATCCTTTCCAGATCTGATCCATAGGTTCTCCGGAGTGTTTCTTCCGCCTCCTCACGGTAAGAAATCGATCTCTCGATGTTTTCATAACCTATTTGTATTTTTATGAAACCCTAATGAAATTTCATGTTGTTTGATGATTGTTTCTCCATAACAGCGATTTCCCCCGTAGATTAGCATCCGCGAGACGAACCTTCGTGATCGTCATCCCCGGTGCTAGGCAAGTGAAACTTGCCACTTAGGGTTTAGGCCATGTTTTAGGCCATTTGCTTGTTGTAGGCGTAAAAGAGACTAGGCGACGAAATGATACTCGCCTAGGCGCAAATTGGGGAATTAGCTTGACAACGAAGCTAGTTCTGACATATATCATGTTGCACAATTACCATGTCATGTTTACTTTCCATTAACGGTACGCAAATTAATTGTCATGTCATTGCATTCTTTAAGTGTTTCTGTGATTGCGTAGCTTCTCTACAATGCTTGTGTTCCTGTCTCGTGTTCCAGAAGCAGGCCATGTGTTGGTTGATAGCCAATGCCCGAATTGCTTGTTTCCGGCTAGGTGCACCCCTACGCCAAATGTTTAGAATGCGAGCTCCTGTGCGGGGCAACCCCGGCTCATTTATTGAGCTCATGTGCGGGGACCCTGGCTCGATTACGTGTGCCAAATGTTTATGAATCATGAACTAGAATGCGAGCTCCTGTGCGGGGCAACCCCGGCTCACTTGCTGAGCTCATGTGCGGGGACCCTGGCTCCATTACGTGTGGGTATTGGGGGTAAGAGTTAAGCGGCCATTCAACTGGGAGTCTGCCCGATCAGCAACTGCAGTGGTAAGGCGTAAACTCTGGGTTTGGGGTAGTTGTTAAGCGGCCACTCAGCGTGAATGTGAAACCGTTCAGCTGTAAGGTGTAAACATCTACAAAACAACGTGAATAGTGAATTGATTGAGATTGTTAGTAGCTTGGCTACTCTTGTCTTGTCTTGTCCCGATAATTGTTCTCTTGTACAAATTGTCTTGCCATGTCTTGTTTGTACACTCATGTTATAACTGCCATGTCATGCATACTATAACTGCTAGGTTGCTAGTTTACCTTCCTTTCAGTTTCCTTGCGCAAGTCTTTCCAGACTTGCTGACATGTGCCCCTCTCTCTTTTGGGTGTCACATGTTAGACCTAGAGCCAGAGCCTTGTTGCAGGGGATATGGTGTTGCTGATGCTGATGTTTGCTGTGGTGGTGAGTGGACAACAGGGGCCTGTCTTGAAGACCGCTCGTGTTCACTTCCTTGTTTAGGTTTGCTGTTAGTTGTTGGTGCGTGGCACCCTTGTTTAGGTTTGCTGTCTTGAAGACCGCTCGTGTTCATTTCCTTATTATCATTGTTGTTTCGTTTCGCTTTGCAAGGACTTGCCATAATAAGTGTTTTTATACGCTTATCAGACTTGGAGCTTCATGGCTTCAAGTTTGTGCGGACCTTCTCACGTCTCGCCTCCACATTTTTGGGAAGCGGGGCGTGACAGGTTTTAGTGGTGGCCCATGCAGGTCCATTTGCAAATGCGAACTATCGGAACAACAATAATAATTATAGAATGTCCATTAAATAAATTAGAACATCCAAGTTATAAGCCCGGAGTCTAGGATTTTAGCGTTCCTATGCCTTAGGTGGCTAGTAGGCGTGTTAGAGCACCTGTCCCAGCTTGATAGGAAATCCATTAGGTCAGGACTATAGTGAGACTTAGTTAGAAGTTTGTGCTTGCTAGTTAGGGATCCTTGATTGTTAGTTAGACTCCATGCTAGTGATCGCTATGATAGTCTTAAGAGTTACCTTAGTGGTTCCTGTCTAGCCCTGACCATGATAGATTCGTAGGATTTCTTTAGCCGTTCGCTTGGGTTCATCGATTTCAGACCCAGCTGAACTCATTTCATCGCGGTCTAGCCCTAGAGAGTCTTAGCGCTTAGTTCCAAAATCTTTGGTTGGTTGACCGTAGGAGTTTCCGTAGATTTTCCTAAGTCATAACCTAGGCGTATTTATGTTTTGATCATCCGACCAAATCCCTTTGCCTTTAGTTAACCCGATGATTAGAACCCCCCCCCCCCTGATTCAATCTTTCCTGGTCACTACACTTTGGTATTACTGACCGTAGATCTTCATCATGGTTTTCTTGCATTGTGATTTAGGTGCATGCCTCACACAACCACATTCATTGCCCTCGATTCACATGATCCCCTCCTTACTATTATCGTTGACCTTTCAAATCTTTCCCGTTGCAAATCTTGATTCTTCCAAAGTCGTTTCCAAATTTTCCTTATTAAAAGTTTCCACTTGATTAGAATTTTGTTTTAAACCTTCTTTCAATATATTACCATTACTCCCATTTGAGCTCAAAGTTATTCTTAGATTTTGAAAAAACTATTTGGCCGTAATTTTAAATTACTATCTTGTAACCATTTTCTAACCTATATCTTCGCTTCTCGATCTCAAAACTTTACTACTATTTCGATGATTCGATATACCACCTCTCCTACTATCGCGAAATTCATTTTAGCTATTTACTATACGTGCTTTAAAATACTTCTTTCAGGATAAATAGAACTCCAATTAATTTATAAATATATACTAATTACAAGTTTGTCGTACGCGTACTTCAAGTCTTTTACCAACCCATTCTTGTGGCAAATCCTTGTTTCCCCTAAAAGTATTTTCGATGTTCCTCTTTCGCTAAGTTTGAATTTGTTCGCGAACTTTTAATATATATATTAGGTTTTGTACTCTTTCGCGACTTAAATTTATTTGTTCTTTTAAACATTGAAACTTTTGTCGAGATTTTTGATTATTAGTTTATAATATTCTTCAGCCTATATTTTCATATCAATATAAATGACTTGCCTCTTTTCATATACCAATTTTCTTCTGAACCATGCTTCTGTTTTTCCTAACCTGAATTATAATTTTCTTTTCTTACTTATGCCATTAAAACTTATTCGAATACCGCATCATGTTTGCTTCTTACGTACCTTTCAAGTCACATGGGACTTCAGCTTTCAGCGAGTCGATTTTATGCTCAACTTTTTCCCTAGTTCAGAATTTTGTAAAATTACTTTTCGAAATCCTTTCCTGATTTAGACCTCCAAAATTCGGTTTTAAAGCTTACTACCAACTTAATAATTCTATATATGTATATATTTCCCCCACTTACTTCCATACCACTAAGATGTTATTATCTTTCCATTCGTCATACATATTTCTAAAAATGATTTCTAAAGTAGAACTTCAATTAATTTTTGTATATCAGTACTACGACCGTTATGCTCCTCGTTTCCCCTATTTCAGATTTTTGTAAAAAAATCATTATTTCATAACCTTTTCTGATCTAGACCCTCCATAAATTTGATTTTTAAGTTTCACTACAAATTTTGATAATACTACTAATAAGCTATTGTTATCTTTCCGTTCACCCTACATGCCTTTAGAATAATTTCTAAACTAAATTGAATTTCGAATGTTTTCATATATCCGCACCAGGCTCGTGGTGCTCGTATGTTAAGAGCTTTGTGTAAAGCAGTCTCTTTTTGGCAAATCCTGATTCCTCTAAAAAGTAGTTTCAATATTGATTACTTTAAATTTTCCCTGGCTTAAGGATTTTGAAAGCATTCAACCTAAGTTTAAATTTTTCAATTAATTTCATTTCAACTTTGCGAACGTTATTAAGTTACTACCGTGTAATATTTTCTAAACTACGACCTCAAAATTCGTGTGAATGATTCACTTTCTTTTAATGACCTTACGTGAGCCAATGAACCGTTTTCTCCTATTATGTATATTCGACTCAAACTTATTTCAAACAATTTGTTTTGTCGACCTCTAAATATTTTTATACGGAAAAGGACTCCAACTTTGAAGTGTGAAAGTTTTCAAACTTTTCGTATTTTAGAATATGTTATTTACACTATTTTCCATGTGTCCTAATGGAGCATCATTACATCATTACACAACCGTTTTCATGCTTTTCGATCCTTCTATTCGTTACGCTCTTGATTTTAATTTCGTTCCTTTTGTCTAGCCAATAGAGCTTGTCGTCGCTGTGTCGACCTTAATATAGTTTGGTGGGCCCCATTAGTGTAATTTGATGTGTCGTCGTAGTGTATTTAATTCCATGGTGCATATGAAGTTGTTTGTGGTTGGTATTGGTATATTGTGTGTAGGTAGTTATGTATTAGCTGCATGAGTGTAAGTGTGATACACATATGATAGTAGGATTATAATGTTTGATTGGTATTACTTGTTTTTATGAGATGTCGTATGCGTGTATACCATGAGGTATCCCCGACTACTGCATATCTTAACTTATGTATGAAGTGAATGTGTATTGATGTACCAAGTATAGGTGGATGGATATGGTATGAATATATACGATGCTTGGGTGTGACTATAGGTAAATACTTTTATTAGGGAGAGTATTGTAATTATAGGTGTGCTGATGTTTGTAATAATATCATGGTATATGAAGTGATTGAAATATGTGATATTACCTGGTTAGACATTAAGGGTGTTTGACATTTAGATATGTCTGTGGTTATGTTGGTAGACGTGTATGCATTAGATAGTATTGGCATATATATGGATGCTATGTTATGTATATGGAATTATTCTGCTATGATTTTGAGTCTCACTCAAGCTTGAGTGGGTACACTCTACGTACATTGGTGTATTGTATGTGGTTGGTGTATAATGATGGATGATATATGTATAATGTTTGGATTGTTTGTGCCTGGTTGTGTTACGCACACGACTGTGGGTGGCCATACCAATATATAGTTATGTGAGTTGGTCTTGTGGTATAGTTATTCACTAAGGATTTGGTTGCGTGAATATATGTGCGCTAGCTAAACTAGGTGCGTAGATGTGCTAAGCATATAGTGGTGTGATTGGTGTATATATGAATGAAATAATAGCGTGTGTGGGTGTGCACCATGCACGGGTAAGTATGTGATAGTTATAGGAATTGGTGACTATGGTATGTGTGGTGTGTCGTGATTATATCTATAGGACTATATTTGGAGTGATAATATGGTGAAATGTGTGCATGCATTTGAATGACTATAAATTGTGAAATTATAATGATGGTGAATGTAAATTAGATATAGTGAACTTGTTTTAACAATCGTATGGTGTGATTTCGCATGTTGATTGTTTGGCGCATACTAGGAGATATAGGGACTAGTGTACTCTTATTGTCTTGTCCATAGGTAGTTACTTATACGTGTAGATTCCGATGGTATTTTCTAGTGTGAAATTATTTTCAAATAAGTAAGAGACTTGGTTATTTTCATATAGTGTGTAATAAGTGTTTTATAGTTATATGGAATATACTTGCCTATATGAATGATTTGAATACGTGAATGGAGTTGTTTGATTATAATAAGTATAAGTGTACTATGTGCGTGAATATATATTTACTTCCGTGGTGTTAATAATTGACTACCTAGAGTATATATATAAGCACTTGAAATGAATGTACTTGGTTGAAATTTTGATGTGATATTGATTGATGGTAGTTACTAGGGTGACTAGATATAGCTATAGTTAGAAAGTCCGAGGACGGACTTTATTCTAAGGTGGGTAGGATGTAACGACTGGTTTTCGTGTAATTAGATTATCTATATTAAAATATATGCTTGGTGGATTTTCTCCTTGGATGTGTGGTTTTCGTCGCCATAGCTTTCACTTTCGATCGTTTCATCGTGATTTTCTAGCTTCTTCCTTCGATCGTCGATTTCGGAGTAAGTCATTCGTGACGAGCTCCAAATCGCTCATATCTTAGAGTATAAATCGATCCTAGAAGCCTTAGAAATCTTCCCGAAGCTTCGCGCTTCGAATCGACACTTTTCGTGCATGTTAGTTGGTTCAAGAAGGAGAACCAACCGACTAGATTTCAATCTAGTCGGTCGGCAATCCTTAATGGACCGACTAGTGGGCTTTGATTATAATTCAGGAGTTACTGTATCTGTTTAGTCGGTCTAAGTTCATCTTTCGACCGACTAGTTGTCAAACTAGTCGGTTAAGTTTTGTACTCAGACCGACTAATTCCTAGTTCTTTTGTACAGCCGAGTTATTGTTCATTCTTAGTCGGTCTAAGAACGTTCATCGACCGACTAGATGCCAAACTAGTCGGTCAGCTGTTGTTCATTGACCGACTAAATCCAAATCCTATTTTCGTTCAGAAGTTATTGTTTACACTTAGTCAGTCTGCGTTGGTCGACCGACCGACTAGTTGTCAAACTAGTCGGTCAGTGGTTGCTCTTTGACCGACTAGTCTGTGTTAAAACCCTAATTTCTGGACAGCCGCCAGCCCATCCTATTTATACCCCTCCCAAACGTTTTCTTCTTCCTCCACTCGACCCAAAACCCTAGTTTCTCCCCCATTGAGCCATCATCTTCCTCCAAGCCTTATTCCTTCATTCCAAGCCCAAGATCCATCATCTAAACCCTCCATCAACTCATTCTACCTCTCATCTTCCCCAAATCTCCATCAAATCCCCAAAATCCCCCAAAAACCCTAGTTCTCCAAACTTCTCCATCCTTTCCAGATCTGATCCATAGGTTCTCCGGAGTGTTTCTTCCGCCTCCTCACGGTAAGAAATCGATCTCTCGATGTTTTCATAACCTATTTGTATTTTTATGAAACCCTAATGAAATTTCATGTTGTTTGATGATTGTTTCCCCACAATAGCGATTTCCCCCGTAGATTAGCATCCGCGAGACGAACCTTCGTGATCGTCATCTCCGGTGCTAGGCAAGTGAAACTTGCCACTTAGGGTTTAGGCCATGTTTTTGGCCATTTGCTTGTTGTAGGCGTAAAAGAGACTAGGCGACGAAATGATACTCGCCTAGGCGCAAATTGGGGAATTAGCTTGACAACGAAGCTAGTTCCGACATATATCATGTTGCACAATTACCATGTCATGTTTACTTTCCATTAACGGTACGTAAATTAATTGTCATGTCATTGCATTCTTTAAGTGTTTCTGTGATTGCGTAGCTTCGCTACAATGCTTGTGTTCCTGGCTCGTGTTCCAGAAGCGAGCCATGTGTTGGTTGATAGCCAATGCCCGAATTACTTGTTTCCGGCTAAGTGCACCCCTACGCCAAATGTTTAGAATGCGAGCTCCTGTGCGGGGCAACCCCGGCTCATTTACTGAGCTCATGTGCGGGGACCCTGGCTCGATTACGTGTGCCAAATGTTTATGAATCGTGAACTAGAATGCGAGCTCCTGTGCGGGGCAACCCCGGCTCACTTGCTGAGCTCATGTGCGGGGACCCTGGCTCCATTACGTGTGGGTATTGGGGGTAAGAGTTAAGCGGCCATTCAACTGGGAGTCTGCCCGATCAGCAACTGCAGTGGTAAGGCGTAAACTCTGGGTTTGGGGTAGTTGTTAAACGGCCACTCAGCGTGAATGTGAAACCGTTCAGCTGTAAGACGTAAACATCTACAAAACAACGTGAATAGTGAATTGATTGAGATTGTTAGTAGCTTGGCTACTCTTGTCTTGTCTTGTCCCGATAATTGTTCTCTTGTACAAATTGTCTTGCCATGTCTTGTTTGTACACTCATGTTATAACTGCCATGTCATGCATACTATAACTGCTAGGTTGCTAGTTTACCTTCCTTTCAGTTTCCTTGCGCAAGTCTTTCCAGACTTGCTGACATGTGCCCCTCTCTCTTTTGGGTGTCACATGTTAGACCCAGAGCCAGAGCCTTGTTGCAGGGGATATGGTGTTGCTGATGCTGATGTTTGCTGTGGTGGTGAGTGGACACTAGGGGCCTGTCTTGAAGACCGCTCGTGTTCACTTCCTTGTTTAGGTTTGCTGTTAGTTGTTGGTGCGTGGCACCCTCGTATGTATGTTATTCTTTGTTGGCCATGTCTGGGCCTTAGACCCTTTTTCTTTTAGCCTGGTGGCTTTTCTGCGATATTGTAATTTGTTTATGGACATTTGGAGATTCAATAAAATGTCATCTCATTTCCTTATTATCATTGTTGTTTCGTTTCGCTTTGCAAGGACTTGCCATAATAAGTGTTTTTATACGCTTATCAGACTTGGAGCTTCACGGCTTCAAGTCTGTGCGGACCTTCTCACGTCTCGCCTCCACATTTTTGGGAAGCGGGGCGTGACAAGTAGGCTAGTGGATAACCAGACATTTGATAGGGTTACACCATACTCTGGTAATCCACGGCTAGCAACTTGCGGGACAACCATTCAGCCCCAGATGCAGCCCTCTATTGGAAGGGTGTAGGGATTGAATCTAACTTTGCCATGGCTCAGATTCAGCCCCGTGGGTTCAGCCCTCCATTGCGAGTGAACTAAGGGCCTGTTCTTTTCTTCGAATCCGCGGGAGAGAAAGTGTTTTTAACACTGTTCACACACTATTGCCTGACAGATCGCTGGATTCCTTGCGGGCTATTTTTGTGTTGTTCGTTTGGCCTTTTGGATTGTGGGGAAGAAAGTCCGACGTGGCAATCAGAAGAAAGAATCCATCGGGGGTTTTTGTAATCGCAGCTTGGTGCTCTGATTACGCAGGAATCTCACATTGCATGTGGGCCCCTCTCCTCCCTCCGCCAATCAGCAAATTTTCACTCATTTATTTTTTCTTTTTTTGCTCCTTTTTTGGCTGCAGCGCGTGAACCTGTGGGGCCCCCGCTAAATGCACTACTTATTTCACTATTTGTACTAGATTAATTAAATCAAATATTAATTAGATATTATATTAATTAATTAATTAATTTTTAAGTATTTAGTTTAGTTATAAATAGCACAAATTAATTTTGAGTGGACCCCACACCACTTTCTTCATCCAACTTTCTTTTACTAAAAGAACACACTATACGGAGTGGGACCCACCTCAACTTTCCAACTCCACAATCCAATCCCACTTTCAAACAAAAGAACACACTACAGACAAATTTCTCTCTCATCAGATTCCACACTTCTCAACTTTCCCAATTTTAGGGCATGTTCTTTACCTGGATAGTTGGCCGAAGAATCCTCATTTCTTCACTATTCCCTAACTGTTCACGGGAATCCAGTTTTTAATTCCTATGGTCTGTTCTTTTGGAGTTGGGGGGGATTTGGAATTCTCGCCGACGTGTCGCCTGCAAATGGGAATCCACGGGCTCAAAAGCAACCGGAGCAAATAGCTCCGATTACAAAGGAATCCCACATTTTGTGGGCCCCCTCTCTCTCCCGTTGAAGCGCCCGTTCCTTTTTTTTGTTGCTGCTATGTTTCGGTTCCAGTGAGTGAGAATGAGTGGGGCCCCTCTATGTACATCCTTCATTACAAATTTTATACCCTATTAGATATTTCAAGTATTATTTAACTAGTATATTAATTAATTAATTATTTTAAGTTTAGATACAAATAGCATACAAAAAATTTGAGTGGACCTCACACAACTTTTTTCATCCAACTTTCTTCAACCAAAAGAACACATTACACTGAGTGGGACCCTACTCAACTTTCCAACTCCACAATCCAACCACACTTTCCAACAAAAGAACAAACTACACACCAATTTCTCTCTAATCAGATTCCACACTTTCTCAACTTTCCCAATTATACTTTCCAACAAAAGAACAGGGCATAAGAAGCACAACGATTCAAACCCGTTAACAAAACAATAGCAATACTGACAATCTTATCATAAGATCCTGCTTTCATGAAAGGAGTGCTCTATTCGACATAACAAGTTGAAGTTTGACAATTATTAAGCAGGCAATTAATCTACGCAAGTCTCGCGGCATCGCGAACGAATCAATTACCAATCGACTTTACCAATGTCTCCGGCCTCAGCCGGAGTCTTCGGGCAAAAGCATCGAGCGATGCGAGGACATCCCTCAAACGCTGTTCAGTCTCAGGGTCGATCAAGTTCCCATCACCGTCGAACTTCATCGGCGGCTGGCGCCCAAACACGTACAGCTCCGGCTTGTTGATGAAATGGATGTCGAGGAAAACCCCGACTTGCCGCAGATGGTGCTGCATCCGTGACCCTCCCGATCCTCCGGCGGCGCTGACGATCGCCGCGGCCTTGTCGGCCCAAACATTCGGGGGCCTCGATCCCCAATCAAGAGCGTTCTTCAATGGCGCTGCAAAATTGTTATTAAGAGATTAAGCTAGGTATTGATGATGGCATTGTCGATTTGGCATAGCATAGTATAAAGTGAGGTACGTGGGATGGAGTAATTGTACTCGGGAGTAGCAAACAGGATGCAGTCGGCTTCAAGGATCCTCTTCCTGAAGGCCTCGACGGGCGCGGGAAACGTGGATCCTGCCTCGAGATCTGGGTTCACAAAGGGAAGGCCGGAAACATCCACGTACTCCATCTCCATCTCACCGCTGCTGCACATCTCCATTGCTGTATTGGATCATTCACATCAAAACGAAACGATAAGAGTAGTCATGATATTGTGATGGTCGACGTTTATGATTGCCGGCAGCGACCGACCTGATCGGATGAGCCCGTGGTTGCAAGAAGCCTTGCGGAGCGAGCCGCACACGGCCGCGGCTTTGATTTTCGCCGGCTCTGCGGCCTTTTGCTCAGCGCCTGCTTCCATTTTCCTCCCCCAATCAGTCGGTTTCCTTCTTTGAGTCTTGATGGCTTCAACTTTGATGTCAGACGACGGGTTCAGACCCACCTCGAAACTATGACACAAGTTGCACAAAGGGACAAGAAGGTTTGTGTTATAAATCAACTATTGGGGGAGGAGCCCCCAGCTCTTTATTTATAGGCAATTGGGGAATACAGATATGTGCTTACAATGATATTGGCCTATCTCTAGGATAGCCCAGAATCTCACCCAACTACGGTTAAATAACCGTTCACAACACTCCCCCTTATCCAGCCATAGGTGTGGACTCTGCTCGTGAATGCTTCAGGATTCTGAGCGTATAAGAGTCTCACATGGGGGGATACTTCAGGATCCTGAGTTGGTGAGATTTGCATCGTTAAAACCTCTAGCTATGGAAAACCCAGTGGGAAAAACCATAGTTAAAGAAAAAGAGTGCAAACGCTCTTTAACTCCCCCTGATTTGTACAAGTGACTCTGCTCATGAATACTTCTGGATTCTGAGCGTCACAGAGGGGTGGATACTTCGGGATCCAGAGTTGATTTGATTCTCCTCGTTAAAACCTTTGTCTATGGAAAACCCAGTGGGAAAAACCATAGCTAAGGGAAAAGAGTACAAATTCCCTCAACTCCCCCTGATCTGTAAAAGCTCTTAGGCTTTCAGATCTCTTAGGCTTATCTCATCATTCCTATTTACAATATTCCGAAAATGTACACAGATTACAAATTTTGTCACCATCAAGCAGCTGCTGAATCCAGAAACTCTGGAGAAGTTGCTAAGTTTCGTCGCCTCTGATGTGGTCTTCAGACTATATGGTTAGCTCCATAGAACCAGCCTCTATCCCAGTCGTCACTGGGATGTGATGTACATCCAAGCGTCCTACAATACACCATTGGTGTGATTCTGGGATGGTGAGGATCTCGGAATGATAGGATGATGTTGCCTTCATAAGTTGCTTTGCAGATCTGCAGGGGATGGTCATCCCACTGTGGGTACCCATTCTGTGATTTATCAGTATAGGGACCGGACCTGTAACCTGCATTTGCACAAACATTGGAGGATGCTACTATAATTTGTAAGTCCAAATCTTTCGACCCTTGGAGGAAGCGCAGAAGGCTTGACTCCGGTCTAATGGCCCTAGTGAGGTGCCAACTATCTCTGGCTAATGAGTTAACTGTAACTGCTATATCGGGACGCGTGCAGTTTAGCCAGGAGTGCATGATTGCACTTAGATAAGGGACTTTAGGACCAGTTATATCCTCCCCCTCTTCCAGCGATCGGAAGGGTTCTTTTTTGTACATCCATTGAGTATACCACCGTAGGTGTACTTTGGATGACAATGGTCCTTTTAATTTCTCCAACGCGCTTCTGGGCGTTTATAACAGGATTCTATGAGCCATGACTTTATTTTTGCCTAGGTCTTTTTATTTCATGTTTAAAAGTCAGGCTTGTACATTTATTTCGGTTTTCTCTTCAGGAGATCCGATGAGATGTTAGTTGTCTACAACTAAGATCTCTAATCATGTTCTTTGCACAGATGCAAAGATAACCTTCAGTAGGAATCATTGACTTGTCAAGTGATTCTCTTGGTTGTACATTTATTTATTATTCTTATTGTTTCTTCATTTGAATAGACGTCCCGAAGTCTATTCAGGCGTTTTAAGGAAATGTGGAAATTATCTTTACAAGATATCCACGAGGGTATGCCGTCACAACATCCAATAACGGCATATCAAAAATTTTCCTTCGCCAAATCGTAAGGTATTCGCTTTTGATAACTTAGGGAGACAGATGCATCATTTATAAGACATGCTCATTTGAATTTGTTCGATCCCTAGTTTCAGCGAAGTTTTCCTTGGGCTATAGGTTGTACCGTATAGCATACGATTTTGTATTTATTTTTCTTATGTTTGCAATACTTTGTTTTATCCACAGGTTTGACACCTTTTGGTGTCTGGACTTCAGGTCCGAACATTTCACGTTTCATAAGTGAGTCCAGCTCATCTTCTATTGCCACGTTCCACATTTTGGCCAATCTCTACGTTTGCCTTCTAGCAACGGAGTGTGGAACGATAATTTACAAACATCATCGCCATTTCGATGTATATGGCAATATGATACGTGAATACATTGTCGACAATTTATGTTCTATCTGTCCAACACCTCCCCAGTACGTACAACATTTACTTAATTTTACTTTTTCCCGGCAATTCCTCTGCAGTGGATTCCGGGAAGGGTGATGGTGTGGACAGGAGCTCATTGTCCTGTGGTAGTATTGTCTTAAGGTCTCCAGGAGTTTCTTGTCCTAGGAGCCTGGTGGTCTGCCTCTTTTCTGTTGAGGATCGGCCACTTCTGCTGCTGGTGGATTGCATCCATTCTCGGGGATGTCAATCCTAGCTGGAGTTTTTGCAGCAGGGATGTGTGATCTGACAATCTTCTGGTTGTCAATAAATGATTCCGGTAATTGGTAAACAGTGTTCTGTATGTGGAGGATCTTCGGGATCTCATCTACACAGTGTATTGTTACCGGATCATAGTGGGTCAAAATTTTTGTATCCCACGTTATAATTTTCTTCGCGCCAGATTTTCTAGTATCTGGGCATATTTTTGGGAAAACTCGTCTCATCGAAATCACAGTCTTCAAGATGTGCCTTAAATGCGTCCCCCGTTTGGGGTTCTAGGTATCTTATAAGTGAGGGTGAGTCAAACCCTGCATGGATACCTAGGCGACGTTGAGTACCGTTTTGGTCCTCTTTGGTGGTGCAATGGGGATTTAAGACTGCGCGACCGAAGATTCTCAGATGAGAAATGTTCGGTGGCATTCCATATGCAAGTTGCATTGGAGACTCTGACCTCCAGAGGGTCTTATTATCATTTACGATGCAGCATGCAGAGTTTGCATGTCCACATGCATCCATAGGCAATCGGGATTTAATGGACGTTCAGTCCATTGGAGTCTACTCTTCAGTGACTCTGCCGACCCATTTTGGGTATGAACATGCGGCACTCGTATGTTCATTTTCTATTTCCCGTTGCTTGGCAGTACTCTTGAAAAGACTGGGAGGTATATTTCCCAACATTAACCAGACTTATTTACAACATTTTATTGTCTGGGAAATGTGCCCGCAACATTTTTATTTTTGTGCCAATAGCTTTGGAAAAGCTAAGTTGCGGGTCTGTAGTAGACACACGTACGAATATTCTGAGGATGCATTTTTCAGTACAGTGAAGTACTGAAATAGCCCACTAGGGGTGGTGGATTTTATCCACATCTATCTCCTTGTATTCTTTTTGAGGAAGCGTGGAGATTCTTTTTCAACTTATCGTGGAGATGGCCTTGCAATTAGTTTTCCCTTATAGTAAGGGATGCGAGGGATTTTTTCCCTTCTGAAGAATCTTCTGGTTCTTCAAGTCATACCCATAGGATAAGATGTGATGCATCATCACAAATCCAGGGTGGCCAAGTCCATCATGCCGGAGTAAAAACTCGGCTGATGTCGGTCACTTCAGGTGCTCCGTTTAATTCTGCTTCCTTTCTCCGAATCTTCGTATGGTGGAGGCCTATAAGGCTCTCAAAACGTTCAAGTGTGGATTTTACTCCTTTTTCTTGAGACGTTGCATACGGTAAATTGTTTTTTTTCATTTACATTTGCTGTTTCCACGTGGAATCCGTTGAAACGGATGTCCTTGAAACTTAGAAAGTTTCTTTTGGAATTCGGAGGGATTAGTGCATCCTTTATTTTTGTGTCGTTTGGGGGCAACAGTGTTGCATTCCCTGGATCTTCAATATAGCCCTGATATTGGGCTTTGTATTGGAAGAGATCGCACATGTTTATTGTCTACTAATTATTTATGAGAGCAGTTTCAAAAGATGAAACATAAAGGCACATGCATATTCAGATAGACATATTCATTTATTGTCTACTAAAATTTTTCAACCAAAACAGATTGCGTAAGACAAAAGCTCTCATAACGTGAGATGTTCTAAACAATTTGCTAAGATAAAAGTAAAGGCTAGTCAAGCATGTCATTATTTTCGAAGTCGTCAGCTGAAAAACTTAACTGGAGCATTAGATGTCATCAGGTTTGTTTCAGCTTTATTTTTCTTGTTCTCTTTATACAAATCATGGAGATGATGCGGAGTTCGGCACACTATGGACCAGTGGCCTTTCATGCCACAATTTTGGCACTGGTCTTCCCATTCCCTCTTGGGTGGGGGTATATCATTTCTATTTTTGTTATTTCTGTGCCTCGTGAACTTCCGCTTACTTTCATTATTTCGCTGCTGTTGTTCATGGCCCTTGGCTTTTATCTGTTGACCCCCCTTCTGTGGTCTTTCTTTTCTTTTATTATCTCTCTTCTTTTTGAAGGAAGAGGAATAGTGAGCTTCTGGTGGGGGGCAGTGCCGGGGAGCGTATATTGTGAGTGGAGAGAAGAAGCTCTCTGTTTTACTCGGCCATGAGTAAACATGACGGCAGCTCGGAATACTTGGTGAACTTGCGTTCACGGTATTGCTGCATGAGTATCGCATTTTTTTTCATGGAAGGACGTATACGTCTTTTCCAGCATGCGATTTTCTGAGACTTTTTCACCACACAACTTCAGGCGTGCGGTGATGCTAAAAAGTGCTGAGTTGTACTCAGCAACGGACTTTAAGTCCTGCAGTCTCAGGTTCTCCCACTCGTATCGTGCCCTTGGGAGTATAACATCTTTCTGATGTTTATACCTGTCCTCAAGGGCAGTCCATAGCTCAAGTGGATCTTCGACCGTAAGGTATTCAGCCTTTACGGTCTTGTCCACATGGCGGCGAATATAGATGATGGCTTACGCCTTCTCTATATCGCTAACATTTTCTTTTTCAGTCACAGCAGCGATGAGGGTCTTTGTCCGCAGGTGAAACTTTACATCTAGCTGCCAGCTTAGATAGTTTCTACCTGATGCTTCCAGTACTTCGAAATTAACGCTTGCAATATTAACCATTTATCTAGCAGAGCACAAACATGCATGAATTAATAATTAATTCAGAGAAAACATTTTCATGCGGAGGCAATATTTAACGAAAAACTAAATGTGTGGATCGGCCAGTCCCACAAGAAAGAGTCCAAAGAAAGTCCACAGTCCAAATTATACAAATTTGCAGCTTAAAGAAAATGAAAATACAACTTTGGAAACCCCGTGGGTCCCATATGATATCTCCATCTTCAAGCGTGGCCTCCATCTCCATGGAAGTTGGTCTTCTTTCTTTGACATTTACATAAATTCCTCACTACAATTTCTCTCAAAAATAAAAGAAAAGTGCGGGAAATAAACTGTGGGACTAAACGGCCGATCCAAAAACCACATTTAGCAATTCATGCAGAAATATTGTGCTCATAACATTTTCATCAGACATTTTCATCACAGGCATCACAGGCATTTAATATTCGCAGAGATGGATAAATGATTTAAACACTTAATAATTATTGGACCACTGGGCAACGTCATACACCGTTAGTTTAGGTTACTAACGGCAGAGCGGTCGCAGGATCTTCCTAATTATTAAGTTTTAAATACAATGCACAACCACGCATATAATATCCAACAGAATATACCAGAGATGCAAAGCATGTAAATATGATTTTTGCAGAAAAAAATCATTACAATGCAAATGTTGTAATTTGAATGGGTTTAATCAATTAAATTGATTAAGAGCCCAAAATTAACATTTTCTTTGTCAGAGGAAAAAGTTTCCCTCATCATCCCAAAAGCCCCCCCAAGAATCCCCAAAAAGTCCTCGCCTGTCCGATATTTGTCCCGTAATTTACCATGATTTTTCACGAATATTTTGCCCTTAAATCCACCTTTTAAATTAATTTTTAGGCTAACAAGTTGCCTTTTGAGGCGAGTTTATAGCCCTTTGCCTCCCCCATTTTTTTTCAGATAAACCAGCCTGCGGGCCTGAAGCCCGCAGTCGACCTATGGGCTTCAGGCCCATAGGGGGGTTTTTTTGGAAATCTGTGGGCCTGCAGCCCACAGATCTGCAGTGGGCTTCAGGCCCACAAATCTGTTTTTTTTGAAAATCTGTGGGCCTGAAGCCCACAGATCTGCTGTGGGCTTCAGGCCCACAGATCTCACTGATTTTTTTAACGGGTTAGGGTTTTGCTGGGGGGGCGCCGCCGCCGTCGCCCCCCTACAGGGGAGGCGCGTCGGAGGCCGTCGCCCCCCGCTGCGGGGGGGGGGGGGGGGGGGGGGAGCGGCGGGGGCGCCCCCCCGCAGAGGGGAGGCGTGGCCAGGGGGCCGCCGCCCCCCGTAGAGGGGGAAGCGGCCAGGGGGCCGCCGCCCCCCTCTGCGGGGGGGGGGGGGGGGGGGGGGACGGCGGGCGCGGGGGCCGCCGCCCCCCTCTGCGGGGCGGAGCGGCGGGGGCCGCCCCCCCTGTAGAGGGAGGGGCGGTCTCGGGGGCCGCCGCCCCCCCTGCAGGGGGGGAGCGGCGGCGGTCGCCCCCCCTGCAGGGGAGGGCGGCGGCAGGGGCCGCCGCCGCCCCCCCTGTGGGGGGTGCGGCGGCTGCTGCCCCCCCCCAATGGGGGGGATGGCGTGGCCGGGGGGCGGCGGCGGCTAGGCCGCCGGCGGGGTTGATTTAGGGTTGATTTTAAGAAAAAGATCCAAAAACCCTAAAAAAAAATTGATTTTTGGGATGAAAAATCCGTCGTTTTCAAGGCGACGATGAATCCCCATGACGATCTTGCGAGATCTAGGGGAGGGGCAATCATACGTATGATTAAAAATATCGTTTTTAGTGTTTTTACCTCTATATCCGTCCTCCGGATATAGCGACGGTTGCTCGAAGCCATACGCGGATGACGACCCTTGATGGAGGAAGCCTTGCACCGCGCTCGTGGATCTCCCGTCTCGCCTTCGCCTTCGCCTTCGCAACGAACGGAAAGAAAATTTTGTGGAAAAGAAAAATTTTTAGAGTCGTGCTGATAACGTGTTATGAATCAACTACTGGGGGAGGAGCCCCCAGCTCTTTATTTATAGGCAATTGGGGAATACAGATATGGGCTTACAATGATATGGGCCTATCTCTAGGATAGCCCAGAATCTCACCCAACTACGGTTAAATAACCGTTCACAACAGTTTGCTATTTTTTTCCATTTTATTTTATTTTTTAATTATGTAACCAATGAGAATTCGTGGTCCAATGATCTTGAGTTCAATAATCATTACTTGTTTTTTGCCACACTAAATGAGGCTTATAAACTTAATATGAGAAGGCCCAATGGCCCAACTCGGAAATGGTCATTCAAGGCCTGGTTCACTCAAGAAAAGGCACATCATACAATTGACGTTACTAAAATGCCTCTGATACGGCTCTATTTGGACGGGCCTAAACTGAGCGGCCCAGACCCGTGTCGCCAGCTCACGGTCCCGGGGAGAATGGGCCAAGTGACGAGGCCCCCACGAGGACGGGAGTCAGACCAGCCTCGGACTTGAGCGGGCGCAATTACCGGCCCGCGTCGGTATGAGCTAACTGCTCCCCTTAAAGCGCGTCCCCTTAATCACCATTACGCCCACCTTAGTGACCAATAAAGGCGTCATGAAGATGGCGGATCGTTGGGGTGAAAATAAAGGGACGTCGAGAAGGTGTGGCCGGGGGCAACTCCAATAAAAGGACTCGAGGGGAAACACACCAAGGTGACACTTTCTGGGATACGTCAATGTCGGTACCGGGGCCAATCCACGATCGCCTGGGTAAAACCTTAACACCCGACGCTCGCCCCAACCTGGGGGGCCGGGCGCGCCCTGGACAAGACCTATGGAGGTGAATAATGAGGAAGCCAAGGACTCTCCCCAGCCCCTCTACTTCTCCGGTGAGGACTTGGAGAAGGTGGAACCGCTGCACGACGAGGCACTAGTTGTCTCAGCCGTCATCGACACCGCCATTGTCCGACGACTACTCGTCGACACCGGCAGCTCGTGCGACATCCTCTTCATATCAACTCTAGAGAGGATGGGGCTGTGGGCCGAAGACCTGGAGCCGTGCTCTGGGCCCGTGATAGGGTTCACAGGCCATTCCATGCCCATCGTGGGGGTGATCCGCCTCCCTGTCACGCTCGGAGAGCCACCCAACTCGGCCACTCTAACGATAGAGTTCGTGGCACTGAGGATTGGGTCGGCGTATAACGGGATCATCGGTTGCCTGCTCCTTAACGCGGCTGGAGCCGTCGTCTCGACCCTCCATCGGGTGGTCAAGTTCCAGACCCCGGGGGGTCGGACATGTCAGAGGCGACCCAGCAAAGCTGAATAACAGCTACCAGCTGGCCGCCACGGAGCACGCCGAGGAGCACAGTAACCCGATGGACCTTCTCGACCAAAGATGCGGCCGAAGGCCCACTTTTGTGGAAGAACCGAAACTCATTCCTGTCACGGACATTGTAATGCACGTATACGTGAAATACCGTTAACGTGTGTGTGTATAGTAATTTTGTTGTGTGCATAAGTAAATTCCCACATGTATGACTATGGTGACTATGATATACCTTGGATATATATGTGATTGCGTGTGGTTGGATAGTACATTGATATTATTGTTAGCAGTCTATTGGCGTTCATTAGCGTGCTTAGCAATTTTAGTTGGTAAGTGTGTATAGTGAAATGGTGTGTTCATAAGAATCAGTGATACTGGGATAAGTACTAATTAAAGATTTTATTATTATTATTGATGTTTGGTAGTTATTTTTGGTGATGATGTTATTATTATGGGTATTAATATTTTTTTCTTATTATTGATGTTGATTAATCTTATCAATACTAGTGTGAAGGCATTAATTAATTTTGGTAGCTAGAGATGGGCTTGGATTATTGTTAGTTACTGTTGATTGAGTTTTGATAGTTGGGCTAGACTATTAGATGAGAGAAGAGGGTTAGATCTAATTGGGAATGACAAACTTGTAATTACCCAAACCATTCTACAATCTTCTTCCCAATTCTTTCATTTTTCTCTTTCCCCTTCTTTCTTCCCTAACTTGGCCGATCCCCTTGCTGGCCGAATTCATCACCATGGCCGAAGCCAGGTCCACGCAATGGAGAGGAAAAAATGGGGGAAAGGAAGAAGGAAGAAGAGGAAGAAGAGAAGAAGAGAAGCCCTAAGCCCATCCCCTCTTTCTCCCCTTCATCTTCTCCAAGTTCTTTCAACATCATGGCCAAAAACATTCCCCCCAAAACCCAATCCAGTTCTGGCCGAAATTTGTTGGGCTTGTTCTCTCTATTTTCCAATCTCAAACTCCATATCTCACCCTTCTTTAGAAACCCTAGTGAGGAGCTTGTAGTTGTGGGATCTTGGGATCAAGAGGAGTTAGGGTTTGGAGCTTGAAGAGGGTGATCCTTGGGGGGGAATTCGAAATTAGGGCTTGGTGATGGGTTCATGGAGTTTTTTCATGAAATTGAAGGAGGAGGGTTGGGGATTCATGAAATTGAAAGAGAAATTAGAAGAGGGCCTTGTCTAGAGTTGAGTTGGGATGAGAAATCAAGAGGAAGATTTGGGATTTTGGAGCTTGGAGCTTGCATCCAAGATGGGGCTCTCTTGATTTTGAGGTAGGAATTTCATCTCATTATAGTTTATTATTCAATTTCATTCCATTTCATGTTAATGAGATTATCTTTCATTATGGAGATGCATTCCTTCATGTCATGGAAATAATATGTTTCATGTCATTTTTCGTATTTAGATTATTGTTTTAGTTAATTTTATTATTATGGTTGTTATTATTGATAAATGGTATGGTGTTGTGGTTGTTCTTGTTAGCAAAATCAATGTGGGATTTCATCTAATTGGCGGAGGATTGGGGTCTCTACAAGAGGTAGGAGTCCAATCTCAACTCTCATGTTTATTTCACTTCATTTTGATGAGAATGGAATGCAATTTTTGGGGTTGTTGTAGGAAGCTCAATTTCATGTGATATGTATCTTGGTCATGGTAATTCATGTTCCCACATTATGCCATGTGCCCTTTGCATTAATTGTTCAATTGGTAGTTTCTTGTATGGGTGACACTATAGTTTCATGTATGTTAGTTCCGTGTAATCCTTGCTAGTCAACATGTATATGCTTGGAGGCCAATTGTGTTTACCTATTCACGTTTTCTTAATTGCTATGGGAATTAAAATGTGTGCTTTAGTAAATTCTTCCGATGCAAATTCCATGATTCCAAGACAAAACCAAGTACGTATACCATTTGTTTGTAAAATTGCCCATGAATGCAACTTATTAGAATTGTTCGAATGGAAACATGTTAGGTTCTAGTTGAATTAAGTTGTATTGTTCTTTTAATTCTTGGATTGCTTTCAATGTTGGAGTGTTAAGATGTTGGGAGTCATGTTGGAGTGTTAAGATGTTGGGAATTTGTTGGAGGTGAAGGAAGTTGGAAGTTTACATGAAATGTTGGGATGATGGAAGTTATTATGATGTGTTGGAAGTTTAACATTCAAATTATCTTGTTTGAGATTGCTTTCTCATTTTGATTTCAATGATTAAATGAAATAGTTCTCATTTTATGATATGGAGTGAAATTGTTCTCCTTTTGTTACATTTATTGATTAAATGGAATTGCTCTTATATTTCTTGCAAGAAAATGTGAAGTATGCTAATTTAAATTGAGTTGTGCATTATGTTGCTATAATATGGAGCATGAAGCCCTCTAATGTCTTGTTTGAATAACAAGAATTTGCTCTCATTCCGCTTTCATTAAGTTTGTTGGAAGCTATAATTGCTCACTTTTGTGAAGTCTAGCTCTCATTTTGGGTTGTTGGAAATTATGTATCCAATTTAATTTGCATGAGATGAGGTTCATTTAATTTGTATGAAATGAAGTTTATATGAAATGTAAATGAGATGGGAAAATTGGCGGTGTGGTATTGGATACACGTGGAATGTGAAATGTGTGACATGGTCACGTTAGGACACGAAGTGGAGTGCACGTGCATGGACAAAGTACCGCGGTAGGAGGCGGGTGAATACGCCGTTGGCCACATCTTGATCCATTAGGTGGCTCCATGTTGATAACGGAGTAGAATTATTTGCACGTGCATGCCGGCTCACTCATGGGATCCCCATTGCATTACATCGCATCGCATTGCTTGTGATTCATGTGCATCATAGCATCATTGAGCATTTGTGTGATTGGGGTAATATATATGTGTGATTGTTGCTTTATGAGAACTAATGTTGACATGAATGCATTATATGTTGAAATGGTTGTATGTTGGAAAGTGGGGTTTTGGGTGGTTGCTAAAAGATGAATTTGAGTTGGAGTTGTGTTTCCTACTCTTGAATTAAAATGTTGTGGTGGATGTTATGTTGTTATTGATGACGTTGTCGTAGTGGTTGTTGTTGTTAGTGTTATTGTTGGGGTTGTTATTAATATCTCAATTTTAGGCCAAGATAACATTATTCACCCCTCTCTTAACCAAAGCTAACTCCTCCCTAGTGATTTGGATCGTTAAGTTACTAGTAGCCTTAATTGTTGAGAAATTGTTGTTTTACTTAAGATCCTAATGCAAGCTTCCATCCTTCTTAATTCCACGTTGTAGTTGTGTTAAGGTGATGTCTTTTGGGCCTTGCTAATTAAAGTTGGCATCTTTAGTATTTGGTGGTGCTAAGATTACCTTTGCTAAATTATTAAGGATTGTGTTCAAGTAGTTAATTTGATTAAGAACCCATGTGCGAGTTGACACCCTTGCATAGTTAGTCCATTTCATTGGCTAAATTCAATGAGAACATGGAAAACTCTGTTAAATTATATGCAAATTGCCTCTTTTTCATGTAAGTGGTGATCCTTACCAAAGTTTGATGCACTCGTGTCATTTGAATGAAGTAGTCATGCTATAGTTAGTCATTTATTCTAGGATTATATTCTAGTTACTATCTTCATGGCAAATTGTGTTAATGAGAGTATAGTTGCGTACTCTCCATTTTACGTATAAGAATGGTTGCTAATTAAACTTGCCCATGAGTTTTTGGAATATGAGTTTGTTTGGAATTTGTTGGGAAAATTGTGAAGTTAGTGAATAAGATGTTGTAAGTTGCATTTCCTACATCAAAGATCTTAAAGTGGATTATGTTGGTTCTTAATTTTAATGCAAGCCCAATCCTTCAAGGCACTTCTCTTATGATTCTTGAACATTGTTATATTTTTCTTATGAATAAAGCAGGTTTCTTTTAAATATTATTTATGTTGTATTTGGAAAAGTTTGAAAAATACAAGGGAAACTCTGCCGAAATTTTAAAAAGCTTTTCCATAAAATCCGAAGTATTAGAAACTTAAGCTAGGAAAGCTACGCAAATCCTACTTGCTATTTCTCTCACATTTTCCATGTTTAAAGGAAAATGTAGTCATCCAAATTATAAATGAAGAGATAGCTCTTTCCTTGAGTACATTGGCCCAACCATGCAAAGGATGGAACCTTTCTTGGTATTCTTATTTAAAGTTAGTATTCTATGGGAAACCTATGTGTAGCATACATCATTACCCACTTATGCTAGATGTTCATTTATTTGATTTTGTCAAGGATTAATTCCCTCCTTGGAAGGTAGGCTAAATTTACTAATGCTTGACAATGTTTCCCCTTTAACCAACGTACTGGTTATTAGAGTTGTTATGAGTGGCTAGTGAATGCTTTAATTTGCTAAGAATGCTAATGGCTTAAAGCTCGGAATATATGTTGTAGTCCAAATGTTGCAACGATAAGCTCAGGTTCTTAATACTGCAGTTCCCCTTTTATATGTCGTATTCACTTTGTTTTGCAGGCTATCCTCTTGCCGCAGGTACGTGTTTTGTTAATGACACCATTTACATTTTCGTATGCCTTTGTCGTGTCATGCCATGAGTTAGCTTCCAGTTTGTTACTTAGGGCATTGCATTTTTGTGCACCATGTGAGTTGGGTTTGGGATTCCTACTAGGTCACGCTGTGACGTGTCCCGTTGATATTTTTCAGGTGATGGCTCGAGGAGTTGGAGACCCACTAGTCTAGTTGGTTGAAGTTGGTTGAAGTTGGTTGAAGTTGAGGTCATTAGAGAGTAAGAGAGTTTTGGGCGGTGTTATTGTACTCTAGCAATCTGTGGGATCATGTTGTATGTATGAGACATGTATTAATGCTGTTAACTTGGTTAGTCGGGTATTTACATGTATCATTGGTTTAATTATATTTCCAGGTTGAGCTGTTGTCCCTTTTGAGTTTTGTGTTTGTTATCTGGAATGCTACATGTACTCTCTAGAGTGCGCAGTGGGCCTGCCTGTGGTTTGAAATTCTGCATTTTCCTTCGTAACACCCGCCTCTTCGGGAATACCTGATACAGATTCGTACTTATCCGGTATCTCAGGGAGCGGGGCGATACATTTGGTGGCCCATGCAGGTCATCACACTGCGGCTGTGTAAGGGTAGTGAGTGTAGAATTCAGAGGGGAGTATAGACCTAAGGTGGGTAGAGTCCAGCCTTGGGATAGGACCCGAATATCAGAAGCTTAAGGTGTAGAGCCCCTGAGAGTGGACATTAGAGTGTTGATTGAGTGTGTATGTTTATGCATATGTATGTGTGTATGTATGTATACTTATGTGTTAATAGCTATATAGGTTTTGAATGGCTTGTCGAGTATATTGAGACGATATACTCATATGTGTAATTATGAACGTATGTAACTATGGTATATGTATGAATGAGTATATGGTTATGTGATTGTATTTGAATTTTATGTGTTAATAACCGAGTAACCTATGAGTAGTGTGTAAACTTGAGTTATCTATTTGATGGAGGTGCATGTAGTGTATCGATTCATTGCATGGTGGCTATATACTGTATGTGATATACACATGTAGAATGGGAGTTGATCCTTGAGCTCCATGTATGAATGTATGAATATGCCTTGATAGTACTATAGTTATGAGTGGTGTATGTGATGAGTATATAATACATGCATGGCTGTAAGCTAGTACGCTTTTGTATGGACATCTGTGTATTGATATTAACATGTAAGACTCTGTGTGAAGATATATATGCGAATGTTGGATGGATATTAAAGGACATACATGATTGCATGTCTGGGTATAAGAGGTGCATGTGTTAATGTGTGGTAATGAAAATATGATGGGCGGCGTGACATTTTGATATACGTATAAAAATAGCCACTTCATTTTGATATACGTATCTATGTAGGATGTATACGGTTGCATGTTTGGTTGTAAGCAGGTGCGCTTGCACCTGGTTAGGATAGATGAAGTAATATCTGGTTGTCTGGTTGTTGATGTGTAAGACTTTACGTATGACGTGTGTGTGTATGTTTGAATGTGTACATGGTAATATGGGTGGTTGTATGTCTCAAGATGGCAGTGCATGGGGGTATATTTGAAATGTTATACTTATGTGTAGTTGAACTAGTAAAAGTGATGGTATATGAATGTGCAGTATCTACATGATGGGGTAGAGTGACCCTATATATTTCTACACACCCCCAGCTATGCCCTAAGTGAGAAAGTTCGAGGACGAACTTTATTTTAAGGTGGGTAGATTGTAATGCACGTATGCGTGAAATACCGTTAACGTGTGTGTGTATAGTAATTTTGTTGTGTGCATAAGTAAATTCCCACATGTATGACTACGGTGACTATGATATACCTTGGATATATAGGTGATTGCATGTGGTTGGATAGTACATTGATATTATTATTAGCAGGCTATTGGCGTTCATTGGCGTGCTTAGCAATTTTAGTTGGTAAGTGTGTATAGTGAAATGGTGTGTTCATAAGAATCGGTGATACTGGAATAAGTACTAATGAAAGATTTTATTATTATTATTGATGTTTGGTAGTTATTTTTGGTGATGTTGTTATTATTATGGGTATTAATTTTTTTTCTTATTATTGATGTAGATCAATCTTATCAATACTAGTGTGAAGGCATTAATTAATTTTGGTAGCTAGAGATGGGCTTGGATTATTGTTAGTTACTGTTGATTGAGTTTTGATAATTGGGCTAGACTATTAGATGAGAGAAGAGGGTTATATCTAATTGGGAATGGCAAACTTGTAATTACCCAAACCATTCTACAATCTTCTTCCCAATTCTTTCATTTTTCTCTTTCCCCTTCTTTCTTCCCTAACTTGGCCGATCCCCTTGCTGGCCGAATTCATCACCATGGCCGAAGCCAGGTCCACGCAATGGAGAGGAAAAAATGGGGGGAAGGAAGAAGAGGAAGAAGAGAAGAAGAGAAGCCATAAGCCCATCCCCTCTTTCTCCCCTTCAGCTTCTCCAAGTTCTTTCAACATCATGGCCAAAAACATTCCCCCCAAAACCCAATCCAGTTCTGGCCGAAATTTGCTGGGCTTGTTCTCTCTATTTTCCAATCTCAAACTCCATATCTCACCCTTCTTTAGAAACCCTAGTGAGGAGCTTGTAGTTGTGGGAGTTTGGGATCAAGAGGAGTTACGGTTTGGAGCTTGAAGAGGGTGATCCATGGGGGGAAATTCGAAATTAGGGCTTGGTGATGGGTTCATGGAGTTTTTTCATGAAATTAAAGGAGGAGGGTTGGGGATTCATGAAATTGAAAGAGAAATTGGAAGAGGGCCTTGTTTAGAGTTGAGTTGGGATGAGAAATCAAGAGGAAGATTTGGGATTTTGGAGCTTGGAGCTTTCATCCAAGGTGGGGCTCTCTTGATTTTGAGGTAGGAATTTCATCTCATTATAGTTTATTATTCAATTTCATTCCATTTCATGTTAATGAGATTATCTTTCATTATGGAGATGCATTCCTTCATGTAATGGAAATAATATGTTTCATGTCATTGTTCGTATTTAGATTATTGTTTTAGTTAATTTTATTATTATGGTTGTTATTATTGATAAATGGTATGGTGTTGTGGTTGTTCTTGTTAGCAAAATCAATGTGGGATTTCATCTAATTGGCGGAGGATTGGGGTCTCTACAAGAGGTAGGAGTCCAATCTCAACTCTCATGTTTATTTCACTTCATTTTGATGAGAATGGAATGCAATTTTTGGGGTTGTTGTAGGAAGCTCAATTTCATGTGATATGTATCTTGGTCATGGTAATTCATGTTCCCTCATTATGCCATGTGCCCTTTGCATTAATTGTTCAAGTGGTAGTTTCTTGTATGGGTGACACTATAGTTTCATGTATGTTAGTTCCGTGTAATCCTTGCTAGTCAACATGTATATGCTTGGAGGCCAATTGTGTTTACCTATTCACGTTTTCTTAATTGCTATGGGAATTAAAATGTGTGCTTTAGTAAATGCTTCCGATGCAAATTCCATGATTCCAAGACAAAACCAAGTACGTATACCATTTGTTTGTAAAATTGCCCATGAATGCAACTTATTAGAATTGTTCGAATGGAAACATGTTAGGTTCTAGTTGAATTAAGTTGTATGGTTCTTTTAATTCTTGGATTGCTCTCATTTTGGCATTGCTTTCAATGTTGGAGTGTCAAGATGTTGGGAGTCATGTTGGAGTGTTAAGATATTGGAAATTTGTTGGAGGTGAAGGAAGTTGGAAGTTTATATGAAATGTTAGGATGATGGAAGCTATTATGATGTGTTGGAAGTTTAACATTCAAATTATCTTTTTTGAGATTGATTTCTCATTTTGATTTCAATGATTAAATGAAATAGTTCTCATTTTATGATATGGATTGAAATTGTTCTCCTTTTGTTACGTTTATTGATTAAATGGAATTGCTCTTATATTTTTTGCAAGAAAATGTGAAGTATGCTAATTTAAATTGAGTTGTGCATTATTGGTCTATAATATGGAGCATGAAGCCCTCTAATGTCTTGTTTGAATAACAAGTGAATTTGCTCTCATTCCGCTTTCATTAAGTTTGTTGGAAGCTATAATTGCTCACTTTTGTGAAGTCTTGCTCTCATTTTGGGTTGTTGGAAATTATGTATCCAATTTAATTTGCATGAGATGAGGTTCGTTTAATTTGCATGAAATGAAGTTTATATGAAATGTAAATGAGATGGGAAAATTGGCGGTGTGGTGTTGGATACACGTGTAATGTGGAATGTGTGAAATGGTTACGTTAGGACACGAAGTGGAGTGCACGGGCATGGACAAAGTGCCGTGGTAGGAGGCGGGTGAATACGCCGTTGGCCACCTCTTGATCCATTAGGTGGCTCCACGTTGATAACGGAGTAGAATTATTTGCACGTGCACGCCGGCTCACTCATGGGATCTCCATTGCATTGCATCGCATCGCATTGCTTGTGATTCATGTGCATCATGGCATCATTGAGCATTTGTGTGATTGGGGTAATATATAAGTGTGATTGTTGCTTTATGAGAACGAATGTTGCCATGAATGCATTATATGTTGAAATGGTTGTATGTTGGAAAGTGGGGTTTTGGGTGGTTGTTAAAAGATGATTTTGGAGTTGTGTTTCCTTCTCTTGAATTAAAATGTTGTTGTGGATGTTATGTTGTTATTGATGACGTTGTCGTAGTGGTTGTTGTTGTTAGTGTTATTGTTGGCGTTGTTATTAATGTCTCAACTTTAGGCCAAGATAACATTATTCACCCCTCTCTTAACCAAAGCTAACTCCTCCCTAGTGATTTGGATCGTTAAGTTACTAGTAGCCTTAATTGTTGAGAAATTGTTGTTTTACTTAAGATCCTAATGCAAGCTTCCATCCTTCTTAATTCCACGTTGTAGTTGTGTTAAGGTGATGTCTTTTGGGCCTTCCTAATTAAAGTTGGCATCTTTAGTATTTGGTGGTGCTAAGATTGCCTTTGCTAAATTATTAAGGATTGTGTTCAAGTAGTTAATTTGATTAAGAACCCATGTGCGAGTTGACACCCTTGCGTAGTTAGTCCATTTCATTGGCTAAATTCAATGAGAACATGGAAAACTCTATTAAATAATATGCAAATTGCCTCTTTTTCATGTAAGTGGTGATCCTTACCAAAGTTTGATGCACTCGTGTCATTAGAATGAAGTAGTCATGCTATAGTTAGTCATTTATTCTAGGATTATGTTCTAGTTACTATCTTCATGGCAAATTGTGTTAATGAAAGTATAGTTGCGTACTCTCCATTTTACGTATAAGAATGGTTGCTAATTAAACTTGCCCATGAGTTTGTTGGAATATGAGTTTGTTTGGAATTTGTTGGGAAAATTGTGAAGTTAGTGAATAAGATGTTGTAAGTTGCATAGGTACGTGTTTTGTTAATGACACCATTTACATATTCGTATGCCTTTGTCGTGTCATGCCATGAGTTAGCTTCCAGTTTATTACTTAGGGCATTGCATTTTTGTGCACCATATGAGTTGCGTTTGGGATTCCTACTGGGTCACGCTGTGACGTGTCCCGTTGATATTTTTCAGGTGATGGCTCGAGGAGTTGGAGACCCACTAGTCTAGTTGGTTGGAGTTGGTTGGAGTTGAGGTCATTAGAGAGTAAGAGAGTTTTGGGCGGTGTTATTGTACTCTAGCAATCTGTGGGATCATGTTGTATGTATGAGACATGTATTAATGTTGTTAACTTGGTTAGTCGGGTGTTTACATGTATCATTGGTTTAATTATATTTCCAGGTTGAGCTGTTGTCCCTTTTAAGTTTTGTCTTAGTTATCTGGAATGCTACAGGTACTCTCCAGCAGTGCGCAGTGGGCCTGCCTGTGGTTTGAAATTCTGCATTTTCCTTCGTAACACCCGCCTCTTCGGGAATACCTGATACAAATTTGTACTTATCGGGTATCTCGGGGAGCGGGGCGTTACAAACATTAACGGAAGATTCGTCTCCATCGGGTCAGGGCTTGACCCGATCCTGAGGGGCAAGCTAATCAGGTGCTTGGAGGCTAACCTGGATGTCTTTGCCTGGTCGCTCGACGATATGCCGGGCGTGGACCTCCGCGTGATCACCCACCAGCTGAATGCCGACCCCAATTTCAAATCGGTCAAGTAGAAGAAGAGAAACTTAGGTGGCGAAAAAGGAGGGCCGCGTTTGAGGAAATGGGGCGTCTGCTTGACGCAGGCTTCATTCAAGAGGTCTGGTACCCGAAGTGGCTCGTCAACGTCGTGATGGTGAAGAAGCCCAGCGGCAAATGACAGATATGCGTGGACTTCGGCGATCTCAACAAGACCTGCCCCAAGGACAGCTACCCGCTACCCTGCATTGACCATCTCGTGGACAATGCTTTAGGCTACGAGATGCTCAGCTTCATGGATGCCTACTCCGGATTCAACCAGGTTCAAATGGACCAGAATGACGAAGAGAAGACGTCCTTTACCACTGACCAAGGGACCTTCTGCTACAAGAAGATGCCCTTCGACCTGAAGAACAATGTGCGACCTACCAAAGGATGGTCAACAAGGTGTTCGACTCCCAGATAGGCAGGAACCTTGAAGTCTACGTGGACGATATATTGGTCAAGTCCAGGGACCTAGCTGACCACATCGTCGACCTTCGGGAAACTTTCGAGCAGCTACGTAGACACAACATCAGACTCAACCCCACTAAGTGCACGTTCGGAGTAAGATCCGGTAAGTTCCTGGGCTTTATGATCACCAACCGTGGTATTGAGGCCAATCCCGACAAGATCGAGGCTTTGGTCAACATGAGGGAGTCGACGACGATCAAGGAGCTGCAGAGGCTCAATGGGCGAATGACAGCCCTGGGACGCTTCCTGTCCAAGTCTGCAGAGAGATCCCTCCCTTTCTTTAGGACCCTAAGAAAGGCCCTCGTCGAGCCCGCCAAAAAGAGGAAGGCCGTGCAATGAGACGAGAGCTGTGCTCGAGCATTCGCTGAACTGAAGGAGTACCTCTGCAGCCCTCTACTCCTCTCTAAACCCAGGGAGGGGGAGCTGTTGAGCCTCTACTTAGCCTACACCAGAGAAGCGGTGAGCTCAGTGCTGATCAAAGAAGAAGACGGGATACAGAGGCCGGTGTACTACACCAGATGAGTTCTAAGGGATGCGAAGGGGCAGTACAGCCCCATGGAGAAACTCGCCTATGCCCTAGTGCTCTCAGCCCGGAGGCTCCGCCCCTACTTCCAAGCCCACATGATCTGTTCCTAATCGACTCCCAACTCGAGCAGAATCTCAAGAGGTTCGACCGGATGGGGAGGATGCTGAATTGGGAAGTGTAACTGAGCGAGTTTGACCTCCGATATAAGCCGCAGACAGCCATCAAGGGACAAGCACAGGTGGACTTCATCTTCGAATGTATGAACGGAGGAATGCCCCCAAGGAGACAGGTCCGGACACGGTAATGCCTCAACCTTTGTCTTTCCTTTCGACTGAGGTCGTTCTTACCGATCGTCCAGGGGACAAGGATGCATGGGTAGTATGTAGACAGTTTGGCAACCCAGACGGGGAGTGGGGCCGACATCATTATCCGATCCCCCGACGGGAACATCATCGAGTATGCACACCGATTCGAGTTTCCAGCCACCAACAACATGGCCGAGTACGAGGCCGCCATTAATGGCATGAGACTAGCTCGGGTGCTCAGGGCAGACTTTGTACAGCTCCTTAGCGATTCCAAACTCATCATCTACCAGCTACAGGGAGATTATGAGGCTCAAGAAGGCACGATGCAGCATTACCTGGCCTCGACCAAGACTGAGCTGTCTAGGTTCAAACACGCCGAGACCCTTCACCTGCCACAATCGGAGAACGACCGCACAGATGCCCTGTCGAAGCTGGCCTCCTCCTTCCATAGGGAGTTTGTTCGTGCCATTTACGTGGAGAACCTCCGGACCCCCATTATAGCGGTAAAAGCGTTGATGGCCATTGACGTGGAGCCCACTTGGATGGATCCGATCATTCGGTATCTCTCAGATGGGGAAGTCCCAATGAACCTAGATGAGCATCGAGCACTGGAATGGAAGGCTCTCTGGTACGTGCTCCATAAGGGAGAGCTATACAGAAGGCGCTGGACAAAAACGGATGTCCTTCCCTACCTCAAGTGCCTCGGGCCGCAGGAGGCTGACTACGTCGTCCGGGAGATCCACGAAGGGATCTGCGAAAATCACCATGGAGGCAAGACGGTCGCCCTAAAAATCTTAAGGCAAGGTTACTACTGGTCGACCTTGGCCAACGACATGATCGAGTACGTCCAGATGTATCCGGAATGCTAGAGGTTCACCAAGCTCGGCTCGTCTCCCCCGACGGAGCTCGTCCCAATAATCAGCCCCGTCCCTTTCACTAAGTGGGGGCTGTAGAGGAATATGCCCTCGGATCATTTGTATTTGATGCAAATGATAATTTAAGCTTAGATATGGACTATTTTGCATTTGATGCAAAAGAGAATAAATGTGTCTTAAATTGTTTAAGACTATATTTAATTAAATAAATGCGTTGAAAAGGTTACCTAGATGACGGTATCGTCCCGCTCTAAACGCAGGTTCAAACCGCGTCAAAAACGGAGTCCAAATGCACAAGTTATAGCCAAAACAAGTCAGCCCAAACTGTTGGGCTGAAACCTGCGAAAATGGAGGCCCACCAAGCCCGAATTTTCTGGTTAGGGTTTTTGAAACCTGGGATTTTCTTGACGGCTACGTTTCTAAGAGAAGCATGACTTTTGGCTATCTTTGGACAATTATTTGAAGGGTCAAACGGACTCGGATTGACGAGCCGTTTTTTCCTACGCGTTCACCGTTGAACACCCTTCGAATTGATAGGTTGTATCAATCATGAAGCTCAACGGTGAGTGAGTTAAAATTCACGGAAGTTTGCACTTTGTGAAGTGCAAACTAACTTGATTTTGATTAACTCAAATTAATAGTCCCACATCGGATTTTGAGAAATGGGAGTAGTCAGCCGCCTATATAAATAGGGGTCTGCTCTCCTCCTCAAAACTCGTCCCAAGCTCTAGATCTGAGCGGCTCTCGTAAATGTTGGAGCACGCTCGGATCTAAGCTAAATTAATATTTCTCCTCTCCCTATAAATTTCTGCCTTGCTCTTGAGGGCTCTAGCAAAGCCGCGAAGGAGTTCGGATTCAGATCCGAAATCTAGGCGGAGGTTTCACTCGCGTGAAACTTTCTTCGGCGCGTGGTTGGCTCGGCGACATGGGATTGATCTACTCGTGATGCGGAGCGGTTCGAGGAGCAGTTCGGGGAGCGGTTCGATGAGCGGCTCGGCGTGGGACGGGAGCAGCTCGGAAGACGGTGCGGAACATCTCGCCTGCCCCAGGGCTGAGATTCCGGGTATGTGTTTAAGTTTTTCATTTAATTATTCGCAGTAGTTAGATCCCTCTTGGGGTGGTCAGATCCACCCCAAGTTGGCAGAGATCCTGGCTAATAGGGTCTGGTTCCTTAGGGTTGCATGTTAATTAGATTAACATAAAATTTTTCCGCTGCATTTCTGTCTATGTTCCGTCCGACTTAGGACGGGATTAGAGCTTTTGTGCCCTAAGGGTCCCAGAAAACCCAGCATTGGTATCAGAGCCATCTCTGTATGCTGATCTAGGACTGCGAATTTATTATTTGAATGCTTTTACAGAAAAATGTTTTCTTTAAATTTATGCGATAAATTTAATTTTTTTTTGTTTAAAAATTTTATATGATAAATTTTAAACATGAAAGTTTTAAAATGGAATTTTAAATTTATGTGATAAATGTTAAAATTGTTTTAAAGCTTTAAAACTCTATGCGATAAGTTTAAAATGTTGTTTAAAATTTTATGTGATAAAATTTTAAACATGGAATTTTTTAAATGATGTTTTAAATTTTATGAGATATTTTAAAACTGATTTTAAAGGTTAAAATTTTTATGCGATAAATTTTTTAAAAGGTAGCATG
This sequence comes from Scilla litardierei, assembly GCA_030789695.1. Lineage (NCBI taxonomy): Eukaryota > Viridiplantae > Streptophyta > Magnoliopsida > Asparagales > Asparagaceae > Scilla > Scilla litardierei. Next base: position 53,674,068 of record CM061137.1, read on the forward strand.
CAAATTTGTGATTTTAAAAACAATTTTTTTATGAGATAAAAATAAAATAATTTTAAAATCATATTTTAAATTTAAATGTTAAATTTATGTTTGCATGCTAAAATTGTTTATGTGATAAACATTGTTCTATTTAAATTGTTAAATAGTTGTACACCTTTTATGCGATAAATTAGTGTAGCTTTATGGCTAGTTCATCTTGTCCCTTATTTGATAACACAAGCCAACCTTTTAGGTTAGCCATTAAGAAATGATTAAAATTTATTACTTGAATTTTAATGACATGCTATGTTTTAATAAAACATTAACAATGCTTCAAGACCTAATTCCTGATTAGGGTAGTCCTTTTAATGAAATTTTTAATTCTAATTGTTATTATTCATTCTCATTAAAGGACTTCGCTTTTGGCGTTGGTTAATAAATTTATTAAAATCCTAATAACGATTAGGATAGCACGTGAACCTTATAGTTGATAAGGACTTGATAAAAGTTATTAAACAAATCCTAAAATTTTGAATTTAAGGATACAACTAGTTGATAGGATTAATTAGATGTTAATAAAAGCTATTTAGTCTATGGCACACATACAAAAATGACAAGCTTCATTCAATGGACCATGATCCAGTCAATGTGCTTGGCTAAGAGTTCTGGATCAACCCTTACTAGTCTAAGGGGTAGTGATCCTGGCTTAGTCAATTCCCTGGCTGTGTTCCGCTGGACCGCAATGTCGCGAATCATGATTGTATGACACCCTGGACTATATCTAGTCAATGCGTTATAAATCTTATTAAAGATTAATCTGTATCCCTCCTTGATTTTGGAGCTTGGTAACTCAAAGAAGACAATTATAGTTGTTGAGTCTCCTCGAGCTATGACATGTTTATCTTTTAGGAACAAACTCCAACATACATATGATGTAGTCTAGACTTGACCCAAATCGATACGTCGGGTCTCCTCGAGCATCGATCTAAGTCAAATCTGGACACGAAATCAAGGGTCTGATTAGACCAGTCATTATGATTTGTTGAGTCTCCTCAAGATCATAAGTGACTGTGGGTAAAAAAAACGATAGGGAGTCACATGTGATGTGATTGACTAAGAGTTAGTCTACCAATCATGGAACCAATCAACTTGTTGAGTCTCCTCAAGGTTGTGAGGTTCAGGATGATTGGATCCCTCTTTCACTAATTTTTAAATATTTTAATTCGATTAAATCGTTTGTTATTAAGCTTTGAAACGATCGTAAAAATAGTGGGAGGATATAGATAGATAAAAGCCATTCTACCTATATTTAATATTGAACATATGCTAAACTAGGGCAAGACTATGTTTACCGAAGGAATCAAAATATATTTTTTTTAATGGAATTAGTTAATTGGTCAAATAGGTTGATTAATTGAATATCAAGTTAAATTCTAATTGATAAGATTAAACTATACTCTCGTTGACATTAAAATGACCTTCTAAAGAACAGACTTAAGAAATATGATTTCATTAAGTTCTGGGTCCAACAAATAAATTCACGCAATATGTCACTCGTCTCTATATGAGGCAGCTTGAACATATATGATATTCGAAGTATGTTTCTCCCTACAACTTGTCGAGCTACCCTCAAGGATGTATGGACAAACAATTCTGATCCGCAAAGTTCGAGAATTCGATCAAACCGTTTGAGTCGAATACGAGTGCATGAGTGGTGCAAGACTATGTATCTCAACCGGATCTTGAGACAAGCAACTTCTTGAGCTACACTCAAGATTGCAACTCTCAAGCGTTTGGATACATGAGTCGCTTGCATAGCTATTCATTTATGTTGGGCCATTTAAATATCTAAATGTGATTTAGAAAAGGAAGAAGGCACACCGGAAAGTCAATCGACTTAAATAGTTTAATTTATCATTAGTAAAGGCATAAGTAGGAGGAAATAAAAATGTGACATACTCTGATGTCACGATTTCATGATTATTGTTATACAGAAGTTTAACACATTTTGACAAATGTCGTCACATTGCTTTTGAAGCAATGAGTAAATATGTATAACGATAATATATATATTAAATGTTAATATATAAATACACAAGATAGTAGCAAACTTATTTGGCAAAATAGACTAGGCCGTATCAAGAGACTAAGCTTCACAAGTCACATAAAGAGAGGTCTGACCTCTCGTATTATGAAGTCTACAGACACTTGTGAGTCTTATCCTCTTAGATAAAATGGCCGAAACCCATCTGTAAGACAGTGGGAGAATGAGTTGTCGAACTCAGTCTGGTACATACTGATGTACCCGAGTCTAGATTAACCAAATTAAGTTATTCGTATATTTTATTAAGACACGTGTTCTTGATGAAACACAAGTCTGGTAAAATAAAGAACGAAATGACTAAAGTATTTAAACTGATTCGATTAGATCGAATGGTCAAATACTTAGCTACATTAAATCTTGCGTAATTAAAAGAAAATGTGATTTTCTCTCAGGTCAAGTCTGATAAACACATCCGTGTGTTAAAAGGTATGAATCACACTTAGTTAGACTTGGTGTGATCCATTGAAAGTGACTCTGAGTTTAGTCCTCCTTCTGGGTTAAGTCCCAGATAGTAATGCCTAGGTTTTGATAATGTTCTGTGAGGACATTATCAATAATATATTCATAAAATCAATCATTAAGAAGTTGTATAATTACTCGAATCTCGTAAAACGAAGAGTCGAGTTAGACATCATAACTATGATGACTCAACTTCCGGGATGAAATTCGGAGAAGTAACTCCGATTTAAAAACTTGATGCAATCAGAATAGGTCCGTGTGCGTAAATAAATTTTGGAATTTAGTTTACGTGCACAAGGAAAATGTTTCCTCACTTTCTGCAAGTAAATCTTTAAGTTGAAAGATTGGTGCAGAAAGGAAAATAGTGAAGTGCAATCATGTTGGTCGAGAACGGTTTTTCCATACTAATTCCTATAAAACGGATTATAATGAAACCGTTTTCCACCAGCAGATGTGTACAGAACTACTCGGACCAAACTCGATGTAAACGCTTAAGTTGACCATGAAAATTGGAGCATTCACTTACAAGTTCGTTTTTCTAAATATGATTTAGACGGACCAACTTATATGAATTAGCCAGATAGTTTTTAAGGTGAGTGGGAGCGTGTAAATTACATGTGAAGCATCAAAGGGATGGAACATATATTTTGACAAAGTGATCAAAAGAGTTTGATACTTTATCAGAAATAAATATGAGCCATTTGAAATGACCCATAACTAATTTAAATGATTATCGTAATGTACGATGAATTGGATAAGATCCAAGTAAATTAAAATATTATGGATTCCGAAAGACCAAATGAATTATTTGAATGAGATTCAAATGGTTGGTCTAAACATAGAAACCCTTAAGTCTATAGTGTAGACGGTTTTAGCAGATCCACTCATGAAGGCTCTACCACATGAAGTCGGGAAAACTTATGTGTAAAAACGGTATGAGATACCGAGATAAATGGGCCTGAGTGCAAGTAGGAGATGTTGAGAGATGATACCCTCGAGGCTATCTATCTTCATGTGTGCATAGCACAAACATCTTGTTCGAAATAACAGTAAGCTGTTTGGTAATAATTTATCTAAGTTATTTTATAATGTTGTTAACATTAGACATTAACTTAGGTAAATTCCTAAGACTTTATGCAATGTCAAATAGGTATCGAGATGAGTATCTCGATCATGGAGAAATGTTTGACCGTTTGTAGCATAAGTCTAAAAGGGTTCGTGGTCGTAGATGTTTCGAGACTAGGATATCGAAACATCGGATAGACCATTGTGTCTTAGTCTTCACCGTTTAGCGGTGGCGATGATCTCATGATCGCTTGACTTGGCGAAGTCGTAGACGAGACACAGGTGCTCATTAGAGAATGAGTTCACTGAACGATCCATAAGAGTTATCATATGGTTATATTGACCAATCTGTCAATGATGACTCTGAGTGATGATAGGCTAGTTGGTCTTTTGACTTGAGGTCATTTTGACGAACCTGTGCGTGAACGGTGCCACTTAGATCAAATGACCTAGCTTCGAGGCAAGGCCTGTCGAAAGGTCTTTGATTGGGTGACACTTGAAGCGTATGAGGAGAGTAATGACCAAGAGAGGATTCGTCTCTCCCGGTCAATGGGAGTTAGTGTCGTAGGGTTAGTTCGGTCTTTAGTAAAATCTCTGGCCAGAGTTTGTTGGAAGAAGTCCAACATTATTTGACTAAAGATCGATAGAAACTAACCGGAGTCAAGTTATTGGGGTTGACAGTTTGACCGTACCCTAGACTTGATCTACACGACATAGTTAAGACGAAGAGACTATAACTGCGGAATTCATCACGGAAACAGTCAGGGTGGTCCCGACAATACTCATGTCAATGAGTCAACCACATAATGATGATTCCTGAAGCAGGGACGGTAACCACTGCTCGTGGTCACTGCCGTATAAGGCTTCGAGCCCAACCTGTTGTAAGGGTCAGGCTGTAGGGTCTCACACAGAGTGTGACCTTCGTCTAGTAATAGGTAGAAATTAGTTAGGGAGAATAATTTGCATTTGATGCAAGGGATAAAATATTGCAAAAGATGTTTGCAATCATCTCCTGCATTCGGGATAAATGATACTGAGTGCAAGTGGGATATGTAGAGGAATATGCCCTCGGATCATTTGTATTTGATGCAAATGATAATTTAAGCTTAGATATGGACTATTTTGCATTTGATGCAAAAGAGAATAAATGTGTCTTAAATTGTTTAAGACTATATTTAATTAAATAAATGCATTGAAAAGGTTACCTAGATGACGGTATCGTCCCGCTCTAAACGCAGGTTCAAACCGCGTCAAAAACGGAGTCCAAATGCACAAGTTATAGCCAAAACAAGTCAGCCCAAACTGTTGGGCTGAAACCTGCGAAAATGGAGGCCCACCAAGCCCGAATTTTCTGGTTAGGGTTTTTGAAACCTGGGATTTTCTTGACGGCTACGTTTCTAAGAGAAGCATGACTTTTGGCTATCTTTGGACAATTATTTGAAGGGTCAAACGGACTCGGATTGACGAGCCGTTTTTTCCTACGCGTTCACCGTTGAACACCCTTCGAATTGATAGGTTGTATCAATCATGAAGCTCAACGGTGAGTGAGTTAAAATTCACGGAAGTTTGCACTTTGTGAAGTGCAAACTAACTTGATTTTGATTAACTCAAATTAATAGTCCCACATCGGATTTTGAGAAATGGGAGTAGTCAGCCGCCTATATAAATAGGGGTCTGCTCTCCTCCTCAAAACTCGTCCCAAGCTCTAGATCTGAGCGGCTCTCGTAAATGTTGGAGCACGCTCGGATCTAAGCTAAATTAATATTTCTCCTCTCCCTATAAATTTCTGCCTTGCTCCTGAGGGCTCTAGCAAAGCCGCGAAGGAGTTCGGATTCAGATCCGAAATCTAGGCGGAGGTTTCACTCGCGTGAAACTTTCTTCGGCGCGTGGTTGGCTCGGCGACATGGGATTGATCTACTCGTGATGCGGAGCGGTTCGAGGAGCAGTTCGGGGAGTGGTTCAATGAGCGGCTCGGCGTGGGACGGGAGTAGCTCGGAAGACGGTGCGGAACATCTCGCCTGCCCCAGGGCTGAGATTCCGGGTATGTGTTTAAGTTTTTCATTTAATTATTCGCAATAGTTAGATCCCTCTTGGGGTGGTCAGATCCACCCCAAGTTGGCAGAGATCCTGGCTAATAGGGTCTGGTTCCTTAGGGTTGCATGTTAATTAGATTAACATAAAATTTTTCCGCTGCATTTCTGTCTATGTTCCGTCCGACTTAGGACGGGATTAGAGCTTTTGTGCCCTAAGGGTCCCAGAAAACCCAGCAGGGGCTGGACATCCTCGGTACCTTCACCTCTGGGAAAGGGCAGAGGAGGTGCCTGATTGTGGCGGTGGATTACTTCACCAAGTGGATCGAGGCCGAACCACTGGCCTCCATACCTTGGAAGAAGGCAAAGAGCTTCGTTTGGAACTTCAGTCATCTCCAGATTCGAAATCCCTCGGTCCATCGTCATGGACAACGGGAAGCTGTTCGATTCCACGAGGTACAAAGATTTCTACGAGGATTGGAAGATCAAACTCTTGTTTGCCTCTGTGGCACATCCTCAGACTAATGGGATGGCCTAAGCCGCCAACAAATGCATTATCGAGCCACTCCACAAGAAAGTGACAGAAGCAGAGGAAAAGTGGCCGGACGAACTACCCGGGATACTCTGGTCAGACCGGACAACCCACAAGCAGGCCACGGGTGAAACCCCCTTCATGCTCGCTTACGGCGCTGAAGCAGTGGTGCCCGTCGAAGTGGGCGAGGAGTCCCTCTGCCTTAAACATTTTGACAAGGAGAAAAACTCGAAGGGCTTGGAGCTCAGTCTGGAGCTCGTGGAAGAACGACGGGATCAGGCCCTAGCCTCAATCATCCGATAAAAACAGAAGGTGGCCCACTACTACAACTCCCGTGTCAGGGGAAGAAGCTTCCACCAAGGGGATCTGGTCCTTAGAAAGGCGATCTTCAGCCTGGAAGTCGCCCGCAAAGGGAAACTTGCTGCTAAATGGGAAGAGACCTGCAAGGTCACTGAGGTCCTCGGCCCTGTGACTTACTGGCTCGCCACCCTGGGAGGGAAGGCCCTGACTCACACCTGGAACGCAGAGCACCTACGCAAATACTACCAGTGATTGTGTACAGTGTTTTCCCCCTTCCCCTATCTAAGCGAATGTATTGAAAAGAGAAAGTGATCATGAATGAAGAGCTCTTTCTACCTCTATTCGCTTTATGAGCCCAACTAGGGGGGCGAACCCACTAGCAGAGCATATTAACGACCGACCATAAGGCTGGGGGAAACTCCCCCAGCAGGCCGGTCACCCGACCGATCGAAAGGCTGGGGGCAACTTCCCCAGCTGGTCGATCACTGGACTGACCGTAAGGCTGGGGGCAGCTCCCCCAGCAAGCCAATCCATCAATCAGTCGTAAGACTGGGGGTAGCTCCCCAGCAGGCTGACCGACCTGACCAACCGTAAGGCTGGGGACAACTCCCCCAGCAGGCCGGTCACCTGACCGACCGTAAGGCTGGGTGTAACTCCCCCAGCTGGCCAATCACCAGACCGACCGTAAGGCTGGGGGCGACTCCCCCAGCAGGCCGGTCCCTTGATCAGTTGTAAGACTGGGGGTAACTCCCCCAGCAGGCTGACCGACCCGATCGATCGTAAGGCTGGGGCAACTCCTCCAGCAGGTTGGCCCATCCATCGACTGTAAGCATGGGAGGTAGCCTCCCCAGCGGGCCGACTGACCCAATCTACCATAAGGTTGGGGGTAACTCCCCCAGCAGGCCCATCACCCAATCACTTGTAAGGCTGGGGCAAGTCCCCTAGTAGGATGATTGGCCCCAAAACTCAGGGCAATCCTTCGGCAGTCCAAACAATTGAAAACCCGAGGATTGTTCCTTGGCACCGGCCTGGCGACCCGATCACCGAGCGAGCTGAGAAGATTCTCCCAACCTTGTCTGCTCAAACGTCCAGATCAGGATTGGAAGAGGAGGCATACCACCACAACGTAAAATGGAGCTTTCTACAGCAAAAAGGGTGTATTACAAAAAACATGTACGTAGCTACGAAAGGACAAAGAGGAAAGGCTAAGGGGTTAAACCCCACCTCCCTCTTGAGTTTCTAGAGCAACTCTGAAAGCGTCACCCGGCTGATCGGCACCATCAGGGTGTACGTCGCCTACCTCCTCCTTACCCTCATCATCCATCCAGAGCTCCTTGAACCGGATCCCGGAATGCGGGAACCTCCGCTAAATCTTGAACCGGCAACGGGTGAATCCCCTCTCAAATGCCTCGTACATTGCCCTGGAAATAAAGGATGTGGCATACTCGCCCACGGACTCCTTGGCGATCCTCCCGGGATCCACTGCTCCCAACTCCTAGATTCGGGCCTCGAGGATGGCAACTTGAACTGGTGCTCCGCCCGCTCTTTTTCGATCTCCCAAGAGCTCGTATTGAGTCTTGCCATGAGAACTCGCTCCCTCTCCTCCACCGCCTCCAGGAGGCTTTCGAGCTCCATGGCGTCGGCCTCATTTGTCTGACCTCCGACCCCTCTCACCTCGACAGCCTTCATTAACTCTGCTATCCGATCCTCGACCTTCGACTTCTTAGCCAGTGCCAAAGCCATCTCCTTGTCTGACTTCTCCAGGTCGGCTGACAAGTCGGCCATTCGAGTCTCCAATGACCTCGCGTGCACCTCCGCCACCTGGGTCACCTCGTCTTCACCCTCCTCGGCCATCGGCTTCTGGGCACGACCTGCCTCAACATCCGAAAGTGCCATGAATTGGCGTCTTATCGAAAGGCCAACCGAGGAAAACTGCGTCAAAAGAAAGAGACAAGTTAGAGGCCCCTGCGAAAGCGGAACGTGCCGCCACGAAAGGCCTCACCTGTTGATCGGCCTGTAACATGAAGGCCGCAAGTCTGTTGCCTTTCACCTCATCCAACACGGATTGGTCCAGAGAAAGGCAACAGTTCTCAGCCAACCGAGCCGCCACCCCGCAGTCGGAGAATACGGCCTCCTTCAGCCCCACTGGGAAGCTAGGACTGAGCAACTCCTCCCCAGAATGCGGTAGATCGGCATCAACCGACCTAAACATGCCCAAGGACCGCTTGTAAACCTCCAGGAGCGATCCCGAAGGGGAAAGCGAGGGGCCGACCCAAGGCCATGCGCCAAGGCCATGCATCCTTCGTCTTGCCCTGGGAGGGGCCAAAGGTGGTGGCCTTCTTTCTGCGCTCTCTAGGGGCATCGTGTGAAGGCACGAGTGATGCAAGATGTGTGCAACATGGTGTGTGCAGACTCACGCAGAAATCAACGACTTTAAGCAATAAAAATTTGAAATTTAATGAGAAAAGGAGTGAAGTTACCCAAGCAAATGCTCCCAAAGTTAGTGGATGACTCCCCCAATCTATTCCAAACCAAACACATGAGCGATCGTGGGCCACGTCGATCTGATACTCAAAACTCTAAAAATCGAATGCCCTAGGGTTTCTTGTAGCGGACGCGGGGTGTAGAGGGTGATAAAGAGGGTTGCTGGTAGAGGGAGAGGCTTTGGAGAGTGATTGGAAGAGTTGGAAGTGTTTGGGGAGGAGATTTGGGGAGCTCGAGTCGGAGGAGAAATTTAGAAAAAGAGTTAGATCGGGTAGTTGGGGGTTTGGGGCCTTATATAGGCATTTTACGCAGGCCATGTGGAAAATCAAAATTGCCGTGTGAATATATTCTGAAAGTGGGGGTCGACGCAGTCGCGTTGTCCGAATGACGCGGCCGCCAAAGTTGTAATTTATTTTGAAAAATTTGGCCTTGGATACAGAAAGAGTTGCGGCTGCGTCGGTTAGATTAACAGGGCCACGTTGATTTGTCCAAAAAGGGAAATCGACGCAGCCGTGTCATATAAGGCGACGCGGTCACGAAAATTCTCTGAGAAATTGGGATTTTTGCTCAAATTTTCAGTTATTTTCGCGGCACGTTTGAAAATGAGTTACACTGTTGCATGGTTTTAGTTAGGAAGGATGATTTTCACGGTCGCATCGAATGAAACGATGCAGACGTAAAAATCCTCTGAGAGATGTGAATTGGCTTAACCTTACAGTAAGTTACGCGGATGCGTCGTCCAAACAATGCGACCATGTAAACTGAGAAATTCTAGGGTCAAAGGTTACCAGGTTGACGCGGTCGGTTGAGTCTGGATGATGCAGGCACGTCGACTGTCTCTCCAATTGTCTTCCACGCGGCCAGTGAGTCTGGATACACGGTCGCGTGGGTTCTTCTCCTCCATACTTCTTCTTCTTCATCCTGCAATTGAACACTTGGTTAAATTCTTGGGTTTGGGGGTTTATTAAAGAACAAAAATCTAGATTAACCTAGTCTAAAATGAATATGAAAATTAGAATGAAATATCTAAATGAAGAACGCTTGGGTTTCCTCCCAAGAAGTGCTTGTTTTAAGTCGTGAGCTCGACTCCCTATCTTGATGTCATCATGGGGGTTTTAGGGCGGAGAGGTCTCGAATGTGGCCATCTCCAAGATCCTTCTTGTTGTTGAGCTCATTGTGGCCCTCTTCTTGCCTCTTCTCTCCTTCGGGGTCTGTCACGCTCCGCTCACCCATGTACGGGGAGCGTAGCTGACGAGGTCGCCGTAGTATTCAGACTCAGGCTTCGAGCCCTCTTATCTAAATACTACTAGGCATTGTTTTGTGGTTTAATATAAAATATGAGCAGGCCACTACAATAACACTCGAATAGTACACAGAGTAAAAAGAAAAGTGCTCCAACAGAAATTAAAGCGCAGTACTGAAAAGAAAATACAACGACACAAAAGTTACATTACATCACTTCCATAAGTTTATATACATACAAGCATCGGCTGTACAACGGGGTACAAAAAGCAGATACAACAAAAGTAGAAACCCCCAACCCAAAAGTACACAAGTCCACACCCGGTTGACGTGCACCCCGGCTTGCTATCCGCAAATGGCCGGGGGACCCGCGTGGGGGTTTAGAATTTGTAACCGCAAGCGCACGGTGTTGTAGTGTGGCTTGGGGGTCGAACACAGGGAGGCGAGGTTGTGCTTAAGTCAGGTAGGACCAAAATCACCCCGGGGGCGAGCTAGCCCGAATCGGTGGATGGTTGTCACGGAAAGGAATAAAGGGTATGAACAACAAGAAAATAAACCCGGGACTTTGGTTTCCACTCCAACGAGAGACTCTCGCCGATACGGCCTACGGGTATGGATAGCGATCGGAATTAGGGTTTAATGGTGAGACGTTGCCTCTGAAAGTGGTACCGGCATCCCATGGGCCCGATATTCCGGTCGGTGCCCAGGATGATACACCGGACTTCCTGGATTCGATCAGTGGGCACTCCCGTGTCCATTAACACTGATCGATTCCGGGAGCACTAATCTCGCAACGATAACTCCCAACGTCTCATCCTGCCGCTCCCGCGTGCTAGGATTCGACGTCTACGCTATGGGCGTGAACTACGGCTAGGGAGTCAACCGCCAAGTTTATTCCCCCTTGGCCCAACGGTCAAAGACGGTCTTTTTCCCGCCGATGACAATGAAACACCCCGCGTAACCGTTAGATTCCTAATCCCTATCGATTTCCTAACCCTATGGACACATCAGGAAGAGCCCCCGAAGGGGTTTCCACCAAAATCCCAGATTTGGGAACTACTCACAAAAATCCATTAAAAAGCAATCTAAATAAAAATTAACCGTTGGAATCATAATCAGACAATTGGAATGCGGAAGTAATAGAGTAGATAAGACAATACTAAAATTTGAGAAAGATCTGAAAACTTACAAAAGAGTAACAATTACAGCCGTCACAATAGGAGAAAACAGTAAAAAACTAGCAGCTCTCCGTTTTTGGAACCCTAGGGGTTCTATTTATAGACTCTCGCATCACCCGATCGGTTGACAAGTCAACCGATCGGTTGATCCGTTACAAAATAATAACAGAAAACGGCGAGCTTTCACCCGGTCATATGAACCGGTCGGGTGAGTTCTTGAGTAACCGGTTGGATCTTAGCGCCGTCGGGTGAAACGATCAGTTTGGTGCCCGTGTCTTCAGCTCCTCATCTTCAGCTACAGATGAACCGATCGGGTGAGAGTCACCCGATCGGTTGGCATTTTGCTCGAAAAGACAGAGAACAGGCCCCCGCTGAACCGATCTGTGAACCGGTCGGGTGACTTCCATGTGAGCTCCGGCTGAGACCGGGTGGTGCACGCGTGCATCACCCGATCGGTTGGAGATGACCAACCGACTGGGTGAGGGGCTGAAAGATGTATTCTTTGGCGTATGACCCCCTGGATCACGCGTGACTCCTCTCGTTGCTCCGGGGACTTGAGATATTGTCATTAAACGTCCCCTACACGGTCAATCTCCTGCAAACATGGATAAACAAAGAAAAGTGAAAGAAAACGAGAAAATACAAGAAAACGAATAAAAGACGGCGGAAAAACACGGAGAAACACAAAAGAGAACGTGCGTGAATATATGAAATATAAACGCACGTCAAAATCCCCCAAGCTGAACTCTTCCTCGTCCTCGAGGAAGACGAGTGAGAGTAGGAGCTCGGAGGGAAAAATAGAGAGGAAGAAAGAAAAAAGAAAACTCCATATCCTAGATCGTCCGTCAGAGCCAACAAAAATCAAAAACGACACACCAAGCAAGCAAACGTCAAATCACACCACCAAACCTAGGAAAACGAGTCCAAATAAGTGTCGTGGGCCCATGCGGTGAAGCGCGAGTGAGTGCGGTCGTGTGCTAGGAAATGGTGTCACTTTCTACAATGTGCTATGAGCTCATATACGCAAATCCAGGAAATGACCCAAATACCGATTCGAATTTGAAATTTGCGGTGAATATTAGTTCAAGCATGCATGAGAAGAGTAAGAATAGAAGCGTATCATGCATCGGGGACTCCACAACTAGGGTTATGGAAATCACGCCACTATAGCCTAGATACTAGCTAAAAAGTTCCTAAGCTAAGTGTTTTCGATAACGATGGGGGTTGAGATGATGTGGAGTAGAACACTCGGTGCAAATTCTCGCCTTCCCTTTATTCTCGGTAAGTAGGAAAAAATATTCACACGGGAATTTTTTTGGGTTTTGGGCATTTGTATTTTTTTTTGTTTTTTGGCTATACAAAATTTTTCTTTTCTTCTCTTTTTGGGATTTTCTTTTCCTTTTTTCTATTTTTTTTGGATTTTTGGGTTTTTGGCTATACATATATGCACTCTCCCAAGTGGGAGAACGGTACACGACGAGGGGATTTGCACCAAGTAAAACAAAAAAGAAGTCGAAATCTAAACACTCGGGCAAAGGAAACTATTCTCGCTAAATAGAGCATGGCCTAAATGGGTTATCCTAGTCCTCAATTGTGGAATCCCGACGCATGCGAATTGAAATATACGATATAAATATAGCATGCATATAGTAGAAACATATACCGCATATTCAAATCGAAGCATGATAATCTAGGGGTCATTCCTGGACAGGTATATAAAATAAAATCACCAAGTAGAAGCACATCAAATAGCTAGTCACGACGCACGACTCACAAAAAAGCTAAGTGGACCCACGATGCTTGAAATGCAAGAGGGCTCGAAATCCTAGGGTTAGTGAGTGCGATTATCGATGCAATGCTAGGTGTGTGTGATTTTGTGGCGATTCATCATAGGATTCATCTCTAGGAGAAAGAGCTAAAAAGAAGAGAATAAAAAATAAAAACACGATGAAAACGACACAAAAAACGAAAAAGAAGGACTCAAACGATGCACACAGTGCGACTCCCCCAAGCTGAAGTTTGCATTGCCCTCAATGTAATATGAGTGAGAACGTGAGGGCAATGAAGATGGGGGGGAATACACACTGACACAGAAAGAAATGAAAATGAGGAAAACACATAGATGAAACTGAAAATAAAGAAAGATCAAAATCAAAAATCAAACGACACGAAAATAAAAATAAAACATAAAAATACACGACACGACACTCAGAAAAAATGAAAAACAAGCACACACACAAAAATGAGAAAAACAAACAAAACACGACAGCACACCAAAATAGACGTCACCCAAGCTAGACCAGACAGTTCTAGCGAAATGATATGATCAGTGAAATGCAGAGATGTGCAAAGGGGAGTCAAAAACAAACAAGGTGAAATCAGAAAGCGACACGCGAATGGTCCCCCCCTCCGACAGAGACAAAGTAGGGCCCCGAAAAGACAGATGGGCATAAATATGGGGGGGGGGGCAAAAGAGGGAAAGAAAGATCAAGCAGAGGCACCACCCTCTGGAGGTGGTGAAGGGGGCCTGCGCTGCGGCCCAGGGGTCGTGGGGGGTGGAATGTGGAGCTCGGAGACGTCGGGTGGGTCTTCACGGATGTGGCGAATGAAGCTTTGAAGAAAGGGGAGGTCTCGGTCAACGGACTCCTCGGTTATATGACCACCCTGTCCAGCTAGGAGGATCATGGCCGTGAATCGATCGGCTTGGTCTTGATCGGGGGTAGGTGGGTTGGAGGTGGTGCGTTGAGCGGGGGGCTGTGCGCGACGAGCGCGACAGGTGGGCCTAGGGTTCGAAGAGCTGGCGTCGGTGGGTTTAACACGGCAGGGAGGCATTGTGCGGGTGTTGTGTGTGTGTGCGAGTATGTAAAAGTACAATGAATCAACACAAACACGAAATACGGCCAACGAGCAAATGGAATATCTAGGGTAAAAATAAAAATTGAGCAAAGGAGCGAGTTTACCCAAATGAGATGAAGATCGTTGCTCGTAGACGCCCCGATGCTACGCGATAGGAGCACGCTGTGAAGCCGCAGCAATTTCTTCAGCAAGTTTCGAAATTGGGGAAAAACGGGTGGAGTTTAGGGTTTTGTGTGTTGGTGGAATCGAGGAGAATGGAGAGAAATCGATGGTGGATGGGTAGGGAGATGGGGGGGGGAAGCGATCGAGGTTGATTTTGGGGGAGAAATGAGGCAGGCGCACGAGGAAGAGGCGAAACGGCGGTTCCGGATTCGAAAATGCCGAGTGCGGATCGAATGGGCGGTCGGGGGTATTTATAGGGTTTTAAGTCGAACCGATCGGGTGACTTGTCACCCGATCGGTTGACGATTAGGTCAAGAATTCTTGCCGAAGAAATGCTACAGTCGAACCGGTCGGTTGACTTGTCAACCGATCGGTTGGCCGCTCCACTCATTTTCCGAGAATTATGGGTTGCTCACCCGGTCGCGTCAACCGATTGCGCTAGAACTCAACTGATCGGTTGATATTCCCCAAAATTTCCCGAGAGTTCTCCCCAGCTCACCCGGTCTGTCACCCGGTCTCCTCATTCTTCAACCGATCGGTTCATCTGGGGACAGATCTCGGCTTGTATCTAATACATCCCAACCGATCGGGTGAGCTATCACCCGATCGGTTGGGGCTTTGTTTCCTGCAAAAACCAACAGATTGTCTAAGTCCCTGAATGGATGTTCTCGCGGCTGATTTTATTTATAAAAGTAGATAAAATAAAGTCAAAAATAACGCTAAAAAATGGGGAAAAAGTTTAGAACATGGGTTGCCTCCCATGAAGCGCACTTGTTTAACGTCGTTGGCTCGACGCCCGCAAGAGATGTTCACGGTGGTTGATACGGGTGATGTCCGAAGTTCGGCATCTCTTCTTCATTGGAGCTGAAGGCCCTTGGAGTAGTCAGCGGCTGGAGAAATATTTGCTCGACTACCCTCTCCTTGTTCTTGGGATCCGGGGGCTTCTCTTTCGTATTGGCGCTTCCCGCCATCTTCTTTAGGATCCGGACCTCGTCTTTAGTGAGGTCGATGGGCTCTTTCCGTGTTCTCCTCGCAGGAGGAGTCTTGGGGAACCTGGGAGGGGTCGTTCTTGCTGCACTCGCTTTCCCAGCAGCATCTTTGTTCTTGGGGCCGTCTCCATCCTCTGAATCCCCCAAGTCATCGGGGGGGGGGGGGGGGGGGGGGTTTCTTAAGAGAATCTCCAAGGAGCTCTCTTCAGCAGCTTTTTCTTCTTCTACCTCAAGCAAATTACACAGAGGGTCATCTGGGGGATCGGGATACTTCATGGATAACCCCAGATCAAACTCAACTTTTTCTCCGCTGACGTTTAAAGAGAGTTTTCTGTTCTTCACATCTATCAAAACGCCAGCAGTGGCCATGAAAGGCCGTCCCAGGATGATGGGGGTGTGTGCGTCTTCAGGCATGTCCATGACTACGAAGTCCACTGGCACATGCACCCCTTTTACATTAACGGGGAGGTCATCCACAATTCCCACCGGGTATTTGACCGACCGGTCAGCTAGTTGTAGGGTCATACCGGTGGGCTCCAAATCACCCATTCCTATCCTTCTATACATCGACAAGGGCATCAAACTTACACTCGCTCCGAGATCGACGAGTGCACGATGAATCTTTACTGCCCCGATCGTGCAAGGAATTGAGAAGCTCCCCGGGTCCTTGAGTTTCGACGGATTTGCCCTCTAGATGAGAGCGCTACATTCCGCCGTCAACACTACTTTCTCCTTTCTAGACCCTCTAGTCACCAAATCTTTTAGGAATTTCGCATAGGAGGGGATTGTTTCGATTACTTCTAGGAAGGGGATTTGCAGGCTCAGGTCCTTTACCATGGCGAAGAACTTGCCATATTCTCATCAATTTTGGCCTGAGCTAACTGTTGTGGAAATGGCACAACGGGTTTGAACACTTTAGGGCTCCCTTCCTCCTTCTTCTCCTTCTCTTCTTCAGAGACTCCCTCCGGAGTCATAGGATTTGATGACGAGGCACCGGCGTCGTTTGATTTTTCGATCGGTCGCTCAACGACCAAAGGTGCTTCCGGTTTGCTAGGGGGCACTCTAGTAGGAATTTGTGTCCCGCTTCTCAGAACGATAGCGGACACATTTGTGTGCTCGTGCACGAGTGCCGATGTTTGGGTTGCTCCCCTCGGGTTCACCTCCGGTTGTGGCGGCAATTGGTTTTGTGACCTTGAAAGGTTCGCCACTTGTAACCCCAGCTGGGTTACTTGCTCCGTGAGGGTCCGCTGACCCATTTCCAACTTTTGATTGATCTTCTCCTGGTTGGTTATATATTGAGTCAAGAGAGACTCAAACGGAGAGACGGCCCTCTGTTGGCCATACTGCTGCTGCTGCTGGATTGGCTGCTGATTCCTGGGGGCATAAAATTGTTGCTGAGGTTGCTGCTGAAATGGTTGCTGCTGAAATTGTTGCTGCTGAACCTGATTCCGCTGTGGCCTAGCCGGCTGATATGTTTGGTGCTGCGGCTGCTGAGGCGGCGAGGGCTGAAATGTTGGCCGGTAACTAAAGTTTGGGTGGTTCCGGTTGTTTGGAGAGTAGGCTGGGTTGGAATTGGTCCTTGGCGGATACGGCACATTTCCCGTGGGGTTGTAAAATAGTGCGCTCGCCTGATCCAACGGTGGTGAGATGTCACCACCGTCGAATTCCCCAAAGAATTCGGATTCTACCGCTGAAATTTGTTGTGTACCGGCCCCACCGGCTCCTACCATTAGTGCAGAGATCTGGGTCGAAAGCAAGTCAAACTTGCTTGAAAGTTTGTCAACGTCCTCGACTCTGTGTATACCCCCAGACCTGGGTGTGGCCCTCTCGTCACACCACCGCTCATTGTTGGATGCCATATTTTCTAGAATATTTCCGGCATCTTCCTCGCTCCTAGACATGAAGGAACCCCCAGCCGCGGCGTCCATAGAAGATTTCAGGTCATCCCTCAACCCATTGTAGAACAGATTAATAATCTGCCACTTCAGAAGCTCATGGTGAGGGCATATTCTTTGCATTTCCTTATATCTCGTCCAAGCTTCATGCAAGGACTCGTGGCTGGCCTGGGAGAAGGAGGAGATCTCACTCCTCAACTTCATGGTCTTCCCCGGAGGAAAGAACTTCGTCAGAAAAGCGTTGGAGAGCTTCTCCCAGGTATTGAAAGTGTTGGGGTCCTTCCCCCTAAGCCATTGCTTGGCTTTGTCTCGCAAAGAGAAGGGGAACAGCTTCAGACGGACAGCCTCAGTCGTGACACCATTAATCCGGAAGGTGTCACACTTCTCCAAGAAGGAGTCTAGATGCTCGATCGGGCTCTCCATGGGTGCACCCGCAAACTGATCCTGCTGGATCCACGTCACCAAAGACGGCTTTAGCTCAAAGCTTTGGGCCGCAATAGCTGGAGATCGGATGGCGGAAGTCGACTCGATGGATGGCATCGAGTACTCCAACAGGGACTTGTGCGGCGGGGTGTTCTCCTCCATGGATTCGGGATCCTCTCTTCTTCGCTTCTCGGCGGCCAAACGCCTAAGGGTGGCGTTAATCTCTGGATCGAGGGGAATCAAGTCGTCAAGACTTCTTGAACTCCTGCGCATGAAAAACAACAAACACCTGTGAAGCGACAAGTGGGAAAGAAACAGATAAAATAAGAAATAAAAATAAGAAAAATAAAAAGGAAAAAGGAGAATGCGAAAATTATCGCAAGGTAGGGATGAGAGCTAGACACGAGGGTTCAAGAGATCCTCAAATAACAAACACGTTGCCTCCCCGACAACGGCGCCATAAACTTGATGTGCACCCCGGCTTGCTATCCACAAATGGCCGGGGGACCCGCGTGGGGGTTTAGAATTTGTAACCGCAAGCGCACGGTGTTGTAGTGTGGCTTGGGGGTCGAACATAGGGAGGCGAGGTTGTGCTTAAGTCAGGTAGGACCAAAATCACACCGGGGGCGAGCTAGCCCGAATCGGTGGATGGTTGTCAAGACAAGGAATAAAGGGTATGAACAACAAGAAAATAAACCCGGGACTTTGGTTTCCACTCCAACGAGAGACTCTCGCCGATACGGCCTACAGGTATGGATAGCGATCGGAATTAGGGTCTAATGGTGAGTCGTTGCCTCTGAAAGTGGTACCGGCATCCCATGGGCTCGATATTCCGGTCGGTGCCCAGGATGATACACCGGACTTCCCGGATTCGATCAGTGGGCACTCCCGTGTCCATTAACACTGATCGATTCCAGGAGCACTAAGCTCGCAATGATAACTCCCAACGTCTCATCCTGCCGCTCCCGCATGCTAGGATTCGACGTCTACGCTATGGGTGTGAGCTACGGCTAGGGAGTCAACCGCCAA
This sequence comes from Scilla litardierei, assembly GCA_030789695.1. Lineage (NCBI taxonomy): Eukaryota > Viridiplantae > Streptophyta > Magnoliopsida > Asparagales > Asparagaceae > Scilla > Scilla litardierei. Next base: position 53,692,795 of record CM061137.1, read on the forward strand.
GTTTATTCCCCCTTGGCCCAACGGTCAAAGGCGGTCTTTTTCCCGTCGATGACAATGAAACACCCCGCGTAACCGTTAGATTCCTAATCCCTATCGATTTCCTAACCCTATGGACGCATCGTGAAGAGCCCCCGAAGGGGTTTCCACCAAAATCCCAGATTTGGGAACTACTCACAAAAATCCATTAAAAAGCAATCTAAATAAAAATTAACCGTTGGAATCATAATCAGACAATTGGAATGCGGAAGTAATAGAGTAGATAAGGCAATACTAAAATTTGAGAAAGATGTGAAAACTTACAAAAGCGTAACAATTACAGCCGTCACAATAGGAGAAAACAGTAAAAAACTAGCAGCTCTCCGTTTCTGGAACCCTATGGGTTCTATTTATAGACTCTCGCATCACCCGATCGGTTGACAAGTCAACTGATCGGTTGATCCGTTACAAAATAATAACAGAAAACGGCGAGCTTTCACCCGGTCATATGAACCGGTCGGGTGAGTTCTTGAGTGACCGGTTGGATCTTAGCGTCGTCGGGTGAAACGGTCGGTTTGGTGCCCGTGTCTTCGCTCCTCATCTTCAGCTACAGATGAACCGATCGGGTGAGAGTCACCCGATCGGTTGGCATTTTGCTCGAAAAGACAGAGAACAGTCCCCCGCTGATCCAGTCTGTGAACCGGTCGGGTGACTTCCATGTGAGCTCCGGCTGAGACCGGGTGGTGCACGCGTGCATCACCCGATCGGTTGGAGATGACCAACCGACCGAGTGAGGGGCTGAAAGATGTATTCTTTGGCGTATGACCCCCTGGATCACGCGTGACTCCTCCCGTTGCTCCGGGGACTTGAGATATCGTCATTAAACGTCCCCTACACGGTCAATCTCCTGCAAACATGGATAAACAAAGAAAAGTGAAAGAAAACGAGAAAATACAAGAAAACGAATAAAAGACGGCGGAAAAACACGGAGAAACACAAAAGAGAACGTGCGTGAATATATGAAATATAAACACACGTCAAAATCCCCCAAGCTGAACTCTTCCTCGTCCTCGAGGAAGACGAGTGAGAGTAGGAGCTCGGAGGGAAAAATAGAGAGGAAGAAAGAAAAAAGAAAACTCCATATCCTAGATCGTCCGTCAGAGCCAACAAAAATAAAAAACGACACATCAAGCAAGCAAACGTCAAATCACACCACCAAACCTAGGAAAACGAGTCCAAATAAGTGTCGTGGGCCCACGCGGTGAAGCGCGAGTGAGTGCGGTCGTGTGCTAGCAAATGGTGTCGCTTTCTACAATGTGCTATGAGCTCATATACGCAAATCCAGGAAATGACCCAAATACCGATTCGAATTTGAAATTTGCGGTGAATATTAGTTCAAGCATGCATGAGAAGAGTAAGAATAGAAGCGTATCATGCATCGGGGACTCCACAACTAGGGTTAAGGGAATCACGCCACTATAGCCTAGATACTAGCTAAAAAGTTCCTAAGCCAAGTGTTTTCGATAACGATGGGGGTTGAGATGATGTGGAGTAGAACACTCGGTGCAAATTCTCGCCTTCCCTTTATTCTCGGTAAGTAGGAAAAAATATTCACACTGGAATTTTTTTGGGTTTTGGGCATTTGTATTTTTTTTGTTTTTTGGCTATACAAAATTTTTCTTTTCTTCTCTTTTTGGGTTTTTCTTTTCCTTTTTTCTATTTTTTTGGATTTTTGGGTTTTTGGCTATACACATGTGCACTCTCCCAAGTGGGAGAACGGTACACGACGAGGGGATTTGCACCAAGTAAAACAAAAAAGAAGTCGAAATCTAAACACTCGGGCAAAGGAAACTATTCTCGCTAAATAGAGCATAGGCTAAATGGGTTATCCTAGTCCTCAATTGTGGAATCCCGATGCATGCGAATTGAAATATACGATATAAATATAGCATGCATATAGTAGAAACATATACCCCATATTTAAATCGAAGCATGATAATCTAGGGGTCATTCCTGGACAGGTATATAAAATAAAATCACCAAGTAGAAGCACATCAAATAGCTAGTCACGACGCACGACTCACAAAAAAGCTAAGTGGACCCACGATGCGTGAAATGCAAGAGGGCTCGAAATCCTAGGGTTAGTGAGTGCGATTATCGATGCAATGCTAGGTGTGTGTGATTTTGTGGCGATTCATCATAGGATTCATCTCTAGGAGAAAGAGCTAAAAAGAAGAGAAGAAAAAATAAAAACACGATGAAAACGACACAAAAAACGAAAAAGAAGGACTCAAACGACGCACACAGTGCGACTCCCCCAAGCTGAAGTTTGCATACCCCTCAATGCAATATGAGTGAGAACGGGAGGGCAATGAAGATGGGGGGGAATACGCACTGACACAGAAAGAAATGAAAATGAGGAAAACACATAGATGAAACTGAAAATAAAGAAAGATCAAAATCAAAAATCAAACAACACGAAAATAAAAATAAAACATAAAAATACACGACACGACACTCAAAAAGTGAAAAACAAGCACACACACAAAAATGAGAAAAACAACAAAACACGACAGCACACCAAAATAGACGTCCCCCAAGCTAGACCAGACAGTTCTAGCGAAATGATATGATCAGTGAAATGCAGAGATGTGCAAAGGGGAGTCAAAAACAAACAAGGTGAAATCAGAAAGCAACACGCGAATGGTCCCCCCCTCCGACAGAGACAAAGTAGGGCCCCGAAAAGACAGATGGGCACAAATATGGGGGGGGGGGGCAAAAGAGGGAAAGAAAGATCAAGCAGGGGCACCACCCTCTGGAGGTGGTGAAGGGGGCCTGCGCTGCGGACCAGGGGTCGTGGGGGGTGGAATGTGGAGCTCGGAGACGTCGGGTGGGTCTTCACGGATGTGGCGAATGAAGCTTTGAAGAAAGGGGAGGTCTCGGTCGACGGACTCCTCGGTTATATGACCACCCTGTCCAGCTAGGAGGATCATGGCCGTGAATCGATCGGCTTGGTCTTGATCGGGGGTAGGTGGGTTGGAGGTGGTGGGTTGAGCGGGGAGCTGTGCGCGACGAGCGCGACGGGTGGGCGTAGGGTTTGAAGAGCTGGCGTCGGTGGGTTTAACACGGCGGGGAGGCATTGTGCGGGTGTTGTGTGTGTGTGTGCGAGTATGTAAAAGTACAATGAATCAACACAAACACGAAATACGGCCAACGAGCAAATGGAATATCTGGGGTAAAAATAAAAATTGAGCAAAGGAGCGAGTTTACCCAAATGAGATGAAGATCGTTGCTCGTAGACGCCCCGATGCTATGCGATAGGAGCACGCTGTGAAGCCGCAACGATTTCTTCAGCAAGTTTCGAAATTGGGGAAAACGGGTGGAGGTTAGGGTTTTGTGTGTTGGTGGAATCGAGGAGAATGGAGAGAAATCGATGGTGGATGGGTAGGGAGATGGGGGGGAAGCGATCGAGGTTGATTTTGGGGGAGAAATGAGGCAGGTGCACGAGGAAGAGGCGAAACAGCGGTTCCGGATTTGAAAATGCCGAGTGCGGATCGAATGGGCGGTCAGGGGTATTTATAGGGTTTTAAGTCGAACCGATCGGGTGACTTGTCACCCGATCGGTTGACGATTAGGTCAAGAATTCTTGCCGAAGAAATGCTATAGGCGAACCGGTCGGTTGACTTGTCAACCGATCAGTTGGCCGCTCCACTCATTTTCCGAGAATTGTGGGCTGCTCACCCAGTCGCGTCAACCGATCGCGCTAGAACTCAACCGATCGGTTGATATTCTCCAAAATTTCCTGAGAGTTCTCCCCAGATCACCCGGTCTGTCACCTGGTCTCCTCATTCTTCAACCAATCGGTTCATCTGGGGACAGATCTCGGCTTGTATCTGATACATCCCAACCGATCGGGTGAGCTATCACCCGATCGGTTGGGGCTTTGTTTCCTGCAAAGACCAACAGATTGTCTAAGTCCCTGAACGGATGTTCTTGCGGCTGATTTTATTTATAAAAGTAGATAAAATAAAGTCAAAAATAACGCTAAAATGGGGAAAAAGTTTAGAACATGGGTTGCCTCCCATGAAGCGCACTTGTTTAACGTCGTTGGCTCGACGCCCGCAAGAGATGTTCACGGTGGTTGATACGGGTGATGCCCGAAGTTCGGCATCTCTTCTTCATTGGAGCTGAAGGCCCTTGGAGTAGTCAGCGGCTGGAGAAATATTTGCTCGACTACCCTCTCCTTGTTCTTGGGATCCGGGGGCTTCTCTTTCATATTGGCGCTTCTCGCCATCTTCTTTAGGATCCGGACCTCGTCTTTAGTGTGGTCCATGGGCTCTTTCCCCGTTCTCCTCGCAGGAGGAGTCTTGGGGAACCCGGGAGGGGTCGTTCTTACTGCACTCGCTTTCCCAGCAGCATCTTTGTTCTTGGGGCCGTCTCCATCCTCTGAATCCCCCAAGTCATCGGGGGGGTTTCTTAAGAGAATCTCCCAGGAGCTCTCTTCAACAGCTTTTTCTTCTTCTACCTCAAGCAAATTACACCGAGGGTCATCTAGGGGATCGGGATACTTCTTGGATAACCCCAGATCAAACTCAAATTTTTCTCTGCTGACGTTTAAAGAGAGTTTTCCGTTCTTCACATCTATCAAAACGCCAGCAGTGGCCATGAAAGGCCGTCCCAGGATGATGGGGGTGTGTGCGTCTTCAGGCATGTCCATGACTACGAAGTCCACTGGCACATGCACCCCTCTTACATTAACGGGGAGGTCATCCACAATTCCCACCGGGTATTTGATCGACCGGTCAGCTAGTTGTAGGGTCATACCGGTGGGCTCCAAATCACCCATTCCTATCCTTCTATACATCGACAAGGGCATCAAACTTACACTCGCTCCGAGATCGACGAGTGCACGATGAATCTTTACTGCCCCGATTGTGCAAGGAATTGAGAAGCTCCCCGGGTCCTTGAGTTTCGGCAGATTTGCCCTCTGGATGAGAGCGCTACATTCCGCCGTCAACACTACTTTCTCCTTTCTAGACCCTCTAGTCACCAAATCTTTTAGAAATTTCGCATAGGAGGGGATTGTTTCGATTGCTTCTAGGAAGGGGATTTGCAGGCTCATGTCCTTTACCATGGCGAAGAACTTGCCATATTTCTCATCAATTTTGGCCTGAGCTAACTGTTTTGGAAATGGCACAACGGGTTTGAACACTTTAGGGCTCCCTTCCTCCTTCTTCTCCTTCTCTTCTTCAGAGACTCCCTCCGGAGTCATAGGATTTGATGACGAGGCACCGGCGTCGTTTGATTTTTCGATCGGTCGCTCAACGACCAAAGGTGCTTCCGGTTTGCTAGGGGGCACTCTAGTAGGAATTTGTGTCCCGCTTCTCAGAACGATAGCGGACACATTTGTGTGCTCGTGCACGAGTGCCGATGTTTGGGTTGCTCCCCTCGGGTTCACCTCCGGTTGTGGCGGCAATTGGTTTTGTGACCTTGAAAGGTTCGCCACTTGTAACCCCAGCTGGGTTACTTGGTCCGTGAGGGTCCGCTGACCCATTTCCAGCTTTTGATTGATCTTCTCCTGGTTGGTTATATATTGAGTCAAGAGAGACTCAACCGGAGAGACGGCCCTCTGTTGGCCATACTGCTGCTGCTGCTGGATTGGCTGCTGATTCCTGGGGGCATAAAATTGTTGCTGAGGTTGCTGCTGAAATGGTTGCTGCTGAAATTGTTGCTGCTGAACCTGATTCTGCTGTGGCCTAGCCGGCTGATATGTTTGTTGCTGCGGCTGCTGAGGCGGCGAGGGCTGAAATGGTGGCCGGTAACTGAAGTTTGGGTGGTTCCGGTTGTTTGGAGAGTAGGCCGGGTTGGAATTGGTCCTTGGCGGATACGGCGCATTTCCCGTGGGGTTGTAAAATAGTGCGCTCGCCTGATCCAACGGTGGTGAGATGTCACCACCGTCGAATTCCCCAAAGAATTCGGATTCTACCGCTGAAATTTGCTGTGTACCGGCCCCACCGGCTCCTACCATTAGTGCGGAGATCTGGGTCGAAAGCAAGTCAAACTTGCTTGAAAGTTTGTCGACGTCCTCGACTCTGTGTATACCCCCAGACCTGGGTGTGGCCCTCCCGTCACACCACCGCTCATTGTTGGATGCCATATTTTCTAGAATATTTCCGGCATCTTCCTCGCTCCTAGACATGAAGGAACCCCCAGCCGCGGCGTCCATAGAAGATTTCAGGTCATCCCTCAACCCATTGTAGAACAGATTAATAATCTGCCACTTCGGAAGCTCATGGTGAGGGCATCTTCTTTGCATTTCCTTATATCTCGTCCAAGCTTCATGCAAGGACTCGTGGCTGGCCTGGGAGAAGGAGGAGATCTCACTCCTCAACTTCATGGTCTTCCCCGGAGGAAAGAACTTCGTCAGAAAAGCGTTGGAGAGCTTCTCCCAGGTATTGAAAGTGTTGGGGTCCTTCCCCCTAAGCCATTGCTTGGCTTTGTCTCGCAAAGAGAAGGGGAACAGCTTCAGACGGACAACCTCAATCGTGACACCATTAATCCGGAAGGTGTCACACTTCTCCAAGAAGGAGTCTAGATGCTCGATCGGGCTCTCCATGGGTGCACCCGCAAACTGATCCTGCTGGATCCACGTCACCAAAGACGGCTTTAGCTCAAAGCTTTGGGCCGCAATAGCTGGAGATCGGATGGCGGAAGTCGACTCGATGGATGGCATCGAGTACTCCAACAGGGACTTGTGCGGCGGGGTGTTCTCCTCCATGGATTCGGGATCCTCTCTTCTTCGCTTCTCGGCGGCCAAACGCCTAAGGGTGGCGTTAATCTCTGGATCGAGGGGAATCAAGTCGTCAAGACTTCTTGAACTCCTGCGCATGAAAAACAACAAACACCCGTGAAGCGACAAGTGGGAAAGAAACAGATAAAATAAGAAATAAAAATAAGAAAAATAAAAAGGAAAAAGGAGAATGCGAAAATTATCGCAAGGTAGGGATGAGAGCTAGACACGAGGGTTCAAGAGATCCTCAAATAACAAACACGTTGCCTCCCCGGCAACGGCGCCATAAACTTGACGTGCACCCCGGCTTTCTATCCGCAAATGGCCGGGGGACCCGCGTGGGGGTTTAGAATTTGTAACCGCAAGCGCACGGTGTTGTAGTGTGGCTTGGGGGTCGAACACAGGGAGGCGAGGTTGTGCTTAAGTCAAGTAGGACCTAAATCACCCCGGGGGCGAGCTAGCCCGAATCGGTGGATGGTTGTCACGGAAAGGAATAAAGGGTATGAACAACAAGAAAATAAACCCGGGACTTTGGTTTCCACTCCAACGAGAGACTCTCGCCGATACGGCCTACAGGTATGGATAGCGATCGGAATTAGGGTCTAATGGTGAGACGTTGCCTCTGAAAGTGGTACCGGCATCCCATGGGCCCGATATTCCGGTCGGTGCCCAGGATGATACACCGGACTTCCCGGATTCGATCAGTGGGCACTCCCGTGTCCATTAACACTGATCGATTCCGGGAGCACTAAGCTCGCAACGATAACTCCCAACGTCTCATCCTGCCGCTCCCGCGTGCTAGGATTCGACGTCTACGCTATGGGCGTGAGCTACGGCTAGGGAGTCAACCGCCAAGTTTATTCCCCCTTGGCCCAACGGTCAAAGGCGGTCTTTTTCCCGCCGATGACAATGAAACACCCCGCGTAACCGTTAGATTCCTAATCCCTATCGATTTCCTAACCCTATGGACGCATTGGGAAGAGCCCCCGAAGGGGTTTCCACCAAAATCCCAGATTTGGGAACTACTCACAAAAATCCATTAAAAAGCAATCTAAATAAAAATTAACCGTTGGAATCATAATCAGACAATTGGAATGCGGAAGTAATAGAGTAGATAAGACAATACTAAAATTTGAGAAAGATCTGAAAACTTACAAAAGAGTAACAATTACAGCCGTCACAATAGGAGAAAACAGTAAAAAACTAGCAGCTCTCCGTTTCTGGAACCCTAGGGGTTCTATTTATAGACTCTCGCATCACCCGATCGGTTGACAAGTCAACCGATCGGTTGATCCGTTACAAAATAATAACAGAAAACGGCGAGCTTTCACCCGGTCATATGAACCGGTCGGGTGAGTTCTTGAGTGACCGGTTGGATCTTAGCGCCGTCGGGTGAAACGATCGGTTTGGTGCCCGTGTCTTCAGCTCCTCATCTTCAGCTACAGATGAACCGATCGGGTGAGAGTCACCCGATCGGTTGGCATTTTGCTCGAAAAGACAGAGAACAGGCCCCCGCTGAACCGGTCTGTGAACCGGTCGGGTGACTTCCATGTGAGCTCCGGCTGAGACCGGGTGGTGCACGCGTGCATCACCCGATCGGTTGGAGATGACCAACCGACCGGGTGAGGGGCTGAAAGATGTATTCTTTGGCGTATGACCCCCTGGATCACGCGTGACTCCTCCCGTTGCTCCGGGGACTTGAGATATCGTCATTAAACGTCCCCTACACGGTCAATCTCCTGCAAACATGGATAAACAAAGAAAAGTGAAAGAAAACGAGAAAATACAAGAAAACGAATAAAAGACGGCGGAAAAACACGGAGAAACACAAAAGAAAACGTGCGTGAATATATGAAATATAAACGCACGTCAAAATCCCCCAAGCTGAACTCTTCCTCGTCCTCGAGGAAGACGAGTGAGAGTAGGAGCTCGGAGGGAAAAATAGAGAGGAAGAAAGAAAAAAGAAAACTCCATATCCTAGATCGTCCGTCAGAGCCAACAAAAATAAAAAACGACACATCAAGCAAGCAAACGTCAAATCACACCACCAAACCTAGGAAAACGAGTCCAAATAAGTGTCGTGGGCCCACGCGGTGAAGCGCGAGTGAGTGCGGTCGTGTGCTAGCAAATGGTGTCGCTTTCTACAATGTGCTATGAGCTCATATACGCAAATCCAGGAAATGACCCAAATACCGATTCGAATTTGAAATTTGCGGTGAATATTAGTTCAAGCATGCATGAGAAGAGTAAGAATAGAAGCGTATCATGCATCGGGGACTCCACAACTAGGGTTAAGGGAATCACGCCACTATAGCCTAGATACTAGCTAAAAAGTTCCTAAGCCAAGTGTTTTCGATAATGATGGGGGTTGAGATGATGTGGAGTAGAACACTCGGTGCAAATTCTCGCCTTCCCTTTATTCTCGGTAAGTAGGAAAAAATATTCACACGGGAATTTTTTTGGGTTTTGGGCATTTGTATTTTTTTTGTTTTTTGGCTATACAAAATTTTTCTTTTCTTCTCTTTTTGGGTTTTTCTTTTCCTTTTTTCTATTTTTTTGGATTTTTGGGTTTTTGGCTATACACATGTGCACTCTCCCAAGTGGGAGAACGGTACACGACGAGGGGATTTGCACCAAGTAAAACAAAAAATAAGTCGAAATCTAAACACTCGGGTAAAGGAAACTATTCTCGCTAAATAGAGCATAGGCTAAATGGGTTATCCTAGTCCTCAATTGTGGAATCCCGATGCATGCGAATTGAAATATACGATATAAATATAGCATGCATATAGTAGAAACATATACCGCATATTTAAATCGAAGCATGATAATCTACGGGTCATTCCTGGACAGGTATATAAAATAAAATCACCAAGTAGAAGCACATCAAATAGCTAGTCACGACGCACGACTCACAAAAAAAGCTAAGTGGACCCACGATGCGTGAAATGCAAGAGGGCTCGAAATCCTAGGGTTAGTGAGTGCGATTATCGATGCAATGCTAGGTGTGTGTGATTTTGTGGCGATTCATCATAGGATTCATCTCTAGGAGAAAGAGCTAAAAAGAAGAGAAGAAAAAATAAAAACACGATGAAAACGACACAAAAAACGAAAAAGAAGGACTCAAACGACGCACACAGTGCGACTCCCCCAAGCTGAAGTTTGCATTGCCCTCAATGCAATATGAGTGAGAACGGGAGGGCAATGAAGATGGGGGGGAATACGCACTGACACAGAAAGAAATGAAAATGAGGAAAACACATAGATGAAACTGAAAATAAAGAAAGATCAAACTGAAAACACATAGATGTATCATGTTTTAAACACTGTGAACCGGTCGGGTGACTTCCATGTGAGCTCTGGCTGAGACCGGGTGGTGCACGCGTGCATCACCCGATCGGTTGAAGATGACCAACCGACCGGGTGAGGGGCTGAAAGATGTATTCTTTGGCGTATGACCCCCTGGATCACGCGAGACTCCTCCCGTTGCTCCGGGGACTTGAGATATCGTCATTAAACGTCCCCTACACGGTCAATCTCCTGCAAACATGGATAAACAAAGAAAAGTGAAAGAAAACGAGAAAATACAAGAAAACGAATAAAAGACGGCGGAAAAACACGGAGAAACACAAAAGAGAACGTGCGTGAATATATGAAATATAAACGCATGTCACCGGTACAACGCACCCACCAGTCTAAGCCCGGGAACTCCGGGACACCCGAAGACTGCTCGGGACTCGTACCTGTAAACCACGGGATGTGACACGTCAACGTGTTACCCAGTAGGAACTCCTAACACCCTAGTAGAATCCAGTTTTAGAACTGGTCTTCCTAACTAACTAACTAACTACAAGTGTCACATCATCACATGTTTACGCAGAAATTAAAAACAGAGTATAAGTGCTGAAAGTAAACAACAGTGAACAGAACTGAAGTAATAAATGATTAAATTAAATAAATTAAATTGTTGTTCTGTATTTGGAACCCGGATAAACCATATGCTGCTAAGGGAACGGACTTCACCCAGGATGGGTGAAAAGTGGTACCACTCCAGCGACACGAGCACTGGAGGGCCTCTCGTAACTCCGTACCCAACTGGACAAGGTACCGGAGCGAGACTCATCTCGGTTTTTCTGTCGGAAAAACGGAGAAAACCATCATTTACCGTCCTGGTGCATCACGAGCGCACCGGCGGCCTCTCTAACTCTAGTCAACTCCCCCTTCCGGGAGTGACGAAGCGAGTGAGAAATCATACTACGTCCGCTCCTTAACACCTACCATTTATCCGTGTTTTCCCCAAACCCACATCTGGAGTCTCACCCATTTTAAGAATGGACCGAGAACACCGATGTCAAACTCTCAACCTCAATCTCAGTTTTAAACATGATACATCATTGTTTTAGCAACGATTCTTTAACGGTTTCGACTACCGTTTTCATTTCATACTTACACAAATTCTCATCATTAAAATTTTCTATATGAATCATAACATATGAAGCAGAGCATATTAATGAAGTTACACCAACATGAGCAAATTCAACTCAAGATAAAATACAACATTAAAATTTCTAAGCAATTAACACAAGAATCTGCCCAAAACTGTCACACCAGAAAGATTGGCTCTGTTACCCTAATTGTAGTCAGAATTGGCTCTCGGCCTCCTTCAAAGTTGTAGGAAATTTTCTCTAGTTTTTCGTAGTGTCCTTAATTTTATTTTTCTGATTTTTCTTGCTATTTTCTACGAATTTTACAAGTTAATGTTCTGCTGCAACAAAAATTCCAGCAACTAACATTTCCAACTAAACTTGTTTTCTAACATATTGGGTGCCATAATTAACATAATAAAACTATCATAATACTAAGTTTACACCATTTTCAAGCCATCAATATATTTCTACTTAATTAAGACTATGATACAAACATCATATTCACTAATTGAAGCTAATGTTAAGACTAAATTCCTAAACACAAATCAAACACAATTTAGCATGATAGCATAAAACTTCTACTACCAATTTTTCAACATGAAACAAAATTACTAATTTCTATATTGCAAATGATAAAGTTACTATCTTCAAGCATGAGGATGCAATCTTATTCAAAAAAATTTAAGCTTGATCTCAAAAATTTTCCATACACAAGCAAAAAAATGTTAAAATGATACTTAACATTCCATGTCACTAATTAAGTAATCATCATGGGTTAAAATTACATTTGCTAGGATATGAATCCTATCATGAAAATTTAAACATGGATTTCAACCTGAAAATTTTGTGTAATTTCCTATCTTAATAAGAAAACCAATCCTAAACTAAACTCTACCTAAGTGTTAGAAATTCTACCTTGTAAAAGTCCTCCAAATTAAGTCTTAGGCCCTTCTTCTCCTTGTAGAACTTGGGCTTCCTCCAAATCAGGCTCCTAATTTGGCCTCCAAAAGTTGGATTTTTGGCTAATTTTGGGCTAATTTTGATGTTGGAATGAGAAAGGAAATTTGCGGGCTTTAAGTGCTTGTAGAGGGATTGTAATGGAAGAGGATTAGATGAAGGGAGATGAAGAAATATGAAGAAAATAGGTGTAACGGCCGATTTGCGACCGTTCGTAGTTTCTGCGTGCACGTGCCTTAACGTGCACGTATTGTATTTGGCTATTTCCGAGCTCCGGCATATGCGATGAGATATGTCGTTGCGATCGTTTCGGGGTGTTGAATTTTAATGTAATTTTTGGGAACGTCGTTTCGCGGCTTGTTTTCTCGCAAAACGACTTTGAACGATAGGGGCGTTTTAGTCATTTGACTCAAAACGCCGTTCCCAATTTTACGTAAAATTTTGGTAGGAGTTACGCATGATCGGGCTTCGTAGATCTGTGCGTCTCGTCTCCACGATCGCCCCGGTATTTTCGGATTATTTTTCTGACGCCCGGATTGAAAGATATCACTCGGAGAAATCTCGGCCGTTGATCTTAGCCCTAATCACTTAAATTTTGAATTTGTGGTTCAAATCTTGGCAAAACCCATAAGTATTGGGATTTGATTTTGGTTTCTATCTACACCTAGTCCTACCCTAGTTTGCACACTCCTACATCCCTATACCCTAACACCTTTAACCTATAAACTATAGTTATATATCAATTTTTATCATTATTAAAACCCTAGGTGATTAATTCTTTTCACGTACAAAATCATAAGACCTAGGGCTAGGCAATTTTTGCAGCCGCCACCTATGACACGAGAGAGAACCCCCCCTCGAGTCTTTCTCTCTCTCTCTCTCGCATCTCTCGTCTCCCTCAACGCCGCGGCCAACGCGACTCCGACCACCGGCGTTTTTCTCCGACCCCCGAACACCGTCGCAACAGTCCGCTCGACACCGTTCCAACCGCCGTGCTCGGGTCCTCGCCGCAGGCCGCCTGGAGCCTCGCACGACCCCCCCTCGCGACGCCGGTGAAGCTGCAGTCGGGCGCTGCTGCTTTCCTATCACCGGCGATCTTCCCCTGACCTCCGCCACCCGCGTTGCCGTGACTCCGTCGCGACACCTGGGAGCCGCTGCACGCCGACTCCTCCACCCCACTTCACAGCAACAGCCGCAGCCTTCTTCATCTCTCAGGCGCTGCCACCCATCTCCTCTGTCGTCCTACCCTGCTGGTCACCGCCCGACGTCCTCGGAAGCCGCAGCCGCCCTGTTTGCCCTGCAGCTGTGAACAGCAGTAGCAGAACGCCGCAGCCACCTTCCCTCTCAATATTTTCTGACGTCCTTCAGCCTCTCCGACCTTCCTCCGCCTCCAGCTCCGTCGTGGGCCCCCGTTGATGGCTGTAGCATCGCCGGATCCCTCCCCGTCAGCCCTCTGTCGGTCTACACACCGACCAAACCCGCCGTCATCCACCCCAGCGTACGCAGAGCCCTTTCTCCACGCGTAGCACCTCCTCCCGCTGCCGTAGTCACCGACTGAGGCCCTGACACCACTGCCGCATCTTTTGCTAACTCACAGAAGGGAGGATGCGAGGCAGACCCAGTGAACTCTTGATAACAGCTTGCTTGCAATGTATTTTTGTTATATATATTAGTTGAATACTTATAAGGGGATTAGTAATGTTTCATAGTCATTAGGTTAGTGTTATTAACACTTTGCTATTAGTTAAGCATGCCACATGGCAATTTGAGTGCAAGTCAAGAATTGTGGATGTGATCTGTAGCCTAAAAAGATTATTTAAACATAGGTCTTTGAGAATAATTGAATAGGGAGTACTACATCAATATTATACTTCTTATATATATATATATATATATATATATATATATATATATATATATATATATATATATATATATATATATATATATACCCAAACAGTGTAAAGTTAGTAAAGTTTCATATAGTGGTTTTATAACCAGTAAGATTATATATATAAATGTTATAAGTGTTATGTTGGTGTTTAACTATTGGGTTAATGATTAACCTGATTGTTTTAGCACTTTTAACTTAATATCGCACCTCCGTTGTCGTAGATATTATACGTTTGTCTACGCGATCCGTAACCGTTCAGACCCGACACCAGATCCCCGCTCAGTGGACGTTTCAGGTTGGTTTCCCGAACTCATAGCAAACCCACACCGTAGCAAACTGAACCCTAAACTAAAAATCGTCAACTTGAACAAAAATTTATTTTCGAGCACCAGTAAAACGTTGTACGAACATAGAAAATCGACGAACGGACTTTGTTGACTGTGCACATTGGATAGATCGTCGATTAGGCTGAAACATCAAAAAGTGACTTTTGACGAATAGGATAGTCCCGATAACCTAGAAACGAACCCTAATAGGATTTGATGAAATTGAGACCTGACACCGTCGCCGTGGCGATATTTCAGACGGACTTCCGCAGATGAGACGCTTGGACGAGACGCTTCGAGAAGACGACACACTCGCCATCGTAGGCAAGTGTATCCACTTGCACTTTTGGCCGTGCTTAGGCCCTAGTTGGTTAGAATTGTTAACTGTGAACAAATAGAACCGGACGTGAAATGATAGCGTCCGGGACGACTCCTGACGGCTCAGACTTGACGACGAAGTCTAAGCCTGACAACAACAACTTTTGATATTGTAGGGCTATCATGTGTGTGCGTGCGTGTGGACACCCTAGAATAACAACTCCCTACACTTGTCATGTCGTGTCCTGTTAGACAAAAAGCCTTCAGGCGTTTCGGATGCTCTCCATGCGAGAGTGATCCCCGTGACTGTTATACAAAAAGCCTTCGGGCGTTTCGGATTCTTTCCCTAGCGGAAGTGATCCCCGTGATACAAAAAGCCTTCGGGCGTTTCGGATGCTTTCCCCCGCGGAAGTGATCCCTTTTGCACAAAAAGCCTTCGGGCGTTTCGGATGTTTCCCTAGCGGAAATGATCCCTGTAAATCTTGTCCTGAGTTCCTGGGTTTGGGGTTGGGTTGAGCGTGCGCACGGCAAGAGGGTCTGATCCCCATCGAACCGTAAGGCGTGAACCCTTTCGTGTCTCACTTGTCTTGTCTTGTCTTGTCCTGTCCCGTCACGTCCCGACTTGTCATGACACCTGTAGGTTAGTCCCGTAGTTAGTAGCACACGCTACGACTACCACTTGTTGCGCTTTACTTTCCTGCTGCGTTACTTCCTGTTGTGTTACTCTGTTATAACCACATCATGCTAATCAACCAGTAAACTGTTGTGAAATAGAACCTCAGCATGTTAATTAACCAGTAGACCGTTGTTTAAAGTTCGGTACACTTGCAGTTTGGTCTAACCCTTTTTGTAGACCTTACCTGACGTACAGTTCCTTCTTTTGGTGCTGTATGTCAGGCTCTCAGCCAGAGTTCGTGGACGAGGCAGATTCACTGGAGTACGAGGAGCTGAGGACGTCGACCCAGAATACGTGCCCAACGATGGACCAGACCTAGAGGTCCTTTTAGTCGTCACTTCCCGAGGTTACTGCTTTTAGGTTTGCTTTTAAATATTTCGTCGCCATGCTTAGGCTTCCTTTTAGAATTTGTACTCGTTGGATATTACATCTCTTATTTTTAATGAATGCCACTTTCTTTCTGTACTTCCTATTGTTTCGAACTTTATTAATGCAAGAACCTGGAACTTTTAAAATGGTACCCCTACAGACGCTTATTGGGTCAGAGCTTCTCAGCTCTGGCCTAAGCGGGCCTTAGTCACGCTTCACCTCCGTCGTTTTGGGAAGCGGGGTGTGACAGGTTTTAGTGGTGGCCCATGCAGGTCTTGCAAAAGTTCGGAACAATAAAAGTACCGCATTCATTTAATATCCACGTACAAGTCTGAATTAGTTTCCCAGTCTTAGATAGTAGGAAGACTTGGGTAGATGTCCCTATTTGATAGTCTGACGCCTTGGTTAGGAATTAGTCATCCTCGTCCTAGTATACCTTAGTAGCCACTTGACTCTGACCATGTTAAATTTCCAGAGCCCTTCTTTTAGTCGTTCGCTCGGGTCCATCGACTTCGGGCCCAGCAGAACTAACCTGGAATCTCTTAGGAACCTTATCTTTAGATCCCGATTATGGACTAGCTCATAAGGAAGTCTTAGAGCTGAGTTATCCTAATCTTTAGACGACCCGATAATTAGGACCCCTGACTTCTAGCGTCCCTTTGATCATTACACTTTTGTGTTATCTGCCATAGAGTCCCATCATAGCTTCCGTAAATCATATCCTGTGTGTAACCGTCATGCGATCATCTTTCCTTTCTCCCGATTCACATGATCGCTTCCTGACGGTCATCGTAGATCCTTCGAATCTTTCTCTTTGCCAATTTTGCCTCCTCTAAAAGTACTTTCGAAATTCCTTATTCAGTTTCTTCGCTCAGCTTAATTTCTTTGAAAATCCCTATACTACATATTTAAAATTTCTTGTTTTTTTGGTTGAATTAAAATTCTTTTATTGACTTGAAACCTTCTTGGTCGTAAATTCTTAGGTTACTATCTTGTACTCGCTTTCGAATCATTATCTTTCGAATTTCGGTTTTAAAACTTGTTACTATTTTGAAAATTCAATATTATTCTTTTTATAAAAACTACAAAAAAAAATTTCTAACCACTTAACGTGCATACTTTTTAAAATTTTTCCTAAACTAGAGGGAACTCCAATTATTTTATTATTATTATTATACCAGTTCTATGTTCTTCGCGACCACATTTCAAAATCTTTGTTAAACTTACTTTCATTTGCAAAACAACCGCTACCTCACCCCACTTTTATCTCCTTCATCCAACTCTTTCTCCAAAATTATAATAATTTTTACCGTCTGCTCACTTTTCCCTACATATTTTTGAAAGTATAAAGTATACGATATCATATTTTACACGTAAATCTCCTTCATCAACCTAGTTATTCTGAGAAATATTTCGTCTCATCCAACCAACTATCTCCTTACCCCGTCTTATTCGAACTCGTTCTTTCCGATCTTATTTCGTTTCGCTTTTGATCTAGTTTTCTTTCCTTCTATTAACTAGACATTAGTCCTTGTAGTTGTCCATACTGTCTTCAGTTTAGGAATAGGCCCTTTGGTAGGTGATGTTGTCATAGTGCATGAACATAGGTAGAGTGTGTAGACCTGTATGAGTGTGCCATCGTTAGGATCCTGATGATTGCCCTTGTGTCTTGAATGTACGCTCAGTGTTAACCATGTTATGCTTGAAGTTGTCTGAATGATGGTATTCGTATGACGTGAATAGTTTCATAGCAGACAGTTCCTTAGACTTCGTCTTTATATTAATGAATAGTTTATCTTGGCTGCATGTGATTGTATCAAAACTTTGTTTTTCATTTAAACCAAACCTTTAAAGTTTTTTTTGAAATTAACTCACAAGATCACAAATCAATTATCCTTCCTCATCCATTACCGCAACTCCACACGTTTTTTTCTTTCAAATATTTTAAATGTGTCCTTGGTCTTAAGTTTCCTTTTCCCTTCTCTTCTTTCACCCTTAGAGATTTCTGCGTTTATGATTGTTATATTATTGGGACTAGCTATTATTGTTGTAGGATTTTGTTTGCGGGTAGGCTCAGGGAGAGATGAGATTTGTTATAGCAATGATTAACCGATTTTGGAACAATAGGATATTGGAATAGATTTCTTTCGGATGAAAAGAATGGGCTGTTCAAGACTTATTTATAAAACCGAAGTGTGGCGGACTCAATGGAGAATTCTGGTTGAATGAGAATGTGTGCGTGAAGATGAGAACTTTTCAGATTTGAGGCTTAGACGAATGGTAGATAAGGATGGCTACAGAGTATGGTATGAGTTAGTATGATCGTGAGATTGAGGAGAGTTTTTTTTATTAGCATCGAGACTTGATTATTGGGTTGATGTAAGAAGACATTGGGAGTAACACAACGTGTAGAGACAAATGGATGGTTAGGTTGTCTGATTTAATATTGGTTGAAAATAATTATAATAAGTAGGAGGAGATGTGATTTTGATAGTTCAATTATTTGGCGGATAAATTTATGGGAATATATGACGAGGAATGTATTAAGGACACGGCGATTGTTGATTTGTGAAAGTTGTTATAAGATAGACAAAGTTTTTGTCTTGGATTGGTGATTGACTAGGACATCATTTTAGCGATTGATTAATATTGGGAAGAGATCGAGAGTTTAAAAGATTGTTATGGAGCGATGATGTTTAGTAGAGTGGTATGGTAAGAGAAGATGATTATTATTTTTGTGAGGACTTGGAGTTGGAAATTTGAACATCAGTGATGGGTCTATAGTTAAGTGTTAGGATGTGAGATTAGTCGTGGCTTTATCCAATGAAAAGAAGGGTCATGATGGATTATTGGAGGAATGATATTGAAGTTTTAATGATCAGAGATCATAGAGTGGAAGATGGGAGTTATAAGCTGAGGTAATTATAGATTTTATAATTATTAGTATGAGTGATTCCGAGGACGGAATCATTTCTAAGGTGGGTAGAATGTAACGGCCGCTTTGCGACCGTTCGTAGTTTCTGCGTGTACGTGCCTTAACGTGCACGTATTTTATTTGGCTATTTCCGAGCTCCGGCATATGCGATGAGATATGCTGTTGCGATCGTTTCGGGGTGTTGAATTTTAATGTAATTTTTGGGAACGTCGTTTCGCGGCTTGTTTTCTCGCAAAACGACTTTGAACGATATGGGCGTTTTAGTCATTTGACTCAAAACGCCGTTCCCAATTTTACGTAAAATTTTGGTAGGAGTTACGCACGATCGGGCTCCGTAGATCTGTGCGTCTCGTCTCCACGATCGCCCCGGTATTTTCGGATTATTTTTCTGACGCCCGGATTGAAAGATATCACTCGGAGAAATCTCGGTCGTTGATCTTAGCCCTAATCACTTAAATTTTGAATTTGTGATTCAAATCTTGGCAAAACCCATACGTATTGGGATTTGATTTTGGTTTCTATTTACACCTAGTCATACCCTAGTTTGCACACTCCTACATCCCTATACCCTAACACCTTTAACCTATAAACTATAGTTATATATCAATTTTTATCATTATTAAAACCCTAGGTGATTAATTCTTTTCACGTACAAAATCATAAGACCTAGGGCTAGGCAATTTTTGCAGCCGCCACCTATGACACGAGAGAGAACCCCCTCTCGAGTCTTTCTCTCTCTCTCTCGCATCTCTCGTCTCCCTCAAGATAAACTACAACATTAAAATTTCGAAGCAATTAACACAAGAATCTGCCCAAAACTGTCACACCAGAAAGCTTGGCTCTGTTACCCTAATTGTAGTCAGAATTGGCTCTCGGCCTCTCTTCAAAGTTGTAGGAAATTTTCTCTAGTTTTTCGTAGTGTCCTTAATTTTATTTTTCTGATTTTTCTGCTATTTTCTACGAATTTTACAAGTTAATGTTCTGCTGCAACAAAAATTCCAGCAACTAACATTTCCAACTAAACTTGTTTTCTAACATATTGGGTGCCATAATTAACATAATAAAACTATCATAATACTAAGTTTACACCATTTTCAAGCCATCAATATATTTCTACTTAATTAAGACTATGATACAAACATCATATTCACTAATTGAAGCTAATGTTAAGACTAAATTCCTAAACACAAATCAAACACAATTTAGCATGATAGCATAAAACTTCTACTACCAATTTTTCAACATGAAACAAAATTACTAATTTCTATATTGCAATGATAAAGTTACTATCTTCAAGCATGAGGATGCAATCTTATTCAAAAAAATTTAAGCTTGATCTCAAAAATTTTCCATACACAAGCAAAAAAATGTTAAAATGATACTTAACATTCCATGTCACTAATTAAGTAATCATCATGGGTTAAAATTACATTTGCTAGGATATGAATCCTATCATGAAAATTTAAACATGGATTTCAACCTGAAAATTTTGTGTAATTTCCTATCTTAATAAGAAAACCAATCCTAAACTAAACTCTACCTAAGTGTTAGAAATTCTACCTTGTAAAAGTCCTCCAAATTAAGTCTTAGGCCCTTCTTCTCCTTGTAGAACTTGGGCTTCCTCCAAATCAGGCTCCTAATTTGGCCTCCAAAAGTTGGATTTTTGGCTAATTTTGGGCTAATTTTGATGTTGGAATGAGAAAGGAAATTTGTGGGCTTTAAGTGCTTGTAGAGGGATTATAATGGAAGAGGATTAGATGAAGGGAGATGAAGCAATATGAAGAAAATAGGTGTAACGGCCGATTTGCGACCGTTCGTAGTTTCTGCGTGCACGTGCCTTAACGTGCACGTATTGTATTTGGCTATTTCCGAGCTCCGGCATATGCGATGAGATATGTCGTTGCGATCGTTTCGGGGTGTTGAATTTTAATGTAATTTTTGGGAACGTCGTTTCGCGGCTTGTTTTCTCGCAAAACGACTTTGAACGATAGGGGCGTTTTAGTCATTTGACTCAAAACGCCGTTCCCAATTTTACGTAAAATTTTGGTAGGAGTTACGCATGATCGGGCTCCGTAGATCTGTGCGTCTCGTCTCCACGATCGCCCCGGTATTTTCGGATTATTTTTCTGACGCCCGGATTGAAAGATATCACTCGGAGAAATCTCGGCCGTTGATCTTAGCCCTAATCACTTAAATTTTGAATTTGTGATTCAAATCTTGGCAAAACCCATACGTATTGGGATTTGATTTTGGTTTCTATCTACACCTAGTCCTACCCCAGTTTGCACACTCCTACATCCCTATACCCTAACACCTTTAACCTATAAACTATAGTTATATATCAATTTTTATCATTATTAAAACCCTAGGTGATTAATTCTTTTCACGTACAAAATCATAAGACCTAGGGCTAGGCAATTTTTGCAGCCGCCACCTATGACACGAGAGAGAACCCCCCCTCGAGTCTTTCTCTCTCTCTCTCTCTCGCATCTCTCGTCTCCCTCAACGCCGCGGCCAACGCGACTCCGACCACCGGCGTTTTGCTCTGACCCCCGAACACCGTCGCAACAGTCCGCTCGACACCGTTCCAACCGCCGTACTCGGGTCCTCACCGCAGGCCGCCTGGAGCCTCGCACGACCCCCCTCGCGACACCGGTGAAGCTGCAGTCGGGCGCTGCTGCTTTCCTATCACCGGCGTTCTTCCCCTGACCTCCGCCACCGCGTTGCCGTGACTCCGTCGTGACACCTGGGAGCCGCTGCACGCCGACTCCTCCACCCCACTTCACAGCAACAGCTGCAGCCTTCTTCATCTCTCAGGCGCTGCCGCCCATCTCCTCCGCCGTCCTACCCTGTTGGTCACCGCCCGACGTCCTCGGAAGCCGCAGCCGCCCTGTTTTCCCTGCAGCTGTGAACAGCAGTAGCAGAACACCGCAGCCACCTTCCCTCTCAATATTTTTCGACGTCCTTCAGCCTCTCCGACCTTCCTCCGCCTCCAGCTCCGTCGTGGGCCCCCGCTGATGGCCGTAACATCGCCGGATCCCTCCCCGTCAGCCCTCCGTCGGTCTACACACCGACCAAACCCGCCGTCATCCGCCCCAGCGTACGCAGAGGCCTTTCTCCATGCGCAGCACCTCCTCTCGCTGCCGTAGTCGCCGACTGAGGCCTTGACACCACCGCCGCATCTTTTGCTAACTCACAGAAGGGAGGATGCGAGGCAGACCTAGTGAACTCTTGATAACAGCTTGCTTGCAAGGTATTTTTGTTATATATATTAGTTGAATACTTATAAGGGGATTAGTAATGTTTCATAGTCATTAGGTTAGTGTTATTAACACTTTGCTATTAGTTAAGCATGCCACATGGCAATTTGAGTGCAAGTCAAGAATTGTGGATGTGATCTGTTGCCTAAAAAGATTATTTATACATAGGTCTTTGAGAATAATTGAATAGGGAGTACTACATCAATATTATACTTCTTATATATATATATATATATATATATATATATATATATATATATATATATACGAAATGGCGGCGGCGACAGATGACCCAGGGATCAAGGCACCAGCGGCGGATTTGGGAGAAACGCTCATGGCCCTAGTGCGGTAGGGAACATGGCACATGACCCTAGCGCTGGCAACGGGGCTCTCGACCAAGCAACGGCTGGTTTGGAGATCTCCAGTGGTTCCGATGGTAAGTGGGTGGTTGTCGATCGACGCAAAAAGAAATACTCTTCTACCAACCGAGTGGGTGGCACAGGAAAGGCTACGTCGCAGTCGCACTTCAGGCATCCTCAGAATCGTGGAGCTGGGGCTTATCAAAACAGGGGGCAAAGGCCTAGTGCACAGCGGGTGTTCGACAGAAAGCCCCAGAGAGCAAAATTGGACTTTAAAATTGATGCGACTGCTACTAAACAATCTTGGGTGGATATTTGCTCTAACATCAGGAAGTATGATCTGGACACGGGTATGACGATTGTGACGCCGCTCTCTCAGCCGGATGGCACGGTTATGGCAATGGTGGAAAAATCTGCCCTTGCAAGAGGTGCAGACCAGTGGAAGTACACCCTGGTTGGGTACGTTCTGGGGGATATTCCTTTTTATGGACAAATTTGTGCTTGGGTGGAGTGCCTTTGGAAAATAAAGAAAGGCCTGCGTATTTATAGTCGGGAGAACGGATTCTTTTGCTTCAAATTTGAAGATGAAGGAGACTGTGAGAGGATACTTCATGGTGGCCCCTGGATGTTTGACGGGAGACTTGTTGTGCTGCAGCGCTGAAGTTCTGCGCTCAAGCTTGAACGGGACATGCTATCTTCTGTTCCAGTCTGGATCCAACTCCATGGCGTCCCACTAGGTATGTGGACTCTGGAAATTTTCAATTCGATAGCTTCTGTGCTTGGGAAGCCAATTTGCCTTGACAAATTAACTGCAAAGAAAGAGCGGCTCTCCTATGCGAGATGCCTAGTCGAAATTCATGCAAAGAATGCTATTCCACAGAATGTCTTAGTTGGCACTGAGGATGGGCCAATAATATCTATCGCAGTTAAAATTGAAGGGGAACCCCCAAGGTGTTCTACTTGCATTTGTTTTGGCCACTCCAATTCTCAATGTCCAGGTTCGGGCGAGCCCCCTTCAATCCAAGTGTCAGTTGAACCCACAGCCAATGCTACTGGTGAGGTGATTCCTGATACGGCAAGGGGTGAAAATGAAATTCATACTGCAAATCTAGCTTGTACGAAGGGGCCTGAGGAGCATGGTGCTTCAGTTAAGGAGAATGTCCATGTTGCACAGCTTGATGACAGTGGGGAAGGGGACGTGGGGAACTCACCTACTGCCTGTGATACTGCGGAGCTTGAAGGTCGGGTTGATAGCACGGAGGAGATACAATTGGAGGGCCTGAACGGGGAGGATTGTCATACTTTAGAAGACTTGGACCCACGAAATATCACACTTGGAGACTATCAACCCTCCTGTCCTGAGCCAGGGAGCTACTCACGCAGGAAAGATGACACCGGCCTTCCAATCAAGCCACTGCCATCGCTCTTGGAGGATGCATCTGAGGCTGCAGTTGACACACCCCCGGAGCTCCTAGCAGTTGACAATCCGGATTGGGAAGCTGAAATGGCGGAGATTCAATCTGCTCAGACTACAACCACTAAAAAGAAATCTGATCAAATTACCACTGCATCCAAGAAAAGCTCTCGTCTCCAGGAGAATGGACTGGGGCGCAAACCATTAATTAACCAATGACAGTTCTATTTTGGAATACCAGGGGCCTTAACAGCTTAGGTAGGAGGAGGGATTTGAGGTACTTTATTCACAAGCTAAACTCTACGGCTATAGTGCTTGTTGAAACAAAGCTTAGCTCCCCTGTAAAGATTGAAAAATTTATCTTCCCAAAGGACTGGATTTCTTTCAATAACTTTGATTTGGTTTCTGGTGGTCGTATTATTATGGGGTTCGATCCCTTGGTCTGGAATGTGGCCATTATGTCCAGATCGGAACAACATATTTCTATTGCTTGTGACAACGTTGGTGGATTTCCCTGTGTGGTTACTGGAGTGTATGGGCGAAACACTATCGGGGAGAGGGAAGAGTTGTGGAAAAGTCTCGATGCAGATAGTAGGATGCTGTGCTCTACCCCTTGGCTTGTAGGGGGGGACTTTAACAGTGTTTTATATTGTCGTGATAAGGTTGGGGGAAGGAAGTTGGAAGATAAAATAGTTCGGGATTTTCATGACTGTGTATGCAGATGCTCCCTTCTTGAGCTGAAAAGCACTGGAAATAGATTGAGTTGGTGCAATAATCGGGTGGGTGATAACAGGATTTCTGCTCAGCTTGATCGAGTCTTTGGCAATACAGCGTGGATTGATAAGCTCCCATATTCTTATGTCTCCTATATGGAATCTTCAACAAGTGATCACGCACCCATGGCGGTTCATCTTCACCATCAGGTACCTAACTTTCCCAAGCCTTTCAAATCTTTCAACTACTGGCTAACCTGCCCAGGATACAAGGAGATCATCTCCTCCTACTGGTCTACCCGGGTAGAGGGAACCCCTATGTTTCGACTGGTGCAAAAATTGTATAAACTAAAGGCGTCCCTCAGAGTTTGGTCTAAGGAATTCCTTGCGGATAAGGTGGTTGTCAAGTGCCGGACTATGCTTGCTGACATTCGCAGTAACCAAAATATCCACTCTGACCCGCAGCTACAAGCGCATGAATCTCGGCTTGTTAAAGATCTGTACAATGCATTGAAGCTTGAGGAAGATATGGTCAGGCAAAAAAGCAGGCAGGACTGGTTAACCCTGGGAGACATGAACACTAAATTCTTCTACAATGCAATGAAAGTGAGAAGAAGTCGCAACAGGTTGGACCATCTAGTGGACATGAATGGGCTCCAACACACTGGGAATTTAGACTTGAGAGTTGACGCTCCAGCTTTCTACAAAAACCTTTACAACCCGCCCTCAAATGGTTCTGAGTTTGGCAGGCTTATTCCAAAGCGTATCTTGACTCCAGATGCTGCTTCTTGGCTTATCAGGCAGGTTTCTAGTGAGGAAATAAAATTGGCGGTATTCCAAATCAGGCCAGATAAGGCTCCAGGCCCAGACGGCTACAATGGGTTCTTCTACCAGAGAAACTGGGAATTAGTTGGCAATGATGTCATTGCGGCAATTAAATCTTTTTTCAAGTCTGGATCCTTACTACGGCAGGTCAACCACACTTTTCTTACTTTGGTGCCCAAGAACTCCAATGCTTCTGGTCTGGGTGACTATAGGCCTATTGCATGTTGTAATGTCCTCTACAAGTTCATTAGCAAAATAATATGCAACAGACTTAAAGCTGTGGTGCACGAGCTGATCTCTCCAAATCAGGCGGCTTTTCTCAAGGGGCGTCTCCTTTCTGATAGTGCGCTATTGGCCCACGAGCAGATTAGAGACTTCAATAATCCAATGGGTAGTAGAGCTTGTTTGAAATTGGATTTACGGAAGGCCTTTGACAGTGTGAATCGGGATTTCCTCTTCTATTTATTGAGTCTTCTGAGGTTTCCTGACGTCTTCATTTCCTGGATCAGAGAATGCATCACCACCCCCACATTTTCTGTTATGGTAAATGGGTCTCCTTGCGGGCATTTTTGTAGCACCAGAGGTCTTCGACAGGGTGACCCACTTTCACCCTACCTATTTGTGATTGTGATGGAGACTTTCTCAATTCTAGTAGACAAAGCTATCTTCTCCAGAAAAATCCTTCCTCTGCGACGGACCGGTGCGATTTCACACCTTCTATTTGCAGACGATTTGCTTGTCTTCTGTCGGGCCAATAAACAATCCTTTGTAGGAATTAAAAATTTATTACAAGAATTCCGCAATTTCACGGGGCTTGAGGTTAACCTTGACAAGAGTGCAGGATTGTTTAGCAAAGGGGCAAAATACAAAGACATGCTAGCGGCCTATCTGGGAATCAAATCTGTATCTACAATCACCACATACTTGGGACTTCCCCTTTCTCTAAAGTACCCAACTTCAACGAACTACAATAGATTGGTGGATAAATGCAAAAGGAGGATGTCTGGCTGGTCTTCTTCTATGCTTTCCATTTCGGGGAGAATAGAACTTGTTAAATCCGTAATTCACGGCATGGTCTCATTCTGGATGCAGGTATACCACATCCCAGGTACCGTCTTAAGATCAATCACTATGTTATGCAGGAAATTTATTTTTGGAAATACAAAATCTTGGGCTTGGACCGACTTGTGCAAACCAAAATCCGAAGGGGGAGTGGGCCTCAGACTTCTTGATGAACTGAACAAGGCAGCTGGAATCCGCCAGCTCTGGCGATACCTCTCTTCCGATGGTATATGGGCCGGCCACTTGAGGCGGAAATATTGTCAATCTGGATGTTTTTTCTCAGCAAAGGAGGCTGCGACAAACTCAGGAACCTGGAAACGTCTTCTAAGGTGCAGGTCCATCTCTAACAATTTGATCAAACTAGAGGTTTTTGATGGGACGTCCACTCGATTTTGGGAAGACCCTTGGCTTGAGGGTGGGCGCCTGTGTGATCGCTTTCAGGTGCCATCGGATGCGGCTGGTTCCTTGGTTTCGGCATACTGGAGTAATTCGGCATGGAGCAGTGACTCCACTATAGACCCCGTTCGGCACTTGCTACGCAATATCACTTTAAAACCTGGAATTGACAGATGGAAATGGGT
Organism: Scilla litardierei; assembly: GCA_030789695.1. Classification (NCBI taxonomy): domain Eukaryota; kingdom Viridiplantae; phylum Streptophyta; class Magnoliopsida; order Asparagales; family Asparagaceae; genus Scilla; species Scilla litardierei. The sequence continues at coordinate 53,719,677 of CM061137.1, forward strand.
TCCGGGGGAAAATTTCAGTTTCAAACAAGCGTGGGAGGGGGTGCGGACCCGAAACTCTCCTTTTCCCCTTCACCGACTGATTTGGTTCCCCCATCATGTGCCAAAGTTCTCCCTTTCTCTTCTCCGAGCGCTCCGAGGTAAACTGTTAACACGGGACAAGTTTGTCCTATGGGGAACAAACTCATCTCCCTCATCGGCCTGTGTATTGTGTGATGATAATATTGATGAAAGTGTTGGACACCTATTCTTCGATTGCCACTACACCAAATACTTATTGCACAGGTCGATGCTGAAACTCAAGATTCCCGTGCTTCAAACCCCTTGCCTCTCTAGTGTTGGGCACTTCATCTTGACGAAGGTTGACACTAAGGGAGTGCTGAGTCTGCTAGCTAGAATTTGCCTGTCGGGGCTTGTTTGGCACATCTGGAGAGAAAGAAACAGGCGGATTTTTGAAGGTGGGAGAAAAAGTAATACCGCCCTTTTTGAAGAGTTTGCGTCCGACGTTAGAGTGGCAATGTCCAACCAGGAACCATCAACAGTGGAGGAGACTGAAGCTTTTGAAAGATGGGATTTAATTGAGGCTGGCTAGCTTTTGTTTTGTGTCATTTTGTAATCCCTTTTCGCTATGTCTTTGTTTGGGTTCTATTTGGATGGTGGGTTCTACTAGTAGGGAGTGACGGCGCTTGTGCCCTCTCCTCCCTCTAGTAAGACCCCCACCTAAGTAATCCCAATTGTAATATTTTATTCACCTTTGTATATAAAGCTAACTTTCCATATATATATATATATATATATATATATATATATATATATATATATATATATATATATATATATATATATATATATATATATATATATATATATATATATATATATATATATATATATATATATATATATATATATATATATATATATATAATGATATATACCCAAACAGTGTAAAGTTAGTAAAGTTTCATATAGTGGTTTTATAACCAGTAAGATTATATATATAAATGTTATAAGTGTTATGTTGGTGTTTAACTATTGGGTTAATGATTAACCTGATTGTTTTAGCACTTTTAACTTAATATCGCACCTCCGTTGTCGCAGATATTATACGTTTGTCTACGCGATCCGTAAACGTTCAGACCCGACACCAGATCCCCGCTCAGTGGACGTTTCAGGTTGGTTTCCCGAACTCATAGCAAACCCACACCGTAGCAAACTGAACCCTAAACTAAAAATCGTCAACTTGAACAAAAATTTATTTTCCAGCACCAGTAAAACGTTGTACGAACATAGAAAATCGACGAACGAACTTTGTTGACTGTGCACATAGGATAGATCGTCGATTAGGCTGAAACATCAAAACGTGACTTTTGACGAATAGGATAGTCCCGATAACCTAGAAACAAACCCTAATAGGATTTGATGAAATTGAGACCTGACACCGTTGCCGTGGCGATATTTCAGACGGACTTCCATGAATGAGACGCTTGGACGAGACGCTTCGAGAAGACGACACACTCGCCATCACAGGCAAGTGTATCCACTTGCACTTTTGGCCGTGCTTAGGCCCTAGTTGGTTAGAATTGTTAACTGTGAACAAATAGAACCGGACGTGAAATGATAGCGTCCGGGACGACTCCTGACGGCTCAGACTTGACGACGAAGTCTGAGCCTGACAACAACAACTTTTGATATTGTAGGGCTATCATGTGTGTGCGTGCGTGTGGACACCCTAGAATAACAACTCCCTACACTTGTCATGTCGTGTCCTGTTACACAAAAAGCCTTCAGGCGTTTCGGATGCTCTCCATGTGAGAGTGATCCCCGTGACTGTTATACAAAAAGCCTTCGGGCGTTTCGGATGCTTTCCCTAGCGGAAGTGATCCCCGTGATACAAAAATCCTTCGGGCGTTTCGGATGCTTTCCCCCGCGGAAGTGATCCCTGTTGCACAAAAAGCCTTCGGGCGTTTCAGATGTTTCCTTAGCGGAAATGATCCCTGTAAATCTTGTCCTGAGTTCCTGGGTTTGGGGTTGGGTTGAGCGTGTGCACGGCAAGAGGGTCTGATCCCCCTCGAACCGTAAGGCGTGAACCCTTTCGTGTCTCACTTGTCTTGTCTTGTCTTGTCCCGTCACGTCCCCACTTGTCATGACACCTGTAGGTTAGTCCCGTAGTTGGTAGCACACGCTACGACTACCACTTGTTGCGCTTTACTTTCCTGCTGCGTTACTTCCTGTTGTGTTACTCTGTTATAACCACAGCATGCTAATCAACCAGTAAACTGTTGTGAAATAGAACCTCAACATGTTAATTAACCAGTAGACCGTTGTTTAAAGTTCGGTACACTTGCAGTTTGGTCTAACCCTTTTTGTAGACCTTACCTGACGTACAGTTCCTTCTTTTGGTGCTGTATGTCAGGCTCTCAGCCAGAGTTCGTGGACGAGGCAGATTCACTGGAGTACGAGGAGCCGAGGACGTCGACCCAGAGTACGTGCCCGACGATGGACCAGACCTAGAGGTCCTTTTAGTCGTCACTTCCCGAGGTTACTGCTTTTAGGTTTGCTTTTAAATATTTCGTCGCCATGCTTAGGCTTCCTTTTAGAATTTGTACTCGTTGGATATTACATCTCTTATTTTTAATGAATGCCACTTTCTTTCTGTACTTCCTATTGTTTCGAACTTTATTAATGCAAGAACCTGGAACTTTTAAAATGGTACCCCTACAGACGCTTATTGGGTCAGAGCTTCTCAGCTCTGGCCTAAGCGGGCCTTAGTCACGCTTCGCCTCCGTCGTTTTGGGAAGCGGGGCGTGACAGGTTTTAGTGGTGGCCCATGCAGGTCTTGCAAAGGTTCGGAACAATAAAAGTACCGCATTCATTTAATATCCACGTACAAGTCTGAATTAGTTTCCCAGTCTTAGATAGTAGGAAGACTTGGGGTAGACGTCCCTATTTGATAGTCTGACGCCTTGGTTAGGAATTAGTCATCCTCGTCCTAGTATACCTTAGTAGCCACTTGACTCTGACCGTGTTAAATTTCCAGAGCCCTTCTTTTAGTCGTTCGCTCGGGTCCATCGACTTCGGGCCCAGCAGAACTAACCTGGATTCTCTTAGGAACCTTATCTTTAGATCCCGATTATAGACTAGCTCATTAGGAAGTCTTAGAGCTGAGTTATCCTAATCTTTAGACGACCCGATAATTAGGACCCCTGAATTCTAGCGTCCCTTTGATCATTACACTTTTGTGTTATCTGCCATAGAGTCCCATCATAGCTTCCGTAAATCATATCCTGTGTGTAACCGTCATGTGATCATCTTTCCTTTCTCCCGATTCACGTGATCGCTTCCTGACGGTCATCGTAGATCCTTCGAATCTTTCTCTTTGCCAATTTTGCCTCCTCTAAAAGTACTTTCGAAATTCCTTATTCAGTTTCTTCGCTCAGCTTAATTTCTTTGAAAACCCCTATACTACATATTTAAAATTTCTTGTTTTTTTGGTTGAATTAAAATTCTTTTATTGACTTGAAACCTTCTTGGTCGTAAATTCTTAGGTTACTATCTCGTACTCACTTTCGAATCATTATCTTTCGAATTTCGGTTTTAAAACTTGTTACTATTTTGAAACTTCAATATTATTCTTTTTATAAAAACTACAAAAAAAAATTTCTAACCACATACCGTGCATACTTTTTAAAATTTTTCCTAAACTAGAGGGAACTCCAAATATTTTATTATTATTATTATACCAGTTCTATGTTCTTCGCGACCACATTTCAAAATCTTTGTTAAACTTACTTTCATTTGCAAAACAACCGCTACCTCACCCCACTTTTATCTCCTTCATCCAACTCTTTCTCCAAAATTATAATAATTTTTACCGTCTGCTCACTTTTCCCTACATATTTTTTTTAAAGTATAAAGTATACGATATCATATTTTACACGTAAATCTCCTTCATCTACCTAGTTATTCTGAGAAATATTTCGTCTCATCCAACCAACTATCTCCTTACCCCGTCTTATTCGAACTCGTTCTTTCCGATCTTATTTCGTTTCGCTTTTGATCTAGTTTTCTTTCCTTCTATTAACTAGACATTAGTCCTTGTAGTTGTCCATGCTGTCTTCAGTTTAGGAATAGGCCCTTTGGTAGGTGATGTTGTCATAGTGCATGAACATAGGTAGAGTGTGTAGACCTGTATGAGTGTGCCATCGTTAGGATCCTGATGATTGCCCTTGTGTCTTGAATGTGCGCTCAGTGTTAACCATGTTATGCTTGAAGTTGTCTGAATGATGGTATTCGTATGACGTGAATAGTGTCATAGCAGACAGTTCCTTAGACTTCGTCTTTATATTAATGAATAGTTTATCTTGGCTGCATGTGATTGTATCAAAACTTTGTTTTTCATTTAAACCAAACCTTTAAAGTTTTTTTTTGAAATTAACTCACAAGATCACAAATCAATTATCCTTCCTCATCCATTACCGCAACTCCACACGTTTTTTTTCTTTCAAATATTTTAAATGTGTCCTTGGTCTTAAGTTTCCTTTTCCCTTCTCTTCTTTCACCCTTAGAGATTTCTGCGTTTATGATTGTTATATTATTGGGACTAGCTATTATTGTTGTAGGATTTTGTTTGCGGGTAGGCTCAGGGAGAGATGAGATTTGTTATAGCAATGATTAACCGATTTTGGAACAATAGGATATTGGAATAGATTTCTTTCGGATGAAAAGAATGGGCTGTTCAAGACTTATTTATAAAACCGAAGTGTGGCGGACTCAATGGAGAATTCTGGTTGAATGAGAATGTGTGCGTGAAGATGAGAACTTTTCAGATTTGAGGCTTAGACGAATGGTAGATAAGGATGGCTACAGAGTATGGTATGAGTTAGTATGATCGTGAGATTGAGGAGAGTTTTTTTTATTAGCATCGAGACTTGATTATTGGGTTGATGTAAGAAGACATTGGGAGTAACACAATGTGTAGAGACAAATGGATGGTTAGGTTGTCTGATTTATATTGGTTGAAAATAATTATAATAAGTAGGAGGAGATGTGATTTTGATAGTTCAATTATTTGGCGGATAAATTTATGGGAATATATGACGAGGAATGTATTAAGGACACGTCGATTGTTGATTTGTGAAAGGTGTTATAAGATAGACAAAGTTTTTGTCTTGGATTGGTGATTGACTAGGACATCATTTTAGCGATTGATTAATATTGGGAAGAGATCGAGAGTTTAAAAGATTGTTATGGAGCGATGATGTTTAGTAGAGTGGTATGGTAAGAGAAGATGATTATTATTTTTGTGAGGACTTGGAGTTGGAAATTTGAACAACAGTGATGGGTCTATAGTTAAGTGTTAGGATGTGAGATTAGTCGTGGCTTTATCCAATGAAAAGAAGGGTCATGATGGATTATTGGAGGAACGATATTGAAGTTTTAATGATCAGAGATCATAGAGTGGAAGATGGGAGTTATAAGCTGAGGAAATTAAAGATTTTATAATTATTAGTATGAGTGATTCCGAGGACGGAATCATTTCTAAGGTGGGTAGAATGTAACGGCCGCTTTGCGACCGTTCGTAGTTTCTGCGTGCATGTGCCTTAACGTGCACATATTTTATTTGGCTATTTCCGAGCTCCGGCATATGCGATGAGATATGCTGTTGCGATCGTTTCGGGGTGTTGAATTTTAATGTAATTTTTGGGAACGTCGTTTCGCGGCTTGTTTTCTCGCAAAACGACTTTGAACGATATGGGCGTTTTAGTCATTTGACTCAAAACGCCGTTCCCAATTTTACGTAAAATTTTGGTAGGAGGTACACACGATCGGGCTCCATAGATCTGTGCGTCTCGTCTCCACGATCGCCCCGGTATTTTCGGATTATTTTTCTGACGCCCGGATTGAAAGATATCACTCGGAGAAATCTCGGTCGTTGATCTTAGCCCTAATCACTTAAATTTTGAATTTGTGATTCAAATCTTGGCAAAACCCATACGTATTGGGATTTGATTTTGGTTTCTATTTACACCTAGTCATACCCCAGTTTGCACACTCCTACATCCCTATACCCTAACACCTTTAACCTATAAACTATAGTTATATATCAATTTTTATCATTATTAAAACCCTAGGTGATTAATTATTTTCACGTACAAAATCATAAGACCTAGGGCTAGGCAATTTTTGCAGCTGCCACCTATGACATGAGAGAGAACCCCCTCTCGAGTCTTTCTCTCTCTCTCTCTCTCGCATCTCTCGTCTCCCTCAACGCCGCGGCCAACGCGACTCCGACCACCGACGTTTTGCTCCAACCCCCGAACACAGTCGCAACAGTCCGCTCGACGCCGTTCCAACCGCCGTGCTCGGCTCCTCGCCGCAGGCCGCCTGGAGCCTCGCACGACCCCCCCTCGTGATGCCGGTGAAGCTGCAGTTGGGCGCTGCTGCTTTCCGATCACCGGCGATCTTCCCCTGATCTCCGCCACCGTGTTGCCGTGACTCCGTCATGACACCTGGGAGCCGCTGCATGCCGACTCCTCCACCCCACTTCACAGCAGCAGCATCAGCCTTATTCATCTCTCAGGCGCTGCCACCCATCTCCTCCGCCGTCCTACCCTGCTGGTCACCGCCCGGCGTCCTCGGAAGCCGCAGCCGCCCTGTTTTCCCTGCAGCTGTGAACAACAGTAGCAGAACGCCACAGCCGCCTTCCCTCTTAATATTTTCTGACGTCCTTCAGCCTCTCCGACCTTCCTCCGCCTCCAGCTCCGTCGTGGGCCCCCGCTGATGGCCGTAACATCGCCAGATCCCTCCCAGTCAGCCCTCCGTCGGTCTACACACCGACCAAACCCGTCGTCATCCGCCCCAGCATACGCAGAGGCCTTTCTCCACGCGCAGCACCTCCTCTCGCTGCCGTAGTCACCGACTGAGGCCCTGACACCACCGTCGCATCTTTTGCTAACTCACAGAAGGGAGGATGCGAGGCAGACCCAGTGAACTCTTGATAACAGCTTGCTTGCAAGGTATTTTTGTTATATATATTAGTTGAATACTTATAAAGGGATTAGTAATGTTTCATATTCATTAGGTTAGTGTTATTAACACTTTGCTATTAGTTAAGCATGCCACATGGCAATTTGAGTGCAAGTCAAGAATTGTGGATGTGATCTGTAGCCTAAAAAGATTGTTTATACATAGGTCTTTGAGAATAATTGAATAGGGAGTACTACATCAATATTATACTTCTTATATATCTATTATACATTTGACAACGATTTTTGAATTCTAGGGCTGACTAGGATAAGATAAAGAGGGGTTGAGATTTGATCTTGGTAAATCAATGGTTGAGAATGGATTTTGTGAAATTTTTTGGGGAAAAGTGCCTTGGGAACATAAAATTTGAAATTAGAAGTGCCTTGGGAAAGAGTGTGGAAATTAAATTTGGGGGAAAAAGTGCATTGGGAAAGTTGTGAAGATTAAATTTCAGGGGAAAGTGCCTTGGAAACTTAAACTTTGAAATTAAAAGTGCTTTAGGAAAGATTATGGAGAATCACGACCATTAAATTAAACAAAATAAAAAATTTAGCGTAAAACAGTTTAGTGGAACAACAAATTAGCGTAAAAACACTGCTATTTGCTATTCTGACGCCCGCGCCAAAGACGCCACGCTAAATCTATTTACGCTAATTCGGTGACCAGCTAAATTTTTTACGCTAATTTGTTGTCCCGCGCCGAAGGCGCGGGCGCCAAATTTGTTGTTCGATGTCGAATTTGTTGTTCCGCGTCGAAGGTGTCTGCGTCGAATTTGTTGTTCCGCGTCGAAGGTGTCTGCGTCGAATTTGTTGTTCCGCGCCGAAGGTGCCCGTGCCACTAAATATTTTTACGCTAATTTATTGTTTTGTTAAATTTTGGCTGTGAAAATAATTTTCGGGGAACAAAGATTTCGCAGGGGAAATAAGTTCGACGCCCGGGCGCCTTCGGTGGTGCCCACGCCGAAGGCGCCCCGCTAAATTTTTTTACAAAGATTTGTTGTTCTGCGCCAAAGGCGCGGGCGCCGAATTTGTTGTTCCACGCCAAAGGTGCCCGTGCCGCTACATATTTTTACGCTAATTTATTCTGTTAAATTTTAGATATGTAAATAATTTCGCGGGGAACAAAAATTTCGCGGGGGAAATGTTAAATGAACCGTGCCCGCGGGCACGGGTTATGACTAGTATATATATATATATATATATTATGATATATACCCAAACAGTGTAAAGTTAGTAATGTTTCATATAGTCGTTTTATAACCAGTAAGATTATATATATAAATGTTATAAGTGTTATGTTGGTGTTTAACTATTGGGTTAATGATTAACCTGATTGTTTTAGCACTTTTAACTTAATATCGCACCTCCGTTGTCGCAGATATTATACGTTTGTCTACGCGATCCGTAACCGTTCAGACCCGACACCAGATCCCCGCTCAGTGGACATTTCAGGTTGGTTTCCCGAACTCATAGCAAACCCACACCGTAGCAAACTGAACCCTAAACTAAAAATCGTCAACTTGAACAAAAATTTATTTTCCAGCACCAGTAAAACGTTGTACGAACATAGAAAATCGACGAACGGACTTTGTTGACTGTGCACATAGGATAGATCGTCGATTAGGCTGAAACATCAAAAAGTGACTTTTGACGAATAGGATAGTCCCGATAACCTAGAAACGAACCCTAATAGGATTTGATGAAATTGAGACCTGACACCGTCGCCGTGGCGATATTTCAGACGGACTTCCGCGGATGAGACGCTTGGATGAGATGCTTCGAGAAGACGACACACTCGCCATCGCAGGCAAGTGTATCCACTTGCACTTTTGGCCGTGCTTAGTGATCGCTCCTTATTTTACACCCTTTTTCCCGCATGTTTGCATGCCATTTAGACCGCTCAAATCATGTTTTTCACGATATATCGACGATATTGCGATGCTTTTCACGATTTGTTGTTTTTGTCGCATTTCAGGTGATTTGGCGCGATTTGGAGTGATCTCGAGATGCGCTTACTCTAGACGGTCACCAACGACCTCCCCGAGGGGTATTTTGCTGTTGGAGAGGAGCGGAAGAAGAACGGACGTCGCATGAGCGACGAGGAGGTCAAAACAAGCAGATTGGGCATTTTTTGTGTCCCACTCAGCCGAGTGGAGGAGCCACTCGGCCGACGAGCGAGACACTGCTCGGCCGACCAGATCAGACACAATTTACCTGTGCACTCGGCCGAGCACCGAAGACCACATCGGCCGAGTGACGACATCACGTCCGCCCGAGTGGCGCCCAGACGAAGCCCTTCCAAAACATCCAAGTTACTGTTTTTCGGCTGCCTGAACTTCAGAAGACCCACTCGGCCGAGTGGTTAATCCCGTCCGCCCGAGTACCATGAAGCCATCGGCTGAGTGACGACAACTCACTCGGCCGAGCCGCCCCCGAAGTAGAGACCCCTGAAAGCCCCGACTTACTGGAAAATTACAGGGTTTTCACTCGGCCGAGCGAATTTTGTCACTCGGCCGAGTGCGATGCGCTGCCTGTAGCGAAAACTGCGGAAAACAGGCTGTGCAGGTGTATTTTGGTCACGGTTTTTGGACGATTTTGAGGGCTATTTAAACCCTGTTTTTATCCTAGTTTGGAGAGCCTCTCTCTTAGATTTTTGCAGCTTTTTAGATTAGTTTTTAGCTTTATTCTTGTGATTGGAAAGGAGACAAAGATTGGAATTTTGTTGGATTCAATTGAAGAACTCCATTGGTTTGCATCTCTTTTCCTTAAAAATTCTATTTTTATTGTTTATCTCAATATTGTGATGAATTCCATTGCTTATTTCAACGATTATTTTTGTGATCTCGCTATGATTTGTGAGTAGTCTCCACGTCTTGGGGCGTGGGGATGAACCCTACAAGCACACTTTCATTTTTGTGATGAATTAGTAGAAATCTTGCTAGAATTGTTATTAGGGATTAGATTGGGATCAATTTACTACGGATGACTAGGTATTCATATCAATTGGGATTTGCAAGAGATTGGATCCCAATTTGATAGGAAACCCTATAAATCCGAATTGGGTTGGAGTCGGATTTTCGAAGTATCGGTTTGCAAGAGATTGGACCGATACTAGGATTTCCGGTTGCAATTCCATGCCGATACTCGTTTGCAAGAGATTGGACGGGTAGGAACTATCCCAGTCTAGGTCGTAGACCGAGTTTGCAAGAGATTGGGCTCGGTGTGCGATTGGACGATGATGTTGATCCTAATGCTAGCTTTCCTAGGCTAGGGTTTGCAATAGATTGGACCCAAACCTAGGATAGCTATAGACCGGCAACAGCGCAAGAGCGTGAGCTTGGTTCTACATTCAGTTGCAACTAGTTCATCCAAATTCTCATTCAGGCAATTTTGATACCGATAAACCGCATCTATGAAATACGGTGAGTAGCGGGGATTCCCCATTCCCTAGACGTTCTTTATTTGATTTGATATTTTCGCATTTTTGTCTGACGATTGTGACAGGATCGCCAAAGGCAAATTTCTCTCTTAAATAGCCAGGTTGATTGGAACAAGCACGGTCACTCGTCCTCCCTGTGTTCGATATCCCGCTCGCTGCTACACCGTGCACTTGTGGTAAAACTACAACTGTTCTTTTGGGTCACATCCCGGAGCGATCAAGTTTTTGGCGCCGTTGCCGGGGAGGCGATTGCGTTTGATTCTTTCTCACCCTAGCTATTTCTTTTCTTTTTTTTTTATTAATATCATTATTTTTATTTCTTATTTCTTACCTAACCCTTCCACTGTACTAATCATTTCTTTGAAACTCTGTTTCCCCTGTGCATGTACATGAGATCTACGGCGGACCCTGAAGCTTTATTATTTGATCCCGAGATCGAACGTACCGCGCGGAGACTTAGAGCGAAAAGAAGACAAAATCCGGAAGGGCAGTTTATGACCAACCCGGAAACTCCTGAACAATTGGCGGCAAGGATGGCAAGGCTAATTTCTATTCGTGATAGGCTTCGGTCTAAGACCTCTTCTACTACCTCATCCATTGCCATGCCAGAGTTGGCGGCTGACAAGAACTTCGAGCTAAAGACTGGATTGGTGGTTTTGATGCAACAAGACCCATTTCATGGGAACGACCATGAGTACCCCCACTACCACATCCAATTATTCTTGTCGAAGTGCGCCACATTTCAGATGCCGGGGGTCTCCATCGATGCCATCAGACTGCGTCTCTTCCCTTTCATACTAAAGGACAAGGCACTATACTGGTTGAGGACGCAAGCTGAGGGTGTCTTCACCACCTGGGACGAGTTGGCGAGTGCATTTATTGACAAGTTCTATCCGCCATCCAAGACGGTGAAGATCCGGAGCGCTCTTATGTCCTTCAAGCAAGGACCACAGGAGACGCTCTATGAAGCTTGGGAGCGTTTTAAGGATTTGCAGCATCAATGCCCGCACCACAGCATAGAAGATTGGGAGCTAGTTCATAGCTTCTACAACGGTCTCCAACCGGGGACTAAACAAATTATTGATGCCGCGGCGAATGGTGCTATCTTGTCAAAGACTCCCGAGGAAGCTACGGCCCTAATTGAGGAGATGGCCTCAAATAATCAACAATGGGGCGATGAGCGAGGACACTCCACGTCCTCCTTAAAGCCAACTAGCATCTACGAGGCGAAGGCCGTAGCGGAGCTTACGAGCAAGTTTGATTCTCTCCACAAGGTGGTGGAGAGATTGGAGAAGTTTATCACGGAGCCCCAAGGAGCCCCTTCTACCTCCGCTCCAACGAACCAAATGTGTGATTGGCAAGACCAATCTCAAGCCATGTACTCGGGAGGAGAGCAAGGAGAAGGATCCTTGGAGCAAGTACAATATGTTGCGGGGAACCAAGGATATTGGGCCAATCCGGCCGCAAGAAATCATCCCGGATTCTCTTACGCCAACAATGAAGGAGCTTTGAACCCGCCACAACCGCCACCTCAACAAGCCCGACCACCACCACCCCAACAACAAAACTATCCACCGAGGGGGCCTACTCAACAAAATTTTCAACCGAAGCAACAAGTTCCACCATATAGGCCGCCCGGATACAACCAAGGGTGGATGAATCAAAATCAAAACCCTCCTCAAGCTCAACAACGATCCGACTTCGAAGCTAGAGTGGAGGCGTTCATGGTCGAGCAAAATAAGGTAAATGCTACCTTGAAGGCGGGGCAAGACTCCCTTAATACCGTTGTGGCTCAAATATCGGAGCAATTGGCGTTGCTCAATCAGAACACTCAACGATTACCGGCGCAACCCGAGCAAAACCCACGGGGCAACACCGGCCACATCAATGCCGTAGTTGCCGTTACCACTAGAGGCGGAAAAGATACCACCCCCGCCATGATTCCTACCGAGGAGCCCGTGGAGGAAAGCTTGGAGCCAATTGAGCCGATAGTTGAAGTTGAAAAGGAGAAGGAGCCACAAGACAAGGAGAAATCTAGAGCGGAACAATTGATTGAGGAAAGGCGCTTCATGCCACCGGTCCCATTTCCCCAAAGGCTTGCTAGAGCGAAAATGGAGAAAAGGCTAGCGAAGTTTCTCGAGTATCTGAGAGGAGTTAGCCTTAACATTCCCTTCCTCGACGCCATCGTGGAAATCCCCACATATGCTAAATTCTTGAAGGACTTGATTTCGGGGAGAAAGAGGAAGGAGAAGATCATGCTAGCCGAGGAGGGCTCTTGGTTTACTAAGAGAGAAAAAGAGCCGGCCAAATTCAAAGACCCGGGGAGTTTTCGGATTCCTTGCACCTTGGGCGGCGTCCCTCTTCAAAAGGCGTTGGTTGATCTAGGGGCTAGTGTGAGCCTCATGCCTCTCTCCATGTTCTTAAGGCTAAACACCGGGACAAAGTTGAAACCTACCGACATGCGCATTCAATTGGCCGACGGGCGAATAACAAGGCCGGTAGGGATCACCGAAGACATCCCGCTACAAGTCCCGGGTGGAATATGCTTGCCATGTGACTTCGTGATCATGGACGTTAAGGAGGAGGGAGATACGTCATTGATACTTGGACGCCCGTTCCTCGCCACCGCCGGAGTAATTGTTGACGTGCGCGAAGGTATCCTAACTTTAAACGTCGGCAACATCGAGGTGGAGCTCCACATTCCTAAGGCTATGAAGCACATGCCTTACCACGAGGAACTTGACTACATGGACCTCCTTGATGAGGTGATAGAGGAGGCGATCCCCCACTCAATTGGCGCTCTTTTCGATGAAGATTTAGAGGAAGGCCCGGATTTAGGCCAAGATGAGAAGATAGATGATTCCCCCGACCTCTCCGCTGAAAATGACGAAGGCGACGCTGATGTCGCAAGGATTCGAGAGCTCTGCAAGCTCTCGAAATTGGAGTCTCCGAAGAAAGCTCCTCCGGTACGGAGATCGGCGTCACCGGTAAAGCCGTTGACGGGAGCAAATGCTAGCTTGGGGGAGCCTCCCCCCAACACTATTCGAGACGGGAGACCACCGCGGGAGAACACGACGCCGCAACTTCCCAATCCAAGCATTCTCCCCGGAAAGTTTGATGGGTGCATCTCATATGCACCAAATATCCCGCATTGATTGAAAATTATAGGGGGTCGAGCTCACGACCTTAAACGAGCGCTTGTCGGGAGGCAACCCGACGGTTTTTGCCTTATTTTCACTTTTTCTTTATTTTTGTTTTAGAAATTTTTAGTGTTTTGAGTCGTTCGCCCAAAAATTTTGTGATAACGGGTCCTATTTTTCTTGACAGGAGAGGAGATATGTAGATCCATCATGAGGAGGATGAACACGACGACGAGGAGCGCCCCAAGAAGGCGTTCGACGCTTAGGAGGAAGATGGAATCGACTGGAGGAAGAAAGACGGAGTTTAGAGACCAAACGAAGACAAACAGCAGAACACAAGGCTCACTCGGCCGAGTATACTAGTCACTCGGCCGAGTACACAAGTTCGTCCGGCCGAGCCGCTCACGAACGAGGGAAGTCTGCTGTACCCAACTCTCTGTTTATTTTCCTGATTTCAATATAACTGCTACTCGGCCGAGTATATATATTCACTCGGCCGAGTAAAACGGATACCCTCCTAGGGCGAGTCTTGCCGAGTAGCTTGAGTCACTCGGCCGAATGGACTTACTCCACTCGGCCGAGGCTGGCAAGGCCACTCGGCCGATGCGTAAGCGGGGAGGAATTTTCTATTGACCATACTCGGCCGAGTGACCTAGTCACTCGGCCGAGTCATAACTTCTGCTATATAAGGGTCGAGTGGGACACGTTTTTCGAAACGCTGAAACCCGATCGCGCCCCCCGACCTTTCAGCTCCCCTCACCCGCTCGCACCCCCTACTCGCCCGACCGCCGCTGCCACGCCACCGCTCGGCCAGCCACCGCCGGCCGACCACTCGCCGCACTTCGCCCGAGTCACCGCCGGCGGCTGTGTCTCCGGCCACCTCCGGTATTGCTTATTTTCGCCCTTTATCGCCTCTTTTTGTGTATTTTTCGAGGATCCGTGTATTAATCGAACCCCCTAACCCAAATCAATTCCTATATCTATCTATTATACCCCTAATGCTCCATACATTTTGAATATTACCCACTGATATCGCCTTTTCATGCGCAGGTTGCTTTTTGGAGCTTAGGGGAGCCCAGGGGAGCTTCTCGGGACTGATCCGGACTTCGCGGAGGCGCTGACTTCGCACTCTTCCATTGCTGAGCACTCGCGGCGTGTCTGGGTATACTCCTTCCACTCTTTTACACGCACCGCACCTTTTTCACTTTTCGGCGCGCTCGGGGCCGATATGCCGCCCCGGACACGGCCGCGGTCGAAGAGAGCTTCCGCTAAGCGGAAGCGGTCGGATGATGCTGGCCCCTCCAACAAGTTGGAGGACTCTCCTCCACCGTCTCCCACACACGCCGTCCACCCAGCACAGCCTGCAGGCCCCGCACACCCCGCACAGCCTGCAGTGCACCCACAGCCCGCACAGCCTCTCCCTGCCGCTGCACAGCCACCACCTCCGGCTCCACTGGTCGGGCCGCTCGGGATTACGTTCCGAGACGACGCACACCGCGCCGTCTTCGACCGTATCTCCCAGCGCTCGATCGTACCCTCCAGGTTTGCACACCTCGCTGACCTAGGACGCCTGGGGGTACTAGAGGGGATGCTCACGTTGAATGACAACGTGGGCTGGCGAGACTTCTTCCAGGTGTCGGCGGATACGTTTACCTGCCCGACACTTGAGGTTCTGAGTTCTATCGCCCGGACCGACGAGGGATGCTCGTTTCGGTTCATGGATCGAGAGTGCCAGGTCACTCTCGATATGATGAGAGCGTTCTTCTCGTGGCCCGCTGTCCCCGGTGCCGATCGCGGTTACGGCCCCACCCATATCCCCCCACCTTCCTTCGACGTCGGTGCCTTCTGGGCCCAGATTACGGGTCTCCACGCTGCCTTTGACCCTAGTAGGGCCAAGGCCTCGGCCATTGTCCATCCCTGCCTCCGCATTGCTCAGCGCCTTATGGCGACAACCTTCTTGGCCAGATATGAACCGGGCACGATGTCTACGCCAGAGCTCTACATGCTCTACGCGATGACACGTCCCAGAGCTCTATCTAGGGATGGCGATGAGCTTGTCCCCGCCGTCGTGATCGATATCGAGGCTTGGTTTTTGGACCGCATCATCGTATCGGTGGGCGCTCGCTCACCGATATGCTGCGGCGGCCTGATCACCTTGCTTGCTCTTATGACCGGCGAGGACTTCCCCGACGACTTGCGACGCGTCCCGGGCCCCACTTCTCTGTCTATAGATGTTATGGCCCGGATGAAGATGCTTCGTCCGCACGGTGAGCGTCACTGGGTCTGGTTGCACGGCCCTTTTGGTGCCGATTACATGATTCTCCCGAGCCCTGCTCGGACTCTGATTGCACCGGCCCACGTTGACTGGATCCCTGCGATGGATGTTCTCATCCCTGCTGCCTACGTGCTCGAGGCCGAGGAGGCCGAGCAGGCCCACGCTGCCCCTGTAGACCCAGTTGCACACCCTGCCGGGCCTGCTGCAGAGCCTGTTGACCCAGTGGCCCCTCAGCCCATACCTGATGTTTTCACTGCTCCTGACACTTCTGTCCCCACTTCTGTCAGTGTCACGAGCACCTTAGCTGAGCCCACTTCCACCACCACTTCCGAGGCTGTCACCACCACTCCCACCACCACCACTGGCCCTCTGTCCGTCGAGCCTCTTTGCTCCGCACTCCCCGAGCGCCCGTCGACCTTTGTTGAGAGTGGAGAGCCCTCATTTGCCGCGGTCGTGGAGACCATGGCTAGCATGATCTCCGTTGGGGTTGCGCCTTTCGGTCCACACACTTCCACCCCAGCGGTAGTTACCTCTGTCTCCACCCCTGCTGTATTTTCCGAGAGCGTCGTGGCGTCTGTCCACACTTCTGTGCCACCGACCTCTCCGGCCACCTCGCTGCCATTTTTGCATTCTTCTTTCGCTGCTGCTGCCTCCACTTTCCACCAGCCGGTGCCTCGGCCTCACACTGAGGCCAGGCCCACATTCGCCGGCGCAGCACCTTTTGTTCCCTTCCCTGCTGAGCCAGTCACCTACGCGACCCGAGTTCGCCAGTCACGCCCTGCACAGCCCCGCCCGGTGCGTCCCTCGGCACCACCTCCCCCTGACACTGTACTTCAGAGCATTCGTGCTCTAGAGGGGGCGGTGAGTGGCCTCCGAGGCGACCTTAGGACCCTGTCCTCCACCGTCTCTGCGATGGCTGGCCGCTTCGAGCTGATCCCCCAGATCAACTACTGTCTCACCCAGGTTCTGGAGCGTCTCCCGCGTGTACCCCCACCCACCCAGCAGGTTCCCGCCCACACTTTCACACACACCCGACCTGCTGCCACTCCCACACCCACCCCCGCCCAGCAGCCTGTCCAGCCACCCCCACGACCTCCGCCTCAGGACGGAGACGGCGCAACACCACCTTCTTAGGCACCCTTGATGCCATCGATTCCTTTTGCCGTTGTGCTGCCCGTTTCTGCTGGGTCCTGATGCCTTTTTGTCCACCCCCACTCCCCTCACTTATTTTAGGATTCTCTTTTTGATCATATCTTTATATATCTTTTTTGGGAGAGAGGGAGAGTTTTTGGTGCCACTTATATATCTGTATCACTCCTATCTGTGCATGCATCATGTCCGCATGATATTTTGTTTTTTCATTTCTTTATTTTTATTTTTTTTTATTTTCATTTTTCATGCATGCATCCTCACCTGCCCCTCACATTTCTTGTCTCTCGGTGTGCCACACTTTGCACATTGAGGACACTATGCCATTTAGCTTGGGGGAGTGAGTTCTCACGTTCTTTTTCGATTTGCCACCTTTATTTTTTAGTTTTTCACACCATTTTTCGCATTTGCACTTATTTTTCATCATTTTTCTTTTATTTTGCCATGCATCACGTTTTTCTTATTTTTTTTGTGTGCCGCATTGTAAATAGTTCTATTTTCCCTTTATCTTTATTTCCTTTTTTTCTCATCTCATGCTAGAGATGACTTTTCTATGATGATGATGACGTTGGATTTAGCTTACTCCATATGCATGCTTTATTTGTCATGTCTTAGACTTTATTTCTGATATCACATGCTATGACTTGCCTTGCATTTAGAGATAGTAACCCACACTTTTTTCCGCATGAAAATGGATGAAATTTTATTATTAGCTGAGTCTGAATATTCAAATGTATGCTATCACAGAAAACACACCAAGATTTACGCATTGAATGCCTATATCTAGAGTACTGATTTCTTTTCCTATATCACTTCTATATGCATGAATTGTACACTTCACTTCAGGATGATTGAATGATGTTAGCTATGATAAATCTGGATTAGTTAGCTTTTTTGTGATCGAAACTGAGTAGATTAGATTACCCTGCTGAAGTTGTCGTGCATGTCTTACAGAGTGAACCGAGAGATACATTTATTTCTTTCTCCACAAATCTTGAACATCATTTCTCTACTTTTAAAATCATTGGTGAATCTCCCCTTAGCGATTCTATTTTATGGCATTTCCCCCGCTATTAATTCCTAGCTCCAATTTTCTTATTCTATAAAAAAAATAAAAATAAAAAAAATAATAATAAAAGAGAGAAGAATATTCTTGTATATCATTATCTCTCTTTGAGTTGGGATCGTTGTGTATATATGCTATATTAAAAAAAAGAGAGAAAAGAGGAAAAATCCTCAATAAAAGATCCCATCTCACTTTCTTCCTTTCTTCTTTCTTCTTATTACATTTGGAGCTATATATAAAAAAATGGGGATGTGAATATTTTTTATGCCACCACGCTTATAGATAAGCTTGGGGGAGGGGATCCATTGATGTGTGAGAGAGTGACTACTTGACGTTGCACGACAACCTAGGCTAAGTAATATTCTATACTCGGTGAGATTATTTCTAACTTTACGAAATCCAGAGATCTAAGCCTAGCGCTCATTTCATGAAATCCATACTTTTCTATTCTCTCTATTCTATAGTGTGATGCTCTTATACTCCTGATAGAAAGCGTTCAATTGAAAAGTGTGTGATCTGTGATTTGTATACCGCTTTAAATGATTCAGACGATGTTAATTTTAAAAATTATTCCGTTTTTCATGATTATATCGTTGTTCGTGGGTTTTCCGTTTCTATTTGCACTATTATACTATGATATCAAAATAAAGTCCTTTGACATGTATTTTTCATTCAGTGCATGCTATATGAGTAAGTGAAACCCACGTCCTGAGAAAATGATCTAGTATCCTACCTCTTCGCTTCTTTCTTTCTTCTTTATTTTTATTTCGTTTTTCATTCTTCTCCGTTTTTCATTTTTCATTTTTCATTTTTCTTTGCTGTTTTCGTTTTCCGAATCCACCGGGTTCGCCATTTACTTATCTTCCTCGAGGACGAGTAAGAGGCAAGCTTGGGGGATTTTGATCGCTCCTTATTTTACACCCTTTTTCCCGCATGTTTGCATGCCATTTAGACCGCCCAAATCATGTTTTTCACGATATATCGACGATATTGCGATGCTTTTCATGATTTGTTGTTTTTGTCGCATTTCAGGTGATTTGGCGCGATTTGGAGTGATCTTGAGATGCGCTTACTCTAGACGGTCACCAACGACCTCCCCGAGGGGTATTTTGCTGTTGTAGAGGAGCGGAAGAAGAACGGACGTCGCAGGAGCGACGAGAAGGTCAAAACAAGCAGATTGGGCATTTTTTGTGTCCCACTCGGCCGAGTGGAGGAGCCACTCGGCCGACGAGCGAGACACTGCTCGGCCGACCAGATCAGACACAATTTACCTGTGCACTCGGCCGAGCACCGAAGACCACATCGGCCGAGTGACGACATCACGTCCGCCCGAGTGGCGCCCAGACGAAGCCCTTCCAAAACATCCAAGTTACTGTTTTTCGGCTGCCTAAACTTCAGAAGACCCACTCGGCCGAGTGGTTAATCCCGTCCTCCCGAGTACTATGAAGCCATCGGCCGAGTGACGACAACTCACTCGGCCGAGCCGCCCCCGAAGTAGAGACCCCTGAAAGCCCCGACTTACTGGAAAATTACAGGGTTTTCACTCGGCCGAGCGACTTTTGTCACTCGGCCGAGTGCGATGCGCTGCCTGTAGCGAAAACTGCGGAAAACAGGCTGTGCAGGGGTATTTTGGTCACGGTTTTTGGACGATTTTGAGGGCTATTTAAACCCTGTTTTTATCCTGGAGAGCCTCTCTCTTAGATTTTTGCAGCTTTTTAGATTAGTTTTTAGCTTTATTCTTGTGATTGGAAAGGAGACAAAGATTGGAATTTTGTTGGATTCAATTGAAGAACTCCATTGGTTTGCATCTCTTTTCCTTAAAAATTCTATTTTTATTGTTTATCTCAATATTGTGATGAATTCCATTGCTTATTTCAACGATTATTTTTGTGATCTCGCTATGATTTGTGAGTAGTCTCCACGTCTTGGGGCGTGGGGATGAACCCTACAAGCCCACTTTCATTTTTGTGATGAATTAGTAGAAATCTTGCTAGAATTGTTATTAGGGATTAGATTGGGATCAATTTACTACGGATGACTAGGTATTCATATCAATTGGGATTTGCAAGAGATTGGATCCCAATTTGATAGGAAACCCTATAAATCCGAATTGGGTTGGAGTCGGATTTTCGAAGTATCGGTTTGCAAGAGATTGGACCGATACTAGGATTTCCGGTTGCAATTCCATGCCGATACTCGTTTGCAAGAGATTGGACGGGTAGGAACTATCCCAGTCTAGGTCGTAGACCGAGTTTGCAAGAGATTGGGCTCGGTGTGCGATTGGACGATGATGTTGATCCTAATGCTAGCTTTCCTAGGCTAGGGTTTGCAATAGATTGGACCCAAACCTAGGATAGCTATAGACCGGCAACAGCGCGAGAGCGTGAGCTTGGTTCTACATTCAGTTGCAACTAGTTCATCCAAATTCTCATTCAGGCAATTTTGATACCGATAAACCGCATCTATGAAATACGGTGAGTAGCGGGGATTCCCCATTCCCTAGACGTTCTTTATTTGATTTGATATTTCCGCATTTTTGTCTGACGATTGTGACAGGATCGCCAAAGGCAAATTTCTCTCTTAAATAGCCAGGTTGATTGGAACAAGCACGGTCACTCGTCCTCCCTGTGTTCGATATCCCGCTCGCTGCTACACCGTGCACTTGCGGTAAAACTACAACCGTTCTTTTGGGTCACATCCCGGAGCGATCACTTAGGCCCTAGTTGGTTAGAATTGTTAACTGTGAACAAATAGAACCAGATGTGAAATGATAGCGTCCGGGACGACTCCTGACGGCTGAGACTTGATGACGAAGTCTGAGCCTGACAACAACAACTTTTGATATTGTAGGGCTATCATGTGTGTGCGTGCGTGTGGACACCCTAGAATAACAACTCCCTACACTTGTCATGTTGTGTCCTGTTACACAAAAAGCCTTCGGGTGTTTCGGATGCTCTCCATGCGAGAGTGATCCCCGTGACTGTTATACAAAAAGCCTTCGGGCGTTTCGGATGCTTTCCCTAGCGGAAGTGATCCCCGTGATACAAAAAGCCTTCGGGCGTTTCGGATGCTTTCCCCCGCGGAAGTGATCCCTGTTGCAGAAAAAGCCTTCGGGCGTTTCGGATGTTTCCCTAGCGGAAATGATCCCTGTAAATCTTGTCCTGAGTTCTTGGGTTTGGGGTTGGGTTGAGCGTGCGCACGGCAAGAGGGTCTGATCACCCTCGAACTGTAAGGCGTGAACCCTTTCGTGTCTCACTTGTCTTGTCTTGTCTTGTCCCGTCACGTCCCGACTTGTCATGACACCTGTAGGTTAGTCCCGTAGTTGGTAGCACATGCTACGACTACCACTTGTTGCGCTTTACTTTCATGCTGCGTTACTTCCTGTTGTGTTACTCTGTTATAACCACAACATGCTAATCAACCAGTAAACTGTTGTGAAATAGAACCTCAGCATGTTAATTAACCAGTAAACCGTTGTTTAAAGTTCGGTACACTTGCAGTTTGGTCTAACCCTTTTTGTAGACCTTACCTGACGTACAGTTCCTTCTTTTGGTGCTGTACGTCAGGCGCTCAGCCAGAGTTCGTGGACGAGGCAGATTCACTGGATTACGAGGAGCCGAGGACGTCGACCCAGAGTACGTGCCCGACGATGGACCAGACCTAGAGGTCCTTTTAGTCGTCACTTTTCGAGGTTACTGCTTTTAGGTTTGCTTTTAAATATTTCGTCGCCATGCTTAGGCTTCCTTTTAGAATTTGTACTCGTTGGATATTACATCTCTTATTTTTAATGAATGCCACTTTCTTTCTGTACTTCCTATTGTTTCGAACTTTATTAATGCAAGAACCTGTAACTTTTAAAATGGTACCCCTACAGACGCTTATTGGGTCAGAGCTTCTCAGCTCTGGCCTAAGCGGGCCTTAGTCATGCTTCGCCTCCGTCGTTTTGGGAAGCGGGGCGTGACAATAGGGGGTGATAGATTTCAGCCTGGTTGGAGAGGAATGAGGGAGAGAATGAAACATTGAAATTTTTTCATGGTTTTTTGTTTTCTTTGCCTAGATTTTTGTTTCCCCAAATTCCTCTCATCCACACACTTGGTTAATCCTAAAGCCAAGTGTTCATGCAAGATGACACCATGCTAATGTGGTGTCATGGTTATAAATTTTTGGAATTTGCATTTTTGAAAAAAAATAAAAATACATAAGGAAATACACCATACATCACAAATACATGGTATTTCCTTAAATACTTCTATTTACTAATTTCAAAAGATGAGTTTATAATCTTATAAAATTAATTACTACACCAAATAATTAAAAGAAAAATACAAGTATACTCCCAAAACATACGAACGTATCTACGTCAAAAATACGTACGTATCTACGTCAAAAATACGTACAAATACGCGTATATAGAAATTAAGGTCATTACATCCGACCCCCCTTAAAATAAATTCCATCCTCGGAATTTCAAAGTAAGGGAGAAAACTTTCTATACATCATATACATACATAACAAAATCACATCAGACAAACAAGTGAGGGTATTTCTCTTTCATCTAATCCTCGAGTTACCAGGTGGAGTCTCCTAGTGACTCGCGGTGCCACATAACCCTCACCAGGTTGATCGACTTCTTCCTCAGCATCTTCTGCCTCCGGTCTAGAATAGCTACAGGTTGCTGATCATAAGTCAAGTCTGGTCGCACTTCGATCTCAGAGAAGTCAACGACATGATCAGGATTTCCAACACATCTCCTGAATTACGATATATGAAACACATTATGCACTCCGTCAAGAGATGCTGGTAAGGCAATTCTGTAAGCCACTTCTCCAATACGAGCCAGAACTTCAAAAGGTCTGATATATCTTGGTCTCAGCTTTCCACGTCTTCCAAAATGAATCAGCCCTCGTGTCGGCGAATCTTCAAAAATACTAATTCTCCTGGCTGAAATTCCAAGTGTCGCCTCTTCGCATCTGCCCAGTGCTTATAACGGTCCTGAGCTATGCGAAGATTGTCTCTGACGACTCTCACAACATCTATGGTTTCAGCGATCATATCCGGTCCCAACAATTCACGATCTCCAACATCATCCCAACTGAGAGGAGATCGGCACTTCCTTCCATACAAATCTGCAAATGGTGCCATGCCTATGCTGGCTTGATAACTGTTATTGTAGGCGAATTCTACCAAATGTAGATGTTCGTCCCAAGAACCCTTGAAATCCAGCAAGCACGACCTCAGCATATCTTCTAGAATCTGAATTGTCCTCTCCGACTGACCGTCTGTCTGAGGATGGTATGCAGTGCTGAAACTCAGCTGAGTTCCCAAGCTAGCCTGCAGACTTCTCTAAAAATGAGACATACACCTTGTGTCACGATCGGAGACTATGCTTACAGGTACTCCGTGAAGCCTCACGATTTCCTGTATACATGACTAATCAGAATCTAAACCAACAATAAACAAATAGAAACAAGACAATGAATCTCACCTCCATATATCTCTTAGCAATATGGTCTGTCAACTGGCCGACTCGAAAAGGTATGAAGTGAGCTGATTTGGTCAATCGGTCAACGATTACCCAAATAGCATCATATCCTCAAGAAGTGCGAGGTAAGCTAGTTACAAAATCCATTGTCACATGCTGCTACTTTCACTCTGGAATTGGAAGAGGCTGCAGAAGTCATGTCATTCTCTGATGTTCGGCCTTGACTTGCTGACATGTCATACATGAAGCTACACTTCTAGCCACACTACGCTTCCTGCCGTGCCACCAAAAATGTTGTCGCAGATCACGATACATTTTGGTGCCTCCAGGATGGATAGAATAAGGTGAGCTATGAGCTTCTTTCAATAGTTCATCCCGAATGTCACCTGATGGCACACAGATCCTGTTCCCAAAACACAGAGATCCGTCTTCATGAACACAGAAATCATTACGAAGTCTGGCTTCTGTCTGCTCACGAATCTTCTTCAACTTCGCATCTCCAGACTGAACTGCCTTAATACTCTCGACTAAATCAGATTGAACCTGCAAGTTCATCATCACCACTGATGATCCAGGTAAGACAACTTCAATCCTCAACTGTCGAATATCACCCCGAAGTTCTCTCTGCATAGTCAACAACATCACTATCGGCATGCGACTAAGAGCATCAGGTACTACGTTGACTTTCCCAGGGTGATATTGGAGGTCGACATCATAATCAGCCATCAACTCGAGCCATCTACGCTGCCTCATATTCAGCACTTTCTGAGTGAACACGTACTTCAAACTCTTGTGATCTGTGTATATCTTTACACGTTCACTCAGAAGAAAATGCCTCCACAACTTCAATGCAAACACGACTGCTGCTAACTCCAAGTCATGCGCAGGATAGCTCCTCTCATGGGTCTTCAACAATCTAGAAGCATAAGCCACTACCCTACCATGCTGATGGAGAACACATTCCAATCCTCTACCTAACGCATCACAGTAAATCTCATATCCACCTGTATGATATGGAATCGTCAGGACAGGTGCAGTGATCAATATATGCTTCAGTTCATCGAATGCTCGCTGACATTCCTCTGACCAATTGTAAACAACATTCTTCTTGGTTAGATATTCATCGGTGCAGCGATCTTAGAAAAATCCTTGATGAACTTCCTGTAGTACCCAGCCAAACCCAAGAAACTTCTAATCTCCATCACTGACTTAGGAACTGGCTACTTCTCTACTGCAGCAACCTTCTCTATATCTACAGCTTTCCCATCTCCAGATACAACATGTCCCAGAAAAGAAACCTTGGGCAGCCAAAACTAACACTTGCTATACTTAGCATATAACTGGTGATACCTTAAAGTCTCCAAGACTATCCTCAGATGCTCAGCATGATCTTCCTCTGATCTCAAGTACACCAAGATATCATCTATGAAGACGACCACAAACTTATCCAAGTACTTATAGAAGACTTGATTCATCAACCTCATGAATGTGGCAGGTGCATTAGTAACACCGAAAGGCATCACTAAGAACTCATAATGACCATATCGGGTTTTAAATGCAGTCTTTGGAATATCTGATCCTCTAACCTTCACCAGATGATATCTGCTTCTCAAATCCAGCTTTGAATATACACGAGATCCACCCAACTGATCAAAGATGTTATCAATCCTGGGAAGAGGATACTTGTTCTTCACAGTAACTTTATTCAACTCCCGGTAGTCGATGCACATCCTTCAAGATCCATCCTTCTTGTTCACCAAAAGTACTGGCGCACCCCATGGTGAAACACTTGGCTGAATCAAACAACGCTCTGACAAATCTTTCAACTGACTACGAAGCTCTGCTAATTCTGGAGGAGCCATATGGTATGGAGCCGTCACAATCGGTTGAGTGCCTGGAATTAGATCGATAGTGAACTCCAATGATCTATTCGGAGGAAGTCCATATATATCGTCTGGAAAAACATCAGGAAAATCCCGGACTACCCTCGACAATACAGGTTCAGCATCCATCTCCATCATCACTTCTACTGGACTGGCCTTAAACTTCAATGGTCCAAGAGAACTACTACCACTAAGAAACTCAAACTCTGGATGATCAGGAATCTGAAACACTATCTTTTTGAGCCTATAATCTATAGTGGCATAGAACATCCCTAACTAGTCCATCCCAAACACTGCTTCAAAATGAGGCATTTCCATCACAAAGAAATCTGCATACAGCCTACGTCCATAAATCTCAACAGGACATTGTCGGTATCCCGAAGAACTGTGGATCACTTCATTCCCTGTATGGATATTCCAACTAGAAGCAAAGGAATCTACTACTAATGAATTCCTAGTCACAACTTGTTGAGACAGGAAGCAATGGGATGCTCAGGAAAGGAAGCTACTCTAATAACACCTAAGAGAATAAACATAAACTAACATAAGAGTCTAAACATCCTAATCACAACCACAAACATAACATACTATAATAAAAATAACAAAGCATTCAGCTCTAAAAAGAAATAGGTACCAGTGATAACACGACCGGTGTCCTCTGCCTCGACAGCCGTCATGGTGAAAGCCTGACGCCTCGGCACCGCTCTCCTGGGGGTCTGCTGCTGTTGCGGAGGCCTAGGTGGTCCTCTCTGAGTCACTGCACTAGGCGCTGGTGGAGCTGGTAGTGGAAGCCTCTGTGGAGCTGGCGGAAGGGTCCTCTGCTGCTGCTCAGGCCGGACTGCCACTGGTGCCCCAGAACCTGAAGTCTGTCCCTGCTGAGGACACTGCCTACTGATGTGCCAAGACTGACCATATGTAAAACATCGCCCATGCCTAAACTTGCAATCCCATTGCTCATGCCCAGTCTTCCCACAAAATCTACAAGACTGACGCCGCTGTGATGCTGCTGGAGCTCCATGCCTCCTAAACTGAGTTGTTTGAGTGGGCCTCGAGAAACTCCTCTGCTGACCCGCAGAGTGCCTCTCAGATGCTACTGGACCTCTACCCACACTATTCAGGTGCGTCTCATGCATCCTGGCTGCCTCCAGTACGGCACTGTATGTAAGCAACACCTAGGTCGACATCGCTGCTCTGAATGTGGGGTCCAGCCCCATCCTGAATCACCTAGCTCTGGTGGCCTCTGACTGCACCAACTCTGGAGCAAACTTGCTCAATAGTGAAAACTCTGCATCATAGGCATCTATGCTCCGTCGTCCCCGAGTCAGATGCTCAAACCTCAACCGCAGCTCATCCTTCTTTGTCTCTGGCAGGTACTGAGCCTCAAACACTCTCTAAACTTCTCCCACGAGATCGGCTTAGTCAAATGCAGCTCCTGAGCGTCCCACCAATCTCGTGCCTGATGTGTCAGTTGTCTCTTCGCGGCATCCACCACTTATCCCTCGGGTATCCAATAGCCTCCAGATCGTCCTCAGAATGCCTAATCCACTCGGCCACCTCCAGAGGACTCTCCTTACCCGAAAAGGACCTCGGGTGCAAAGCTCTAAACTGCCTGATACCCACTGGCTTCGGTGGCACACCAATAGACACCCTATCCTCCATCTGCTGCATATGCTCCAGAATCCCTATCAGAATCTTCCCCATCAGGGAAGCCACAGATGAAGCAACATCAGAAGCAGGGGTCCTGTTCTCGGAAGATCCATTCCCCAGACCATTCTGCAAGAATGAACAGGGAAACAACATTCAGCACCAAAATCGCGAATTATAATGTTGGAGCTTACTTGTACTATTCTTACGTGTATCACAGGTTCGAGACCTGCATGTACCACCACAAAAACTTGTCACGCCCCGCTCACCCAAGTACGGGGAGCTTAGCTGACGAGGTCGCCGTAGTATTCAGACTCAGGCTTCGAGCCCTCTTATCTAAATACTGCTTGGCATTTTTTGTGGTTTAATATAAAATATGAGCAGGCCACTGCAATAACACTAGAATAGTACACAGAGTAAAAAGAAAAGTGCTCCAACAGAAATTAAAACGCAGTACTGAAAAGAAAATACAACACCACAGAAGTTACATTACATCACTTCCATAAGTTTATATACATACAAGCATCAGCTGTACAACGGGGTACAAAAAGTGGATACAACAAAAGTAGAAACCCCCAACTCAAAAGTACAAAAGTCCACACCCGGTACAACGCACCCACCAGTCTAAGCCTGGGAAATCTAACTGTACAAAGTCGCTCGAAGGCTTTACCTCAGAAGCACTGGCACTGATCTCTGGCTCCGGGACACCTGAAGACTGCTCGGGACTCGTACCTGTAAACCACAGAATGGGACACGTCAACACGTGACCTAGTAGGAACTCCTAACTAGGGGTGGGCAAAAAACCCGGTTTCGATTCCGGACCCGGTTCCGAACCCGAATCCGGTTCCGAATATTCGGATAGTGCAGATTTGGGTTCGGATTCGGTCCAAAAATGTACTCTGAATTATTTGGAATTGAAAACCGGAACTATACCCACGAACCCGCATCTGACCCGATTCTGAAGCATTGAAAATGGAATCAACATACGCTACAGGCCAATAGTTTTACCTTAGAAACCAAAGAAATCAATTTAAACTAGGACAATGTTTGTATTCTCACCGATGTGGGACATTCTCTCCTGACAAATTGAGCTCTCATTTGTCCCATTTCCAACAAACTTTTAAAATAAAACTACTTTATATTAGTTTTTTAATTCCCATTGATTGTGACTTCCCTCTGCCAGGGAATTGTTACAGCCTCCTTTTGAGCAAATAGCAATTAATGTTGGTATTAAAGATTAATGTAAATAGCAATTAATGTTGGTAGTAAAGATTAATGTAAAATGTAGGACTTATTTTGAAATCTAACCCATGTGGAACTCTTTCTGCGAGCAAAGGAGCGGTCTTTTGTCCCACATCGGCCGCAGTGGAGAAGTAATATTAGTATATATTATTGTTTTGAGCCCTTCTTACCGAAGTTGTTTGCGGAGAAGCGTCTTGCGGGATCGAAGTGTAACGGGGTCGCTTCTAGTTGAATCGGAATCGGATCTGTCGTCTTTATTTGTTAACCAATCGGAACCCGATTTTTCGGGTCCGATTTATCGGAATCGGTTGCAGACTCTTTTTACCCGATCCGAATTAAATCGGATCGGATTCGAAATTTTCAAAATTATTCGGTTAAACATGATGCCCACCCCTATTCCTAACACCATTGTAGAACCCAGTTTTAGAACTGTCTTCCTAACTAACTAACTAACTACAAGTGTCACATCATCAGATGTTTACGCAGAATTTAAAAACAGAGTATAAGTGCTGAAAGTAAACAACAGTGAACATAACTGAAGTAATAAATGATTAAATTAAATAAATTAAATTGTTGTTCTGTATTTGGAACCCGGATAAACCATAGGCTGCTAAGGGAGCGGACTTCACCCAGGGTGGGTGAAAAGTGGTACCACTCCAGCGACACGAGTACTGGAGGGCTTCTCGTAACTCCGTACCCGACTGGACAAAGTACCGGAGCGAGACTCATCTCGGTTTTTCTGTCGGACAAACGGAGAAAACCGTCATTTATCATCCTGGTGCGTCACGAGCGCACCGACGGCCTCTCTAACTCTAGTCAACTCCCCCTTCCGGGAGTGACGAAGCCAGTGAGAAATCATACTACGTCCGCTCCTTAACACCTACCATTTATCCGTGTTTCCCCCAAACCCACATCTGGAGTTTCACCCATTTCAAGAATGGACCGAGAACACCGATGTCAAACTCTCAACCTCACTCTCAGTTTTAAACATGATACATCATTGTTTTAGCAACGATTCTTTAACGGTTTCGACTACCATTTTCGTTTCATACTTACACAAATTCTCATCATTAAAATTTTTTATATGAATCATAACATATGAAGCATTATCTAAGGACATATCTCAAGAGCATATTAATGAAGTTACACCAACATGTGCAAATTCAACTCAAGATAAAATACAACATTAAAATTTCTAAGCAATTTATCACAAGAATCTGCCCAAAACTGTCACACCAGAAAGATTGGCTCTGTTACCCTAATTGCAGTCAGAATTTGCTCTCGGCCTCTCTTCAAAGTTGTAGGAAATTTTCTCTAGTTTTTCGTAGTGTCCTTAATTTTATTTTTCTGATTTTTCTTCTATTTTCTACGAATTTTACAAGTTACTGTTCTGCTGCAACAAAAGTTCCAGCAACTAACATTTCCAACTAAACTTGTTTTCTAACATACTGGGTGCCATAATTAACATAATAAAACTATCATAATACTAAGTTTACACCATTTTCAAGCCATCAATATATTTCTACTTAATTAAGACTATGATACAAACATCATATTCACTAATTGAAGCTAACGTTAAGACTAACTTCCTAAACACAAATCAAACACAATTTAGCATGATAGCATAAAACTTCTACTCCCATTTTTTCAACATGAAACAAAATTACTAATTTCTATATTGCAAATGATAAAGTTACTATCTTCAAGCATGAGGATGCAATCTTATTCAAAAAAATATAAGCTTGATCTCAAAATTTTTCCATACAACTAGCATACAAGCAAAAACATGTTAAAATGATACTTAACATTCCATGTCACTAATTAAGTAATCATCATGGGTTAAAATTACATTTACTAGGATATGAATCCTATCATGAAAATTTAAACATGTATTTCAACCTGAAAATTTTGTGTAACTTCCTATCTTAATAAGAAAACCAATCCTAAACTAAACTCTACCTAAGTGTTAGAAATTCTACCTTGTAAAAGTCTTCCAAATTAAGTCTTGGGCCCTTCTTCTCCTTGTATAACTTGGGCTTCCTCCAAATCAAGCTCCTAGTTTGGCCTCCAAAAGTTGGATTTTTGGCTAATTTTGGGCTTAATATTGATGTTGGAATGAGAAAGGAAATTTGTGGGCTTTAAGTGCTTGTAGAGGGATTATAATGGAAGAGGATTAGATGAAGGGAGATGAAGCAAAATGAAGAAAATGGGGGGTGATATATTTCGGCCTGGTTGGAGAGGAATGAGGGAGAGAATGAAACATTGAAATTTTTTCATGGCTTTTTGTTTTCTTTGCCTCGATTTTTGTTTCCCCAAATTCCTCTCATCCACACACTTCGTTAATCCTAAAGCCAACTGTTCATGCAAGATGACACCATGCTAATGTGTTGTCATGGTTATAAATTTTTGGAATTTGCATTTTTGAAAAAAATAAAAATTCATAAGAAAATACACCATAAATCACAAATACATGGTATTTGCTTAAATACTTCTATTTACTAATTTCAAAAGATGAGTTTAAAATCTTATAAAATTAATTACTACACCAAATAATTAAAAGAAAAATACAAGTATACTCCCAAAAATATACGAACGTATCTACGTCAAAAATACGTACAAATACACGTATATAGAAATTAAGGTCATTACAGGGTCTAGTGGATGCAGTCGTGGGGGTTGGTGTTTCTCCTTCAGATTTCTCCCAAAGGGTTCCTCACGATCATCCTTCGTCGCTAGCTCCTTGAGTTTAGCTGCTTGCCCAATGGGAGGTCATTGTTGTCGCTCAGAAATAGCTTCTCCAAACTCTTCTCCTCGATTGCTTCTTCGAGGAGATCTACTTGGTCTAGACGGCTGACTTCTGTGAAGTTGCTCATTGACTTTTTAAGGTCGAATTCGACCTTTACTCTACTAACATTGAGGGAGAGTGTCCCTCCTTTTATGTCAATAAGGACCCCTATCATAGATAAAAAGGGTCGACCCAAGATGATTGGGATACGTGCGTGTTCTAGCATGTCCATGACGATGAAGTCTCATGGAACCAAAATCTTCCTGATCTTCACCGGCATGTCCTCGACTATCCCAAGGGGGTATTTCACTGATTTATCAGCCAATTGGAGTGACATATTCGTGGGTTGGAGCTCCCTGATATTCAGCTTCTCGCAAATGCCGATGGGCATTAAGCTAACGCTCGCCCCCAAGTCGCATAGGGCGCTCTTGACATCTAGATCTCCTATAGTGCACGGGATGGAAAATCTCCCTGGATCCTCTAGCTTTTCCACCATCTTCCGCTGAATAATGTCGCTACACTCCGCAGATAGCACCACCTTCTCCCTCCTATCGCCCTTGGTAATTATCTCCTTGAGGAATTTGGCGTAGGTAGGGATATTAGAAATTGCATTGAGAAAGAGGATGGAGATGTTCAGTTGCTTCAAAAGATCGAAGAACTTCCCATACTTATCAACCAACTTGGCCTTTACCAAACTTGATGTGAATGGAATCCTCAGCATAAATGGCCTAGAAAGCTCGTCAGTGGGCTTCCCTAGCTCCTTCTCCACTTCCTTGTCCTTGGAAGATCCAGATTGCTAAGGCTCTATCTCATGCTCAACTTCGTTGTTGTCCCCGGATTCAAGCTCAACATGAACTTCTTCTTCTATTTCAGCTTCCTTTTCCACGACGGGCATGGTAGGACCTTCAAACTTCTTCCCACTGCTCAGCGTGATTGCATTCACATGCCCTCGAGGATTCTCTTCTGTCTACCCCGGTAACTTCCCTTATGCCTTGGAGAGCTGGGAGAGCTTCTATGCCATCTATGCCATCCTAGTCTCCGTTGACTTCTGGCCCGTTGCCAACTGCTGTGAGGTAGACACAAGTTGTTGCGTCGTCATCATTTGCTGCTGGATAGAGTTTTGAAAGTAATCATTCCTTTGGCCTTGAGTCTGAATGTGACTATTGATTAGCATCTCCAGGTTTGATTTTTGAACATGAGGTGCGTTCATGGGAGGCCTCTGATTGAAATTCTGAAATTGGCCTGAGGAGGTGGAGGCTGAAACTCTTTAGGCTACTGAGGGTATGGTGGGGGGGAGCTTGCAATCCCGGGGTCCGTAAGAGAAATTGGGTTGATTCTTCCACCCCTGATTATATGTACCAGAATACGGGTTGCTCTTGATCGATAGTCATGTCTGGAGGCGCTACCATGGGTGATGAACATTCAGCACCTTGGTGCCCCAGCACACCATAAACTTTGCAAACTGCCGCGTAGGCAGTTTAGCAACACCAAGTCCAATAATGGAAAGCTATTTAGTTAAGGCATCAAACTTAGATGAAAGTAATGATACCTCATCGACGTCATACTTACTTCCCCTCGCAGAGGTGCTTCTCTCGTTGCTCTAGGAGTCGTTGTTCTCTGCCATGGCCTCCAGTAATCTATTTACATCAAATGGGGTCTTGCTTATTATGGTACCATTAGCGGCGGCTTCTATAGACATCCTTACCGATGGTGTTAGCCCGTTGTAGAAGGCCTGAATAAGTAGCCAATCTGGCACGCTGTGGTGGGGGTAGATTCTTTGGAGGTACTTAAACCTCTCCCAAGCTTCATATAAAGACTCTCGCTTTGACTGCTTGAAGTTGGTGATTTTGTTGCACAGCTTAGCAGTTTTCCCTGGATGAAAGTACTTTGCTAGAAAAGCAAGAGATAAACTATCCCACGTCGTGAATGTGTTGGGACTGTGACTCCTAAGTCAATTCTTGGCATTATCCCTAAGTGAGAAAGGGAAAAGTCTTAGCCTGATGGTGTCATTGGTGACAGCATTAATCTTCAGCGTATCCATCTTCTCCAAGAAGGTGTTAAGATGGTCATTCAGGTTCTCCATTGGGGCCCCTGAGAATTGGTCCCTTTGCACGAAGTCAACCAAAGATGGTTTGAGTTCGAAGTTATTTGCTTCCACCACCGGCCTTTGAATAATAGAGGTCGATCTATTGTGGGGCATTGAATAGTCGAGGAGCGACCTAGCTATGATGGTGGCGATGGCGGCGGCAGAGGTGGACCATTCTCGGGGTTAAGTATCTCATCCATCATCTCGAGGGCTTCTCTCCTCCTCCTCTTGGCGTTAAGCCTTCTCGCAGTGGATTTAATCTCCAGGTCTAGTAGACGCAAGCCCACTATGCCTTGAGATCTCCTGTGCATGCAAAAAAGTCTACACCAAAAAAGAAACATCAAAAGCACCAAGAGGCAATGAAAAAGAAAATATGAACAAAAGAAAACAAAGAAAAAGAAAAACGTAGTCTCTCGACAAAAACTAAAACCAATATCAGCTCTTGCCTCCCCGGTAATGGCACCAAAAAGCTGATCGTGTCCCGAGGGAAAATGCTAATAAAACCGCAGTGCACAGGTCATGTGGAGTCGCTTACTGGTCGAACACAAGGAGGCGGTCAATGAGTATCGGTTTTATGGGTCTTTGAATGAAATCTACGCGATAGTCACGGTGATTGGTTTATGAATGGTAGAAAGAGTGTGGATCAAAGGGTAAAAGCTACAGGGCATGTTGAATCCATGACATTTGACTAGGGTTAGAGTTAAACTAGTAATCAACCGATTGTCAGGTTCATTGGGACTCGGGAGAGGTCGTGTGACCTAAGGGCATTCTCCTATCCCCTACTATCGTGATGCATGATAGGTTATTCCCTTATGCCATTTCCTACCCCCTGCGGTCGCGATGCAATGATAGGCCAACCCAACCTACACCGATGTAAGTGGTCTTTGATCCACCAGTGTACGTTGGGCACATTACGCTCGACGAATTTTCCCATTCTTCCTCCCGCCCACAGTGGTATTCGGGGATTATACCTACAATGGTAGAGCTCTTAATCGGTGCCCGTTAGTGTTCAGTCACACCGATAATATGGATAGTCGTAGGGACCGAATCCTCGGATTGGTCCTGACTTTCGGTCGGCAGCCAATCCGATCGCCCCAAAGGGAGGGGTCGAATCTACGACGATAATAATCGTCCCAATGTACCTGTAATCTCAATTAGCCCAGCAATCAAGTCGGTTAGTTAGTTCAACCCATGGCCCCAATCCAATGGGATTCATCCCATTGCCCTAAATGAAAACTACTCACTGCCCATTACAATAGAAGGGGTTTCTAGCAATCAGGCATCTAAAGCCATGGATTTAGATTAGAACAGTAATAGATGATAAAACAAGACAATAATAACAATGGGAGAAATTTCTATTAAGAAAATCTAATCTATAACACTAATAAGCAATTAGAAGAATGAAAATAACAAAATAACAAGGTTTAGAATTCTTACAAACTTGCCCAAAACCCTAGGAAATAACAGAAAACAACTAAAAGATCGATTCCTCTCGCAGGAGGATGAATGGGCGCTTATATATGCGTATCCAAAAGACCAAAATAGCCCCCAGATCGGTCCTAGCAGCAGCAGAGAAGTAGTCTAACGCAACCGGGTCAAGAAAAGTGTAACAACATGTATTTCTGGATACACTAGAGTGGAGTTACATTAATTTAAGACATTCATTAATACACTTTGATGTATGGAAATTATTAATATACTTGTTAATTAATTTATTAATAGTGTTACTAATGATTTGAAATTTAAATGTTTTAAAATTCAAAATATTTTTGAAATTTAAATTCGAATTTATTTAAAAACATTCTTTTTATAATCCTAATTAAATAGTAACTATTTTGGAAATATTGTACACATTCAAACCCCTTTGATTTCTTCTAATTATTTTTATTACTCAACTTTCCTTTTTTATCCCTTACTCTTAATTCTTCCAATTATTAATGTTCATTATTCAAATCTACCTTAAAATTTTGTTATTATTTCTCCCAATCAAAACTTTCCTATTATCTCTTGCTAATAAATATTCCTTAATCAGTCCTATTTAAAAGCAAATTTTTTAATATCAAAAACCTTCCTCTAATAGCTATTACTATTAATTTCCCTAATTACTTATATGTTTCAAACTTTCCTAAAAACTCTTACTAATAACTCTTCCCTAATAATAATTATTTTGTTTACGGGTGTTTTCTCACCACGGAATCGTTGACCGACGTCTGGACGGTCAACGTGGTCAAGGGATCGAAGGGATCCCTTAGTCATGCCAAGCACACGTGCTCTCGACGTGTGTAGGCGATGGATCCGCGGCTGAGCAGACGCTTCTTGGCAGAGCGTCGGTCTTCGGTCGACGTGGAGATGAGGGGAAGCCTTGGTTCCAGGTTGGGTGCTCGGCCTCGGCTGGATGAGTGTCGAGGGGTAGCCTCGGCGCCTTGAATGCTCCTTGGTCTTGATTGGCGTCGGCTCCCGCTGGTGACGAGCGGGTCCGTTCTGTGCCGAGGGGTAGCCTCGGTGCCTTGGTTCAGCTCCTTCCTAGACAGACGAGAAATCTCGTCAGGGGGGCCGGACCTTGGTTCCGGCCAAGTCCCCCCCGATGCCTAAGTCAGAACGGATCTGCGTGACGCTCGGTGGGCGTGGCACGGCTCAAGATGAGACCAGTACCCGTATCCTCAGACTGAGCGGTGGTGAAGGAGATAATTTGGGGAAAAAGCAAGGTCTAGTTATAGGAATACCTCAATTGTAGGTGCCAAGAATTCGATCCACTTCTCGGTTGCTCTTGCCATCCCTTTATAGGGTCTGGCCCACGATTGCCCTCAATCTATGTCCCTCATCCGCGTCTCCTCATGCCCCCGCGATCCGCCTCCATCAAGGTGCCTGCATGCATCATGGGGAGCCTTGATTAATGGGCTCCTTAAAGGCCATTAAGGTGCCACATGTTTAGGGGGACGGTTATCTCCGGAGAGCGCGAGCTAATCGTGCGTCCTGCGGGCTGGGCCGGTCTAACTTCGGGTTTATCCGTGGGCCTCGTCAGGCGGGCCTAAACTCATTCACGGGCTTCCCTTTCTAGGCTTGGGCTTGGATCACTGGTTCTTCGGGTTCCTCCAAAATAGTCGAATCAATTGCTCACATCATCCGAGCCGTTCGGATTGTACCGGTTCGGTTCGGGTGATATGATGTTTGAGGATTTGACTGGTGCGTCAGTCGAGGCCAATCCATTAAATGGAGGTCATTATGACGCGGCCCGTTTGAGCTTCTCTCGGTGTGGGTTTCGAAATGCCGTCGATCTTCAGATGCTGCCACGTGCTCCCTTCTGGACAATTTGGATTCCACGATTGCCTTCCATATAAAGGCGTCGACCTCCCAAGTTTCGATTCTTTTGCGCCTTTCCTCCGGATTTTGGCCTTGCAAGCTCCTTCTCTCCGTCGTTTATCTTCCTTCAGATCCTTTTCAAGGTAACATCCTTTCTTCTTCATTTGCCCCATGGCTACGCTTAGGATAGGCGATTCGATGTCGGGATAAGGGACCCTCCAGCGCTCGAGTCTGGCAATATCCGGCCTTTGGGACCCGGAGTCCCCTCGGGGACATGTCCTGTACAGGACAAGGGGAAAAGAAAGCTTTTTACGGACCCCGTCGACGATGATGTGGCTCGGGCTGCCGAGAGGTTCGATGTTCCCCCGACGGTCCTTAGGTCACCGTCTATGGCCCCTTTCTTGGTGGTTATGGAGATCTAGGAGAAGTATTTATACCATCCATACGACGTCAGGATCCCCTTTAGCGACGAGTGGATTTGCTTTCCGCGGAATAATGAGGTCGGCGTCTATGTCGAGATGTTCCGCCTGGGACTCCGCTTCCCACTTCATCCTTTCATCATCCAAGTCATGGAATTCTTGGTTGTAGCCTTGTGCCAGTTGACTCCGTACTCCGTCGCAGTGCTGACCGGGTTCATCATGATCTGCCGTGTCCATGGATTGGAGCCGTCTCTTCCTCTTCTCTTTCACTACTATCGGGTCCAGACGGTCGGCCAAGGGTCGTGGCAGCACCTCCTGGCCTGCGTGGGGAGGGAGTGTTTGCTTGGTCTATCCCGCTGGGTGGGGGACTAGAGCTCGAGCTACATTTTTGTTGTCTTTCCTGGGGACGCCGAGTTCTTGACAGATTGGGGAGGGTTATGTCAATATAACTTGACGTTGACCCTCTCCGAGGCTGACCAGGCAGCTGTCCGGCTTTTGTCGTCTCTTCCCTTAGAGGAGAGGTCGGTCTGGCCTCTGCTGGACGACCTGCTTCTTAAGACCGTCCTGTGGTCTCCCGGTAGGTGCTCCTTTTCTTTCCGCTTTCCCTCTCGCTTACCCTGATCTTCTTTCCTTCTGCAGAGATGGCTGGGCGTGAGTTTACCTGCAATGTCGACGAGCTCATCCGACGGGGATCCGGCCGAAGCCAAGGGAACCCATCAGTCCAGGTGCCCCATCGCACCGTTGACGAGGAGGTGCGTCAGGCTGAGCCTGCCGTAGGAAGGGTGGAGCCCATGGTCGTGGCTACACCACCCCCTTTGGCCACGAAGGATCTCCTCGTAGGAGAGGCTACAAGGGCCAAGCAGAGGGAGGCAACGTGGGAGCCAGGCCGACACCTAGTGTGCCCGTGAGTGGTCGCGGCGTGGGGCGTAAGCGTTCCCCCCCGATGTCCGCTGGACCCAGGGGGCCTGCGTTCACTTGAAAGACTACGCCCATCCATTCCTTGAAAGCTTGATAGCAAGAGGAAGAGGAGGAAGGAGAGTGGGGAAGCCCGCACTTCGGTGGCTCCCGAGGCACCGATGGTCTCCGACGAAACCCTCCCGTTGGCCCTCGTGGCCACCATGCTGTCTTGGCCGAGCCTTGCTTGGTGGGAGCCGGGGGCGCACTAGCGGACGTCTTGGCAGGCCCCGAGGTTACCCTCGGGGACTCGGTATTTTTTGACCGGGCCGTGGCCAACCAGTTGGCGCACATCACCGTCCTCCCGAGGGACCGCTCTCTCCTAGAGAGAGCTCCCTTCGACAAATTGTCGGACTCCTTAGTCTGGCAGCTTCAACAGGTTTGGCCGCCTTGCTGCTCTCAAACCTGTCTCTTGATTCTTCTTAGCATACTTTCTTTCTCTTTGCAGGCCACTGTGATGGCCATCGAGGGGTAGCGTCGGGCGGCCCAGGCGAAGGATCTCGAGGAGTCCTCGGCTCGGGAGTGTTCGAGGGCTGGGGCGACTGAGGTGGCCACCCAAGTGGCATGTATGGAGGCTCGGTAGCTTCGACGTCAGGTGGATGAGCTTGCCTCCCAGGTGCTGGACCTCCACGGGGCACTGGCCGACGCTCAGAGGTCGGCCCAAGAGGCGAAAGAGGCGTTCCGTCGGGAGAGGGGCGATCTCTGGAATGAGCTGGCAGACCTGCGTCAGATGACATGGTTCATCGAGGAGGTGGAGAGGGGCGTCGACAAGGTCCTGGGGCCCAGGATCGCGGAGGTCCTTAGGGAGGCCTTCATCTCCTACGAGGACCTCTTGGCCCCCCAGATTATTGACATTTTTCGAAACTCCTTCCGGCGATTTGCGGATCACGCCCAGTAACCACTCCCACCCTTGACTTGTCCTATAGATCCCCCACGCTCCGAGCAGGGCGGGGTTCTAGAGGACGCTTCCTCCAGTGCCCGGGGCCTTACGCGGCCCTTCTCCATTTTGTTTCCCCACCTTTTTTGGCTTGTAACTTCAAATAATTTATGTATAAAGCTTCTTTGTCGGTCCATGTACTTGTCGCCATTTTTCTTGTCGTCGGGGTTTTCTGCTTTGTAGAGGGTGGGGGCTCTCGGTCTTTTTGATCTTTTGTTACGTTTGACTCGGTCGTGGATTCCATGATTTGCTGGCATCCCTTTATCACTCTTCGGGACTCTGGGCCCGTTGGCCCATTAGACCTGGGCCTTGGAGGCGCTCTCGGCCGACCCGCTGTGGCTTTTCCCTCGTTTGCGATACTTGAGTCATTCGGGCAACCGTCTTGCACATTTGTGGGATTGCCCCTAGTCTCGCGGCCAGTCGGGGGGGGGGGGGGGGGGCGCAGCCTGCGGGAGGAATCGCCTCCGGTCCCTCGGTTGACGGGATCCTTCGGGCCGTAAGGGATGTCGCCCCTGGCTTATAATCATCTGACGTTCAGGCCCGCTGGGGGGTTGCCCCTTGCCTTACAGTTGATCAAGTCGGCTGGTTCGCAGGGGAAGCTATCCCTCAGCTTATGACTAACCGGTGGTCCTGCCTGCTGGGGGAGTTGCCCCTAGCC
Source organism: Scilla litardierei (assembly GCA_030789695.1). Classification (NCBI taxonomy): domain Eukaryota; kingdom Viridiplantae; phylum Streptophyta; class Magnoliopsida; order Asparagales; family Asparagaceae; genus Scilla; species Scilla litardierei. Next base: position 53,759,161 of record CM061137.1, read on the forward strand.
TACAGATGGGCTTGGTGATAGACCTGTTGGGGGAGTCGCTCCCAGCCTTACGGTCGGTCGGATCGGTTGGTTGGCGAGGGGAGCTACCCCTCGGCTTATAACCAATCGATGTCCATGTTTGCTGAGGGAGTTGCCCCCAGCCTTACGAACGGGCTCGGCGATCGACCTGCTGGGGGAGTTGCCCCAGCCTTACGGTCGGTTGGATCGGTTGGTCGGCAGAGGGAGCTACCCCTCGGCTTATAACCAATCGATGTCCCCATATGCTGGAGGAGTTGCCCCCAGCCTTACGGACGGGCTCGGCGATCGACCTGCTGGGGGAGTTGCCCCCAGCCTTACGGTCGGTTTGATCGGTTGGTCAGCGGCATGAGCTACCCCTCGGCTTATAACCAATCGATGTCCATGTCTACTGGGGGAGTTGCCCCCGGCCTTATGAACGGGCTGGACGATCGACCTGCTGGGGGAGTTGCCCCAGCCTTATGGTCGGTTGGATCGGTTGGTCGGCGGGGGGGGGGGGGGGGGAGCTACCCCTCGGCTTATAACCAATCGATGTCCCCGTCAGCTGGGGGAGTTCCCCCAGCCTTACAAGCGGGCTCGACGATCGACCTGCTGGGGGAGTTGCCCCAAGCCTTACGGTCGGTCGAGTCGACTGGTCTGCGGGGGAGCTACCCCTGGGCTTATGACCAATCGATGTTCCCGCCTGATAGGGGAATTTCCCCCAGCCTTACAAACGGGCTCGGCGATCGGCCTGCTGGGGGAGTTGCCCCAGCCTTATGGTCGATCGTTTCGTTTATCTCCCCTGGGAGGTGGCTTTCTTCCTGTTCTGCAATCGATCACCTAGCTAGCCAGAGTAAAAGACAAAGAGCTTTACTAACACGGTTCTTTCCATTCCTCGAAACCCGGCGTACATTTGGAGGAAAAACATAAAACTGATATGGCGAGGGCAAGCTAGCCTTGCCCAGGCGAGGCGACGACTGGCGGTCCCGCCAGTTCACTCGATGATGCACATGGCCGTCTGGACCACATTCACCTTCTTCCCCTTGTCTGCTGGCTTGGATGTCCCTTCGCCGGGGGCGGGGGCCGAGTCGTCGGCGAAGTTCTTCAAGTGCCCCCGACTGACCAGCTTCTCTATATCCTTCTTCAGGTGCCAGCAATCATCAGTGTCATGGCCGTTGTTCTTGTGATACTTGCAGTACTTCTCCTCGTCCTTTCCACCCATCTTCATCCTCAGAGGAGGCCTGCTAAAGTGCCCCTCTTTTTAGGCATGCGTGAGGACAGCCTCTGGGGTGGCGTCCAGCTTGAAGGGTCGTGGCTCCTTCCTGCGATGCTTCCCTTTGGCCTTTGATCACTCCTTATTTTACACCTTTTTCCCGCATGTTTGCATGCCATTTAGATCGCCCAAATCATGTTTTTCACGATATATCGACGATATTGCGATGCTTTTCACGATTTGTTGTTTTTGTCGCATTTCAGGTGATTTGGCGCGATTTGGAGTGATCTCGAGATGCGCTTACTCTAGACGGTCACCGACGACCTTCCCGAGGGGTATCTTTGCTGTTGGAGAGGAGCGGAAGAAGAATGAACGTCGCAGGAGCGACGAGGAGGCCAAAATGAGCAGATTGGGCATGTTTTATGTCCCACTCGGCCGAGTGGAGGAGCCACTCGGCCGACCAGCGAGACACCGCTCGGCCGACCAGATCAGACACGATTTACATATGCACTCGGCCGAGCGACAGAGACCACATCGGCCGAGTGAAGACATCACGTCCGCCCGAGTGGCGCCCAGACAAAGCCCTTCAAAAATCTCCAAGTTTCTGTTTTTCGGCTGCCTGAGCTTCAGAAGACCCACTCGATCGAGTGGAGAATCATGTCCGCCCGAGTACAATGAAGCCATCGGCCGAGTGACGACAACTCACTCGGCCGAGCCGCCCCCAAAGTAGAGACCCCTGAAGGCCCCGACTTACTGGAAAATTACAGGGTTTCTCACTCGGCCGAGCGACTTTTGTCACTCGGCCGAGTGCGACGCGCTGCCTGTAGCGAAAATTGCGGAAAACAGGCTGCACAGGGGTATTTTGGTCACAGTTTTTGGACGATTTTGGGGGCTATTTAACCCCTGTTTTTACCCTAGTTTGGGAGAGCTTCTCCTTAGATTTTTTGCAGCTTTTTAGATTAGCTTTTTAGTTTTATTCTTGAGATTGGAGAGGAGAAAAAGTTTGATTTTTGTTGGATTAATTGAAGAACTCCTTTGGTTTGTCTTTCTCTTCTCTAAAAATTCTATTTTTATTGCATATCTCAATATTGTGATGAATTCTATTGCTTATTTCATTGATTATTTTTGTGATCTTGCTATGAATTGCGAGTAGTCGCCACGTCTTGGGGCGTGGGGATGAACCCTACAAGCCCAACTTCATATTTGTGATGAATTAGTAGAAATCTTGCTAGAATTGATATCTAGGGATTAGGTTGGGATCAATTTACTACGGTTAGCTAGGAGTTCGTACCTATCGGGATTTGCAAGAGATTGGATCCCGATTCGATAGGAAACCCTAGAAATCCGAATTGGGTTGGAATCGAATTTCCGTAGTATCGGTCTGCAAGAGATTGGACCGATACTAGGGTTTCCGGTTGCAATTCCGTGCCAATACCCGTTTGCAAGAGATTGGACGGGTAGGAACTATCCCAACCTAGATCGCGAGCCGAGTTTGCAAGAGATTGGGCTCGGAGCGCGATTGAACGATGATGTTGATCCTAATGCTAGCTTCCCTAGGCTAGGGTTTGCAAGAGATTGGACCCAAACCTAGGATAGCTATAGACCGGCAACAGCGCGAGAGCGTAAGCTTGGTTCTACATTCAGTTGCAACTAGTTCATCCAAATTCTCATTCAAGCAATTTTGATACCGATAAACCGCATTTATGAAATACGGTGAGTAGCGGGGATTCCCCATTCCCTAGACGTTCTTTATTTGATTTGATATTTCCGCATTTTTGTCTGACGATTGTGACAGGATCGCCAAAGGCAAATTTCTCTCTTAAATAGCCAGGTTGATTTGAACAAGCACGGTCATTCGTCCTCCCTGTGTTCGATAACCCGCTTGCCGCTATACCGTGCGCTTGCGGTAAAACTACAACCGTCGCTCCGGGACGTGTATCCGGGGGTCGATCAAGTTTTTGGCGCCGTTGCCGGGGAGGCGATTGCGTTTGATCTTACCACTCCTACCTACTTCCTTTTTTTATTTTATTTTTCACTGTTATCATTATTATTTCCATTTTTTTTACCTAACCCTTCCACGGTGCTAATCATCTCTTTGAAACTCTGTTTTTCCTATGCATGTACACGAGATCTACGGCGGACCCTGAAGCTTTATTATTTGATCCCGAGATCGAACGTACCGCGCGGAGACTTAGAGCGGAAAGGAGACAAAATCCGGAAGGGCGGTTTATGACCAACCCGGAAACTCCTGAACAATTGGCGGCAAGGATGGCGAGGCTAATTTCTATTCGAGATAGGCTTCGGCCTAAGACCTCTTCTACTACCTCATCCATTGCCATGCCGGAGTTGGCGGCTGACAAGAACTTCGAGCTAAAGACTGGATTGGTGGTTTTGATGCAACAAGACCCATTTCTTGGGAACGCCCATTAGAACCCCCACTACCACATCCAATTATTCTTGTCGAAGTGCGCCACATTTCAGATGCCGGGGGTCTCCATCGATGCCATCAGACTGCGTCTCTTCCCTTTCACGCTAAAGGACAAGGCACTATACTGGTTGAGGACGCAAGCTGAGGGTGTCTTCACCACTTGGGACGAGTTGGCGAGTGCATTTATTGACAAGTTCTATCCGCCATCCAAGATGGTGAAGATCCGGAGCGCTCTCATGTCCTTCAAGCAAGGACCACAGGAGACGCTCTATGAAGCTTGGGAGCGTTTTAAGGATTTGCAGCATCAATGCCCGCATCATAGCATTGAAGACTGGGAGTTAGTTCATAGCTTCTACAACGGTCTCCAACCGGGGACCAAACAAATTATTGATGCCGCGGCGAATGGCGCTATCTTGTCAAAGACTCCCGAGGAAGCTAAGGCCCTAATTGAGGAGATGGCCTCAAATAATCAACAATGGGGCGATGAGCGAGGACACTCTACGTCCTCCTTAAAGCCAACTAGCATCTACGAGGCGAAGGCCGTAGCGGAGCTTACGAGCAAGTTTGATTCTCTCCACAAGGTAGTGGAGAGATTGGAGAAGTTTATCACGGAGCCCCAAGGAGCCCCCTCTACCTCCGCTCCAACGAACCAAATGTGTGATTGGCAAGACCAATCTCAAGCCATGTACTCGGGAGGAGAGCAAGGAGAAGGATCCTTGGAGCAAGTACAATATGTTACGGGGAACCAAGGATATTGGGCCAATCCGACCGCAAGAAATCATCCCGGATTCTCTTACGCCAACAATGAAGGAGCCTTGAACCCGCCACAACCGCCACCTCAACAAGCCCGACCACCACTACCACCCCAACAACAAAACTATCCACCGAGGGGGCCCACTCAACAAAATTTTCAACCGAAGCAACAAGTTTCACCATATAGGCCGCCCGGATACAATCAAGGGTGGAGGAATCAAAATCAAAACCCTCCACAAGCTCAACAACGATCCGACTTCGAAGCTAGAGTGGATGCGTTTATGGTCGAGCAAAATAAGGTCAATGCTAGCTTGAAGGCGGGGCAAGACTCTCTTAATACCGTTGTGGCTCAAATATCGGAGCAATTAGCGTTGCTAAATCGGAACACTCAACGATTGCCGGCGCAACCCGAGCAAAACCCACGGAGCAACACCGGCCACATCAATGCCGTAGTTGCCGTTACCACTAGAGGCGGAAAGGATACCACCCCCGCCATGATTCCTACCAAGGAGCCCATGGAGGAAAGCTTGGATCCAATTGAGCCGGTAGTTGAAGATGATAAGGAGAAAGAGCCACAAGAAAAGGAGAAATCTAGAGCGGAACAATTGATGGAGGAAAGGCGCTTCATGCCACCGGTCCCATTCCCCCAAAGGCTCGCTAGAGCGAAAATGGAGAAAAGGCTAGCGAAGTTTCTCGAGTATCTAAGAGGAGTTAGCCTCAATATTCCCTTCCTCGACGCCATCGTGGAGATCCCCACATATGCTAAATTCTTAAAGGACTTGATCTCGGGGAGAAAGAGGAAGGAGAAGATCATGCTAGCCAAGGAGGGCTCTTGGTTCACCAAAAGAGAGAAGGAGCCGGCAAAATTTAAAGATCCGGGGAGTTTTCGGATTCCTTGCACCTTGGGCGGCGTTCCTCTTCAAAAGGCGTTGGTTGATCTAGGGGCTAGTGTGAGCCTCATGCCTCTCTCCATGTTCTTAAGGCTAAACACCGGGACAAAGTTGAAACCCACCGACATGCGCATTCAATTAGCCGATGGACGGATAACAAGGCCGGTGGGGATCACCGAAGACATCCCGCTTCAAGTCCCGGGGGGGATATGCTTGCCATGTGACTTCGTGATCATGGACATTAAGGAGGAGGGAGATACTTCATTGATACTTGGACGCCCGTTCCTCGCCACCGCCGGAGTGATTGTCGACGTGCGCGAAGGTACCCTAACTTTAAATGTCGGCAACATCGAGGTGGAGCTCCACATTCCTAAGGCTATGAATCACATGCCTTACCACGAGGAGCTTGATTACATGGACCTCCTTGATGAGGTAATTGAGGAGGCGATCCCCTACTCTATTGGCGCTCTATTCGATGAAGATTTCGAGGAAGGCCCGGATTTAGGCCAAAATGAGAAGAAAGATGATTCCCCTGACCTCTCCGCTGAAGATGATGAAGGCGACGCTGATGTCGCAAGGATTCGAGAGCTCTGTAAGCTCTCGAAATTAAAGTCTCCAAAGAAAGCTCCTCCGGTACGGAAATTGGCATCACCGGTGAAGCCGTTGACCGGAGCAAATGCTAGCTTGGGGGAGCCTCCCCCCAACACTATTCGAGATGGGAGACCACCGAGGGAGAACACGCCGCCACGTCCAAATCCAAGCGCGCTCCCCAGAAAGTTTGATGGGTGCATCTCATATGCACCAAACATCCCGCATTGATTGAAAATTATAGGGGGTCGAGCTCATGACCTTAAACGAGCGCTTGTCGGGAGGCAACCCGACGGTTTTTTCTTTATTTTCACTTTGTTACGCCTATTTGACCGAGACCCAAAAGACACGAGCCCAGGTGCCCGACCACAGGTCAAGAGCCCATCTGCATCCTCAAAAGCCCATTCTGCAAAGGCCCTATAAGGGACCTTCTCGAACGTCGATCCGACCCGGCCCCAATAACCCGCTGGTCACTCGCCCACTCCTGTGAAAACCACTCCCCCGGACGCGCGACCACTAATAGCGATAATGGGGAGGTGCTGGCATGGCGGAAAGGGCGGCGGCGAGGGGGGACTGATGGGGCACGATCGATGACGGGCGTGGGACATGGGCCAGGGGCAACCGCGCTGGGAGCTCTACAAAAGGGCCAGGAAGACGACGAAGAAAGGGACCGCATCTCAGGTAACAAAACCTAAGGTACTCCATCAACGACCTCGTTCCCCCAATTCATCTCCTTCCTCCCCCGCTCGCGCCGAGAGACGCCGTTACGATCTCCTCACGAGTCGAACCGTCTCCGCCGGGCCTCCTTTCTCAGATCACTATCTGACTTAGGCATCGGAGGGGATTTGGCCGGAACCAAGGTCCGGCCCCCTGACGAGCGTTCTCATCTACGCAGGTGGACAGTTGATCAACGGGCCGAGGCTACCCCTCGCCCCTCTCCGACCACTCGATCGACTGGATAGTGAGGCTTCCCCTCACCGTCAGCCTGCCGAGGCCGAGCACGCCCCGCCGAGGCCGAGCGTCTTAGTCGGGTCCGAGATTCTCCCTCGCCTCCCGTCGGCCGTGCGTCTACCCGGGCGACTGAGGCTACCCCTCGTCCCCCTTTCAGCCGAGGCCGAGCACGTCTGTCCGAGGCCGAGCGTCTCAACCAGGGCCGAGGCTTCCCCTCGCCCCTTCCGCACCAATTCGAAGCCCCCCAAGGGACCCAAAGCGGGCCCCTTGACCACGTTGACCGGGTTCTCCACGGTCAACGCTTTGTAGTGAGAAAACACTCTGAAACATCTGGCGCCGTCTGTGGGAACGAAAACTGTCCCACGAAGAAACAAACCACATCTGCGATGACGCGGCCTCCCTCATCTCGGCGAAAGAAGGGCGAGGCCCCGACGCGGGGCGACAGGGCCCGCCATCGTTGCCAAGAATGGGCACGGGACCGACGCGAGGAGAGTCGTGAGGAAAGGGCCGGGATGCCCTCCCCTTCCCCACCGGTCGGGAGACCGAGTGCGCCCGTAACGGCACGCAGCTCGGACGTGGCTTTGGTGGTATCAGTGGTCATAGACACTACCTTAGTGCGACGGCTACTTGTCGACATCGGCAGCTCCTGTGACGTCCTATTTATGTCAACCCTGGAGAAGATGGGCCGGCAGAAAGAAGACTTACGACCTCGTTCGGGTCCCGTGGTCGGATTCACGGGTCACTCCACCCCCATCATCGGCACTATCCATCTCCCGGTAACGCTCAGAAACACACCAGACTCTGTGACCCTAGCGGTGGAATTCATCGTATTGGGGATCGGGTCGGAATACAATGGGATCATCGGCCGACCCCTACTCAACGCCGTCGGCGCGGTGGTCTCGACCCTCCATCGGACCATTAAGTTCCGAACGCCGGGGGGGAGGGTGGGGCAAGTCAAAGGCGACGCAGGGAGACCGAATACCTGCTATCAACTGGCGGAGGAAGGTCCCGAGGATCGTCTAGCTGACCGGATGGCCGCGCTCGACTTAAGGAGTGGGCCTAGGCCCACCCCTGCGGAGGAGCAGGAGCAAATCCCGGTCACGGACATCGAGGGCCGATTCGTCTCGATCGGGAGAGGGCTGAGTCCGGACCTAAGGGATCAGCTGATCGAATGCCTGGAGGCGAACCTGGACATCTTCGCCTGGTCGCCTGAAGACATGCCCGGCGTGGACCCCCAGGTGATCATCCACCAGATCAACGCCGACCCCAACTTCAAACCGGTCAGGCAGAAGAAGCGTAACCTGGGCGGCGAGAAGATGAAGGCAGCCTCCGAGGAAGTGGAGCGTCTCCTCGATGCCGGCTTCATACGGGAAGTCTGGTACCCGGAGTGGCTGTCGAACGTGGTGATGGTCAAAAAACCCAACGGGAAGTGGCGAATGTGCGTGGACTTCAGTGACCTCAACAAGGCCTGCCCCAAGGATAGCTACCCCCTGCCGCGCATCGACCACCTGGTGGACAACGCCTCGGGATACGAGATGCTAAGCTTCATGGACGCTTACTCCGGGTACAATCAAGTCCAGATGGACCCCCAGGACGAAGAGATGACAGCCTTCACGACGGACCGGGGAACCTACTGCTACAAGAAGATGCCCTTTGGCTTGAAGAACGCGGGGGCCACCTACCAGAGAATGGTCAACAAGGTGTTCAGCTCCCAGATCGAGAGGAACCTAGAAGTCTACGTCGACGACATGCTTGTCAAGTCAAGGCGACCGGAAGACCACATCGCCGACTTGCGGGAGACCTTCGAGCGGTTGCGGCGACACCACATTCGGCTCAACCCCGCGAAATGCACGTTCGGGGTAAGATCTGGCAAATTCTTGGGATTTATGATAACTAATCGTGGTATTGAAGCTAATCCCGACAAGATCGAGGCGCTGGTTAACATGCGCGAGCCGACGACGATCAAGGAGCTACAGAGGCTGAACGGGCGCATCGCAGCCCTGGGGCGATTCCTTTCCAAATCAGCGGAAAGATCGCTTCCCTTCTTCAAGGTCCTGAGGAAAGCAATCGTGGAACCTCCGAACAATAGGAAGACGATACTCTGGGATGAAGACTGCTCCCGGGCGTTCGGGGACCTCAAAGAGTATCTCCGCAGCCCCCTTCTCCTGTCCAAACCCCGGGAAGGGGAGTCGCTGAGCCTTTACCTGGCGTGCGTGGAGGAAGCTGTGAGTTCGGTGCTGATCCGGGAGGACGGCGGGGTGCAATGGCCGGTATATTACACGAGCCGGATCTTGAAGGGGGCGGAGGTGTGATACTCGCCCATGGAGAAACTGGCGTACGCCCTCGTCCTCTCAGCGCGAAGGCTCTGACCCTATTTCCAGGCCCACACCATACTGATCCTGACCGACTCACAGCTGGAACAGAACCTCAAGAGATTCGATCGAATGGGAAGGATGCTAAACTGGGGAGTGGAACTGAGCGAGTTCGACCTCTGATTCAAACCGCGCATGGCCATCAAGGGACAGGCCCTAGCCGACTTCATCGCCGAATGCACGACGGAAGGAAATGCCCCCGAGAGGGAGAAGACCCAGGGACGGTAACTGCTCAACCCTTGTCCTTTCTTTCGGCTGACCACTTTCAGCCAGAGGATCCAGGAGCGTGGATAGTTCATGTGGACGGGTCGGCCACACAGTCAGGAGGAGGGGCCGGGATTGCGATCCGATCTCCGGAGGGGAACATCGCGGAATACGCGTTGCGGTTCGAGTTCCCGGCCACGAACAACGTGGCGGAATACGAAGCTGTGATCAACGGCCTGAGGCTGGCCCTGGAGCTCGGGGCCGAGTCCGTCCGCCTCCTCAGCGACTCGAAGCTCATCGTCAACCAACTCTTAGGGAGTTACGAGGCACGGGAGGAGGCGATGCAGAGATATCTCCCAGTCGCCAGAGCGGTGATGTCCAAATTCAAGGACGTGGAGGTCTTACACCTCCCACGATCAGAGAATGCGCGGGCCGATGCGTTGTCAAAACTGGCCTCGTCCTTGCCAAAGGAGCTGGGCCGCACCATCTACGTAGAGAACCTGCCGTCCCCCAGCATGATGGAGCACGAGGTGATGGCGATCGACCAAGAGCCCACCTGGATGGACCCGATCATCCGATACCTCACCCACGGAGAGGTGCCGGCCGATTGGGATGAGCGCCGAACCCTGGAGAGAAAAGCACTCCGATACGTGATCCATGAGGGGACGCTCTACCGGAGACGCTGGACCAAGACGGACGTCCTACCATACCTGAAGTGCATCGGACCGCAAGAAGCTGACTACGTCCTACGGGAGGTTCACGACGGGATCTGCGGGAATCACCACGGGGGCAAAATAGTCGCGCAGAAGATCTTAAGGCAGGGGTAATACTGGCCGACCTTGGCCAAAGATGCTACAAGCTACGTGCAGAAATGCCAAGAATGCCAGAGGTACGCCCACCACATCTCGACTCCTCCGTCAGAGCTCATCCCCATCGTGAGCCCCCTCCCCTTTGCGAAATGGGGGCTCGACATCCTCGGACCGTTCAAGCCAGGACGAGGGCAGCGGAAGCACCTGATCGTGGCAGTGGACTACTTCACCAAGTGGATCGAGGCCGAGCCGTTGGCAACCATCACGTGGAAAAAAGCGAAAAGCTTCGTGTGGAATTCCATCATCTCCCGATTCGGAGTACCACGGGCCATCGTCACAGACAACGGGAAGCAATTCGATTCAGCAGGGTTTAAAGATTTTTGCGAGGAATGGGGAATCAAGCTCCTCTTTGCCTCGGTAGCACACCCCCAAACGAACGGGATGGCAGAAGCGGCCAACAAGTGTATCATAGAGCCCCTCCGGAAGAAAGTGAAGGACGCCGAAGGGAAATGGCCGGAAGAGCTCCCCGGGATACTCTGGTCATACCGGACGACCCACAAGGAGGCTACTGGCGAGACCCCCTTCATGCTCACCTACGGGGCCGAGGCGGTGGTACCGGTCGAATTGGGTGAAGAATCTCTTTGCCTCAAATACTTTGACGAAGACCGGAACTCGCAGGGCCTAGGGCTCAGCCTAGAGCTCCTCGACGAGCGACGGGAGCAGTCACTGGCCACCATCGTCCGCCAAAAGCAGAAGGTGGCCCGATACTACAACGCTCAGGTGCCGGGGAGAAGTTTCCACCTCGGGGACCTGGTCCTCCGGAAAGCGGGCTTCACCACCGATACCGCTCGCAAAGGGAAGCTCGCGGCTAGATGGGAGGGACCCTACAAAGTCGTCGAGGTCCTCGGACCCGCAGCCTACCGACTAGCCGACATGGAAGGGAGAGTTCTCACTCACACTTGGAATGCGGAATATTTACGCAAGTACTTTCAATAGATGTATCGTTTCCTATGAAATAAATTTGTTTTAAATTCATTCCCTTCCAGATAAAGCAAAAAGGTATACAGGAGGATACACAAAGAGGTCGAGGGGCATTCCCCTCCCTCATTTTTCTCCGGGGGCGCCAGGGGAGCTACAGGCTGGAGGCTCACTAGGGTCTCCCCCCTTACTCCGTTCGACGTCAGAGTACATCCGAAGTTTCTCGAAGTTGATCCCCGAGAGCGGGAACTTCTCTTGGATCTCGGACTGGCACCGGGCGAAGCCCTTCTCGTACGCCTCCGATAAGGCGGTCTCCACAAAGGAGGTGGCATACTCCGCCACGGCATCCTGAGCGATCCGGGCAGGATCCACCTCCTCGAGCCCACGCAGCCGGGCCTCTAGGGTCTCTACCTGGCGTTGGTGCTCCGCCCTCTCCTTCTCGATCTCCCGGGATTTCTCTCCTAGTTGGGCAGCAAGGGCCCTCGCCTGCTCCTCCGCCGCATCCAGACGATCGGAGAGCTCCGAGGCTTCGGAGGTAGCAGCCGGGCCGGGGATCTGCTTGACTCCTCCAGACACGTCGACGTCTTTTAAAAGAGAGGCGAGCCGCGTCTCGGCCTCGGACTTCGCGGCCAGAGCCACGGCTCTCTCACGATCTGCCGCCTCCAGGGTAGAGGACAGCTCAGTTATGCGGGAGTTCAGGGATTGGACCCGCGCTTCCTCCAACTGACCAGCTTCCTCCTCCTCCTCGCCAGGGACCTCAGGGCCTGGCCCAGCCATGGATTTGGCTTTGGGAAGAGCCGCGAATTGGCGCATCATCGAGAGGCCCACCGAGGACAACTGTGCCAAAGCAACGAAGGTAAGATGGCAAAAGCAGCTGGAGAACGGGGGGACAAGCAGAGACACACTACCTGTTGACCAGCCTGGATCACGAAGGTAGCCAAGCAATCACCTCTGACTCCGTCCAACACCGCCTGGTCGGGAGGGAGACAACAGTTCTCGGCCACTCGAGCGGCGGCTCCACGGCTCGAGAACACCGACTCCTTCGCACCCACTGGAAAGCGTGGACAATGAAGACCCTCCCCTGACGAAGGGAACTCGCCAGGAGCGGAGCGGAACGCCCTAAGATACCGACTGTAAGCATCAGGGAGAGAGCCGTCCGGAAGAGGTGAAGGGCCGGCCCACGGCCAAGCAACGTCAACGGGAGCAGGATGAGGTCGGTCAGCAGTCGGCTGAACGTCGACCCCCTCGACCCCCTCACGGAGCCTCTTGGGAGATCCCTGCAAGGGGAGAGAGGGAGACGACATCTTCTTTCGCTTCGAGCCTCCGGATGCGGTCACAACCCGCTGCTTCTTCCGGACCGCCAACACATGGTCCCTTCTGCGCGGATCCGGGTTTGGGGCCTGCACGAGAGCGCTGGCAGGAGAAGGACCGAGAGGGAACCCACCTGCACTCAAAGAATAAATGAGAGACAGAGTAGAACCTGGGCGACCTCGAGGGGAGAACGCTCGGAGCAGCTTACCTAGGGGCCACACCGTCTTACGCAAATTGAGATCACTAAAGAGGAAGTCGATCGAGCGCTCCCTCGGAGGAATTGCCAACATGTCCCTCGCCGTCTGCTGCTCAGCGACCGTCGGCTCACCCAGATTAAGAACAACGGCACCGGCCGCCACCCACCGTGCCAGGAAGTGTACGCTCGAGGGGAATGTGACGAACACGTATTCCCCCTTCCAGCGTTTCAGAGAGCTCGGCAACCCCAGCACCAGGGACATCTTCGGGCGGGCGCTGATGTAAATCCATGCCCTCGATTGGTGGAGGCTCAGGCGGTAGAACTGGGCAAAGAGGCGGAGAGAGGGCACCACACCCTTCAGCACGCAGACGACAACGAACCCGACGAGGATCCCGACGGCGTTGGGACAGAATTGACACAAGCACACATTGTGGGCCTGAAGGAACTCCACGATAAAAGGATGAAGCGGGAAACGGAGCCTGAAGTGAAAGCACTTCTCATATATTCCGACCTCATTGGGACCAGGAGAGCAGATCCGCTCGTCAGCCCCAGGGGCACGAGCCGAGTAGGGCGGAAGCAGGTAGGAGGAGCGCATGCTCCCGATGGCGGTGGCACAGATCGACGAAGGCCACGCCAAGACCTCAGAAGGAACCCCTGAAGGATCATCCCCATGCTGACTAATCGCCGAAGGAGTGCCACCCGCCAGACCTGGAGCCGCATCGCGCTCCGACCGAATTGAACCCGTAGCAGAGGAAGACGACATGGGGCAGAGCTCAGACAGAAGGGGGATCGGCACAAAGAAGAAAGGCGATGGGATGGCGACTCACGAATCCCTCGGCTTATCCACTTAAGGCGACTCCGCGAGCGGCAGGGATAAGCTTGCCGCTACACGTGGCAACATCCGAAGGCCGACGGCGCTTCGGAACCCGCGCCTTAAAAACATCGAACGGGCCAACTCATGATGACGACTAATAAATGAGTCGGCATCGACTGGAGAGCTTGTCAAAATCGGCAGAAGTCACATCGGCCGAGTTGAACCGGCCGAGGCCGATCAACCCGACCGATGGGGGCAATTGTTACGCCTATTTGACCGAGACCCAAAAGACACGAGCCCAGGAGCCCGACCACAGGTCAAGAGCCCATCTGCATCCTCAAAAGCCCATTCTGCAAAGGCCCTATAAGGGACCTTCTCGAACGTCGATCTGACCCGGCCCCAATAACCCGCTGGTCACTCGCCCACTCCTGCGAAAACCACTCCCCCAGACGCGCGACCACTAATAGCGATAATGGGGAGGTGCTGGCATGGCGGAAAGGGCGGCGGCGAGGGGGGACTGATGGGGCACGATCGATGGCGGGCGTGGGACGTGGGCCAGGGGCAACCGCGCTGGGAGCTCTACAAAAGGGCCAGGAAGACGACGAAGAAAGGGACCGCATCTCAGGTAACAAAACCTAAGGTACTCCATCAACGACCTCGTTCCCCCAATTCATCTCCTTCCTCCCCCGCTCGTGCCAAGAGACGCCGTTACGATCTCCTCACGAGTCTAACCGTCTCCGCCGGGCCTCCTTTCTCAGATCACTATCTGACTTAGGCATCGGAGGGGATTTGGCCAGAACCAAGGTCCGGCCCCCTGACGAGCGTTCTCATCTACGCAGGTGGACAGTTGATCAACGGGCCGAGGCTACCCCTCGCCCCTCTCTGACCACTCGATCGACTGGATAGTGAGGCTTCCCCTCACCGTCAGCCTGCCGAGGCCGAGCACGCCCTGCCGATGCAGAGCGTCTTAGTCGGGTCCGAGATTCTCCCTCGCCTCCCGTCGGCCGTGCGTCTACCCGGGCGACTGAGGCTACCCCTCGTCCCCCTTTCAGCCGAGGCCGAGCACGTCTGTCCGAGGCCGAGCGTCTCAACCAGGGCCGAGGCTTCCCCTCGCCCCTTCCGCACCAAGTCGAAGCACCCCAAAGGACCCAAAGCGGGCTCCTTGACCACGTTGACCGGGTTCTCCACGGTCAACGCTTTGTAGTGAGAAAACACTCTAAAACACACTTTTTCTTTATTTTCGTTTTAGGAATTTTTAGTGTTTTGAGTTGTTCGCCCAAAATTTTTGTGATAACGGGTCCTATTTTTCTTGACAGGAGAGGAGATAGGTAGATCCATCATGAGGAGGATGAACGAGATGACGAGGAGCGCCCCAAGAAGGCGCTCGACGCTTAGGAGGAAGATGGAATCGACTGGAGGAAGAAAGACGGAGTTTAGAGCCCAAACGAAGACAAACAGCAGAACACAAGGCTCACTCGGCCGAGCATACTAGTCACTCGGCCGAGTACAAAAGTTCGTCCGGCCGAGCCGCTCACGAACGAGGGAAGTCTACTGTACCCAACTCTCTGTTTATTTTCCTGATTCCAATATAACTGCTACTCGGCCGAGTATATATATTCCCTCGGCCGAGTAAAACGGATACCCTCCTAGGGCGATTCTTGCCGAGTAGCTTGAGTCACTCGGCCGAATGGACTTACTCCACTCGGCCGAGGCTGGCAAGGCCACTCGGCCGATGCGTAAGCGGGGAGGAATTTTCTATTGACCATACTCGGCCGAGTGATCTAGTCACTCGGTCGAGTCGTAACTTCTGCTATATAAGGGGTCGAGGGGGGACACGTTTTTCGAAACGCTGAAACCGATCGCGCCCCCCGACCTTTCAGCTTCCCTCGCCCGCTCGCACCCCCCTACTCGCCCGACCGCCGTTGCCACGCCACCGCTCGGCCAGCCACCGCCGGCCGACCACTCGCCGCACTTCGCCTGAGTCGCCGCCGGCGGCCGTGTCTTCGGCCACCTCCGGTACACCCCTATTTCGCCTTTTTCGCCTCTTTTTGAGTATTTTTTGAGGATCCATGTGTTAAACGACCCCCAAACCCAAATCAATTCCTATATCTATCTATGATACCCCTAATGCTCCATACGTTTTGATTATTACCCGCTGATATCTCCATTTCACGCGCAGGTTGTTTTTGGGAGCTTAGGGGAGCCCAGTGGAGCTTCTCGGGACTGATTTGAGCTTCGTGGAGGCGCTGAATTTGCACGCTTCCATTGCTGAGCACTCGCGGTGTGTCTGGGTATACTCCTTCCACTCTTTTACACACACCGCACTTTTTACACTTTTCGGCGCGCTCGGGGCCGATATGCCGCCCCGGACACGGCCGCGGTCGAAGAGAGCTTCCGCCAAGCGGAAGCGGTCGGATGATGCCGGCCCCTCCCACGAGTTGGAGGACTCTCCTCCACCGTCTCCCACACACGCCGTCCACCCAGCACAGCCTGCAGGCCCCGCACACCCCGCACAGCCTGCAGTGCACCCACAGCCCGCACAGCCTCTCCCTGCCGCTGCACAGCCACCACCTCCGGCTCCACTGGTCGGGCCGCTCGGGATTACGTTCCGAGACGACGCACACCGCGACGTCTTCGACCGTATCTCCCAGCGCTCGATCGTACCCTCCAGGTTTGCACACCTCACTGACCTAGGACGCCTGGGGGTACTAGAGGGGATGCTCACGTTGTACGACAACGTGGGCTGGCGAGATTTTCTGCAGGTGTCGGCGGATAAGTTTACCCGCCTGACACTTGAGGTTCTGAGTTCGATCGCCCAGACCGATGAGGGATGCTCGTTTCGGTTCATGGATCGAGAGTGCCAGGTCACTCTCGATATGATGAGAGCGTTTTTCTCGTGGCCCGCTGTCCCCGGTGCCGATCGCGGTTACGGCCCCACCCATATCCCCCCACCTTCCTTCGACGCCGGTGCCTTCTGGGCCCGGATTACGGGTCTTCACGCTGCCTTTGACCCTAGTAGGGCCAAGGCCTCGGCCATTGTCCATCCCTGCCTCCGCATTGCTCAGCGCCTTATGGCGACGACCTTTTTGGCCAGATATGAGCCGGGCACGATGTCTACGCCAGAGCTCTACATGCTCTACACGATGACACGTCCCAGAGCTCTATCTAGGGATGGCGATGAGCTTGTCCCCGCCGTCGTGATCGATATCGCGGCTTGGTTTTTGGACCGCATCATCGTATCGGTGGGCGCTCGCTCACCGATATGCTGCGGCGGCCTGATCACCTTGCTTGCTCTTATGACCGGCGAGGACTTCCCTGACGACTTACGACGCGTCCCGGGCCCCACTTCTCTGTCGATAGATGTTATGGCCCGGATGAAGATGCTTCGTCCGCACGGTGAGCGTCATTGGGTCTGGTTGCACGGCCCTTACGGGGCCGATTACATGATTCTCCCGAGCCCTGCTCGGACTCAGATTGCACCAGCCCACATTGACTGGCTCCCTGTGATGGATGTTCTCATCCCCGCTGCTTACGTGCTCGAGGCCGAGGAGGCCGAGCAGGCCCACGCTGCCCCGTAGACCCTGTTGCACACCCTGCCGAGCCTGCTGCCGAGCCTGTTGACCCAGTGGCCCATCAGCATATACCTGATGTTTCCACTGCTCCTGACACTTCTGTCCCCACTTCTGTCAGTATCACGAGTACCTCAGCTGAGCCCACTTCCACCACCTCCACCACTTCCGAGGCTGTCACCACCACCCCCACGCCCACCACTGGCCCTCTGTCCGTCGAGCCTCTTTGCTCCGCACTCCCCGAGCGCCCATCGACCTTTGTTGAGAGTGGAGAGCCCTCGTTTGCCACGGTCGTGGAGACCATGGCTAGCATGATCTCCGCTGGGGTTGCGCCTTTTGGTCCACACACTTCTACCCCAGCGGTAGTCACCTCTGTCTCCACCCCTGCTGTATTTTCTGAGAGCGTCGTGGCGTCTGTCCACACTTCTGTGCCACTGACCTCTCTGGCCGCCTCGCTGCCACTTTTGCACTCTTCTTTCGCTGCTGCTGCCTCCACTTCCCACCAGCCGGTGCCCCAGCCTCACACTGAGGCCAGGCCCACATTCGCAAGCGCAGCACCTTTTGTTCCCTTCCCCGCTGAGCCAGTCACATACGCGACCCGAGTTCGCCAGCCACGCCCTGCACAGCCCCGCACGGTGCGTCCCTCTGCACCACCTCCCCCTGACACTGTACTTCAGAGCAGTCGTGCTCTAGAGGGGACGGTGAGTGGCCTCAGAGGCGACCTTATGACCCTGTCCTCCACCGTCTCTGCGATGGCTGGTCGCTTTGACCTGATCCCCCAGATCCATTACTGTCTCACCCAGGTTCTGGAGCGTCTCCCACGCGTACCCCCACCCACCCAGCAGGTTCCCGCCCACACTTTCACACACACCCGACCTGCTACCACTTCCACACCCACACCCACACCCGCTCAGCGGCCTGTCCAGCCACCACCACCACCTCCGCCTCAGGATGGAGACGGTGCAGCACCACCTTCCTAGGCACCCTTGATGCCATCGATCCCTTTTGCCGTTGTGCTGCCCGTTTCTGCTGGGTCCTGATGCCTTTTTGTCCACCCCCCCTCCCCTCACTTATTTTGGGATTCTCTTTTTGATCATATCTTTATATATCTTTTTTGGGAGAGAGGGAGAGTTTTTGGTGCCACTTATATATCTGTATCACTCCTATCTTTGCATACATCATGTCCGCATCATATTTTTCATTTCTTTATTTTTATCCTTTTATTTTTCCCGTTTTTTCATGCATGCATCCTCACCATCCCCTCACATTTCTTGTCTCTCCGTGTGCCACACTTTGCACATTGAGGACACTGTGCCATTTAGCTTGGGGGAGTGAGTTCTCACGTTCTTTTTCGATCTGCCACCTTTATTTTTAGTTTTTCACACCATTCTTCGCTTTTGCACTTATCTTTTATCATTTTTCTTTTGTTTTGCCATGCATCACGTTTTTCTTATTTTTTCTGTGTGTCGCATTATAAATAGTTCTTTTTTTCCTTTATCTTTATTTCTTTTTCATCTCATGTTAGAGATGACTTTTCTGTGATGATGATGACGTTGGATTTAGCTTACTCTATATGCATGCTTTATTTGTCATGTCTTAGACTTTATTTCTGATATCATATGCTATGACTTGCCTTGCATCTAGAGATAGTAGCCCACACTTTTGCCACGTGAAAATGGATGAAATTTTATTATTAGCTGAGTCTGAATATTCATATGTATGCTATCACAGAAAACACACCAAGATTCACGCATTGAATGCTTATATCTGGAGTACTGATTTCTTTTTCCTATATCACTTCTATATGCATGAATTGTACACTTCACTTCAGGATGATTGAATGATGTTAGCTATGATAAATCTGGATTAGTTAGCTTTTTTGTGATCGAAACTGAGTAGATTAGATTACCCTGCTGAAGTTGTCGTGCATGTCTTATAGAGTGAACCGAGAGTTATATCTATTTCTTTCTCCACAAATCTTAAACATCATTTCTCTATTTTTAAAATCATTGGTGAATCTCCCCTTAGCGATTCTATTATACGGCATTTCCCCCGCTATTAATTCCTAGCTCCAATTTTCTTATTCAAAATAATAATAATAATAATAATAATAATAAAAGAGACAAGAATATTCTTGTATATCATTATCTCTCTTTGAGTTGGGATCGTTGTGTATATATCCTATATTAAAAAAAAGAGAAAAGAGGAAAAATCCTCAATAAAAGATCCCATCTCACTTTCTTTCTTTCTTCTTTCTTCTTATTACCTTTGGAGCTATATAAAAATGGGGATGTGAATATTTTTTATGCCACCACGCTTATAGATAAGCTTGGGGGAGGGGATCCAGTGATGTGTGAGAGAGTGACTACTTGACGTTGCACGACAACCTAGGCTAAGTAATATTCTATACTCGGTGAGATTATTTCTAGCTTTACGAAATCCAGAAATCTAAGCCTAGCATTCATTTCATGAAATCCATACTTTTCTATTCTCTCTATTCTATTGTGTGATACTCTTATACTCCTGATAGAAAGCATTCAATTGAAAAGTGTGTGATCTGTGATTTGTATACCGCTTTAAATGATTCAGATGATGTTAATTTTAGAATTATTCCGTTTTTCATGATTATATCGTTGTTCGTGGGTTTTCCATTTCTGTTTGCACTATTATACTATGATATCAGAATAAAATCTTTTGACATGAGTTTTTCATTCGGTGCATGCTATATGAGTAAGTGAAACCCCTGTCCTGAGAAAATGATCTAGTAGCTTACCTCTTCGCTTCTTTCTCTCTTCTTTATTTTCATTTCGTTTTCCATTCTTCTCCGTTTTTCATTTTTCATTTTTTTCGCCGTTTTCGTTTTCCAAATTCCACCGGGTTCGCCATTTACTTATCTTCCTCGAGGACGAGTAAGAGGCAAGCTTGGGGGATTTTGATCACTCCTTATTTTACACCTTTTTCCCGCATGTTTGCATGCCATTTAGATCGCCCAAATCATGTTTTTCACGATATATCGACGATATTGCGATGCTTTTCACGATTTGTTGTTTTTGTCGCATTTCAGGTGATTTGGCGCGATTTGGAGTGATCTCGAGATGCGCTTACTCTAGACGGTCACCGACGACCTTCCCGAGGGGTATCTTTGCTGTTGGAGAGGAGCGGAAGAAGAATGAACGTCGCAGGAGCGACGAGGAGGCCAAAATGAGCAGATTGGGCATGTTTTGTGTCCCACTCGGCCGAGTGGAGGAGCCACTCGGCCGACCAGCGAGATACCGCTCGGCCGACCAGATCAGACACGATTTACCTGTGCACTCGGCCGAGCGACGGAGACCACATCGGCCGAGTGAAGACATCACGTCCGCCCGAGTGGCGCCCAGACGAAGCCCTTCAAAAATCTCCAAGTTTCTGTTTTTCGGCTGCCTGAGCTTCAGAAGACCCACTCGGCCGAGTGGAGAATCCTGTCCGCCCGAGTACAATGAAGCCATCGGCCGAGTGACGACAACTCACTCGGCCGAGCCGCCCCCGAAGTAGAGACCCCTGAAGGCCCCGACTTACTGGAAAATTACAGGGTTTCTCACTCGGCCGAGCGACTTTTGTCACTCGGCCGAGTGCGACGCGCTGCCTGTAGCGAAAATTGCGGAAAACAGGCTGCGCAGGGGTATTTTGGTCACAGTTTTTGGACGATTTTAGGGGCTATTTAACCCCTGTTTTTACCCTAGTTTGGGAGAGCTTCTCCTTAGATTTTTTGCAGCTTTTTAGATTAGCTTTTTAGTTTTATTCTTGAGATTGGAGAGGAGAAAAAGTTTGATTTTTGTTGGATTAATTGAAGAACTCCTTTGGTTTGTCTTTCTCTTCTCTAAAAATTCTATTTTTATTGCATATCTCAATATTGTGATGAATTCTATTGCTTATTTCATTGATTATTTTTGTGATCTTGCTATGAATTGCGAGTAGTCGCCACGTCTTGGGGCGTGGGGATGAACCCTACAAGCCCAACTTCATATTTGTGATGAATTAGTAGAAATCTTGCTAGAATTGATATCTAGGGATTAGGTTGGGATCAATTTACTACGGTTAGCTAGGAGTTCGTACCTATCGGGATTTGCAAGAGATTGGATCCCGATTCGATAGGAAACCCTAGAAATCCGAATTGGGTTGGAATCGAATTTCCGTAGTATCGGTTTGCAAGAGATTGGACCGATACTAGGGTTTCCGGTTGCAATTCCGTGCCAATACCCGTTTGCAAGAGATTGGACGGGTAGGAACTATCCCAACCTAGATCGCGAGCCGAGTTTGCAAGAGATTGGGCTCGGAGCGCGATTGAACGATGATGTTGATCCTAATGCTAGCTTCCCTAGGCTAGGGTTTGCAAGAGATTGGACCCAAACCTAGGATAGCTATAGACCGGCAACAGCGCGAGAGCGTGAGCTTGGTTCTACATTCAGTTGCAACTAGTTCATCCAAATTCTCATTCAAGCAATTTTGATACCGATAAACCGCATTTATGAAATACGGTGAGTAGCGGGGATTCCCCATTCCCTAGATGTTCTTTATTTGATTTGATATTTCCGCATTTTTGTCTGACGATTGTGACAGGATCACCAAAGGAAAATTTCTCTCTTAAATAGCCAGGTTGATTTGAACAAGCACGGTCATTCGTCCTCCCTGTGTTCGATAACCCGCTTGCCGCTATACCGTGCGCTTGCGGTAAAACTACAACCGTCGCTCCGGGACGTGTATCCGGGGGTCGATCAGCCTTCTTCTCCTGACAATGCTCATCGGGGTCGCGACGCTAGCTCTCATCGTGCTTGGATCCCTGCCTCGTTCCCATGGGGTGGCCTCCGTCATCCACGGCTAGCGCCTCTTTCGTCAGCATGTAGCATTCCGCCCGGGCTATGATACCAACGAGGTCTTTCAGAGGATCATTGTGTAGCGATTTTCTCAGGCCCCTGTGGCGGATCCCCTTCTTCATGGCTGGCTTAACGACCAACTCAGGAAAACTCTCCACATTCAGTCGCTCTGCGTTGAATCGGTGCATGTAGCTCCTCAGGGGTTCGCCGGGACCCTGCACCACATTAAACAGGAGCTCTGAGTCCGGCTTCACCTGACGTCCGGCCATGAATTGTTTACAGAACTACTGGGAGAGGTCCTCGAAGCTATCAATGGACTGGTTGGGAAGACCATGGTACCAGCTCCTAGCCGCCCTCCGGAGGGTGGAATAAAAGCCTTTGCAAAGCAGGGTGTCGTCAGCCCCTTGGAACGCCATGACCCCTTCATAGTCCATCACGTGGTCCGCTGGATCGCATGTGCCATCATACTTCTCCAGCGCCGGTACCTTGAACCTGGAGGGTACCCGTGCCTCAGTTATCCTCCGGGAGGAGGGTGGAATAAAAGCCTTTGCAAAGCAGGGTGTCGTCAGCCCCTTGGAATGCCATGACCCCTTCATTGTCCATCACGTGGTCCGGTGAATTGCCCGTGCCGTCATACTTGTCCAGCGCCGGCACCTTGAACCTGGAGGGTACCCGTGCCTCAGTTATCCTCCGGGACAATGGACAACGATCGCGACCAGCTCCCCCCGGGGTCCCTCAATGCTCGTGCCGTTGCCGGCTGGCCGAGGTGAGATAGCGCGGTCACCCAGGAGTTTGCCCGAGCTCGTGCCGAACTGGGGGTGGGGGTTGATCGGCGAGTGCTCTTCTTCTCCTCTCGGTATTCTCGTTTCTCCCACCTTGCGTGACGGGGACTTCTGCTCCATCGGGGTCGGTCCCCCGAGGATCGGTGGCTCACCGACCGCCGATTTGTAGAGCCCGGTCGTCAAGACGAGGCCGTAACCGATTCGCCTCCAGTCTGCTCGAGTCCCATCCTGCCTCCTTCGCGGAGCGAGGTGGGAGTGAGGGATTTCTCCAGGATGAAGCCCGGCATAGTGAACCGCCATTCCAAGTTGGTTGCTCCGTCCCCGTGGTTAGTGACCACGGCGGACCGTACCAACGGGCGGTCCGCTCCCGCCTGGTGGGATCCTGCCATCCCCTCTCGCTGGGTGGCCGGGTTGTCGACGAGCTGCTGAATCGTGGCGACTAACTTCTGGAGGTTAGCATTGGTTTCCTGAGTGAAGAGACGAAGTTGCTCTTGGGTTACCGATCAGGAGTCGCCGGTCCCCTCGGTAGTATGGTTGTGCTGGTTCTCGGGAGGGATGTAGTCACCATCTTCCTGGATGGGGGCATGCTCACCGAGCCGTTGCAGACTGGTTCCATTCTGGTGGTTTAACGTGGGCTTGTTCGGTTCCCACAGACGGCGCCAGATGTTTACGGGTGTTTTCTCACCACGGAATCGTTGATTGACGTCTGGACGGTCTACGTGGTCAAAGGATCGAAGGGATCCCTTGGTCATGTCAAGTACACGTGCTCTTGGCATGGGAAGGCGATGGATCCGCGGCTGAGCAGATGCTTCTTGGCGGAGCGTTGGTCTTCGGTCGACGTGGAGACGAGGGGAAGCCTCGGTTCCAGGTCGGGTGCTCGGCCTCGGCTGGATGAGCGTCGAGGGGTAGCCTCGGCACCTTGAATGCTCCTTGGTCTTGATTGGCATCGGCTCCCACTGGTGACGAGCGAGTCTGTTCTGTGCCGAGGGGTAGCCTTGGTGCCTCGATTCAGCTCCTTCCTGGACAGACGAGAAATCTCATCAGGGGGGCCGGACCTTGGTTTCGGGCAAGTCCCCTCCGATGCCTAAGTCAGAACGGATCTGTGTGATGCTCGGTGGGCACGGCATGGCTCAAGATGAGACCGGTACCCGTATCCTCAGACCGAGTGGTGGCAGAGGAGATAATTTGGGGAAAAAGCAAGGTCTAGTTATCAGAATACCTCAGTTGTAGGTGCGAAGGATTCGATCCCCTTCTTGGTTTCCCTTGCCATCCTTTTATAGGGTCTAGCCCACGATTTCCCTCAATCCACGTCCCTCGTCCGCCTCTCCTCACGCCCCCGTGATCCGCCTCCATCAAGCGCCTGCGTGCATCGTGGGCAGCCTTGATTAATGGGCTCCTTAAAGGACATTAAGGTGCCACGGGTTTAGGGGGACGGTTATCTCCGGAGAGCGCGAGCTAATCGTGCGTCCTCCGGGCTGAGCCGGTCTGACTTCGAGTTTATCCTTGGGCCTCGTCAGGCGGGCCTAAACTCATTCGTGGGCTTCCCTTTCTAGGCTTGGGCTTGGATCTATGGTTCTTCGGGTTCCTCCAAAATAGTCGTATCTGTTATGAATAGGACCTATTGGGCCTATTGGGTATCCACCCACATGAGTAACCATTATGAATACTATATAAAGGAGGCTAGGGGTTTCCTAGCCTCAACCTTCTCCAAACCTGTTTTCTCGTTCACAATACGTTATCAGCACGATCACGCTCGATAGAAGAAGCGACGGCTCGTGAGAGGAAGGCACCCGGCAGAAGCTCCGTCAAATTTTTTTCGCGACGCAAAGTTTCGTGAGACGACGCGGATTCTTCGGGCATCCTTCATCAAACGTCGCTAGATCGGGAGGACGGATCTAGTGGGTAAGCCTAAACAATTTTCTAGATCTAATACATATTTTTATATGATCTAGATATCAAAAATATAATTGTTTATGCATTGATCTAAATTATTAGATCAAAAATTTGATTGTTTATATGCGAAATCAACGTTTTTACATTAAATATCTAATTTTTATAAGATATAACGTCGATTTAGAGTCTAAAAATTGCTTTTTTTAGATAAAAATCTGTTTTTTAATAGATTAACAAAAAAGGATTTTTTTTGCTCTAGCCACCGGGCCGCCGCCTCTGGCGGGGGCCGCCGGCAGGCCCCCCCGAGGGGGGGGGGGGCGCCCCCCCCGAAGGGGGCACCGACAGCCCCCCCAGAAAGGGGGCGCTGGCAGGCCCCCCTCCGAGGGGGGGCCGCCCCCCCCTGAGGGGGGGCGTCGGCAGGCCCCCTTGAAGCGGGGCCGCCCCCCTGAAGGGGGCGCCGGTTGCCCCCCTGAAGGGGGGCCGCTCCCCCTGAAGGGGGGCGTCGGCAGCGCCGCCCCCTTCAGGGGGACGCCGCCGCTGGCTGCGAAGTGCCGCCGCCTACGGGCGGCGGCCGCCATCCCTTCTCCTCTCCCGCATTGAAACCCTAGGGAAACCCTAGGGCTTGGGGAGATGGGCCTTTTAGGCCCAATAATGAAAAATAAATGGATATTTAAATTAAATTTTAATTCCAGCCAATTGGGTTTCTACCCAAATTGGGCCCTGAAATGATCTTTAATTTATTTTGCTATTAAAATTTCATTATAATTCCCGAAAAATTCTGGATAAATCCAGAAAAATCAGGGAAAATCAGGGGAAGGGGATTTAAGCATTAATAACCCCTTTTGGGGTATTGAGGGCAAGTTATAAATATGTTCATAAAAGGGCTATTCAGCTATTGATTAAAGATTTTCTTCTTTTGTCTTTTTCTGATTAATTATCTGCGTAAATCATCACCGCATTTTATTGGATTATTTGATTAGTATTAAACGAAAAGTTCTCTCCATTTTTTATTGCTAAGTGATGTTGCATACATTTCATTGCCCGTTGCATGATTTAACATTTAATATTATTACATGTCTGTGATAATTAAATGAATGTGTAGAAAATTATATGCAAGCCGCATATTTAATGATTTCTGTGATGTACATTTTATTTAGCATGCTAAAATTATTTTGATATAGTTTAATGCCCATAGCTAGACCATATATCTGCGATGAGATTATTTAAATGCCTGCAGCATATAAATAACATGTGTATACATCATACTTGTTTCAATTCAGGTTAATTGAGCATAATTTTTAGTTCCCAAGCTTTATATTATATGTATGATGGGCTCATGATATGACGATATTTATGACAACAAGACAATCATGATTTCAAAAAGTTTAACATCATATCCACTTTGACAAAATGAACCTGAAGTTCAAAATCAAATCAAAAGTCAGCACCCTTTCCCCTAATAAAATAAATATCAACAAAAACGATGGCTTATGCGAAAACCATTTATGCGATCTTTTTAGAGATGCGCATTTTGCGGTAAATATTGACACCAGCAGTTGTCATAACACCGCTAAACTCTTTTAGAGTCGTCTCACTTTACAATGTATGATTTTTGAATCTACCCCCTTACTTTTAAGTGTACGCCCGAAGTCGTGACTTAATAGATAAGTGAGAAATTATAAATTTCGTAGCCACGTATTTGTTTTCCCCTCTGAGCATGATAAACTATCCACATAAAATTTGAACGACTCAAGTAAATGGCCTGAAGCTATACTCGAGCATTCAAACAGACTTTTTAAAAGTCTCTAATTAATTAAAAAAGTGGAAGTATAAAATAATTTGCTCAAACCCCTGCTTATGTCTCCTTAGCAAGACTAATTTTCATTGTCCTTTATAAATAAGGAATATTGAAATCAGGGGAAGTTCAGGATCAAACATGACCTGAAATAAAAATAAGGAAAACTTAAAACAGGGGAAGTCTTGAATTAAATGGGAAAGGGAAGATATGATATACCTCGACATGGAGTAAGCAATGGCAAGCCAATATCAGACTAGAAGTTCTGATAAGAGCCATAATGTTTTTGCAAACATGAATGTGCATTAACTTATGCCATATAAAAATACATACATATCTAGTCAAAACGACAAAAGTCTAATTGACCTTATGTATATTTAGCTACTCCACGAGGACAAATAAACTTTGAAATCAAATATAATCTGTTGTCATAACATAAGTCTTAATGAGCATAATTATTGTTGTATGTTTTCAAGAGCACACATCACACTATGTCACTTGTTGACTTAACAAAATCATCAGTATTATTCTCTTGTAGTTTTAATACATTTTATTTTACCGCGAATGATTTGCTATCTTGAATACCCCTAAAAATAAAATGAGGATGCCATATACTCTCTGAAACTTATACAGTTTCAAAGGATATTCGTCAAAACGAAATCCTTAAATGACTTAAGCAATAAATGAAGCCTGAAGCTTTGTCCCATAATGATCCGCACAATAGTCAATGTGAAGATGTAATCCTTCACAGTTTGAACACAGTTCAACTATTACCGGACAAAATTAACTTGAGCATTTTAATGGACTTTTCAAAAGTCCCACATAAATTCAAATGGAGGAATTATTTTGGAACACCAGAAGTGTCCAGAATCCACCAATTTTGGATCGATATCATCCTGGATTAATGATGCAAGACATCATCAACCAGACGAACCCGAAGATTCTTCAAAAAGAGTGAAACTTTCATTGTCCTATTCAAAAGGGAAAAATGATAATGAGATCATCTCCATTCACATGGACATTAACTCTCCTCACTTTCTCAAAGGAATTTAAGATGATATACTATCATCATTAAAGATAAAGAAGACCTTTATGTCTCTTGAGAGTATGTAAGGGATATAAATAGGCTTCGTCCACTCCCTTAATAGGACTGATGATGTACCCTTGGTGTACTCATCAATATATCCTCTAAAAATGGTCATTATCCAACCACAAATTTTTTTAAATAGTGGTAACTTTGGATAAAAATGGGAAATCATAAATAATTAGCAACAGTGGTTGCGTACACTCAGCTAAACACACCATTAGAACCCTTTTATATGAGTCTGATCAACTCCATATAAACATTTTCTAAGAATGAGTTTAGAGCACCTCTAAAAGATGGTACGTCTGCAACGCTGTGTATGTGTTCCTGAAGCAACACTACATAAACTGTCATGATGCCACAAAGAGAACACATTCATCAGGACTAACCAACTTTGATGAATAGATTCCAAAATCTCGTATGAGTAAGGCATTTATACACGTCTTATAGATTGTGTGCTGATGGTAAAAAGGATCCTGAAGATCCTTCAATTCCTTATTTGGTTCAAATCATCTATGAGCCTGAAGCTCAAATTGACCATTTAAAAAGTAAATACATATGATCTGATTATAATCAGAATGACAATTTAAATATTGTCAAAATTTTCACATCCCTGCTACTAAAAATCCAGCTAGGATTGACATACCAAATATAATGGATGCAATCCACCAGTAGCAGAAGTGGATGTCCTTAAGAGATGAGAGGACATACCACTATGCTCCAAAGAGAGAAATCTTCTCCTGGAGACTGAAAAAGCAATACCACCACAGGAAAGTGAGCTCAAATCCAGAACCTTATTGCAACTTGGTTGCTAAGGACCCATTCTGGATCTGTCCATATTCTTTACCCGTCCCAGAACCTTCACTTCTTTAACGCGTCGTGAAGGAGACACCTCTAGGAGAAATCAAATGTTTATAGTACGTACGGGGTGAGTTTTGGACAAGAAAGAACATATTTTGTCAACAAATTCTCTCATATTTCACTTTGCCAGTTAAATATAAAATATCGATTCCACAACTCTGCTTTGCCTGAAGCAAAGATAGAGATTTGGCCAAATTATAATAATGTGGAATGAGGCAATAATAAGGTGAGCTGGACTCACTTATGAAATATGAGGTGTATGGACCTGAAGTGCTGATATCAAAAATGATATCAAATCCTGTGGGATAACTGAGTATTGAAGGAGAATTAAAATAAAATCGTTAGTTATAAGCATTTTAATTTGCTATAGCTTTAGAGATATAAATCGCTCAAACCAGGAAGTAATCAAGTAAGATGAGCTGAACTCACTTACAAGATGAATCTGATGCATCGACTGGTTTATGTCAAGGCGTAACCCAACGAATGGCAAAAGGAGGGAATTTTTGGTTGATGTTGCTATTGGATGTGACAATATTACCGATATAAAATTTCTTCCACTGCATTTACAAATTTTTTCTTTACTTTCCTTTCTTTTTGAGACATATATTAAAGGAAAGACAACCTAGACGGAGATCCTTAAAGGACTAATACAAAAAGGTTGTTATTTGCACCTCTTAAAAACAGTATTGTTCTTAAGAGAGCAAATTAAAAGAATTGAGATTATTTTAATAACTCAAAATATTATCGGATCTCCTGAAGATAAAATACCGAAATATCTGTTAAAGCCTATCTATCAGATATGATATGATATGAAAGTCCTAGCTAGGCATAAATTCTTGGCTTACAGAATACAATCATCCTGAAGATGAACAATCATCCCGAAGATGAACTATCATCCCGAAGATGAACTATCATCCTGAAGATGAACTATCATCCTGAAGATGACATTAATCATCCTGAAGATGAACTATCATCCTGAAGATGAACTATTATCCTGGAAATGAACTATCATCCTGAAGATGCCATTAATTACTCATCCCGAAGATGAAAACTTCATACAATGACGATTGATGAAGAAACATTAAAATCATTCTCCACTAAATACACCTATTTGGTTGTATGGATATACATTAAAAGACCCCTTTCCATTAGCTGGAAGAGGGGAAGAATATATATGGTCCAGAAGTACCTTAAGTGTCTTTGTAACACTCTTTTACCTGGCCAACTATATGAGTCTCTTTTGAGCGTTAGCAGCATAGCTATTACCCAGGTATAGTGTGACGTCCCCCGTGTTTGCATGCATGCAAGTGTGCAATATGTAATAGGGGGCATGAGATTTAAATATTTATAACCGCAAGCGCACGGTGTTGTAGTGTGGCTTGGGGGTCGAACTCAGGGAGGCGTGGTAGTGCTTGTGTCAAGAAGGATCGGATTCACCCCGTGGGCGAGCTAGCCCGAATCGGATGATGGGTTGTCACAGAAAATAGAATGCGAGGGATAAACAATATAAAGGGAAAACCCGGGACTTCGGTTTCCACCCTATCGTGCGATTCTCGCCGATACGGCCTACAGGTAGGATAGCGATCAGAATTAGGGTCTAATGGTGAGACGTTGCCTCTAAGAGTGGAACCAGCGTCCCATGGGCCCGATATTCCGGTCGGTGCCCAGGATGATATGCCGGACTTCCCGGGTTCAGTCAGTGGGCATTCCCATGTCCATTAACACTGACCGACTCCGGGAGCACTAAGCTCGCAACGATTACTCCCAACATCTCATCCTGCCGCTCCCGCGCGCTAGGATTCGACGTCTACGCTAAGGGCGTGAGCTATGGCTTGGGAGTCAACTGCCAAGTTTATTCCCCCTTGGCCCAACGATCAAAGGCGGTCTTTTTCCCGCCGATGACAATAAAACACCCCGCATAACCGGTAGATTCCTAATCCCTATCGATTTCCTAGTCCTATGGACGCATCGGGGAGAACCCACGAAGGGATTTCCACCAAAATCCCAGATTTGGGAACTACTCACACATATTTACTAAAAAGCGATCTAAATCAAAATCGACCGTTAAAAACATGATCAAGCGATTGAAAAGTAGTAAGAGCAATGCAAATAATACTATATTAAAGTTTGGTCAAGATCGGAAAACTTACAAATAAGTTGAAAATTACAGCCGTCAAGAGAGAGAAAAAAATGTAAAAAATAACAACTCTCGTTTCTGGAAAACCTAGGGGTCCTATATATAGAATACGATATCACCCGATCGGTTGAAAAGTCA
The DNA here is from genome assembly GCA_030789695.1 of Scilla litardierei. Classification (NCBI taxonomy): domain Eukaryota; kingdom Viridiplantae; phylum Streptophyta; class Magnoliopsida; order Asparagales; family Asparagaceae; genus Scilla; species Scilla litardierei. The sequence goes on from CM061137.1 coordinate 53,789,771, forward strand.
ACCGATCGGGTGACCTGCTTTATTCTTCGGCAGCTCAGCATGGGACTTCACCTGGTCATACGGCACTGTCGGTTGAGGGTTGAAGCTGACCGGTTGGATCTTCGTGCCGTCGGGTGAAACGGTCGGTTGAGCTCTCCGTGTCTTGGCTTCGGAGAATTGGCTACAGATGAACCGATCGGGTGAATGTCACCCGATTGGTTGGCATTCAGCATCAAATTCCAGAGAGTTGGGACGTCTGAACCGGTCTCTGAACCGACCGGTTGACTTTCTGCCTGCTCCAGCTTGTGTCCGGGTGGTGCACGCGTGCATCACCCGATCAGTTGGAAGTGACCAACCGGTCGGGTAAGGGACTGAAAGATGATATCTTCGTCATTTAACCCCCTGGATCATGCGTGACTCCTCCCGTTGCTCCGGGGACTCATGATATCTTCGTTATATGTCCCCTACGCCGGTAAACTCCTGCAAAATACAAAAAACACAGAAAAGTGAAAGAAAACAAGAAAACATGAGAAAACGAATACAAGACGGCGGAAAATAGCGGAAAAACACAAAAGAAGACGTGCGTGAATATATGAAATATAAACGCACATCAAAATCCCCCAAGCTGAACCCTTCCTCGTCCTAGAGGAAGACGAGTGAGAGTAGGAGCTCGGAGGGAGAAAATAGAGAGGAAAGGAGAAAACAAAAAAATCCTAAATCGCCCGTCAGAGCCAGGAAAATCAAAAACACATACCAAGCTAACAAACGCCAAATCACATCACTAAACCGAGGAATACGAGTCTAGACAAGTGCCGTGGGCCCACGCCGTGAAGCGCGAGTTAGCGTGGTCGTGTGCTAGTAAACGGTGTCACTATCTACATTGTGCAATAAGCTCCATATACACAAATCCAAGAAATGACCCAAATATCGATTCGATTTGAAATAAGCGGTGAATATATGGCTTAAGCATGCAAGAGAAGAGTATGAGAATAGAAATGCATCATGCATCATGGACTCCACAGCTAGGGGCTCGGACATCACCACACTATCACCTAGATAATAGCTAGAAATTCCCTATTCCAAGTGTTTTCGAAAGCGATGGGGGTTGAGATGATGTGGAGTTGAACACTCGATGCAAATTCTCGCCTTCCCTTTATTCTCGGTAAGTAGGAAAATATTCACACTCATATATTTTTTTGGTTTTGGACATATGTATTTTTTTGGCTTTTTGGCTATACAATTTTCTCTTTTCTTTTCTTTTTGGGTTTTTCTTTTCTTTTCTCTCTTTTTTTTGAATTTTTGGGTTTTTTGGCTATACACATGTGTACTCTCCAAAGTGGGAGAACGGAACATGACGAGGGGATTTGCACCAAGTAAAACAAAAAAGAAGTCAGATTCTAGACACTTGGGCAAGGGAGATATTTCACTAATCAGAGCGTAGGCTAAATGGGTTATCCTAGTCCTAACTGTGGAATCCCGACACATACGAATTGAAGCATACGATATAAACATATAACATGCATATAGAAGCAGACAGTAGAAGCAAATACCGCATATTCAAATCGAAGCATGATAATCTAGGGGTCATTCCTGGACATGTATATAAAATAAAATCACAAAGTAGAGGCACACCAAACAGCTAGGCACGACGCACGACTCACAAAAAAGCTAAGTGGACCCACGATGCATGAAATGCAAGAGGACTCGATATCCTAGGGTTAGTGATTGTGATTATCGATGCCATGCTTGGTGTGTGTGATTTTGTGGCAATTCATCATAGGGTTCATCTCTAGGAGAAGGAGATGAAAAAATAAGAAAAGAAAAATAAAAACACGATGAAAAGGACTCAAAAACGAAAAAGAAAGACTCAAATGACGCACAAAGTGCGACTCCCCCAAGCTGAAGTTTGCATTGCCCTCAATGCAATAAAAGTGAATACGGGAGGGTAAAGAAAATGGGGGGAATACGCACCAACACAAAAAGATAAGAAAGACAAGAAAAACACACAAACGGAACTGAAAATAAAGAAAAATCACACCACACGACATAAAAATAGAAAAATGAAGACAGAAAATGGCACGACTCAATAGATAAAACAAGCACACACAGAAAACAGCACACGACGACACACAGAAAAATTTGACTTCCCCCCAGCTAGACATGACAATGCTAGCAAGATGATATGATCGTGAAAATGCAGAGATATGCAAGGGGGAGGTCAGAAAACAAAATGAAATCAAAAAGCAGGAGATGGGGAGTCCTCGCCCTCCTCGGAAGAGGGTGTGGATGGGTGGTCGGGGGAGGCGGGGGTGTGCAGAGAAGTGGGGAAAGAGGTGGAGGAATAGGTGCAGTGGGGGCGTGAATGATGGGAGGAGTGTCGGTGGAGGTGGGTGGTGGTGGAAGTACGGCGATCAAGGCGGTGGTAGAAGGGATAGAAATGGGGAGAGAAGACGTGATGGTGACGGTAGTGGATGGCAGTGGGAGTGATCTGGAGTGCACCTGCAATTTCTTGCGGCACACATATGGAGTGACTGTGGAGGGGGGAGGAGGTGGTGTGGGGGCGACAGAAGTGGTCGTGAGAGGAGAAGTGGATACGAGGATGTGAATAGATGTGAGTGGGGGAGATGATCGCCTAGGTGGGGGTGAAGGAGGTGGGGATGTGTGGGATGGTGGAGATGGGTGTGATGGTGGAGATGGTGGAGATGGTGAAGGAGACGATCGTCGAGGGGGTGAAGGAGGTGGTGATGGGTGTGGGGTATGTGGAGGTGGTCTGAAAGTGTGAGTGAGAAGACGGAGGATGGTGGCCACGTTCCTCTCAAGAGCGAGGAAACATGGGTGAGTGAGAAAGGAGGACGGTGATGGGTCCGAGGGGACAGAGGACGTGGCAAGAGCAAGGAGAGCAGCGATCTCAGCCTCGAGACCAAGACGAGCTGAGGTCTGGCGGCAACCAAAAGAAGTAGACTGATGTGAAGCAGAAGTGGTGCCGGGAGTGATGTGGAAGTAGTGCCGGCGGCAGTGGTCATACCAGCACTGGACACAAGGCCGGTGATGACCTCAGAAAGATCCGCAGAAGTGATAGGGCCATGAGCACGGGTGGTGAGACTCGGGCCAGTCCCGATGTCTCCTCGGGATGCAGGGATATCCTGCTCGCCTAAGCGAGCGGCAGGGGAAGGTGGTCTGCGTGCATCCTGGGGAAAGAAAGGAAGGCGCAACCCCGCAAGAAAGTCGGGATCGGGCGGAAAAGTCCAATCTCCCACTAAAGCTATAGTCATGCGAGCGGGGTTGGGGAGAATGGTGTATGGGGCTGGGGGGTGGCCGTAGTGGAAATTGAAACGACCATCAGAGCGGGGCTTAATCATATGAATATGCCGCAGGACATCAAGATCTAGATGTGAGGGTCCTGCGACAGTGGGAAGACCTCAGGGGATGGAAATATTAAATTGGGGAAAAGAAGCAATGATAGTGATTATTCCCCCACAACAAAGCTTGCCCTTGCCGGCCCGGCTAATCTCGAGGAGCTTGTAAATAAGCCAGTCGCCGGCATGGACGGGGACAGTAGGGGCCCTAAAGCTAATCCCATCATCCTCTCGAACGAAAGGGAAAGTCATGGCCCATAGAATGAAAAGATCAGGGATGGTCACGGTGCCCGACTCATCCCTGGGGGAAAATGTGGAGGATATGATCCGATGGGCCAGACGGAATATAGGATGGATGATTGAGGAGGCCTTGGCCTTACCTCGGGGATAGTGAGGGAATAGGGTGGCGGAACCAAAACTGATCGACGTCGAATTCGGGTGGATACCCGTAGTGTCGGATAGCGTCATCCCCAAGTATAGGGAAACCAAATATATTATTAATCATGTTCAGTTTGGTGCGGATGGTTTTGTTACGCACCCGGAAAATGACGGTCGACCCCGACTCACAAACGAGTGAGAAAAGAAATTCTAGTGTGAGAGACGGGTAAGAAACTGCGGTGGTGTTCAGGAAGGCTAACCAACCTAAGTTCGCAAAAAGAATCTCGACTTCGGTGAAGACACCGAGATCGATAAGCGATTGGGTGTGGGCGAATTTGGTCGACAGATGCCCCCGAGCATCCAGCCTAAGGTAGAAGTCCTTATGCTCTTGGTTCCTAAATTGATACCCATGCGGGCCCATCATTGGGTCCTCAGGGGGGATAACAGGTGGGGGAGGGGCTAATGATAGTGCACGTGGTGTATTAGGAGGAGGACGTGTTTGTTTGCGTCTCTTTCGAGACGGTTCCTCCTCCCGCAGGACACCCTTCCCCTTATCTCGTTCTCGGGCCATAGTGGGTGCGTGAGTGTGATGCAAATGAGTGTAGAATACGATAAAAGCACGCACACACAAACAATCAAGCAAGTAGAAATTCTAGGGTAAAAAAGTAAAATTTGAGCAGTGGAGCGAAGTTACCCAGCAGAGATTGGAGTTCCTCGCTTGAAGTTGACCCAACACCTTGCAATTGGACGGAGTGTGGAGCTGCGGCACTCCTCTTCAGCGAAAATTCGAAATTGGGGGGGAGATTGTGGAATTAGGGCTAAGGAAGCGGAATGGGGGGGAGAGAGAGAAAATGATGGAGAGATGGTAGGGGTAGGTGGAGAGAGAGGCTAGAGGGGGAGTGGAGGTCGTGGGAGAGAGTTTTTCGGCCGTTGGGAGAGTGGGGCAGACGAATCGACGGCATGAGTTGTGAGATCGGGCGAGAAAATGAACTGTTGTGGCGGGGGCTTTTTATAGGGTTTAAGTCGAACCGATCGAGTGAGTTGTCACCCGATCGGTTGACTTATGGGTCGAGAATTTCAGCTGAAGAGACGCTACAGGCGAACTGATCGGTTGATAACTCAACCGATCGGTTGGCCGCTCCACAAATTTTTCCGAGAGTTTGGTGTTGTTCACCCGGTCAGTCAACCAGTCATGCTTCTCATCACCCGATCGGTTGACAAAATCTGAAAATTTCCCGAGACTTCAGCCCCAGTTCACCCAGTCTGCCAAGCGGTCTCGCATATCTTCACTTGATCGGTTCGTTGAGTGACTGATACGGCCATCAGATGATACATCCCAACCGATCGGGGGAGTTATTAGCCGATCGGTTGGGGCCTTGTTTTCTGCAAAAGTGCACAAATGGCCTAAGTCCCTCAACGGAAGTTCTTTCGGCTAGAGTTATTTATTAAAATAGATAAAATAAAGTTAAAAATAGTCCTAAAAATTGGAACAACGGTTTAGAGCATGGGTTGCCTCCCATTAAGCGCTTTTGTTTAACGTCGTTAGCTCGACGCCCGTTGATGATGTTCAAGGTGGGCGATACGGGTGATGCCCAAAGTCTGGCATCGCTTCAGCTTTAGAATTGGTAGCTTTTGGTGTAGTCATTGGCGACAAGAAGACTCGCTCAATGACTCTCCCTTTGTTGCCGGGTCCGAGGGCTTCTCCCTCATATTGGCGTTCACCGCCACTCGTTTAAGGATCCGGATCTCATCTCCGGTGAGCCCAATGGATTCTTTGCCTTTTCTCCTCGTAGGAGGAGCTTTTGGGAATCCGGGAGTGATCGTGTGTGCCACATCCGCTTTCCCAGCAGCGTCATCATTCTTCGGGCCGTCCCGTTCTTCTGAGTCCCCCAAGCTATCGGGGGGAATTCTTGAAAGAATTTCCCAGGAGCTTTCCACCACAGCTCTCTCTTCTTCGTTCTCCAGCATACTGATACTAGGATCATCCAGGGGATTTGGGTGCTTCATTGACAACCCTAAGTCGAACTCGAATTTTTCGTTGCCTACATTAAGGGAAAGCTTCCCCTTCTTCACGTCTATTAGCACACCAGCGGTTGCCATAAAGGGCCGTCCAAGGATAATAGGGGTGTGCTTATCTTCCGGCATGTCCATCACAACGAAGTCCACAGGCACATGCATCCCTTTGACATTGACATGGAGGTCATCTACAACCCCCACTGGGTATTTGACCGAGCGGTCTGCAAGCTGTAGGGTCATTCTGGTGGGCTCCAAGTCACCCATCCCTATCCTCTTATACAGTGACAGGGGCATCAAACTGACGCTCGCTCCAAGATCGACGAGCGTGCGATGGATCTTTACCTCCTTGATCGTACAAGGGATAGAGGAGCTCCCCGGGTCTTTAAGCTTAGGAGGGTTTGCTCGCTGGATAAGAGCACTACATTCTGCCGTCAGAATGACCTTCTCCTTTCTAGAACCCTTTGTCACCAAATCCTTGAGGAATTTCACGTAGGATGGTATCGTCTCTATAGCTTCAAGGAAGGGGATTTGCAAGCTTAGATCCTTGACCATGGCAAAAAAATTTTCATACTTCTAGTCTATCTTGGCTTGGGCTAACCATTGTAGAAAAGGCACAACGGGCTTGAATACCGTGAGGCTCCCTTCTTCGTTTTTCTTCTTTTCCTCTTTAGGAACTCCCTCTGGAGTTGTTGGCTTTGGCAATGAAGCACCGGTGTCATTCAATTTTTCAATCGGTCGCTCTACAACCAACGGTGCTTCCGGTTCCTTTGGGGGCACTCTTGTGGGGATTTGTGTTCTGCTCCTCAAGATGATAGCGGACACATTCGCATGCTCGTGTGTGAGTGCCAAAGTTTGGTTTGCTCCCCACGGGTTCACCTCCGGTTGTGGTGGCAATAAGTTTTGCGAACTTGAAAGGTTCGCCACTTGTAACCCCAGCTGGGTTACTTGGTCCGTGAGAGCCCGGTGTCACATTTCTAGCTTCAGATTTATCTTCTCCTGGTTGGTTGATCGCTCCGTATTTTACACCCTTTTTCTGCATGTTTGCCTGCCACTTTGATCGCTCATATCGCGTTTTTCATGATTATTCGGCAATACTGCGATGCTTTTCACGATTCTTGTTTTTGTGGTATTTCAGGAGATATGGAGCGATTCGGAGTGATTTTGAGAACAAGAGGATTTGCACCCACTCCGGAGTGTCACCCAAGGCTCTTTTGAGGGCTATTCGGCGATGGAAGACAAGTGGAAGAATAAGGAACGTCGTAGGAGCGACGAGGAAGTGAAAAGATGAAGATTGGGCATCTGCAGCATCTCACTCGGCCGAGTGAACCACCCACTCGGCCGAGCAAGAAGACCACTCGGCCGACCAGACCGGACACGCACCAACAGAAGGAAATAGGCGTGCACTCGGCCGAGTAACGATAGTCCACTCGGCCGAGCATGGAAATCCCCTCGCCCGAGTGGCATGGGAAATTCCACTTCAAAAGAGGCCGACTTACTGTAAATGTACATGCTTTTGACGATTCCGACTCGGCCGAGCAAGAATTGCCCCTTAGCCGAGTGAGTAAAACCACTCGGCCGAGTCACTCCCGAAGACAGATCCCCGAAAAGTCCCAACTTACTGTAATTTTACAGGGTTTGTCACTCGGCCGAGTGACATTTGTCACTCGGCCGAGTGAGCCGCCCCGCCTGCTGCGTAAACTGCGATTTCTGGGCTGCGCAGGGGCATTTTTGTCACGATTGTTTGGGGGATTTTGAGGGGTATTTAAACCCAGTTTTTGCCCCTAGTTAGAGAGAACTTTTTGATACTTTTTGAAGCCTTTTTAGAGAGTTTTTTGAGGTAATTAGATTCAGGCTTTTTGAGAGATTAGAAAGGGGACTTTTGTTGGATGCTATTGGATTCTCATTGGTTTGTCTACTTTCTTGTCAAAAACTCTATTTTTATTAATAATTTCTCTATTGCAATGAATTGTGTTGATTTTTCTATTGAATTTCTTATGAATTGCATGATGATTAGTGAGTAGTTTTATCGTCTTAGGGCATGGGGATGAACCCTATTTTTGAATTGTGATGAATTGGTGGAATTCTTGCTAGTTTTGATTAGGGTTAGGTTGGGATTGATAAATTACGGATGGCTAGGGATTCATATCGATTGGGATTTGCAAGAGATTGGGTCCCAGTTGATAGGAAGCCCTAGAAATTCGATTTAGATTTATGATTGGAATTTTCTAGAATTGGTTTGCAAGAGATTGGACCAAGGCTAAGGTTTTTAATCATATTTCTATACAAATACCCGTTTGCAAGAGATTGGACGGGTAGGAACTATCTCAACCTAGGTCGTAGCTCGAGTTTGCACGAGAGTGGGTTCGAGATACGGTTGAACGATGATGTCGATCCTAATGCTTGTGGCTTAGGTTAGGGTTTGCAAGAGATTGGGCCTTAACCTAGGTTTGCTATAGACTGGCAATAGCGCAAGAGCATGAGCTTGGTTCCACATTTAGTTGCGACTAGTTCACATAAAATTCAAGTCTAGCAATGACGTAATCTACGAATCACAACGATGAGATACGGTTTGTAGCGGGGATTCCATATCCCTAGGCGCTTTATTTCATTGATATTTCTATCGAAATACGAACGATTGTGACAGTTTTACCTCAAATTATTCTTGACCATTTGATAGCTAGGTGATTAGAATGAGACACCGTCATTGTTCCTCCCTGAGTTCGATACCTACTTGCCACTACGCCGTGCGCTTGCGGTAAGACTACGAGTCGCTTGTCCAGGTTGTGTGCGCATACCGGGGCATCGATCAAGTTTTTGGCGTCGTTGCCGGGGAGGCGACAGTGTTTTATTCTCTTTACTTAGTGTTTTCTTTTTCCTTTATTAATTTTATCTTTTTACTCTTTATTCGTGCTAACATTTCCTTTGAAACTCTGTTTTTCCTTGCATGTACACGAGATCTACGGCGAACCCCAAGGAAATATTATTTGATCCGAAGATCGAGCATACCATGAGGAGGATCAGAGCCGAGAGAAGGCACGCTACGGAGGACAGTTGTATGAACCGTGTGGAGACACCAGAGGAGCTAGCCGCAAGAATGGCGAGGATCATATCAATTAGAGATAGGCTTCGGCCTAAGACTTCTTCCACCACATCATCCATCGCCATGCCGAAACTAGCGGCGTACAAGAATTTTGAGCTAAAGACGGGCTTGGTAGTATTGATGCAACAAGACCCGTTTCATGGGAACTCCCATGAGAATCCGCACTATCACATCCAGCTTTTCTTGTCCAAATGTGCCACCTTCCAAATGCCGGGCGTTTCCGTTAATGCAATCCGACTGTGGCTCTTCCCCTTCACACTCAAGGATAAAGCTTTATATTGGTTGAGGAAGCAGGTGGAAGGGATATTCACCACTTGGGATGAGTTGGCAAGCGCCTTCGTTGACAAATTTTACCCTCCTTCCAAGACGGTGAAGATACAGAGTGCTCTCATGTCCTTTAAGCAAGGACCGCAAGAGACCCTCTATGAAGCATGGGAGCACTTCAAGGACTTACAACATCAATGCCCCCATCATAGTATAGAAGATTGGGAGCTTGTTCACAGTTTCTACAATGGACTCCAACCGGGCACGGAGCGAATTATTGACGCAACCGCCAATGGAGCCATACTATCAAAGACCCCGGATGAAGCTACGGCCTTGTTAGAGGAGATGGCCTCTAATAACCAACAATGGAGGGACGAGCGAGGACATTCTTTGTCCTCTTTGAAGCCCACTAGCATTTATGAGGCCAAGGCCGTGGCGGAGCTTTCAACCAAATTTGACTCTCTCCACAAGGTGGTGGAGAGATTGGAGAAATATATCACCGAGCCACATGGAGCACCCTCTACATCTACGCCGATAAGCAATATGAGTGATTGGCAAGACCAATCCCAAGCCATGTATGTAGGAGGGGACAATGGAGAGGGAGCCTTGGAGCAAGTACACAATGTCACGGGAAACTCCGGATATTGGGCCAACCCGGCCGCTAGAAACCATCCGGGCTTTTCATATGCAAACAATGATGGTGCTTTGAACCCGCTGCCACAACAACTTCCTCAAGCTCGGCCTCCACCACCACAACCTCAATGTCAACCGAGGGGGCCACCGCAACAAAATTACCCGCCGAGGCAACAAGCGGGACCATATAGACCCCCCGGGTACAACCAAGGTTGGAGAGCTCCCAACCCACCTCAAGCTCAAGCACGATCGGACCACGAAGCTAGGGTGGAGGAATTCATGGTGGAGCAGAGAAAGATAAATGCTAAGTTGACGGCGGGGCAAGAGTCACTAAGTACCGTCATCGCTCAACTTGCAGAGCAACTTGCGTTGCTCAACAAGAACGCCCACCAATTGCCGGCTCAACCCGAGCCCAATCCACGGAGCAACACCGGACACATCAATGCGGTGGTTGCGATTACAACAAGGGGCGGGAAGGATACCACTCCCGCTATGACCCAAAGCAAGCAACCTGTGGAGGAAATTTTGGAAGAAAAAGAACCGGCAATTGAAGAGGAGAGCCAAAAGGAGCCGATTGGAGAAGGAAATTCTAAAGTGGTGGAGCCACTTGATGAGCGCCGCTACATGCCCCCGGTGCCGTTTTCACAACGGCTAGCTAGAGCCAAGATGGAGAAAAGGCTCGCCAAGTTATTAGAATACTTGAGGGGAGTAAGCTTCAATATTCCTTTCTTAGATGCAATTGTTGAGATCCTGTCTTATGCGAAGTTCTTGAAGGACTTCATTTCGAGAAAGAAAAGGAAGGAAAAAATCATGCTTGCGGAACAAGGAACTTGGTTTACCCGGAAGGAGAAGGAGCCGACAAAATTAAAGGATCCAGGGAGTTTCCGCATCCCTTGCACGCTAGGAGGCATCCCTTTGCAAAAATCTCTAGTTGACTTGGGCGCTAGTGTGAGCCTTATGCCCCTTATTATGTTCCGGAGATTGAACACGGGCACCGACTTGAAGCCGATCGACATGAGGATTCAACTTGCGGACGGTCGGATTACTAGGCCGGTAGGGATCGCAGAGAATATTCCACTCCAAGTACCGGGAGGTATATGCTTGCCTTGTGATTTGTCATAATGGACATCAAGGAAGAGGGCGACACTTCGCTCATACTTGGACGCCCGTTCCTCGCAACCGTCGGTGTTATCGTCGCTGTGCGTGAAGGAACTCTATCCTTGAATGTCGGGAACATAGAAGTCGAGCTTCACATACCCCGGGCCATGAAACATATGCCGTATCACGAGGAGTTAGATTATGTGGATCTCCTCGATGAAGTGATTGAAGAAGCAATCCCCCACTCTATTGGTGCTCTCCATGACGATGGCTTCGAAGAAGGCCAAGCTTCGGGTGAAGAAGAGAAATTGGAGGACCCTCCAGATAGCTCCACAGATGGTGATGAAGGCGACGGTGATGTCACAAGAATACAAGAGCTTTGCAAGCTCTCAAAGGCCATGAATCCGAAGAAAGCTCCACCGAACGGAAGATCGGTGTCACCGGCCAAGAAGAAGATAGCAACAAGCTCTAGCTTGGGAGACTTATCCCCCAACATTGCCCATGATGAGGAGGCGTCGAGAGTCGATGCAGAAAACAGAAACCAGAGCGAAAACAGAGAGCCGATACAGAAAACAGCACGTCACTCGGCCGAGTAGCATATGCCACTCGGCCGAGCAAAGACTCCACTCGGCCGAGTGGAGCACCAAACAGGAAAGTTTCTGCAGACCAACTCTCTGTCAATTTCTGTAATTTTTAGTTTTAATTGCCACTCGGGCGAGTGACCTGTCACTTGGCCGAGTGAAACAGATACCCTCCTAGCTTCAAAATTGCTGAGTGGCAGAGCCATTCGGCCGAGTGGATTTTCTCCCTTCGGCCGAGTGAAGCAAGGCCACTCGGCCGAGTCGTAAGTGGCAAGGAAATTTTTGAAATTATTTTTGGTTTACGCACTCGGCTGAGTGACATTGTCACTCGGCCGAGTCGTAACAATTCTTATATATTATCGCTGCAGGCTGCGCGAAAATCGAAACAAAAAACGACCAAATTCTCAGCCCGAGCCGCTACGCTTGAGCTCCATCACCCGAATCGACTCGTCCCTCGCCTGAATCGCTGCCTCTTCACCGGCGATCGGATTCCCCTCCCCTCACTGACGATCGGCCGCCACCCCCCTCGCCGGCGCCGGCCTCCACCGCCTCGATTTACCCCATTTTGCCCCAAAACGCCCTGTTTCTCCCTATTTCTCTTAATTTGTACACCCGTGAACCCTGTTTTCAAATTAAATTTCATATCTATCTATTATCCCCTATCTCTCCCATACATATTGAATATTATTCGCTGATTTGATCGTTTGATTTGCAGGCTAGCTTTGGGGAGCTTTGGGGAGCTTTTGGACGCGCATTGAGCTTCACGACGGAGGTGTCTCTTCGCACACACAGCTGTTTGCTCTCACGGCTCAGGTACATTCGTTCCATCATTTAGCACGTCGCTGTATTTATTTGGTTGGGACACGTCTCGCGGCACACATGCCGTCGCGCACTAGGCCACGCACGTGGGGAGCCTCTTCGAAGCGGAAGAGGACCGATGATCCCGGTCCCTCTCACGCTAGGGAGGAGTCCCCTCCACCTAGCCTACCACCGCCACCACCACCTACACAGCCGATCCCTGCTGATCCTGTCCCTCCACCCGCTCCCGCCGTCGGGCCGATGGGGATCACGTTTCAAAATGACGCACACCACTCCAGATTCGAGCATATCTGCCATCGCTCGATAGTACCCTCTAGGTTCGTGCACTTAGCTGACCTTAACTGCCTAGGGGTACTCGAGGGGCTTCTCACATTGTACGACAACGTGGGATAGCGTGATATTTTGTCGGTGTCGGCGGATACTTATATCCGTCCGACACTAGAGGTCCTGAGCTCTATTGACCGGACCCCTGGAGGATGCACATTCCGCTTGATGGATCGAGAGTGCGAGATCACTCTTGACATGCTTAGAGCATTCTTCCAGTGGCTCGTTGTCCCTGTCCCTGACCGTGCCTACGCTCCCATGCACATCCCACCCTCGTCGTTCGACACCTCCACCTTCTGGACACGGATCACAGGATCCCCACTTGGCTTTGACCCTAGTAGGGCCAAGGCCTCAGCCATCCTGCACCCCTGCCTCCGCATTACACATCGTCTCATGGCGACTACTTTCCTAGCGAGGTACGAGCCCGGGACCATGTCTATGCCAGAGCTTTACATGCTCTACACGATGACTCGCCCTAGGGTTCTGGATAGGGGTAGCGACGACCTGGTCCCCGCCGTCAAGATTGACATTGCTAGTTGGTTTCTGGACCACATCATCATTTCGGTGAGCGCTCGCTCACCTATTTGTTGTGGCGGTCTGATCACACTTCTAGCCCTTATGACCGGCGTGGACCTACCTGACGACTTGCGTCGAGCCCCGGGCCCCACCTCACTCTCGATAGATGTTATGGCCCGGATGAAGATGCTTCATCCCCACGGTCGCAGGCACTGGGTGTGGTTGCACGGTCCCTTTAGTGCTGACTACATGGTTCTTCCGAGCCTCGCTCGAACACACATTGGACCGGCCCACGGGGATTGGATTCCAGTGATGGATCTCCTTATCCCCGTTGCCTACGTGCTTGAGGCTGAGGATGCTGAGCAGGTACCCCCTGCACTACCTATTGACCCCGTGATCCCTCAGCCTGCACCTGCACTGTCTGCACCTCCCAACACTTCTGTCCACACTTCTGTCAGTGTCGGGAGCACCGTAGCTGAGTCCACCACCACCACCACCAACACCACCACCGCTGAGCCTATGTCTATTGCGCCTATCACCTCTCTGAGCCTTGAGCGTCCCACCACCATTCTAGAGAGCAGCGAGTCTTCCTTTTCTGCTGCTGTGGAGACCCTCTCCCGATTGCTGTCGACGGCTCCTGGGGAGTCATCTTTTGTGCACTACACAGCCTCCCCAGTCGTCGACCTTACGGTCTCCACCGCCCCTATCTATACCGAGAGCGTCGTGACATCTGTCCCCACTTCTGCGTCACTGACCTCTCTTGCTGCCTAATTTCCCATTTTGACTTCCACCTCTGCTGCTGCTGCTTCTGCTTCGACACAGCCTGTGTCCCAGCCTCACACCGAGGCTGGGCATCACTTACCGAGCACATCACCCCTTCCACACTACCCTATTGGCCCCATCCTATACACTTCCCGCCAGAGACAGCCCCATACATCCCCTGTTAGACATGTGCGTCCATCCGCTCCACCACCCCCAGACACTCTAGTTCAGAGCATTTGTGCTCTTGAGGGGGCTGTTAGTGGACTTTGAGGAGACTTTAGGGCTCTCTCCACCACGGTTAGTTTCTTGCAGTCCCGCGTTGCCATGCTTCCCGATATTCAGGCTTGCCTGAATCAAATTCTGGCGTGTCTGCCTCCACCACCCACACCCTCCCAGCAGCCACCACCTCCACCACCACCCCCGCTACAGGACAGTGCTGGTGCAGCCCTACCACCAGCTTAGGCACACTCTTGATGCCTTTGATATTTTTGTCATTTTGCTGCCCGTTTGTTCCTGGGCCTGTTGATTACCTTTTGCCCCCCTTCCTACACGTACTATTTTGGTGCCTTCCTGATCATATCTTTTTATATCTTTTTGGGAGTGAGGGAGAGACTTTTTGGGGGCACTTATATCTGCATCATCCTGATCTTTGCATGCATCACATTCATTCGCATCTTATTTTCTTTTTACTTTTCTTTCTTTCTTTTTCATCATGCATGCATCCTCACCCACCCCACCCACTTCACGTCTCTCGGTGTGCCTGATCACTCCATATTTTACACCTTTTTTCTGCTTGTTTGCATGCCATTTTGATCGACCATATCACGTTTTTCACGATTATTCGACAATATTGCGATGCTTTTCACGATTTCTTGTTTTTGTCGTATTTCAGGAGATTTGGAGCGATTTGGAGTGATTCCGAGATGCACCCACTCCGGAGTGTCACCCGTGACTCTTTTGAGGGGAATTCTGCGATTGGAGAGGAGTGGAAGAAGAAAGAACGTCGTAGGAGCGACGAGGAAGCAAAAATACGAAGATTGGGCATTTTCAGCATGCCACTCGGCCGAGTGAAGGAGTCACTCGGCCGACCGTCGACAGCCCGCTCGGCCGGCCAGATCGGACACGCAACAGATTGAGTATCAGTGTGCACTCGGCCGAGCATCGCCAGCCCACTCGGCCGACCACGGAGACACCACTTGCCCGAGTGGCATCACGATGACGGCAAGCAAAAATCCCGAAGTTACTGTAATCCGTCAGTCAGCTCCCGAGTTCTGACTTGGCCGAGTGAATAAATCCGCCCTCGGCTGAGTGAAGAAAGATGCTCGCCCGAGTGACTCCCAAGGAGACGACCCCCAAAAGTGCAGACTTACTGGAATTTGTCAGGGTCCGTCACTCGGCCGAGTGACATTTGTCACTCAGCCGAGTGAGCCGCGCTGCCTGTAGCGTAAAGTGCGATTTTCAAGCTGCGCAGGGGCAATTTTGTCACAGTTTTTTGGACGATTTTGGGGGGTATTTAACCCTAGTTTTTAACCTAGTTTAGAGAGATTTTCTCATACTTTTGGCAGCCCTTTTTGATTACTTTTTAGGAGATTAGATTTAGTTCTTTGGAGAGAGATAAAAAGTTCTATTTTGTTGGATGCTATTGAATCTTCATTGGTTTGTCTCTCTTTCTATCAAAAACCTCATTTTTATTGATATATTGTCTATTGCAATGAATTCTATTGTTTTTATTATAGAAACTCTAATGATTTGCATTATGAATTGTGAGTAGTTTTATCGTCTTAGGGCGTAGGGATGAACCCTACGAACCCTATTTCTAATTTGTGATGAATTGGTGAAATTCTTGCTAGAATTGATTAGGGTTAGTTTGGGATTGATTTAATACGAATAGCTAGGGATTCATACCGATTCAGATTTGCAGGAGATTGGATCCCAACTCGATAGGAAGCCCTAGAAATTCGAATTGGGTTACAATTGGGTTTCTCTGGAATCGGTTTGCAAGAGATTGGACCGAAACTAGGGTTTTCGATTGGAATTCTATACCAATACCCGTTTGCAAGAGATTGGATGGGTAAGACCTATCCCAACTTAGGTCGTAGCTCGAGTTTGCACGAGAGTGGGCTCGAGATACGATTGAACGATGATGTTGTTCTTCACGCTAGCTTGCATAGGTTAGGGTTTGCAAGAGATTGGACCCTACCCTAGGTTTGCTATAGACCGGCAATAGCGAGAGAGCGTGAGCTTGGTTCTACATTTAGTTGGAACTAGTTCACCTAAATTTCAAGTCTAGCAATTGTGAAACCTACGAATCATAATGACGAGATACGGTTTGTAGCGGGGATTCCCTATCCCTAGGCGTTTTTATTTATTTTATATTTTCTTTATACAATTGAACGACTGTGACCTCTTTATTGCGAATATTTCTCGACTGTTCTTATAACCAGGTGAATTGAAGAAGACACCGTCATTTGCCCTCCTCGTGTTCGATACCCGCTCACCGCTACACCGTGCGCTTGCGGTAAGACTAGCGAGTCTCGCCCCGGGTGTGTATCCGGGGCGCGATCAAGTTTTTGGCGCCGTTGCCGGGGAGGGCGATAGTGTTTGATTCTACCTACCTAGCTATTTTTCTTTTTGTTTCATCATTTCTATTTTTATTTTACCCTTCCTTTGTGCTAACTATTTCTTTGAAACTCTGTTTTTCCTTGCATGTACACGAGATCCACATCGGACCCCGAAGAAATACTATATGATCCGGAGATCGAACGTACATTGAGGAGGATCAGAGCGGAGAGGAGACTGGATACGGAAGGGAATTTTATAACCCATCCTGAGACACCCGAAGAATTGGTGGCGCGAATGGCGAGGATCATTTCCATTAGAGATAGGCTTCGGCCTAAGACTTCCTCCACGACCTCGTCCATAGCTATGCCGGAGTTGGCGGTCGACAAAAATTTCGAGTTGAAGACTGGATTGGTAGTTCTGATGCAGCAAGACCCTTTTCATGGGAATTCCCATGAAAACCCTTATTACCATATCTAGCTCTTTTTATCAAAATGTGCCACCTTCCAAATGCCAGGCGTCTCCATAGATGCTTTCAGACTACGCCTCTTCCCCTTCACACTCAAGGATAAAGCCTTATATTGGTTGAGGACGCAGGCTGAAGGAATCTTCACCACTTGGGATGAATTGGTGAGTGCCTTCGTCGACAAATTTTACCCGCCCTACAAGACGGTGAAGATAAGAAGTGCTCTCATGTCCTTCAAGCAAGGACCGCAGGAGACTCTTTATGAGGCATGGGAGCGCTTCAAGGACTTACAGCATCAATGCCCCCATCACAGCATAGAGGATTAGGAGCTTGTCCACAGTTTCTATAATGGACTCCAACCGGGCATAAAACAGATTATTGATGCTACCGCCAACGGAGCCATTTTGTCAAAGACCCCCGATGATGCTATGGCCTTGCTAGAGGAGATGGCCTCCAACAACCAACAGTGGGGTGACGAGCAAGGACATTCTTCGTCCTCCTTGAAGCCCACGAGTATTTATGAGGCCAAGGCCGTGGCGGAGCTTGCTATTAAATTTGACTCTCTCCACAAGGTAGTGGAGAGGTTGGAGAAATACATTACCGAGCTGCATGGAGCTCCTTCTACATCCGCACCGAGAAACCATATGAGTGATTGGCAAGACCAATCCCAAGCCATGTATGTAGGAGGAGAGCATGGAGAAGGAGCTTTGGAGCAAATTCAGTATGTTTCAGGGAATTCCGGATATTGGTCCAACCCGGCCGCTAGAAACCATCCGGGTTTTTCCTATGCTAATAATGATGGTGCCTTGAACCCCCTGCCACAACAACCTCCTCAAGCTCGGGCTCCACCACCATAACCGAATTATCAACCAAGGGGGACACCGCAACAAAACTTCCCACCTAGGCAACAAGTGGGACCTTATAGGCCACCCGGGTATAATCAAGGTTGGAGAAATCCCAACCCTCCGCAAGCTCAACCACGTTCGGATTTTGAGGCTAAGGTGGAGGAGTTTATGGTGGAGCAGAGAAAGATTAACGCCACGTTGAAGGCGGGGCAAGATTCACTTACCACCGTCGTCGCTCAAATTGGGGAGCAACTTGTGTTGCTCAATAGAAACAACCAACAATTGCCGGCTCAACCCGAGCCAAATCCACGGGGCAACACCGGCCATATCAATGCGGTGGTTGCGGTTACGACAAGAGGCGGGAAGGATACCACTCCCGTCATGACTCAAGCCAAGGAACCCGTAATGGAGATTCTAGAAGAGAGCTAGCCGGCAATTGAGGTGGAAAAAGAGAAGGGGCCGCAAGAAGGAGAAAAATCTAGAGTGGAGGAACCTATTGATGAGCACCGATTCATGCCACAGGTGCCTTTCCCTCAACAGCTAGCTAGAGCCAAGATCGAGAAGAGGTTAGCCAAGTTCCTCGAATACTTGAGAGGGGTGAGCCTCAATATCCCTTTCCTTGATGCCATAGTGGAAATCCCATCCTACGCGAAGTTCTTAAAGGACTTGATTACGGGAAGGAAAAGGAAAGAGAAGATCATGCTCGCGGAACAAGGAACCTGGTTCACTAGGAAGGAAAAGGAGCCCGCCAAATTTAAAGATCCCGGGAGCTTTCGAATTCCTTGCACACTAGGAGGCATCCCCTTACAAAAAGCATTGGTTGATTTGGGCGCTAGTGTGAGCCTCATGCCTCTCACCATGTTCCGGAAGTTGAACACCGGCACCGATTTAAAGCCGACCGACATGAGGATTCAACTCGCGGACGGTCAGATAACTAAGCCGGTTGGGATCGCGGAGAACATCCCACTCTAAGTTCCGGGAGGCATATGCTTGCCTTGTGATTTTGTGATCATGGATATCAAGGAGGAGGGTGACATATCCCTCATACTTGGACGCCCATTCCTCGCCACCGCCGGTGTAATCGTCAATGTGCGGGAAGGGACTCTTACCTTGAATGTCGGCAACATTGAAGTCGAGCTCCATATACCAAAGGCTATGCAGCACATGCCATATCATGAGGAGCTAGATTATGTGGACCTCCTTGACGAGGTCATTGAAGAGGCTATCCCCCACTCCATCGATGCACTCCACGATGATGGCTCTGAAAAAAGCCAAGATTTGAGCGAAGAAGAGACATTGGAGGACTCTCCCAATAGCTCCATAGTGAATGATGATGGCGATGCTGAAGTCGTAAGAATACGAGAGCTTTACAAGCTCTCGACATTGAAGAATCCGAAGAAAGCTCCACCGATTCGAAGATCGGTGTCACCGGCAAAGTCAAAGACTGGAACAAGCTCAAGCTTGGAGGAGCCATCCCCTAACATTGCCCATGATGAAGGGGCACTGAGGAAGGCCACGCACCACCACGATCCAAATCCGAGCGGTCTTCCCGGCAAATTCGACGGGTGCATCTCATATGCACCCAACATCACGCATTAATTGAAAATCCAAAGGGGTCGAGCTCAAGACCTTAAACGAGCACTTGTCGGGAGGCAACTCGATGGTTTTTGTGTTATTTTTATTTTGTTCTTCATTTTTGTTTTAGACCTTTATTAGTGTTTTGAGTCAATTGCCTATGAAAATCGTGACAACGGGTCCTATTTTTCATGACAGGAGAAGGAGAAAGAGAGATCAATCATATAGAGGAATATAGAGGAAAGGAATAGTGCTCCAGGAATGCGCTCGAGGCTTAGGAAGAGGAAGAAACCAACTGGAGGAAGAAAAACAGAGAGCAGAGCGAAAACGGAGCCCCGAAGCAGAAAACAGCATGCCACTCGGCCGAGCATCATATGCCACTCGGCCGAGCAAAGAACCCCACTTGGCCGAGTGGGGCACCAACCAGGGAAGTCTGCGGAACCAACTCTCTGTCTTTTTGTGCATTTCAGAATTAATTGCCACTCGGCCGAGTACATTTAGTCGCTCGGCCGAGTGAAACGGATACCCTCCTAGGGCGAGAATTGCCGAGTAGCTTGTGCCACTCGGCCGACCGGAGATTTTCCCTTCGGCCGAGTGAAGCAAAACCACTCGGCCGAGTCATAAGTGGGAACGAGATTTTTCGAAATTTTTTTGTTTACGTACTCGGTCGAGTGACATTGTCACTGGCCGAGTCGTAACAATTTATATATAAACTAAGCAGCGGGCGCGATTTTCTAAAACCCCAAATCTCTTCGTTTTCACCCAAGCCCTCCGTTGTTTCGCCTCCCTCGCCCGCTGCAACATCCCCCGCGCCCGAATCAACTCCCCCCGACCGGCGACCGACCTCCCCGAGTCGCGCCGACCGTCGGCCACCATCCATCTCGCCGGCGCCGCCTCCTATCGCCTCGGTTTGCCCCGAAATCCCATTTTCTCCTTGTTTCTCTCAATCCGTAGACTCGTTGAGCCCAAAACTCAAATTAATTCCTTTATCTATCTATTATACCCCATCTCCCCCATGTATTTTGAATATTATCCGCTGATATCATTGTTTGATTTGCAGGCTATCTTGGGGGAGCTTTGGGGAGCTTCTGGACGCGCTTTTGGCTTCATGGAGGCGGCGTTCTTCGCACGCACTTGCTGATTTTCTCTCGCGGCATGTTCAGGTACACTCGTTCCTTTATTGAGCACACCGCATTATATTTTTGTTGGGTGAGCACTCGCGGCACACATGCCGCCCCGCACCAGGCCACGCACACGGGGATCTGCCCCCAAGCGGAGGCGGACCGATGACCCCGGTCCCTCTCACGCTAGGGAGGACTCCCCTCCACCTAGCCCACCACCGCCACCACCACCCACACAGCCTATCCCAGCCGATCCTATCCCACCACCGGCTCTCGCCGTCGGGTCGCTGGGGATCACGTTCAGAAACGACGCACGGCGCGTCCGATTTGAGCATATCGCCCAGTGCTCGATAGTGCCCTCTAGGTTCACACACTTAGCAGACCTTGACTGCCTAGGTGTACTAGAGGGTCTCCTCACATTGTACGACAACGTATGATGGCGTGATTTTCTTGCTGTGTGGACGGATACCTATATCCGTCTGACACTAGAGGTCCTGAGCTCTATTGACCGGACCGTTGGGGGATGCACATTCTGCCTGATGGATCGAGAGTGCGAGGTCACTCTCGACATGCTTCATGCGTTCTTCCAGTGGCCCACTGTCCCTGTCCCCGACCGTGCCTACGCGCCCACGCACATCCCACCACCGTCGTTCGACACTTCTACCTTCTGGACACGGATCACGGGATCCCATCTTGGCTTTGACCCTAGCAGGGCCAAAGCCTCAGCTCTCCTGCACCCCTGCCTCCGCATAGCACAGCGCCTTATGGCGACCACCTTCCTTGCGAGGTACGAGCCTGGGACGATGTCTACGCCTGAGCTCTACATGCTCTATGCGATGACTCGCCCTAGAGTTCTGGATAGGGGTAGCGACGACCTGGTCCCCGCCGTTGAGATTGATATCGCTAGTTGGTTTCTGGACCGCAATATCATTTCGGTGGGCGCTCGCTCACCTATTTGTTGCGGCGGTCTGATTACGCTACTAGCCCTTATGACCGGCGTGAACCTACCTGCCGACCTGCGACGAGCCCCGGGCCCCACTTCACTCTCGATAGATGTTATGGCCCAGATGAAGATGCTTCGTCCCCACGGCCAGCGGCACTGGGTATGGTTGCACGGTCCCTTTAGTGCCGATTACATGATCCTCCCGAGCCCCGCTCGGACATATATAGGACCGGCACATGGGGACTGGCTTCTGACGATGGATCTCCTGATCCCCGCCACTGACGTGCTAGAGGCCGAGGGAGCTTAGCAGGCACCCCCTGCACCCGTCGACCCCGTGATCCCTCAGCCTGAGCCTGCACTGTCTGCACCTCCCGGTACCTCTGTCCACACTTCTGTCGGTGTCGGGAGTACCCTTGCTGAGTCGTCCACCACGTCCACCACGTCTACCTCCACCCCCACCACTGTTGTGCCTATCTCGGTTGAGCCTATTTCCTCACTTCTTCCCGAGCGTCCACCCAATATCCTTGAGAGCGGCGAGTCTTCCTTCTCCGCTGTCGTGGAGACCCTGTCTAGTTTACTGTCCGCTAGGGTGTCACCTTTTGGTCCATACACTTCCTCCCCAGTGGTCGACCCTTCTATCTCCACCGCATATGTCCTTTCCGAGAGTGTCGTGACGTCTGTCCCTGCTTCTGTGTCACTGCCTCTCCCGCTTCCTCGTCGCCGATTTTGTCTTCCACCACTACTGCTGCTGCTGCTGCCTCCTCATCCCAGCATGCGTCCCAGCCTCACACTGAGGCTGGGCATCCACTAGTGAGCACAGCACCTTTTTCGCACATACCTGCTGGCCCGATTATTTACACAGCCCGTGTAAGACAGCCCCGTCCTTCACAGCCTAGACCTGTGCGTCCCCCTGCTCCACTACCCCCTGACACTCTACTTTAGAGCCTTCGTGCTCTTGAGGGGGCTGTGAGTGGACTTAGAGGTGACTTTAGGGCTCTCTCTACCATGGTCAGTTCCGTGGAGTCCCGCGTCGCCATGCTTCCCGATATTCAGGCTTACCTGAATCAGATCCTGGCGCGACTACCTCCACTACACCCACCCACCCAGCAGACACCCCGACCACCACCTCCGCCACAGGACGGAGATGGTGCAGCACCACCAGCTTAGGCACACTCTTGATGCCATTGATCTTTTTTGTCGCTATGCTGCCCATTTTCTGCCGGTCCTGGAGATTTTTGCCCCCACCTCCTCCCCTCACTATTTTGGTCCATGTTCTGATCACATCATTTTATATCTTTTTTTGGGAGAGAGGGAGAGTATTTTTGGTGACACATATCTGCATTACTCTGATCTTTGCATGCATCACATCCGCATCATATTTTCTGTTTATTTTTCTTTTATTTTTATCATGCATGCATCCTCACCCACCCCACCCATTACACGTCTCTCGGTGTGCCACACTTTGCACATTGAGGACACTGTGCACTTTAGCTTGGGGGAGTGAGTTCTCACACTTTTTGCTTTTATCACCTTTATTTTTAGTTTTTTCACGTTTTTTCCGCTTTTGCACCCATTTTTCATCACTTTTTCTTTTTTTGCCATGCATCACGTTTTTCTTATTTTCCTTGTGTGCTGCATTGTAAATAGTTCTATTTTTTATCTTTATTTCTTTCATCTTTTGCTAGAGATGATTTTTTTGTGATGACGATGACGTGGTGTTAGCTTTTCTCAATATGCATGCTAATTTTGTCATGTCATAGCTTTTGTTTCTGATATCATATGCTATGTTCTGCTTTGCATTTAGAAATAGTAACCCATCTCTTTTTCCGTATGAAAATGGATGAAATTCTATTATTAGCTGATGTCTGATAATTCATATGTATGCATTCATATGTATTTGCATTTATTTGCATTGTTTGCTTATATCTGGAGTACTGCTTTCTTTTCTCATATAACTTCTTATTGCATGATTTGTACGCTTCATTTCAGGTTGATTGAATGTTTGCTAGCATTGATAAATCTGGACTAGTTTGCTTTTTGAGATTAAATTACCCTGCTGAAGTTGTCATGCACGCCCTATAGAGTGAACCGAGAGATACATTCATTTCTATCTCCACATAGCTTGAACATTATTTCTCTATTTTAAATCCATTGGTGAATCTCCCCTTAGCAATTCTATTATTGGCATCTCCCCCGTTGTTATATCCCATGCTCCAAATTCCCCAAAACCAAAAAGAGAAAAAAAAACTTGTATATCCTTCTCTTTTGATTTGGGATCATTTGTGTATATATGTTATTTGAAAAAAAAAGAGAGAGAAAAGAAAAAATTTGAGAAAAAGAAACGGACTATTGATTTTTATTTTTTATTTTGGGATCAGTTGTTATATCTCATACCCTTTCTCTCTTTCTTCCCTCTTTTATTTTTATTTTTTTATTACCTTTGGAGCTTCAAAAGAAACAGGGAATGTAAATATTGATTTGTTTATGCCACCATGCTTATGGATAAGCTTGGGGGAGAGGATCCAATGATGTGTGAGAGAGTGACTACTTGACGGTGCATGACAACCTAGGCTAAGTAATATTTTATACTCAGTGAGATTGCTAAAGTTTCACGAAATCCAGAAATCTACGCTTAGCATTCATATCATGAAACCCACACTTTTCTATTCGTACTACTCTATTGTGTGATATCTCTTATACTCCTTATAGAAAGCATTCAATTGAAAAGTGTGTGATCTACGATCTTGTATACCGCTTTGGATGCTTCAGGCGATGTTAATGCTAGAATTATTCCATTTCTCATGCTATATTGATATTCTTGGGTTTTCTATTTCAAATGCACCATTATACTATGATATCGAGACAAAAGTCTTTGACATGTGTTTTATATTCGATGCGTGCTATATGAGTAAGCAAAACCCACGTCCTGAGAAAAATGATCTAGCAACTCCCTTCTTCGTTTTATATTCTGTTTTTCTTTTTTTTTTCTTTTTCCATTTTTCCATCGTTTCCATTATCTTTATCCACCGGGTTCGTTATTTACTCATCTTCCTCGAGGACGAGTAAGAGGTAAGCTTGGGGGATTTTGATCACTCCATATTTTACACCTTTTTTCTGCTTATTTGCATGCCATTTTGATCGCCCATATCGCGTTTTTCACGATTATTCGACAATATTGTGATGCTTTTCACGATTTCTTATTTTTTTCGTATTTCAGGAGATTTGGACCGATTTGGAGTGATTCCGAGATCCACCCACTCTGGAGTGTCACCCGTGACTCTTTAGAGGGGAATTCTGCGATTGGAGAGGAGTGGAAGAAGAAAGAACGTCGTAGGAGCGACGAGGAAGCAAAAATACGAAGATTGGGCATTTTCAGCATGCCACTCGGCCGAGTGAAGGAGTCACTCGGCCGACCGTCGACAGCCCGCTCGGCCGGCCAGATCGGATACGCAACAGATTGAGTATCAGCGTGCACTCGGCCGAGCATCACCAGCCCACTCGACCGACCACGGAGACACCACTCGCCTGAGTGGCATCACGACGACGGCAAGCAAAAATCCCGAAGTTACTGTAATCCGTCAGTCAGCTACCGAGTTCCGACTCGGCCGAGTGAATAAATCTGCCCTCGGCCGAGTGAAGAAAGACGCTCACCCGAGTGACTCCCGAGGAGACAACCCCCAAAAGTCCAGACTTACTGGAATTTGTCAAGGTCCGTCACTCGGCCGAGTGACATTTGTCACTCGGCCGAGTGAGCTGCGCTGCCTGTAGCGTAAAGTGCGATTTTCAAGCTGCGCAGGGGCAATTTTGTCACAGGTTTTTGGGCAATTTTGGGGGGTATTTAACCCCAGTTTTTAACCTAGTTTAGAGAGCTTTTCTCATACTTTTGGCAGCCCTTTTTGATTACTTCTTAGGAGATTAGATTTAGTTCTTTGGAGAGAGATAAAAAGTTCTATTTTGTTGGATGCTATTGAATCTTCATTGGTTTGTCTCTCTTTCTATCAAAAAACCTCATTTTTATTGATATATTGTCTATTGCAATGAATTCTATTGTTTTTATTATTGAATCTCTAATGATTTGCATTATGAATTGTGAGTAGTTTTATCATCTTAGGGCGTAGGGATGAACCCTACGAACCCTATTTCTTATTTGTGATGAATTGGTGAAATTCTTGCTAGAATTGATTAGGGTTAGTTTGGGATTGATTTAATACGAATAGCTAGGGATTCATACCGATTCGGATTTGCAAGAGATTGGATCCCAACTCGATAGGAAGCCCTAGAAATTCGAATTGGGTTACAATTGGGTTTCTCTGGAATCGGTTTCCAAGAGATTGGACCGAAACTAGGGTTTTAGATTGCAATTCTATACCAATACCCGTTTGCAAGAGATTGGACGGGTAGGAACTATCCCAACCTAGGTCATAGCTCGAGTTTGCACGAGAGTGGGCTCGAGATATGATTGAACGATGATGGTGTTCTTCACGCTAGCTTGCATAGGTTAGGGTTTGCAAGAGATTAGACCCTACCCTAGGTTTGCTATAGACCGACAATAGTGAGAGAGCGTGATCTTGGTTCTACATTTAGTTGCAACTAGTTCACCTGAATTTCAAGTCTAGCAATTATGAAACCTACGAATCACAATGACGAGATACGGTTTGTAGCGGGGATTCCCTATCCTTAGGCGTTTTTATTAATTTTATATTTTCTTTATACAATTGAACGACTGTGACCGCTTTATTGCGAATATTTCTCGACTGTTCTTTTAGCAAGGTGAATTGAAGAAGACACCATCATTTGCCCTCCTTGTGTTCGATACCCGCTCGCCGCTACACCGTGCGCTTGTGGTAAGACTAGCGAGTCTCGCCCCGGGTGTGTATCCGGGGCGCGATCAGTGCCACACTTTGCACATTGAGGACAATGTGCACTTCAACTTTGGGGAGTGAGTTCTCACACTTTTTCATTTTAGTCACCCTTTATTTTTGATTTCTCACGTTTTCTTTCCACTCTTGGACTTATTTTCACCAGTTTTTCGTTTTTTTTATCATGCATCACGTTTTCTTTTCCTTTTTTGAGTATGCTGCATTGTATATAGTTCTATTTTCTTTTATCCTTATTTCTTTCATCTTTTGCTAGAGATGATTTTTCTGTGATGATGATGACGTGGTGTTAGCTTATCTCCATATGCATGCTATTTTGTCACGTCATAGCTTTTGTTTCAGATATCATATGCTATGTCCTGCTTTGCATTTAGAAATAGTAACCCACTCTTTTCCTGTATGAATATGGATGAAATTCTGTTATTAGCTGATGTCTGATGATTCATATGTATGCTTTTCATAGAAAACACACCAAGCTTCACGCATTGTCTGCTTATATTTGGAGTACTGCTTTCCTCTCTCATATCACTTCTTATTGCATGAATTGTACGCTTCACTTTCAGTTGATTGAATGTTTGCTAGGGTGATATATCTGAACTAGTTTACTTTTTGAGATTAAACTGAGTAGATTATATTACTCTACTGAAAGTTGTCATGCACGTCCTATAGAGTGAACCGAGCGATACATTTATTTCTTTCTCCACATATCTTGAGCATCATTTCTCTATTTGATATTCATTGGTGAATCCCCCCTAGCAAGTCTATTATCGGCATTTCCCCCGCTATTTATTTTCATGCTCCAAATCCCCAAAATCAAAAAGAAAAAAATATACCTGTATATCCTTCTCTCTTTTGATTTGGGATCGCTTATGTATATATCGTTATTCAAAAAAAAGAGAAAAATTGAAAAATTGAAAAAAAAGAAAAGAAAAAAAAATAAAAGAAGTTTATAACGATCCCATCTCATACTCTTTCTCTCATTCTTCCCTCTTTTGTTTTATTTTTACTTTTTTGGAGCTTCAAAAGAAATGGGGAATGTACATATTGATTTGTTTATGCCACCACGCTTATGGATAAGCTTGGGGGAGAGGATCCAATGATGTGTGAGAGAGTTACCACTTGACGGTGCATGACAACCTAGGCTAAGTAATTTCTATACTCGGTGAGATTGCTAGAGTTTCACGAAATCCAGAAATCGACACTTAGCATTCATTTCATGAAAACCATGATTTTCTATTCTTACTATTCCATAACGTGTGATATCTCTTATACTCCTTATAGAAAGCATTCAATTGAAAAGTGTGTGATCTATGGTTATGCATACCGCTTTAGATACTTCAGACGATGTTAATCTTAGAATGATTCCATATTTCATGCTATATTGATATTTTGGGGTTTTCTATTTCGAATGCATCAATTATACTGTGATATCGAAATAAAAGTCTTTGACGTGCGTTTTATATTCGATGTATGCTATATGAGTAAGCAAAACCCACGTCCGGAGAAAAATGATCTAGCACACCCCCCTTCTTCGCTTTCTATTCTAGTTTTATTTTTATTTTTATTCTTATTTTCTTATTTTTCCCTCTTTTCCATCATTTTGCCCGTCGGGCTCGCTTTTTACTCATCTTCCTCGAGGACGAGTAAGAGGTAAGCTTGGGGGATTTTGATCGTTCCGTATTTTACACCATTTTTCTGCATGTTTGCATGCCACTTTGATCGCTCATATCGCGTTTTTCACGATTATTCGGCAATATTGCGATGCTTTTCACGATTTCTTGTTTTTGTCGTATTTCAGGAGATATGGAGCGATTCGGAGTGATTTTGAGAACAAGAGGATTTGCACCCACTCCGGAGTGTCACCCAAGGCTCTTTTGAGGGCTATTCGGCGATGGAAGACAAGTAGAAGAAGAAGGAACGTCGTTGGAGCGACGAGGAAGAGAAAAGATGAAGATTGGGCATCTGCAGCATCTCACTCGGCCGAGTGAACCACCCACTCGGCCGAGCAAGAAGACCACTCGGCCGACCAGACCGGACACGCACCAACAGAAGGAAATAGGTGTGCACTCGGCCGAGTAACGATAGTCCACTCGGCCGAACATGGAAATCCCCTCGCCCGAGTGGCATGGGAAATTCCACTTCAAAAGAGGCCGACTTACTGTAAATGTACATGCTTTTGACGATTCCGACTCGGCCGAGCAAGAATTGCCCCTCGGCCGAGTGAGTAAAACCACTCGGTCGAGTCACTCCCGAAGACAAACCCCCAAAAAGTCCTAACTTACTGTAATTTTACAGGGTTTGTCACTCGGACGAGTGACATTTGTCACTCGGCCGAGTGAGCCGCCCCGCCTGCTGCGTAAACTGCGATTTCTGGGCTGCGCAGGGGCATTTTTGTCACGATTGTTTGGGCGATTTTGAGGGGTATTTAAACCCAGTTTTTGCCCTAGTTAGAGAGAACTTTTTGATACTTTTTGCAGCCTTTTTAGAGAGTTTTTTAGGTAATTAGATTTAGGCTTTTTGAGAGATTAGAAAGGGGACTTTTGTTGGATGATATTGGATTCTCATTGGGTTGTCTCCTTTCTTGTCAAAAACTCTATTTTTATTAATAATTTCTCTATTGCAATGAATTGTGTTGATTTTTCTATTGAATTTCTTATGAATTGCATGATGATTAGTGAGTAGTTTTATCGTCTTAGGGCATGGGGATAAACCCTATGAACCCTATTTTTGAATTGTGATGAATTGGTGAAATTCTTGCTAGTTTTGATTAGGGTTAGGTTGGGATTGATAAATTACGGATGGCTAGGGATTCATATCGATTGGGATTTGCAAGAGATTGGGTCCCAATTGATAGGAAACCCTAGAAATTCGATTTAGATTTACGATTGGAATTTTCTAGAATTGGTTTGCAAGAGATTGGACCAAGGCTAAGGTTTTTAATCGTATTTCTATACAAATACCCATTTGCAAGAGATTGGACGGGTAGGAACTATCTCAACCTAGGTCATAGCTCGAGTTTGCACGAGAGTGGGTTCGAGATACGGTTGAACGATGATGTCGATCCTAATGCTAGCGGCTTAGGTTAGGGTTTACAAGAGATTGGGCCCTAACCTAGGTTTGCTATAGACCGGTAATAGCGCGAGAGCGTGAGCTTGGTTCCACATTTAGTTGCGACTAGTTCACCTAAAATTCAAGTCTAGCAATGACGTAACCTACGAATCACAACGATGAGATACGGTTCGTAGCGGGGATTCCATATCCTTAGGCGCTTTATTTCATTGATATTTCTATCGAGATACGAACGATTGTGACAGTTTTACCTCAAATTATTCATGACCATTTGATAGCTAGGTGATTAGAACGAGACACCGTCATTGTTCCTCCCTGAGTTCGATACCCGCTCGCCACTACGCCGTGCGCTTGCGGTAAGACTACGAGTCGCTTGTCCCGGTTGCGTGCGTATACCGGGGCATCGATCATTGGTGATATATTGAGTCAAAAGGGACTCAACCGGAGAGATGGCACTCTGCTGGCCAAATTGTTGCTGCTGCTGAATGGGCTGCTGATTCCTTGGAGCATATTGCTGATATTATTGTGGAGGCTGCTGCTGCTGAAACTGTTGCGGTTGTTGTCTGGGCGGCTGATATATCTGTTGTTGCTGCTGCTGAGACGTTGGATATACTAGCTGCTGCTGCTGCTGCTGCTGATACGGTGTCCGGTAGCTAAGGTTTGGGTGGTTTCGGTTGTACGGAGAATAGGCCGGATTGGAGTTGGTTCATGGTGGAAAAGGCGAATTCCCCGTAGGATTGTAAAATAACGCGCTCGCCTGGTCCACCGGGGGTGAAATTTCACCTCCCTCGAAATCCCCCATGACTTCGGATTCCACCGCAGTAATCTGTTGTGCTCCAGCGCCACCAGTGCCTACCATCAAAGCAGAGATCTGGGTCGACAGTAAGTCAAACTTGCTGGATAATCGGTCGACGTCCTCAACCCTATGGATTCCCCCAGATCTTGGTACTGCACGCTCGTCGCACCACCGCTCATTGATTGATGCCATGTTTTCCAGAATCTGTCCGGCATCTTCTTCACTTCGGGACATGAAGGACTATCCAGCCACCGCATCCATCGAGGATTTTAAATCGTCCCTCAACCCATTATAGAGCAGATTTATGATCTGCCACTTGGGGAGCTCATGGTGGGGACATCTCCGCTGCATTTCCTTGTATCTGGTCCAGGCTTCATGCAGAGACTCGTGGCTGGCCTGGGAGAAGGAGGGGATCTCACTCCTCATCTTCATGGTCTTCCCCGGAGGAAAGAACTTCGTCAGAAAAGCATTTGAAAGCTTCTCCCAGGTGTTGAATGTATTCAGGTCCTTTCCCCTAAGCCACAGCTTGGCCTTATCCCGCAGAGAGAAGGGAAATAGCTTCAGACGGATCGCCTCAGTTGTGACACCATTTATCCAGAAGGTGTCACATTTCTCCAAGAAGGAGTCCAAATGTTCGATGGGGCTCTCCATGGGTGCCCCCGAGAATTGATCCTGATGGATCCACGTCACCAAAGACGGCTTAAGCTCGAAGCTTTGCACCGTAATAGTAGGAGGACGGATGGCGGAGGTGGACTCGATGGATGGCATCGAGTACTCCAGCAGGGACTTGTGAGGTGGGGTGTTCTCCTCCATGGTTTTCGGCTCTTCTCTTCTTCGCTTCTCTGTGGCAAGACGCCTTAGGGTGGCGTTTATCTCCGGATCAACGGGAATCAAGTCGTCGAGACTTCTTGAACTCCTGCGCATTATAAACAACAAACACCCGTGAAGCGAAAAGTGGAAAGGATACAGATGAAATAGAAAATAAAAATAAGAAAATAAAATAGAAATGGAAAAAAAAGAATGCGAAAATTATCGCGAGATAGATATGTGAGCTAGACTCAAGGGTTCATAAAATCCTAAAATAACAAGCACGTTGCCTCCCCGGCAACGGCGCCATAAAGCTTGACGTCCCCCGTGTTTGCGTGCATGCAAGTGTGCAATATGTAATAGGGGGCATGAGATTTAAATATTTATAACCGCAAGCGCACGGTGTTGTAGTGTGGCTTGGGGGTCGAACTCAGGGAGGCGTGGTTGTGCTTGTGTCAAGAATGATCGGATTCACCCCGTGGGCGAGCTATCCCAAATCGGATGATGGGTTGTCACAGAAAATAGAATGCGAGGGATAAACAATATAAAGGGAAAACCCGGGACTTCAGTTTCCACCCTATCGTGCGATTCTTGCCATACGGCCTACTGGTAGCATATCGATCGGAATTAGGATCTAATGGTGAGACGTTGCCTCTAAGAGTGGTACCAGTGTCCCATGGGCCCGATATTCCGGTCGGTGCCCATGATGATACGCCGGACTTCCCGGGTTCGGTCAGTGGGCATTCCCATGTCCATTAACACTGACCGACTCCGGGAGCACTAAGCTCGCAACAATTACTCCCAACATCTCATCCTGCCGCTCCCGCGCGCTAGGATTTGATGTCTACGCTAAGGGCGTGAGCTATGGATAGGGAGTCAACCGCCAAGTTTATTCCCCCTTGGCCCAACGGTCAAAGGCGGTCTTTTTTCCGCCGATGACAATAAAACACCCCGCGTAACCGGTAGATTCCTAATCCCTATCGATTGCCTAGTCCTATGGACACATCGGGGAGAACCCACGAAGGGTTTCCACCAAAATCCTAGATTTGGGAACTACTCACACATATTTACTAAAAAGCGATCTAAATCAAAATCGACCGTTAAAAACATGATCAAGCGATTGAAAAGCAGTAAGAGCAATGCAAATAATACTATATTAAAGTTTGGTCAAGATCGAAAAACTTACAAATAAGTAGAAAATTACAGTCGTCAAGAGAGAGAGAAAACTGTAAAAAATAACAACTCTCGTTTCTGGAAAACCTAAGGGTCCTATATAAAGAATACGATATCACCCGATCGGTTGAAAAGTCAACCGATCGGGTGACCTGCATCGTTCTTCGGCAGCTCAGCATGGGACTTCACCCGGTCATACGGCACGGTCGGTTAAGGGTTAAAGCTGACCGGTTGGATCTTCGTGCCGTCGGGTGAACCGGTCGGTTGAGCTCTCCATGTATTGGCTTCGGAGAATTGGCTACAGATGAAGCGATCGGGTGAATGTCACCCGATCGGTTGGCATTCAGCATCAAATTCCAGAGAGTTAGGACGTCTGAACCGGTCTCTGAACCGACCGGTTGACTTTCTGCCCGCTCCAGCTTGTGTCCAGGTGGTGCACACGTGCATCACCCGATAGGTTGGAAGTGACCAATCGGTCGGGTGAGGGGCTGAAAGATGCTATCTTCGTCGTTTGACCCCCTGGATCACGTGTGACTCCTCTCGTTGCTCCGGGGACTCATGATATCTTCGTTATATGTCCCCTACGTCGGTAAACTCCTGCAAAATACAAAAAACACGAAAAAGTGAAAGAAACTAGAAAACACGAGAAAACGAATACAAGACGGCGAAAACTAGCGGAAAAACACAAAAGAAGACGTGCGTGAATATATGAAATATAAACGCACGTCACAGTGCAGCGCCTGCAGCGCACCACTGGACCAGAGATATGTAGCTTTTGCGCTATCTCCAAGGGTCGAGGAAAAATCCTCCATGTTAAATGTATTTGCATATATAGATTACAGATCATCGCGATGAATAGTATAAAAGGGACGTCCACCTCCTGAAGATCTACACAGAATCCTCCCATGTCTACATCCTTCTACCATCCCAAGAAACTCATCACCCAAGGAGCAGTTGAAGAACATACAAACCCAGGTCCTGATGTACCATTGCAGACAATGACGATTGAGACGTGGAGCTGTCTACCAAGTTCGCAGCGCTCTTTCAGTTTTAGCTACTGCCCTATTTGAGTGAAACTTGTATAGATGAGTGATGCTTGTACTTTACTTTTGCTTTCGGAATGTTGTAGATGAGATGGATGTATAGACACATAGGAGATAAATGTATAGATATATAGGATATCTGCAAGCATGAAGCTTGATCAGCTAAGGGGGAGTCAACTGTAGAGTTGTACTCTTTTTCCTTGGCTAGTGGTTTTTTCCACAGGGTTTTCCATAGTCAAGGTTTTAATGAGGCAACCACATTGACACTGGATCCAGAAGTATTCACCCCTCGACACATCCCCAAATCAGGGGAAGTTATGGAGTGCTGTACTCTTTTCCCTTCACTATCGGTTTTTTTCCACAGGGTTTTCCATAGCTAAGGGTTTTTAATGAGGCAGTTACCCTTAACTTGGATCTAGAAGTATCCACCCTTTAAGATACTCATTAGTACTAATGAATCATTCAGTATTCATAAGTCGAGTATACCACGTTGGTTGGATAAGGGGAAGTGTTATGAATAGGACCCATTGGGCCTATTGGGTATCCACCCACATGAGTAACCATTATGAATACGATATAAAAGAGGCTAGGGGTTTCCTAGCCTCAACCTTCTCCAAACATGTTTCTCGTTCACAACAATATCATATTTAAAACAAATCAATTTTATTTTTAAAACACCTTCTTTTTAAACTTTTCCCTAATTAATTCTATTAA
The DNA here is from genome assembly GCA_030789695.1 of Scilla litardierei. Lineage (NCBI taxonomy): Eukaryota > Viridiplantae > Streptophyta > Magnoliopsida > Asparagales > Asparagaceae > Scilla > Scilla litardierei. The sequence continues at coordinate 53,823,585 of CM061137.1, forward strand.
ACCTATAAAAACACTTTCCTTTTCTTTCTCCTTCAAATCCTTCCTAATTTCTCCTAACCTTAATCACCAGGACAACTCATGCACCCCCTATTTTCTATTTCTTTTTCTGTAAATTACAAACCCTAGCCTGCTACCTCCCCTACAAAAAAACCTAGCCTAGCCTAAAGAAATAACCCCTTAGCCCAACTTCGTTCAACATGCTCTCTTCCTTCTGTAAAAAAACCCCCTCCCCGGACACTCGCCCGATGCCCAGGCAACGTCCGGTGCCTCCTCCCCTTTCCGACCAGTCCCCACCGACGACCGGCGCCCTTCTTCCCTCGCTGCGCCTCCACCCTGAGCTCCAAGTTCCATCGCACCCCGCCTCGACTTCTCATCTGCAAAGAACGCCGCCAGCCCCTCTCTCCGGCAGCGATCCCAAACAAACCCAACCCCTCATTCCCGTTGACCCCAGACTCGTCCACCACTCATCCTCAGGCCATCGTCACCGCATCTCAAAGCCCGACACCGCTGCTCACGCCGACGTCTCCCCCTTCCTCTCCCTTCAACGCCTCACCCAACGCCCTCGACTCTCCTCTGTTTTCGTCTCGAAACAGGGCAGGCCCGACCCCACTTTCACCGCGCAACCACTGACCAACCCTGCTGACGTGCGTTTATATTTCATATATTTACGCACGTTTTATTCCGTGTTTTTCCGTATTTTACCGCCGTCTTATATTTGTTTTCTCGTGTTTTCTTGTTTTCTTTCACTTTTCCGTGTTTTCCGTATTTTGCAGGAGTTTACTGGCATAAGGGACATAAAACGACGATATCGCAAGTCCCCGGAGCAACGAGAGGAGTCACGCATGATCCAGGGGGTCAAACGACGATGATATCATCTTCAGCCCCTCACCTGGTCGGTTGGTCATCTTCAACCGATCGGGTGATGCACCCGTGCACCACCCGGACGCAGCTTGGAGCTCACAAGAAGTCACCCGGTCGGTTCAGCGACCGGGTTAAAAGCCCAAACTCTCTGGAATTCGAAGCTGATTGCCAACCGATCGGGTGACCTTCACCCGATCGATTCACCTGTAGCTGAATCTCAAAAGCCAACATACAAAGATCCAACCGGTCTCCTCACCCGGTCGGCACCGAGATCCAACCGGTCACATCCATGCTTCAACCAACCGGTTCATCCTGACTGGGTGAAGTCCCCAATATCGCTACCAAAGTTTGAAGCAGGTCACCCGATCGGTTGACTTGTCAACCGATCGGGTGATATCAATTTCTATATATAGAACCCTAGGGTTTCCAGAAACGGGAGTTGGTTATTTTTTACTGTTTTCTTCATTTTGTGACGGCTATAATTTCCCAGTTTTTGTAAGTTTTCAGATCTTTATGAAACTTTAGTATTATCTTAATTGCTTTACTACCATTGCATTTATATTGTCGGATCATGATTTTTACGGTCGATTTCTGTTTAGATCGCTTTTTCCTAAATATGTGTGAGTAGTTCCCGAATCTGGGATTTTGGCGGAAACCCCTTCGTGGGTTCTCCCCGATGCATCCATAGGGTTAGGAAATCGATAGGGATTAGGAATCTAACGGTTACACGGGGTGTTTTATTGTCATCGGCGGGAAAAAGACCGCCTTTGACCGTCGGGCCAAGGGGGAATAAACTTGGCGGTTGAGTCCCTAGCCATAGCTCATGCCCTTAGCGTAGACGTCTAATCCTAGCACGCGGGAGCGGCAGGATGAGATGTTGGGAGTTATCGTTGCAAGCTTAGTGCTCCCGGAGTCGATCAGTGTTAATGGACACGTGAGTGCCCACTGATCGAACCCGGGAAGTCCGGCGTATCATCCTGGGCACCGACCATAATATCGGGCCCATGGGAGCTGGTATCACTCTTAGAGGCAACGTCTCACCATTAGACCCTAATTCCGATCGCTATCCTACCAGTAAGCCGTATTGACGAGAATCGCATGATAGGGTTGAAACCAAAGTCCCGGGTTTTTCCTTTATATTGTCTATACCTTGCATTCCATTTACCTTGACAACCATTTACCCGATCCGGGCTAGCTTGTCCATGGGGTGAATTTGATCCTCTTTGACACAAGCACATCCACGCCTCCCTGAGTTCGACCCCCACGCCACACTACAACACCGTGCGCTTGCGGTTACAAATATTTAATTATCACGCCCCCGATCTTATCGTTGCACACATCGAGAACATGCAATAGCAAAACTGGGGGGCGTCAAGCTTTATGGCGCCATTGCCGGGGAGGCAACGTGCTTGTAATTTTAGGATTTTATGAACCCTAGTGTCTAGTTCTCATCCCTACCTCGCGATAATTTTCGCATTCTTGTTTTTCCTTTTTATTTTCTTCTTTTTATTTTTATTTCTTATCTTATCTGTTTCTTTCCCACTTTTTGCTTCACGGGTGTTTGTTGTTTTTCATGCGCAGGAGTTCAAGAAGTCTCAACGACTTGATCCCCGTTGATCCAGAGATAAACGCCACCCTAAGGCGTTTGGCCGCCGAGAAGCGAAGAAGAGAGGATCCTGAAGCCATGGGGGAGAACACCCCGCCTCACAAGTCCCTGCTGGAGTACTCGATGCCTTCCATCGAGTCCACCTCCACCATCCGTCCTCCAGCTATTACGGCCCAAAGCTTCGAGCTTAAGCCATCTTTGGTGACGTGGATCCAGCAGGATCAATTTTCAGGTGCACCCATGGAGAGCCCAATTGAGCATTTAGACTCCTTCTTAGAGAAATGTGACACCTTCTGGATAAACGGTGTCACAACTGAGGCGATCTGACTGAAGCTGTTCCCCTTCTCCTTGCGAGATAAGGCCAAGCTGTAGGTTAGGGGGAAGGACCCGAATACATTCAACACCTGGGAGAAGCTCTCAAATGCTTTCCTGACAAAGTTCTTTCCCTTGGGGAAGACCATGAAGCTGAGGAGTGAGATCTCCTCCTTCTCCCAGGCCAGTCACGAGTCCTTGCATGAAGCTTGGACGAGATACAAGGAGATGCTGAGAAGATGTCCCCACCATGAGCTCCCCAAGTGGCAGATCATAAATCTGTTCTATAATGGGTTGAGGGATGATTTATAATCTTCCATCGATGCCGCGGCTGGAGGGTCCTTTATGTCGAGAAGCGAAGAAGATGCCGGACAGATTCTAGAAAACATGGCATCCAACAATGAGCGGTGGTGTGACGAGAGAGCCACACCTAGATCTAGGGGCATACACAGGGTTGAGGACGTCGACAAATTGTCAAGCAAGTTTGACTTGCTGTCGACCCAGATCTCCGCATTGATGGTAGGCGTCGGTAGCTCCGGTTCACAACAGATTGCTGCAGTGGAATCCGAAGTTTTTGGAGAGTTCGACGGTGGTGACATCTTACCACCATTGGATCAGGTGAGCACGCTATTTTACAATCCTACAGGGAATGCGCCTTTTCCACCACAAACCAACTCCAACCCGGCCTACTCTCCAAACAACCGGAATCATCCAAACCTTAGCTACCGAGCGCCTTATCAACAGCAGACTCAACAACAACAGCAGATATATCAGCCGGCTAGACCTCAGCAGCAGTTTCAGCAGCAGCAATTTCAGCAGCAACAACCACCACAACAATACCAACAGTATGCTCCTAGGAATCAGCATCCCACCCAGCAGCAATATGGCCAGCAGAGGGACATCTCTCCGGTTGAGTCCCTCTTGACTCAATACATCTCCAACCAGGAGAAGATCAATCTGAAGCTGGAGATTGGACAGAGAGTCCTCACTGATCAGGTGACCCAGCTGGGGTTGCAAGTGGAAAATCTTCAGAGGCCGTAGAATCTACTACCGCCACAGCCTGAGGTGAACCCGAAGGGGGTAAATCGGACCTTGGCACTCACACATGAGCATGAGAATGTGTCCGCCATCATTTTTGAGGAGCGGAACACAAATTCCTACTAGAGTGCCACCCAGGGAACCAGAAGCACCACTGGCCGTTGAGCAGCCAATTGAAAAAGCTAATGACGACGGTGCCCGTCGCCAAAGATTGTGACTCCAGAGAGTGACCCCCAAGAAGAGAAGAAGAAAGGAGAAGAAGGGAATTTGAGGGTATTCAAGCCCGTTGTGCCCTTTCCACAACGTCTGGCCCAAGCGAAAATCGACGAGAAGTATGGCAAATTTTTTGCCATAGTCAAGGATTTAAGCCTTCAAATCCCCTTCCTAGAAGCTATTGAGACGATCCCCTCCTATGCAAATTTTTTGAAAGATTTAGTGACAAGGGGATCCAGAAAGGAAAAGGTCGTCCTAACGGTGGAATGCAGCGCTCTCATTCAGAGAACAAATCCGCCGAAGCTTAAAGACCCAGGAAGTGTTTCAATCCCTTGTTCGATTGGGGAAGTACGAATCCAGAGGGCGCTCGTCGATTTAGGAGCGAGCGTTATCTTAATGCCCCTATTGCTGTACAAGAGAATAGGGATGGGATACTTAGAGCCCACCGGCATGACATTACAACTTGCTGACCGTTCGGTCAAGTACCCGGTGGGAGTAGTGGACGATCTCCCCGTCGATGTGAGAGGAGTACAAGTGCCGGTTGATTTTGTGGTGATGGACATTTCGGAAGATAAGCACACCCCTATTATACTTGGACGACCCTTTATGGCAACCTTTGGAGCTTTGATAGACGTGAAGAATGGGAAGCTTTCACTCAATGTCGGCCAAGAAAGAGTCGAATTTGACTTAGGGTTGTCGATGAAGCACCCAAATCCCCCGGACGATCCTAGTATCAGTATGCTGGAGAACGAAGAAGATAGAGCTGTTGAAACAAGTGCCTGGGAAGTACTCTCGAGGAATCCCCCTGACCACTTGGGAGACCTTGGAGACCAAGATGGCTCCCCAAAGTAGGAAGTTGCTGATGAGGCGGTCGCGCGACGTGTGACCCCTCCTGGATTCCCTAAGGCTCCTCCTACGAGGAGAAAGGGGAAGGAGCCCATGGACCTCACCGGTGATGAGGTCCGGATCCTGAAAAAGATGGCGGTAGAGCCAATTTGAATTTGAGGGAGAAGCCCACGGATCCTATCAACAAGGGGAGGGTAGTCGAGCAAGTTCTTTTGTCACCGCCGACTACGACAAAGGGAGATCTGAAGCAATGCCGCACTTCGGGCATCACCCCTATCGTCCGCCTTGAACATCATCAACGGGCGTCGAGCTAAACGACGTTAAACAAAAGCGCTTCATGGGAGGCAACCCATGTTCTAAACTTTTGTTTCCAGTTTTTAGGACTTTTCTTAATTTTATTTTATCTATTTTTATAAATAAATCCAGCCGCAACAACCTCCGTGGTGGAACTTAGGCGATTTGTGGGTTTTTGCAGAAAACAAGGCCCCAACCGATCAGTTGATAACTCAACCGATCGGTTGGGATGTATCAGCTAACGGCCGTGTCTGCCACTAAATGAACCGATCGGGTGAGGAAAGAAGAGACCGGTTGGCAGACCGGGTGACCTGGGGGAAACTCTCGGGAAAATTTCAGAATTCGTCAACCGATCGGGTGACAAGAAGCAAGACCGGTTGAGGGAACGGGTGAGAAACACTAAACTTTCGGGAAAATATGTGGAGCGGCCAACCGATCGGGTGAGTTATCACCCGACCGGTTCGCCTGTAGCGTTTTTTTCAGCTTAAAATTTCGACCTAAAGTCAACCGATCGGGTGACTTCTCACCCGATCGGTTCGACTTAAACCCTATAAATATCCCCCGACCCACCCGTTCACAGCCCCTTGCCCGATCGCTTTCTTCACCGTTGTTTCGCCTTCCAACCTCTCCCAACGGCCGAAAACTACCCTCCCGCTTCCCCCACTCCTCCATTAGCCTCTCTCTCCACCTCCCCCTTCCATCTCTCCATCTCTTTCTCTCTCTCTCTCCCCCATTTCGCATTTTTCTAGCCCTAATCCCCAAATCCACCCCCACTTTCGAATTTTTGCTGAAGAAGAGTGCCGCGGCTCCACACTACTCCCATTGCACGGCATTGGGTCAACTACAAGCGAAGAACTCGAATCTCTGCTGGGTAACTTCGATCCACTTCTCAAATTTCAATTTTTACCCTAGATATTTAATTTGCTTGATTGTTCGTGTGTGTGCACTTCGATAATATTTTACACTCATTTGCATCACTCACACGCACACATGGCCCGGGAAAGAGATAAGGGGAAGGGTATCATGCTGGAGGAGGAACCGTCTCGAAAGAGACGGTAACAAACATGTCCTCCTCCCCACACACATGAACTGACACTAGCCCCTCCCCTACCTATTATCCCCCCTGAGGACCCAATGTTGGGCCCGCATGGGTACCTATTTAGGAACCATGAGCACAAAGACTTTTATCATAGGCTTGATGCTCGGGGGCATCTTTCGACCAAGTTCGCCCACGCCCAATCACTCGTCGACCTCGGTGTCTTCACCGAGGTCGAGACTCTTTTTGCTAACTTAGGTTGGTTGGCCTTCCTGAATGCCTCTGCGGTATCCTACCCGTCACTCACCCTAGAATTTCTTTCCTCACTTGTTTGTGAGTCGGGGTCGACTGTCATTTTCCGGGTGCGTAACAAAACCATCCGTACCAACCTGAATACGATCAATGGTATATTTGGTTTCCCTATTCTAGGGAATGACGCTATCCGACACTATGGATACTCCCCGGAATTTGACGTCGATAACTTTTGGTTCCGCCTCACCATACTCCCCCGCTATCCCCGAGGTAAGGCCAAGGCCTCCTCCATCATCCATCCCATATTTCGTCTGGCCCATAGGATCATATCCTCTGCATTTTTCCCCAGGGATGAGTCAGGCACCGTGACTATCCCTGATCTTTTCATTCTCTGGGCCATGACTTTCCCCTTTGTTCGTGATGATGATGGGATTAGCTTTCGGGCCCCGACTATCCCTGTTCATGCTGGCGATTGGCTTGTTTACAAGCTTCTCGAGATTAGCAGGGCCAGGAAGGGCAAGATCTGTTGTGGGGGCATTATCACTATTATTGCTTCTTACCCCCAGTTTAATATCCATATCCCCCATGGTCTTCCCATTGTCGTAGGACCCTCACGTCTAGATCTTGACGTCCCGCGGCACATTCATATGATTAAGCCCCGCCCCGATGGTCGTTTCAAATTCAATTACGGCCACCCCCTCTCCCCTACACTATTCTCCCCAACACCGCTCGCATGACTGTCGATATCGTGGCGGATTGGACTTTTCCACCCGATCCCGAGTTTCTAGCGGGGTTGCACCTTCCTTTCTTTCCCCCGGACGCATGCAAACCACCTTCCCCTACCGCACACTTAGGCGAGCAGGATATTCCTGCATCCCGGGGAGATATCGGGGCTGGCCTGAGTCACCCTGTTTCTGCTCCTGGCCCTATCCCTTCAGTGGGCCTTTCTCGGGCCACCTTAGGCCTTCTGTCCAGTGCCGGCACGACCACTGCCGCCGGCACTACTTCGACATCACTTCCTGGCACCACATCCGCTTCACATCAGTCTACATCTTTTGTTCGCCATCAGGCCTCGGCTCGTCTCGCTCTCGAGGCCGAGGTCGCTGCTCTCCGTGATCTTACTAGGTCCTCTGCCCCCTCGGACCCATCACCGTCCTCCTTTCTCACTCACCCACGCTTCCTCGCACTTGAGAGGAACGTGGCCGCCATTCTTCGCCTTCTCACTCACCTCCACGGACCACCACCACCCACACCACCACCCTCACCACCAACTTCACCACCTCGACGATCGTCTCCTCCACCCTCCCACACATCCCCACCTCCATCACCTCCCCCGTCACATTCTTCTCCTCCACCATCCCACCCATCCCCACCTCCCCCACCCCACCTAGGAGATCATCCCCCCCTCCCACCTCTATTCCCATCCACGTATCCACTTCCCATCTCACGACCACTTCTGTCGCCCCTCCACCGCCTCCTCCCTCCTCCACCGTCACTGGATATGTGCGCCGCAAGAAATTGCAGGTGCGCTCCAGATCTCTTCCACCGCCATCCACTACCGTCACCATCCCGTCTTCTCTCCCCATTTCTATATCTTCTACCACCGCCTTGATCGCCGTACTTCCGCCACCACCCACCTCCACCGACACTCTACCCATCATTCACACCACCACTGCACCTATTCCCCCACCTCTGTCCCCACTTCTCCGCACAACCCCCGCATCCCCCGACCACCCAGCCACTCCCTCTTCCGAGGAGGGCAAGGACTCGCCTTCTCCTGATTTTTTATTCCACTTTGTTTTTGACCTCCCCCTTGCATATCCATGCACTTTCACGATCATATCTCATTGCTAGCATTGTCATGTCCAGCTTGGGGGAAGTCTATTTTGTTGTGTCGTCGTGTTTTGTCTTCTTTGTGTGTGTGCTTGTTTCATTTGTCGTGTCGTATCATTTTCTTTCTTTCTTTTTCTATTTTTATGTCGTGTGGGTTGATTTTGATTTTTCTTTATTTTCAGTTTCGTATCTGTGTTTTCCATGTTTTTCATTTCTTTTTATGTCAGTGCGTATTCCCCCACATTTTCATTGCACTCCCGTACTCACTCTTATTGCATTGAGGGCAATGCAAGCTTCAGCTTGGGGGAGTCGCACTTTGTGCGTCATTTGAGTCTTTCTTTTTTGTTTTTGTGTCGTTTTCATCGTGTTTTAAATTTTTCTTTTCTTCTTTTTATCTCTTTCTCCTAGAGATGAACCCTATGATGAATTGCCACAAAATCACACACACCTAGCATGGCATCGATAATTACACTCACTAGCCCTAGGATATCGAGTCCCCCCTGCATTTCACGCATCGTGGGTCCACTTAGCTTTTTGTGAGTCGTGTGTCATGCCTAGCTGTTTGGTGTGCTTCTACTTTGTGATTTTACTTTATATACCTGTCCAGGAATGACCCCTAGATTATCATGCTTCGATATGCATAATGCGGTATTTGCTTCTCTTGTCTGTTTCTGTGTGCATGATTATATATATCGTATGCTTCATTTCGCATGTGTCGGGATTCCACAATTAAGGACTAGGATAACCCATTTAGCCCATGCTCTAATTAGCGAGAATAGTTTCCTTTGTCCAAGTGTTTAGATTCCGATTTCTTTTTTGTTTTACTTGGTGCAAATCCCCTCACCATGTACCGTTCTCCCACTTGGGAGAGTACGCATGTGTATAGCCAAAAACCCAAAAATCCAAAAAATAGAGAAAAGAAAAGAAAAACCCAAAAAGAAGAGAAAAGAAAAGAAAGAAAAAATTGTATAACCAAAAATCCAAAAAATATAAAAATACCCAAAACCCAAAAAAAATTCCAGTGTGAATATTTTTTCCTCATTACTGAGAATAAAGGGAAGGCGAGAATTTGCACCGAGTGTTCTTCTCCACATCATCTCAACCCCCATCGTTTTCGAAAACACTTGGCTTAGGAACTTTTTAGCTATTATCTAGGCTTTAGTGTGGTGATTTCCTTAACCCTAGTTGTGGAGTTCCCGACGCATGATATGTTTCGATTCTCTCTCTATTCTCATGCATGCTTGAACTACATATATTCACCGCTTTATTCAATTCGAATCGATATTTGGGTCATTTCCTGGATTTGTGTATATCGAGCTTTATCGCACATCGTAGATAGTGACACCGTCTGCTAGCGCACGGCCACACTCACTCGCGCTTCACCGCGTGGGCCCACGGCACTTGTCTGGACTCGTATTCCTTGGTTTAGTGATGTGATTTGGCGTTTGCTTGATTGGTGTGTCGTTTTTGATTTTGTTGGCCCTGACGGGTGATCTAGGATATAGAGTTTTCTTTTTCTCTCTTTCTCTTTATTTTCCCTCTCCGAGCTCCTACTCTCACTCGTCTTCCTCGAGGACGAGGAAGAGTTCAGCTTGGGGGATTTTGACGTGCGTTTATATTTCATATATTTGCGCACGTTTTCTTCCGTGTTTTTCTGTATTTTATCGCCGTCTTATATTCGTTTTCTCGTGTTTTCTTGTTTTCTTTCACTTTTCCGTGTTTTCCGTATTTTGCAGGAGTTTATTGGCATAAGGGACATAAAACGACGATATCGCAAGTCCCCGGAGCAACGGGAGGAGTCACGCATGATCCAAGGGGTCAAACGACGATGATATCATCTTTCAGCCCCTCGCCCGGTCGGTTGGTCATCTTCAACCGATCGGGTGATGCACGCGTGCACCACCTGGACGCAGCTTGGAGCTCACAAGAAGTCACCCGGTCGGTTCAGTGACCGGGTCAAAAGCCCAAACTCTCTGGAATTCGAAGCTGATTGCCAACCGATCGGGTGACCTTCACCCGATCGGTTCACCTGTAGCTGAATCTCAAAAGCCAAGACACGAAGATCCAACCGGTCTCCTCACCAGGTCGGCACCAAGATCCAACCGGTCACATCCATGCTTCAACCGACCGGTTCATCCTGACCGGGTGAAGTCCTGTATCTCGCTGCCAAAGTTTGAAGCAGGTCACCCGATCGGTTGACTTGTCAACCGATCGGGTGATATCAATTTCTATATATAGAACCCTAGGTTTCCCAGAAACGGGAGTTGGTTATTTTTTACTGTTTTCTTCATTTTGTGACGGCTGTAATTTCCCAGTTTTTGTAAGTTTTCGGATCTTTGTGAAACTTTAGTATTATCTTAATTGCTTTACAACCATTGCATTTCTATTGTCGGATCGTGATTTTTACGGTCGATTTCTATTTAGATCGCTTTTTCCTAAATATGTGTGAGTAGTTCCCGAATCTGGGATTTTGGTGGAAACCCCTTCGTGGGTTCTCCCCGATGCATCCATAGGGTTAGGAAATCGACAGGGATTAGGAATCTAACGGTTACGCGGGGTGTTTTATTGTCATCGGCGGGGAAAAGACCGCCTTTGACCATCGGGCCAAGGGGGAATAAACTTGGCGGTTGACTCCCTAGCCATAGCTCACGTCCTTAGCGTAGACGTCTAATCCTAGCGTGCGGGAGCGGCATGATGAGACGTTGGGAGTTATCGTTGCGAGCTTAGTGCTACCGGAGTCGATCAGTGTTAATGGACACGGGAGTGTCCACTGATCGAACCCGGGAAGTCCGGCGTATCATCCTGGGCATCGACCGGAATATCGGGCCCAAGGGACGCTGGTATCACTCTTAGAGGCAACGTCTCACCATTAGACCCTAATTCCGATCGCTATCATACCCGTAGGCCGTATCGGCGAGAATCACATGATAGGGTGGAAACCAAAGTCCCGGGTTTTTCCTTTATATTGTCTATACCTTGCATTCCATTTACCTTGACAACCATTTACCCGATCTGGGCTAGCTCGCCCATGGGGTGAATTTGATCCTCTTTGACACAAGCACATCCACACCTCCCTGAGTTTGACCCCCAAGCCACACTACAACACCGTGCGCTTGCGGTTACAAATATTTAATTCTCACGCCCCCGATATTATCGTTGCACACATCGAGAACACGCAATAGCAAAACCGGGGGGCGTCACCTGCACCCCGGCAGCCCTATCACCCTTGCCTCACCGCAGCTTCCTCCGTCAGTCCGCCATTCTCCTCACAGTCCCCGACAGGCCATGAACCATCTCCCTGCTTCGACTTCTCTCCGTCCTAGCCTCAGGCGCCACCCCGACGCCAACTCTCCCCATCAAGCACCTTCTTTCGAACTTCTCTCGACCTGGCCATCTCCTACAGCAGACCGCCCCTTCGACCTTCCGTCAGCCCGACGCCTCCCTTCCAAGTCGACCGCGGCTTCCTCCGACGTCCACGAGAAGCCAGACGCCGTCTGCCCTTCACTCGCCATCGCTGTTTCATCTGCAAGGGAACACATAAACTGTGACTAATATTTAAAATGTGAAAAATATTTACTATTATGTGGAACCGTGTATTTTATAAATAATAGCAGTTAGTCGTTTTAGAATTAGTTAGTAATATTAATAATTAATGTAAGTTATTGTATTTCATTTGAGTTGTTGTAATGTTAATTATTTAATGATAGTTAGCATGATTAGTTCTTGCAGGTCAGGACATTAAAAATTTGTACTTGTAAAATACGCCTTGGTATATGTTACTATTGTTGTGAAGGGAAAAGTAGGAAATAGGTGTAGGGGGTTATGAGCCCCTCTACTCTCATATTTATAACTTTCAATGGTGGGCCGGATACCCAATGGGCCTCATGGGCCTATTCATAACACTTCCCCTTATCCAACCAACATTGAATAAGAGGTGGATTCTTCAGGATCCGAGGTAGGATAACTGCCTTGTTAAATAAAGAACAGTTAATCCATAACTTCCCCTGTTTTAGGGATGTGTCTAGGGGTGGATACTTCAGGATCCAGAGTCAACGAGGTTGCCTCGTCAAAACCTTGACTACGGAAAACCCTGTGGGAAAAAACCAGTAGCTAAGGGAAAAGAGTACAACTCTGCAGTTGACTCCCCCTCATCTGACCAAGCTTTAGGCTTACAGATTTCCTATGAATCTATACATCAGTCTCCTATGTATCTATGAGTTCATAGTCCTCTCATCCTGACCCAGTTTACATTTTCTCACTCTCCTCATCCCAATCCCGTATACAAGTTTCTCAAAGATACTAGTAGGCAGGGATTTGGTAGGCAAATCCGCCAAGTTATTACATGATTGGATCTTCTGTACCTCAATCTGCTTTTGTTTCTGAAGGTCGTGCGTCCAGAAGAACTTGGGGGAGATATGCTTTGTCTTGTCGCCTTTGATGTAGCCGTCCTGTAGCTGGGCTATACATGCTGCATTGTCTTCATAGAGAGGAGTAGGTGCAAGTACGCCGGTCATCAGGCCGGTGGAGGTGAGAATATGCTGGATCACAAAGCGTAGCCAGAAACTCTCCTTGTTTGCTTCATGGATCGCTAGAAGTTCTGAGTGAGTGGATGAGACGGTTGTCATGGTCTGCTTTACGGATCTCCAGGATATGGCAGTGCCGCCATAGGTAAACATATATCTAGTCTGAGACTTCTCTGTATGAGGATCGGACCTGTATCCTGCATCAGCATAACCAACTAAACCAGTTGATGCCCCTTTCCTATAGAATAGACCTAAGTCTATGGACCCTTTGAGTTAGCGCAGAAGATGCTTAACTCCGGCCCAGTGCCGCTGTGTAGGTGCAGCACTATATCCGGCTAGTAAGTTGACTGCAAATGCTATGTCAGGGTGAGTGCAGCCAGGTAAAGGAGTGCACCAATAGCACTTAGATAAGGCACTTCAGGGACTAGTACTTCCTCCCCCTCTTCCAGCGGCCGGAAGGGGTCTTTGTGCACATCCAATGATCTGACGACCATTGGGGTGCTGAGGGGGTGGCACTTATCCATCTGAAACTTTTTCAATAAGTTCGATGTGTAAGTTGACTGATGTAACAGGATCCCATCGTTAAGATGTTCTATTTGAAGACCTAAACAGAATTTTGACTTTCTGAGGTCTTTCATCTCGAATGTTTCTGTCAGGCTTCTAGAAATCTCGGCGATCTCTTCAGGAGATCCGATGAGGTTCAAGTCGTCTATATAGACGGCTATAATGACAAATCATATTGCCTTTGCTCTTATGAAGATGCAAGGACAGACTGGGTCATTTGTAAATCCTTGTTTTGCAAGAAAGTCGCTCAGTCTGTTATACCACATCCTTCCGGATTGTTTTAGACCATACAATATCTTTGCAGTTTCACTGAGTAGATGTCATGTTGTCTCTCTTTTAGTGCTGCAGGCAAGGAATAACCGTCAGGCAATCTCATATAGATGTCTCGGTCTAAGTTGCCATATAGGTATGCAGTCACGACGTCCATAAGCTGCATATCTAAATCTTCTTGGGCTATTAAGCCAATGAGGAATCAGAAGGTGATTGCGTCCATGACCGGAGAGTATGTGGCTTCAAAATCCACCCCTGGACGTTGGGTAATACCCTGCGCTACAAGCCTTGCTTTGTAGCGAATGATATCATTCTGTTCATTTTGTTTTCTAACAAATACCCATTTATAACTCACAGGTTTTACACCTTTTGGTGTCTGGACTATAGGTTCGAAGACCTTGCGTTTAGTGAGTGAATCTAATTCCACTCCTATTGCCGCTTTCCACTTTGGCCAATCATCTCTGCTTTGACATTCTGTCATAGAGTGTGGTTCAATATCATCGTCGCAGTACGCGACGTTAATGGCAATATTACACGCAAATGTGTCATATATGGTTGTGCTCTTTCTGTCCCAATACTCCCCAGTTCGTACATAGTGTATCGAAACTTCATTTTCTCCTGGTTTTTCCTCTGTTTAAGAGTTTGGGAGAGATGGGTAGCAAGGCTTATAGTAACATCATGTAGTGGTATTCGTTTACCATTGCCAATGGTCCTACTCTTTCGAGGGACTTGGTCCAGGGATCCCGGTGGTCATCCTCTCTCTTTGAGAGGTCCAACCATTTCTGCTGCAGGCGGATTGCATCCATTTTGCGGTATGTCAATCCTAACTGGAGTGTTAGCAGCAGGGACGTGCGATCTGATAATCTTCTGGTTGTCAGTAAATTTGTCCGGCAAGAGATGGACAGTGTTTTGGATATGGAGAATCTTCAGGACCTCCTCCTCACACTGGCTTGTGGGCGGATCAAAGTGACATAATGTCTTTGTATCCCAAGTGATACAGTCTGAAGCTTCGGGCTTCTTTGTTTGTGAGCCTAGTTTTGGGAATGATGTTTCATCAAATTCACAGTCTTCTAGACGTGCCTTGAAAATGTCCCCCGTAAGGGGTCCTAGGAATCTTATTATGGATGGGGTGTCAACCCCAATATAAATGCCTAGGCGACGTTGTGGACACATCTTTGTCATTTGTGGTGGTGCTATAGGGACGTATACTGCACAACCAAATATTCTCAAGTGTGAGACAATTGATGGGGCTACAAGTGCTAGTTGCATTGGAGAAGATGACTGACCTACAGAAGGTCTTAATTTTATTAAAGATGCAGCATGCAAAATTGCATGACCCCATGCATTCACTGGCAGCTGGGATTGAAGTAATAATGGACGAGCAATCCATTGCAGTCTCTTAATTAGAGATTTTGCTAACCCGTTTTGGATGTGAACATGTGCTACAGGATGTTCGACTTCAATTCCATGTGCTTGGCAATAGTCTAGAAAGACTTGTGATGTAACTCCCCTGCATTGTCCAGACGAAGTTTCTTTATTTGGTAGTCTGGGAAGTGGGCCCGTAACCTGATTATCTGAGCTAAAAGCGTAGACAGTGCAAGGTTTCAGGTGGACAGTAGACACACATGTGACCACTTAGTAGAGGCATCAATCAGGATCATAAAGTACCTGAACGGACCACTTGATGGGTGTATAGGCCCACAAATGTCTTCGTGAATTCTTTCCAGAAAACTTGGAGACTCCAGGTCCACTTTCAGTGGAGAGTGTCTCGTAATCAGTTTTCCCTTGTAACAGGGTGGACATGGGAATTTACCTTTTTGAAGAATCTTCAGGGTCTTCAAGTCTATACCCCTGGAGCTTTTTATGATGTGGTACATCATAACAGATCCAGGGTGTCCCAGTCTACTATGCCAGAGTTGGAATTTTGGTGTTTGGTGGCACTGCAGGTGCTCCGCCATTGATGTTTCTGGAGTTTGTATACTTGTTTGGTAGAGTCCCGAGGGGAGTCACTTGAAACGTTCCACAATGGTTTTTGAACCATTTGTAAGAGACGTTACAAGCAAGTATTCCCTTTCATTTTCCTCGACCGTCTCTAAGTGATATCTGTTTAAACAGATATCTTTAAAGCTTAGGAGGTTTCAACTGGATTTAGGGGAGTATAACGCATTCCTAAGTGTGATTTATGTGTTATCAGGGAGCACTATGATTGCTTCCCCTGATCCATCGATTATTTTAGCTGTTCCTGAGATTGTTCTCAGTTGACCAGAGTAGCTACTTATGCTCGTGAAGTAATCTATGTTTTGAAGGATCGAGTGAGTCGATGCACTGTCCACTAGGCAAATTGATTCCATATCTATATTAAGATAGACATTTAAGCAGTAAATAATATGAAAAAGAAAAGATCTACTTTCATTTAAGGTGCCCAAACAAATGTTCAACATGGAATAAAAGCTAGATTGATGCATAAAAATGGAAGATACATTGATAGCAATTAAAATTGTTCATGGTCCAGAATTAGAGAGTGTCGTCTCCCATGAAATCTTCAAGAGTCCATGAGGTCTCTGGTAACGCTGCGCTCTCTATCAGGTTTGTCTCAGCTCGAGGCTTGAGGCTTGCCTGGTAAAGGTCCTGTAGGTGTTTCTGGGTGCGGCAGATTCTGGACCAGTGGCCCGTCATTCCGCATTTGGAGCACTTATCCTCCCAGTCTTTCTTGGGAGTACCACCTTTGGACATCCACTTTAGCTTCTTTTCCACGAACTTCTGGTTCTAAGGAGGAGCTTGGGGAGTGGCCTTCTTCCGCTTCTTCTGTTCTTTCCATTTCTGGAATTTAGCCTTCTTGTCCATCTTCTTCTTCTGGGAAGAATGGAAGTGTGCCTCTGCAGGAGGTGGCAGTGGAGTGGAGCCAGGAGGGCGCAGGTTGTGAGTGGCAACCAACAAATCTCTGTTCTATTCAGCCATTAGCAGGCATGAAAGCAGATCAGAGTACTTCGTGAACTTCTTCTCATGGTATTGTTGCATAAGGATCATGTCCTTCTCGTGGAAAGACGTGAACGTCTTTTCCAGCAACATTTTCTCAGTCACAGTCTCACCGCACAACTTCAGGCGTGAGGTGATACGAAACAGTGTTGAGTTGTACTCCGCTACGGATTTGTAATCCTGTATGCGGAGGTGAGTCCACTCGTACTGTGCACGGGGGAGTATGACATCCCTCTGATGCATGTACCTCTCCTCAAATGCGTCCCACAGTTCGTAAGGATCCTCGACAGTAAGATACTCGTCCTTCAGGCTCGAGTCTAAATGTTTCCTGATATAGATAATGGCTTTCGCCTTTAGTATATCGGAAACTTCTTATGTCTGAGGTGTTTCTTTGGAAGCATCTTTTTGAGCTGTGGCAGTACTTGTTGTTGCCTTCTCAGTAGGTGTCAAACTGAACCCATGAGATCACAGATTGAACTTCAGGTCCAACTGCCAACTCAAGTAGTTTGACCCATCGGCCTTCAGGACCGAGAAATCGACATTCGCAAGTCTGGCCATTAAATGATCTAGCAATAAAAAGTAGCATGGATTATTAAAATGTAAAAAGTAGACATCCACGCATGTAGTTTTACCATTTTCATAACATGAATTATTAAAGAAAATTAACATCCATGCATGCTTTTTAACATTTTCATAACGTGAATTATTAAATGAAATTAACATTCATGCATGCTTTTTAACAATTTCATAACGTGAATTATTAAATGAAATTAACATCCACGCATGCTTTTTAACATTTTCATAACGTGAATTATTAAATGAAATTAACATCCACGCATTTAATGAAAATAACTTACGGCTATAGGGATCAGCCAGCCGACATCAATAGAGAAAGACAGTCCGAAAGTTACATCAAAAATTGCATGAAAAGTAAATACAACTCGGGAACTTCAAAGAGAAGCCCATATCTTCTTTGTGCATACGCCTTCAGCTCCTTTTTGGTGTCCTCCGGTCTTCTTTTTACATATATTTCCTCACTTACAAATTTCTCTCAAAAAGAAAAAATTGCAGAAAAGAAAAGATGTCGGAAACCTGGCTGATCCCTAAAAACATAGCCTAATCGCACATCCACGCAGATAATATATGAAAAATATACAACTACGTAAATAATCATATCACAGGCATGTAAAGATTAAAGTAATCTAAATAGTGTGTGACGTGCTAAAAAATTATTTTTGAAAAAAAACTTTTTACATTTGATCCATATTTTTAATGTTTTCTTTTCCGCTTTAACCCTTTTTATAAAGTTTAAAATTTCTTTAATTATTTTGGTCTTTTGGTGCCAAAAATAAAAAAGGAAAAATTATTGTGTAAATGGGCTAATTTTCAGGCTTTTTGGGCCATGAAAACAACCCATTAGGGTTAATTGGGCCTCCCCGAAAAATTGGCCCGTTTAGGGCTAAGGTTTCCGAAAAACCCTAGGGGAGCCCGCAGCGCGCCGCCGCGGCGGCGCGCCGCGGCCTTCGCAGCCTGGGGCCACGGCGTCAGGCCGCGGCCTGAGGCCGCGGAGTTTTGTGCTGCTGGTGGCTCTTGTAGAGCGCCGCCTTTCGCCCTTCGTGTGTGCGGGGTATGGATCAAGGTTGAGAGGTGGTAAAAAATTGATTTTTCAGACATTTAGATCTCAAAAAACGATTTTTATTGTTTTTAGACATGCGGATCTAAATAAAAATGTGATTTTTACCGTGTTTTCAAACTTTTTGATCCTAAATCATGCAGATCTACGTGAAACACAAGTTTAGATCTAAAAAGTTTTGATATTTACCTCTAGATTCGACGAGAGAATCTAGACGACGGTTGGTGAAGGATGCCCTTTTCGCTCCCTGTTGAGAAGATTACAATCTTCTTAGACTGAGCGGTTGATGGATCTCCTTCCTCATGCGTCGCCACCTTTTCCAACAAGTGTGATCGTGCTGATAACGTGTTGCGAATGGA
The DNA here is from genome assembly GCA_030789695.1 of Scilla litardierei. Lineage (NCBI taxonomy): Eukaryota > Viridiplantae > Streptophyta > Magnoliopsida > Asparagales > Asparagaceae > Scilla > Scilla litardierei. The sequence goes on from CM061137.1 coordinate 53,842,201, forward strand.
AAAGTAGGGAAATAGGTGTAGGGGGTTAAGAGCCCCTCTACCCTCATATTTATAGCCTTCAATGGTGGGCCGGATACCCAATGGGCCTCATGGGCCTATTCATAACAACTATTAAATACTGATGGGCATGTTAGCATCCCTTGTTAAGGCCTTATTTTAATGTATCAGTAAGTTGATGTTAGTCAGTACGTAAATTATTTAATATGAGAGTTAGTAATATTAAGTTGTTAGTGAGGTTAGTTTATAACAATTTGTTAAATAAGCCGTTAGTATAATTAGTAACTTAGCTAAACGTATATGTTAGTTTATATATTACATCTGATGTTACTTTAACCGTTGGTATTATCCGTCTGTATACCAACCGCACGTAACATGCGTACGTTGTAAGATTAGCAATATTTTATTACCTTACCATTTTGGCTTGATTTGACATCTAATGACGCAGATTTAATACGCCTTTCATCGTGATCACAAGGACCCCGAAAACATGTTCATCAGGCAAGTGCTCATTTTTACTGGTGCTTTTAATTGTTTTTGAGATATTCCGAAAGGCAAGTGTACATTCTTACCGCTGTTTTTGATTGTTTTAAATTGGGATATTCCGATATATAAGTGTGCATTTTTACATATTTTAAAATGTGGTTTCATGTAGTCGTGACAAACTAACTTCATGGGATTACTTCTGTGTTTTGTGAGATAAATATCTGTGTGTGTGCGTGTGTGTGGACCTTTTAATTAAATCAGATTGATGAGATTAAAACATGTGTGTGCGTGTGTGGGGACACCTTAATAAATGCCTTGTAAATTGTAACAGACACAACATAGACTTAGTCACGAACTTGGCATGTTTGGCAAATCATAGAACAAATTGGCCTGTTTTGGCTACTCTGGCTTGTGCCAGCACTATAACTCCTGATGGCTTGGTTGGCCGTATCTGGCTCGTGGTCCAGACAAAGTACACTTGGGGTGGGGTGGGGTTCCTGGGCACTAGACGGTAGTAAACGGGTCGCCTTCGGGGGCACTTGAAGGTGGATTCACTTACTAGCCGTCTAACGACGAGGTCCTTAGTCACGAACTTGCACACGTTATCGAATTGATTGAAATGGATATATGGACGTGTTAACATTTAAACTGCTGTTATTTCCCTTTAATAACAATGCCAAGTTGTCATCTTTAATAGTATTGCCATGCCAGTTACTCTGCACACTACACTTGCTACGTACACTACTCTGTACACCACACTTTGCTATGTTCACTTTACACACTACACCTTGCTATGTTGTTACCTTACACACTACACTTGCCATGCCACTGCTTTGCACACTACGCTTCCATGCTTTAATTATTAAAATCATGTTATGTCATGTTAATGATTTTTGAAAACCTTGTCGAGGGTCTTTTTCTACTAATGTTTTAAATCGTGCCGAGCGACCCTCGCTGACGTATATTTCCTTGTCTTGTGAAATATACGTCAGGTATTAGACAGATTTGCAAAGGAGCAAGCCTAGAGACTGAGCAGGTTGACCAAGGTGCCCAGACGCTGAGATCCGCTGCGGGAGAACAACGACCCTTCGCAATGCAGATAAAATTTAATAATTGTTGTAATCTTATTCAGGTGTAATTCTGGTTGTATCTCTGTTTCTAATGGCCATGCTAGGCCTTATTTGTGTACTTGTAAATCTGGACACCGTTGTGATAATAATGAAATTCCCTTTTGTTCCGAGTTTGTATGCAAGAACCTGCTTACGGTTTACTCACAGACGCTTATTGGGTTGGAGTTTCATCGCTACAGCCCAAGCAGACCCGCTCACGTCCTCGCTACCAAGTATAATGGGAAGCGGGATGTGACAAAAGATGGGGTCGTGTTATTCCCTTGCACGAGTGGGAATTGAGGCTTCAACGATGAAGTCACATCAATAGAGATGCGGCCGCATCGAAAATGGTTACGCAACCATGTCGTCTTTTATCGGGGTCGCGTCGTTCTGCTCTCGTTGCCATAAATTTACGACCACGCCATCTTCATTCATGCAGGCTGCAAAAGTCTCAGATCATTAATCTTGTTCTTCACTCTTTACGTCTTCTGACGTAATTGTTTGGTGGTAATTGACGCGGCCGCGGAGATGTTGTTTCTTGGGTAGTTTGACGCGGCCATGTGGGATATAATGACGCGGACTCCCCAGCTTTGATCCTTTTGCCTCTTTGCGCTAATATATCACCATTTGGTCCCTAATCGACATATATTTCTTGCAAAGCATGTGAGGGACCACAAAAGCAAAGAAGAGACAAAACAGGGAAAATGGGGAGGAATGGAGAATGAAATGGTGTAAAACGTGCATGAAAAAGAGTGGAAAACTATATACATTAAACACTCATCATGAGCATAGGTTTGAATCATGGGGACAAGTCGTTCTTCACTAACAAGTTCGATTAATGAATGAAGAAAATGGTGATAATACAACTACCTCGCTAACGAGGTGATATGAAAATTGGTGGTTAAACTATAATTCTAACCTACGATAACTAGGAGTAGGGATATAGGTATGCGATTAGGTTGGCTAGGAGGAGTGCATGGGTTGTGGATTAATGGGATTAGTAGCAATCAAGAATTGGTTATCTCTTAATTCATTCAATCATTCAGTCTTCCTCTCGGCCCTGAACAAGCAATTGAATCAATTAATAACTAGTACAATGACCCTAGATTAATTAAATCATTCATCCATCCTCTCGGTCGAAGACATACAATTTAATTAACTAAGATTATTGCATTATATTATCATCCATCATGGTTTTATATAACAAGTGCACATTTCCCCTCTCGGGTATTCAATCAAACACCTTCTACCATCAACATCCTTCCTCAAGCAATATCAATAGCACTTCAACATGAAAACACATAGAAGAATAATAAATCTACAATGTGGATCAAGAAAAAATCCAAATCAATAACAAAACCAATCCCAAATCAGATCACAATCCACACAAATTGACACTAATCAATCATATGGAAATTAATGAAATTCGGATACAAAAATCATCCCAAATACAATACAAGTGAATAAGTGCAAGATTACAAGATAAAGGTTTGAAATAACGAAGAATCTCTCCTAAAATGAATCCACCCTCTACCTTGAGCTCATCCTCCAAGTACTACCTACAAGCCATACCCTCAAGCCATAGGAAATCGCAGAAATCGGCCCCCCAAAACGAAGAAAATAGCTGGGGTTCCCAAAAACCCCAAAATAGCTTAAACATAGGCTATCAGACTTGCGGGTTTAGGGTTTGCGGGTCAAAACCTGTGCCTACAGTCACTGCGTGCGCTGCTGCTTTGTGGAATGGGTCGGGTCGGCGCTCGATCGCCCAACCTGCTTTATAATGCACGTCTGTGCTGTAACTTGGCATGGGATTTGGCGGGTCGGATCAGGTTGAATGTCACCCACCGGACCCGCTGATTGACTGCGCCTGCCAATTTGAATCTGTGGCTTACGTGAGGGGCGCGTGAGCCCCGCTGCTAATGAATGTTACAGGCTGGCCAGCTGAGCTGGCCCACATTGGGCTTTTCCTTTTTTTTTCCATTTTGTCTAACTTTATCAGTTGTAAGGAGCGGGCCACGGGCCGCCCACTTTATTTTCTTTTCCTTTTTTTTATTTTTTCTTTTCTAGAAAATATATTTTTGCCTTTTAATTCCCAAATTAGCTCTAAGCTCTATAATATTCAGAGGAAATTCTAGTGAATCCCGAAAAATCCCTTTTCCACCTGCAAAATAAGGGGAGATAAATTAGGCATTAAAAATTGCATTATATGTATAAATAGGCAATATGCTCCAATATTCATCGAAATCACAAATATGCACATATCAAAGCCATTATGAATATGATATATACATAAAATGCCCAGAAATAGGGGTGAAATATGTAATAGTCAACCATAATCACCTAGCTTCTGGAACACATTGAGGTAAATGATGTCGACGAAGCTCTCGTTGTCGATCAGGATGAGACGAACCGTGCAGGTGGCGATCTTCAAGTCGACCAAGATTAGATCATTGTGACGGTGGTGGAGACATCTTGCCTCATCCTCAATAAAGAGTAGGATTTATTGGAGAGCTTCTGTTGTTTCGAGACCAAATCTGCGACGACGACCTCGATGTTGGTAGGGGGATTGTATGCCTATCAGGAGTAGCTCTTCACCGTTGGTTGGAACTTTAGTCTGAGTTGTAGCCCATTATAAAGTTGGGCCCAAAGATTACTTCAACGATGTCGGACATGACCATCAGCTCCTGGGTTCTGAACTCCTGGAGTTTCCCTCTCTGGATAGGCAGTTAATCTGCTCCTGGAGGATCCTACAAACATCTGTGACATAGCCAAACCCTTGTTAAACTTGTAGTACATAGACATGTCTACACCATGTTTTTCTTACAGAGATCAGGGGCCACAAATTCCTTTGGTACTTAAGCTTGAATTTCGAAAGGCGTGGCTGCTAAAGTAGTGATGACCTAAACCTTGGGAGATCGGGATCACCTGTCATTTTCCCATGTGCTTTAGGGGTGGTCAAAACACTCTGAGGTCAGAGATGCTTACTTGGAGGGGCACAATCGTCGTCATCCCTCGTGCGAGGTGGTTCGTGTTGAGTGGCCGACTAACTGCTGGCTTCTTCCACCTCTATATAATTTTGACCTAGCTCACCGTCAGGGTGTAGCTTGCCGACCGATCCTTGCGGAGCTCAAACTTTAGGGTAGACCCGTTGCCGAGTCTGACATGAAGTTCCACGTGGGTAAGGGTGTCCGGGCAAGCCTCAATCGCCATGTAAGCTATGGGAAGTGGGTCAGGAAGGCTTGGTGGGACTTATCAGGTCCCTGCTTAAGAAAAGATAGGGATGCATGATGCATCTTTGGTGCTTTTGGGTGATGAAGTGAGAGAGGATCCGATCAACCCTCTGCAGAGGTTCCTGAACCATTGCCAAGAAAATCCGATAAGGCTGTGTGGGAAGGACCGATAAACGATGCACAGGGCATAGCCTTTCATTTCCAACATTCAGTATATGTTGTCAGGCTAGGTCGTTGGTCCCGGCGTATCTAGGGATTTCATCCGTCAAAGGCATAGAAAAATTCCACATGTAAGGAATGTTGAGGATTTCGAAAGTGAAGGGTGAATCAGAGTGGAGGCTCGTGCCCACCAGAGGGTTTTCTTCTTCCTACCTAAGGAGGTCGATTCGTCATAGCAGGGCAACAATCTAATCAGCTACTAAGGGGGCCCAAGCTTCTTGCCCCATCAGCTCGACTATGTTGCCCAGTTTCCCCACGAGTGGGAACATCTGTCTTTGCATATCGTAGGGGAAGGACTCTTGGGTAGACGTCTGGTGATGGCCTCTAACCTATCTATACGGCATTATTGGCTACCACTCCTATAACTTCTGGTGCTACTGGAGACCTTGGTCTCCATGAAGTCTAGGTCCTTTGCATGCTCCCCGTTGGAAGGAGGTGAGCTATGGTTGGAAATCGTCAAGGGGAATTGGATCTAGACTACGTCATGCAGCGAATTATTCTTCTATATCTCGCAGGAAAGAGCCTCCTGCATCTTCTCAAATTCTACCATGAGAGCCTGGGTGTCAAGTGCCACAAGAGGCTCTAAAGGTTAGCCATCGACAGGACGGTCGCCATCCGGAGACGAACTTCTTGTGTACCGTTGGATTCACTCACTGTAATCTTCTTGGGTCTTGCCATCGAAGACGAAGTCAAAGGGACTTATGGAAATCACCGGTGGGAGCCTATGTAACAAAGAGTTTCCACAAAGCCTTCCTTCTAGCACCAACTGTTGATGCCGAAAATCTCACAGGGCCCAGATTAGGCCACGTGGGTGGGTTTTCATGCAACAAGTTGAGCCTACTCAGGTTGGTTTGATCAGACTATGGGAAAAGTCCTTCGCCACTGCCCGAAAAGGAGAGAGCACATGTCAGAGGAACTGAAGGGTGTGACCCTCTGATTTGACTCCAATGCTTTAGCTAGCATCAAGCGAATGAAGGAGTAGCATGGCTAGAGGTAGCCGCCACTTAAGGGTTCTTAAGAAATGTGGAAACTGGGGTTTAAGATAGTAATTTAAGGTATGAGATTATGAGTACCTAATAGAGAGTGTTTCCACTCAATTTATAGGGTTCAGAGGATAACATGTCCATGTCAGTGAGACCCTGACCGAGGTGGGTCTGCGCCGCCTATCAAAACGATTGCATGTCACTATTTTTTTGGGATGGGCCACAAGGTTCATGTGATAAGACAAGCTATTATGCAAGTGGGGCTGGCCCATTAGTAACGGCTTAGAGGTGATCCACCTACCTGTCATGATTACATGGGCTAATGTTGACAAGCATACGAGTGCTTCGGTCATAAATCATAAGCAGGCCAACCTCGAGGGGTCATCTGCAAAGGGTCACTATTGAGGGGCTAACTTTGCTAGGGTCTCCCTTATGGGGCCGAGCTGCTGAGTAAGGCGGCCTTGTGGGGTCCTCCCTGATTGGACTGAACTGTTGGAGAAGTGCATCAATTACTGTTGCGACTTGCAAGCTAGTCAGCCTCGACCTCGAAGGTCATGTGGTTCTTAAGGGAGCATGTGGCATCTCGTGGGCTCTGTCTGGCCAGATCAGCTCGGCCATACTCCCGGCGGTCCCCGGTTGGGGCATCATCTACATCTAATAAACATGTATTTGAGGATTTTGTCGAGGCATATTAGTATATTGGTATGTTAGCTCCTTATTTTTCCTTGATTAAAATCAAATTGATTGCTTCTGAGCTTTTTTACTGAAGATAGGTAAAATGACTTTCTAGGCATTAAAAGCATCAAGGGTGGAATTTTGATTGCTTACTTTCACCAAATCCTTTTAGTCTTAGATGTGCTCTTTCATTCTTTATGTCCTTATTTTGTTATTGGCACCACCGCTTACCTTAAAAAGGGGTAGCGCCTTTCCAAATGGAGAGCATCTTCGCTTGACTTACAAAAGCATTTTGTACACATCAAGTGAGTAAGAAGTTACGACCATGTTTTTCCCATGCGTATTTGTTGCTATCATATAGAAGACACCATGACTTATTCATGGTAGGTTTGTCGACAGCGTTATTTAAATTTGACTAAGTAGTGTCCAGACCACATATCTTTTTATACTCTCCCGCATCTAGTAGGGATCATACATCTTCATCTATAAGTAGTGTTTAACTTACATTTCAATGATGCTAACAGTGAAAGTGTTAGTATCTCCCAGCTCATTATGAACTTTGGTATATTACCTTTTCTTTTTCTATTTCGTTTTGGTAGAGTTTACACCAATAATTGTTAAGACCTCAGCTTCAAGCATCATCATGCTTATTTATTTTTTGCATTTCTATTAGGTTGCTATATGGTGTTCATTTTTAGGGGAGGCTTTTGCTAGCTATTGGACATCCTTGGCCAAGTTAGTTTCTGGCAGGATTCAAGCAATTTATTATTGATAAGTTTTCTACTAAGGTGTTATCAAGTGAGCTTCTACCAAGTTGCTATGCAGTAACTTTTTACTGGTTTGATGTCTAAAATGCTTGTAGTATGCTACAATATGGCAAATGTTACTGCTGGATGGGCTTCTGCAATGTTGCTTCCTAGCAGCTTATTACAAAGTAGCTATTGGTGGGCTTCTTTTGGTAGGTTTTTGATGGGGGTTGTTTGCTAAAGGAATTTCTCCCAGTGTGTTGATGGATGGGATTCTAGACCAAGTCTTTGATGATACCCTTGCACAACCAACCTTGCCTTATAGATCTCCATCTTTTCATCTGTATTAATCTTATTCTTGAAGATTCCCATGCTTCCAAAGGGGTTTACCCCTAACATCCATCTTTTTTGGAGTGCACAGATTCCATTTCTGATTCCATAGCATCGAGCCATTTCCTAGAGTATCCACTCTGAATGGCTTGTAGGAAATAATGGGATCTTAATCAGCCATGATGATATCCTCAGCACCAACATCTATTAGAAACCCATAGTATATCTCAGGTGATTATGAACGCCTAATAAATCTCCTAAGTGACTGAGAGTCATTAATTGGAGCAAAGGTGCTTGGTTCCGTCTCCTGAATATTTGCAGTTTGTGTTTCTGGACCTCTTCCAATTCTATTACATTGACATCCATCTCGTCATCAAGATATTTCTTCTCCAAGAAGGTGCCATGTCGAGAATTAATAATCTTTTGTTCCTCCAGTTAATTGAAAAGATATCCTTGAGAATTTTTTGGATATCATATAGACTTCCACATAATGGATCTTTTCTCCAATTTACCCGGATTTCGCCTATTACAAATACAATACAACTATATATCTTAACAAACTTAAGATTGAGTTTCTTGCCTCTTCATATCTTATATAGAATTATATGCATGGTTTTAGAAGGAACCATATTAGTATACGCATTGCCACTTTAGAGCATATCACCAGAACAAAAGAGGTGACTCAACATTATGCATTATGGATCACATCATATCTAATAAGGAGTGATTCCTTCTCTCTGACACACTATTACGCTGTGGTGCGTAAGGTGGAGTAACCTGAGAGAGAATTCCATTCTCTTTACGTAAGTAAGGAATTTTAGACTTTAGTATTCTCATTCCTAATCTAATCGAAACGGTTTAATAGATTACCCATCTAGTTTTCTTTTTCATTCTTATACTCTACAAATTTCGCAAAAGCCTCCGACTTGTGTTTCATAAGAACATGTATCCATACCTTTAGAAGTCATCGGTAAAAGTATGAAATGTGAATATACACCTCTTACTTGAGATGACATTGTCACATTCATTAGTATGTACGATCTCACGAGTTTAGTAACTCTTTCCCTTTGTCATACAAAGAGTGTTTTAGACATTTTCCCTCTAAGACGTCATTTTTCAATGTATCAAAACGAATCAAGATCTTATTTTTAAAAATGTTCATAAAATTTTTCTCCAATATAAAATTGTACCCTTCTTTATCCAGTGAAGAGATAGAAACAATATTGCACAACATGTTTGGTATATAAAAACAATTGTGTAAAATCAAATCAGTGCCTTTTGGCAATCTATAGTAAAAATCCCCTGCTGCAACTGCAACAACACTTAATCCAGCCTCACTTTGTAGCATCATCTAATCATCTCTCTATTTTCGAATTTTTCTCAGTCCTTGTAAACTATTACATATATGAGAAAATACTCTGGTATCCAATACCCAAGTAGTAGTAGAAATAGAGAGTATGTTTGGAATGACATACACACCAGAAGATGAGGCATCATTCTGCAAATTCTTCTTCAACGACTCCAAGTAATCCTTACAATTCATCTTTCAATGCCTAAAATTTTGGTACAAGAAGTATTCATCTTTTGCAATTTTAATGTTTCTTAGCCAGTCTTCATAATTAGGTCTAGTAATTTTTTTTCTTATTAAGGATAAGTTTAAGGCCAGCCAACATGGTGTAAATGATACAGTTTAAAAGAGTTATGATAATGTGATAAGCTATTCTTAAATAATTAGATTGGTTTTAATCTAATTATTTTCTGCCACTAATTTTAGCAAATATCTTTAACCCAAGAAAGATAGAGGAAAATTAGTAATTTAATTTAATCGCGGGAATTGAGATCCTACTATCATGAGATTGATAATCTGGACCTTTGCATATAATTTATCTCATTTCATGAAAGATATATAAACTCTTTGGCAATTACAACTCATTGTAATTCTCAATTGTGGTTTTTGCACCTAATTCCTTTATAACCTTGTCCTCCACCAACAATTTATAAATTATTAGTCAAGTCATTTCATGTACATTTCTTCAGTTAGGGACATACATATATACCACTGACCTCTGTCAATAAGGACATATGCTACTCATAAGCAATCATAAAGTTTATACGTATTTTTCACAATATTATATGAATTTTTATCAACTTCATCTAAATTCTTCTGAACCCAAATCATATCATCAAACAATTTAAATTTAATACGATGGTCATTATATGCAATGGCTCTACCATTCTTGTTGCATGTAGATTTCTTATATAAGAAAGCATAATTATTTGTAATATGATTAGCATGCAAACTACTTTTAACATGACTAGCTCTAGCAACAATTCTCGATGAAGGAATAATTCTTACACTAGCTTACTCTTAAAATTATTAAGATTAATAACTAATTCTTCATGCTTCAGCGTACTCACAGAAATATCATTAGCAAGCAAATCTATTTGTGTATTAAAATTATTGCATACATTCAATTTAGAAAGAGAGGTAGCATGTTCATTCTTTAAACAATTATGATTGTGTAATAAAGTATAATGATCAATCTTTAACTTTTCATCATGAAGCAAATTACCATGATTATTTTCTAAAATTTTATGATTTTTCTTCAATTTAGAATGCTTACTTAAAAGTTTTTCATGCTTCTTATTTAACAATTGAAAAGCTACTTCTAGTTGGCTATCATCATCACTATATGAGGAGTCAGAATCTAAATCTGAGTTAGAAGTTACCTTTGCATGACCCATGAAGCAATAGTCCATACGTTCATCAACTTTTTCTTCCACTTCCTCAACTTCATCCCATATACCTGCAAGAGCTTCCTCAATACTTTCTTTCGATTATGTTCATTCTCAAGTATGCATTACTTGGTTCGAGGTGTTTACTCTAAAAACTCTATCAAAAACAACTTTATTGATAAAATTTATTATCAAATTCATTAATTTTCCATTGAGTGTTGCTTCTAATTCCTCCTTTCTCCGTTGTGATAGAGGTGTAATGGGTTTTTTGTATGTTCTCTCCAAGAATCCTCAAATAGCTATAGTCGATGGATTGAATGAAAGCCATCAACTTCTTTTTCTAGGAGGAGTAATTTGTACCATAAAGATTAGTGGAATCAAGTAGTTATGGAGGTCACCTCATTATTGATGTCATATGGATAACCTCGCTCTAATAACACTTGTTGGGATCCCTGTAGATGGCAAATAAACAGTAAAGGGGGATGAATAGTGTAATCCAAATAAAAACTTTAACTTCAAATTTTGCACCCTTTAAGTCTACCTAAGAAAGCAAATAGTGTTACCCATCTTGATTCTTAATCAACAAATTCAAATATTTACAAGTAAGAAATAGCAACAGAAATGTAAACCAATATGTAAATAAGTAGATAGAGGCAAAGAGACAAAGTAAGTAATGCCCCAACTCCAGAGGCTAGTCCAATCCCAAGCTACGCTTGTAGTTCCACTAATCACATTTCCAAGGAGTTGATTACACTTGCCTCACAACCTGAGGGCTTTCCCTTGTCTCCCTTCAAGTGGACATTTTCAACCACCTTGTCAACACAAGGATTTTCCAAACTACTGCACCAAGTGTGGATTTTCCAACCAATTCACCTCTTTAATAAGAGGACCTCAACAACCCAAGATTTTACCAGACACCTTACCACCACACCCTTGTGTGATTTTTACAAGTCAACCTCTCAAAGTGAGGATATCCAAACACCAGGCAATATAATAAAATCTTACCACCTCTCTATAAAGGATTTTACAAACATTGCTTTGGTAGAGATTTATAATTTTCCTATAGCTAAGAATTGAAGCTTTAAAGTGTATTTAGTTTCTATGGGAAACCAAAGTTTTGATCTCAAGTAAATTAATCTGAAAGCTTGATGAGATCAGAAATTTTAAGGCCATGAAATATATAGAACTTTGAAAACAATTTGGCCAAGATGAAATCTTGCTTTATGTTGTGAATGGAAATACCAGAGTCAGTTAGGATTGCAGGTATCTTTGAGATACGCCCATATCTATGTATCTTATCTTCATACTCTCATATCATGCCTATAAATAAAGGGCTGGGGTTCCTCCCCAGTAGTTGATTCATAACACGTTATCAGCACGAGCCTCTAAAAATTCCACAAATATCGATCATTGCGAAGGCGAAGGGAGACAGGAGATCCACGCACGCGGTGCAAGGCTTCATCAAACGAGCGTCGTCATCCATGTATGCTTCATTCAACCGTCGCTATATCCGGAGGCCGGATATAGAGGTAAATCCCGCTAAAAACATCGTTTTAGCATACGTATGATAGATCTACCCATAGATATCGCAAGGTCGATATGGAAATTGCTAATCGCCTATAACAGATGAACTTCATCGTCCAAAAATCATATTTTTAATATGATTTCCCATGCGTAATTTGTATAATATGGGTTTACCCTACCTAGGCATTGCCACCGGTCGCCACCCTGCACGTAGGGCGTCGGGCGACTGCCGTATCACCGCCGTATCACCGCCGCCCTTAAGGCGCTGCGCTCCCCGCCCCTTGCTTGAAGTGCGGGGGGGGCTGCTGCTACGCCACCGCCCCCCGCCTGAAGCGGGGCACTACCGCCGCCCCCCCCCCCCGCCCCTCCCCCCCCGCCTGAATCGGGGGGCTGCTACCGCGCTCCCCGCCCCCCGAAGCGGGGGGGCTGCCTTCCCGCCGCCGTCCCCCCCGACCGAAGCGAGGGGCTGCCATCGTGCCGCCGTCGCGTCGCCGTCCCCCCCGAAGCAGGGGGCTGCCACCGCTCCCGCCTAAAGCGGGGGGCTACCGATCCCCCCAGGGGGCGTCGCCGTTGTTCCCCCTCGAATGGGGGCTGGTGTTCGTTTCCACTAGATCGCCCCCAGTGGGCGCCGCCGTTGTTCCCCCTCGAAGGGGGGCCAGCGCTTGGCGCCGTCACTCTTCCAGCAGCAACCGATGGCGGCGACAAACCCTTGCCGTCGCCGCCCTGTAACCGACAAACCTTAATGGGCCTGAAGACCATACACTATATACATATGTATATATATATACATACTAGTCATAACCCGTGCCCGTAGGGCACGGTTCATTTAAGATATCCCCATCAAAATCTTAGTCCATCCCCAAATTTAGCTTATCCCATGGAATTTAGTTCATCCCAAAAATCTTAGTTCATCCCAAATTTTCGTACCCTCCAAATTTAATTCCACTCCAAAATTTTAGGGTTTTCCCCGCTAAATTTTCACATCTAAAAATTTTAGTTTCTCCCAAAATTTAGTTTCCCAAGATAATTTAGTTCACCTCAAAAAATTTAGTTCACCCCAAAAATTAATTTCCTTCAAATTTAGTTCCCCCAAAAGTTCCATCCAGACATAATTCTTCCCATAATTTTCACATGCACATATTTTTTATATTTATTTTTCATTTGCTTTCAAAAAATTTGAAATTCTTCAAAAAAAATACAATTCAATTTGTTTCCAAAATAATGTAATATATATAAGACATAGTAGCCTTCACAATATGAACAATGCAATTGCATAATGTAGCAGAGAACATGATAGTAAAATAAAGATGTCGTGTAGTAAAATAAAGGTGTCATTAACTCGTAAGCAAAAAAGAAAAGGATGACATAATTTAGGGATCATCCATGCTTGAGTCAAATAATTATATGATGTGTAAGCTCAGCATTATCTTCTCTCCAATAAAAGTTACTCTAAAATTTCAACTACATTAACGAAGTGCAAGCAAAGGAGATTAATTACACATTTTATTAGCAACATCAATAAGGATAATCACTAACCTACAAAATCTAGAAGAACTTGCCTCATGCGAAAGCAATGAAAGTTCAAAATCATCATCATTGATTCTAATACACCAGCCATCAAATTGAGACAACACAATAAACACATTGTGACAGTAAATTGTAAAAAACTGCACCTTTATGAAATTAATCAAAATATAGGAGCACTCTAGCATTGCCCATTTCATGATTCACCTCATTCCACTTAAATGAAGACCCAAATCATCAAACCAAGCAAATGACTTCAAAAACTTAAGGAACCCTTACATGTACAACACATTTTTAGTAATAATGTCAAGAAGCTAAACCATTGAAGCATTCTGTAGAACAAAAGAGCCCAAGAAAAGACAAATAAGCACATCAAACAAAAGAGCCCAAGCTAAATCCATTTTAACATTATCCTTCTCTAATAAACACATCAAAGTTAGCAAGGTGACAGTAAGACATGCCATCCTCGTAACTACTTCAGCTATTTGACATCCTCCTTGAATAGACAAATAACCACTCACTAAATCTCAAGCCAAGTAAACATAATGCAGCACAAATCATTGGACCCCATGATAATTTTCATACATACATATTAACTAACTAAAATTATAGCCCAAAGCTTCATAATTTTCGAGAACTGAAGTTCTTATTGATCTTATTCCATATCTAACTCAATCATAGACATGAAGGTGCTTTAATTTCACTATTATACAATATCAAGGTGTAAAACATAAACTTACAATCATTTTATTACTGAACAGTAACTAAGATAAAGCTGAAGTGGTTTTGTGCACAGAGTATCTGTAAGCAGTGACCTTCATTTTTATTGAGCTGGTGTTATCAATCACCAACACCATTTTTCCTGCTTCACTTAAGGTGAACGCATTGCGCACCGACTCTTCAACACTTGCACGAATTCTTCTGCTATTTTTTGACTGCAATCATGTAGCTCTTTCCACCACTGGGAACATACTCAGCACTGTAATCCAATTCCCATCCCCCACAGCAATGTCACATGGAATTAGAGATGAAGAATTTGATTAAAACCTCAAGAATTTGATAGAGCTTCCACTAACCAAATTCCATAGACATGCACACTGTGTCAAATAAAAGAAAGGCATCCATCATGCAACTACATTTTGAAGGATACCCATCAAAATACAATTTGCATGATACCTATCGCTTTCAATTTACCAAATTTCTACAAAAAATTATATATGCAATATTACCTACAAAATATTAGATGAAATAAAAGGCTGCATGTCTATTACATCTAAAATGTTTCACGTTTAGTCTTAAAACACTAAATAACCCATCACAAAGCATTTTGGAAGAAACCCCATCATCCCAACCAATATAATTTCGCAAATAACATCTCATAGAAAAATTATGCCAAACACCTAGCCTACAAACTGTGTTACATACATCAAACAAAAAGGCCGTCAATATGCAGTTTTGAAAGCTATTCATCATTCCACTTCACAGAATTCTTAGCACCTAATTTCATGAATTACATCTAATAAAAATGTTATGTCAAATTATATATAACTCGTTTGGAAACTGCAATGCACCTTGGCAATAGACCACACTGGGAACCATTTATGTGTTTACATTATCATGAACTGGGGTCTTGAAGTGGTTAGGATCCTGGGATCTGGGTAGTGTAACTGTTGAAAACTGCAATGCACTTGGCATAAGGCATAAACTTTTATGAATAGCTGCCTTCCTTGGCTAGTGGGTGATTTCTGAATTTGTCATAACTATGTTGGTTTGTTTGCTGATATGATGAATGTCCAAAGTCCAAGCCTTCGAGACTATTAGATTTTTTTATATCCAGGTTGAGCATTAACTTTTGGGGCATGCAGAATGTACATTGAGGTACTGCTTTGGGCCTTGTTCTTTTTTGAGTTCCTTGTAATTTGGTTCCAAGTGCTTTTCTTCTTGGCTGGGTTGATTTAGCATAAGAGTGGTATCTATGTCAGGAGCTAATTATGATACACATGGTTTCTTACAAATTTCTCCATTGCTTTTATTTCTGGAGCACCATGTTTCCTACAGGAAAGTGGTTTCAGTGGTGATATGTACTGAAAAGTGGCACCTTTCATATTATGCATCTTATTGGAAATTGTACTCTGCAGCCTTGCAAATGTTGACCCAGCTGATGTTGTGCGAACCATTACTGGATTGAATCTTGAGACCACACTGGGTAATAAATTCATCCTTCATCTGATCATGACCACAAATAGGCCATTAAGATGCGATTTTGAAGGATACATGTCGTTCTTCAACCAAACTCATTCGCTGCCACACAACATCAAACACCATAACTACATTCATCCAAACACACCCAAAGCTACTAATAGGCATGCTCCTGGGCCAGCAGGTGCGGGAGTTTTGAATCCTACTTAGTCTTCCCTTTGATTCCAATTGCCTTAGCCCGGACAGCAAATAGAACCTTGGATACAGAAACACTACAATTCCTACCTATTAATATGGTTGTTGCGTTTTTATCTAAGATAGTCTTACAGTGGCGTCATTGTTTGGATCATCCATCACAATAGAAGCTCAAGCAAGTAATATATGTTAAACCTTCTACTTTATCATTACAATGAGAGTCTTATAAGATAAGAAAGCATCATTGATATTTCAAACATTGTTGTGTTATTAGTCAGAACCGGAGTTCATTTGAGTTAATCTATTCTGATATTTTTATGTCTGTATAGAGTTATACCCCTCTTCTAAATATTTTCATTTCCCTGGTTTTGCTCATAATTTTTCTAAAGCTATTTAGACATATTTATTAAATGATGGAACTCAAGTTCCACCTGTTATAACAAATATTATAATGAATGTATCAATTTGAATCTTGGGTACCGATAATGCTCTTGAATCTATGAAAAAAATAGTGTGATTTTTATGTATCATGTGATCTTTTGCATCAAACAACTAATCTTCACACATCCCAGCAACATAAGGTAGCTAAAAGAAAATATTGATATCTTTTAGACATTACAAAAAAGAATGTTCCTAAATATGTCTGAGTTGATGTGGTTCTTTGTGCATGATATCTAATAAATTGAATGTCTTCTTTTGTACTTTATAGGGGTCACTAATTTCTCACGTTTCATGTTTGTATCCTGATAAGCTCCTTTTCTTAGACATTCATATAGTATTTGGATGTGTGTTTTGTTCATAATCAGCAGCCTAGTTTGGAAAAGCTTTCCCATGAATCTATTACAGATTTAATAGATGTCAAGATGATGTTTTAACTCTCTAAATAGAGTAATTGACATGTAAACACGGGTAAAACTGACAGACTATCCTACTTTGAGTCTTACAAATAACATAGTTCCTAAAACATGATCAATGTAATAGATGAGATGTCATGATCAGAAAAAAGGTACCTTCGATGGGCATGTTGCAAACGTGGGCATCTGAAATGGTGTATCATCCTGTAATATAGACATTAAGTTTCTTGGTGGTCCAAGGAAGTCATGTGTAACCAACCCTTCCTGTTTGTCAGACTAGACAACAAAAGGAGAGCTTGCTGTCACATAGCATCTACATCCATAATCACAGTTTCATTCCGATTCATGCGTCTCCATAATCTGTCATTTGCCATGTGTTCCTTTTATATTCTAGATCTACTGATATAACAACAGAAAAACAGTTTATATTTACTGGTATATTTAATGATATATTTACTGACATGTCTGTGAGTAGAAAACAATTTAGGTCACTACATGATATATTTACTAATTATTAAATGCATGAAATGAACCCTGGTAAAACAATTTTGGTGGAAAATTAGATAAATAAATAAACTCACCTGCCAAACTAAATGTGGAAGCAAAATTTTAGGGCGTGGGCTTCCTCGAGGCCTCTCAATGAATGTGATGTGTTCATTATTTGCCATGTCATAAACTTTTACCCCTGCATTAGTAGGCCAAGCAATTAGACGGGTCCTCCACTTCACTATATGTATTGAACCTTCACCATCATGCAATACCAGAAACAAAGCATAAAATGTCTAACAACAAATCATTCAATGCAATTAACAAACATAATTGCTATCTCTAGAAAATTTGCAAACCAGAAAAACCTGTTTAGAGTAACCTAGCCGGCTTTCCATATTCAAAAAAATTGACCAGCTAAAGCACCAGCAGAATATCTTCCTGGCATCTTTCCTAAATAATCATGGTCGGAACATGACTGAATGTTTTCGATAGGCTTCCACTTGTTAGCACTCTCCGGCCAAATTCGCCTGCAATTTGCAACAAATTTGAAAGGAAAAGAAATTGTTGAGTATGCAATTTGGAAGGAACAAATTTGAAATGGACAAATTTAAAATAAAATGAAGAAGTCCCATTTGGGCTAAGGTCATTAGATGAGGTTCGCTGGATGAAGCTCGCTGGTGTTTGGTGGCGACGCTATAAAGCCCTCTGGACCTCCGTTTTTGCTTCCGGGTCGATTTCTGCAACATGAAACAATAATGGGTCAATAACCCAAAAAAGCCCGAAACGGGAAGAAGTGTTTTAATATTTTTTATACCTCTCTTCAAATGATTTCGATGGGCTCCCAGTTGTTGGCCCTCTCCGGTCAACTCGCCTGCAATTTGCAACAAATTTTAAATGAAAAAATTTGGGGTTGTACAACATGTAGACCATCTTCTTTCAAAGGCTTATATAAAATTAGGCATCGAACTTCAAAATCCAGTAACATTTCGAATTCATGTCCTTAAGTATCAAACTACCTTTTAATTAAACCACAAACTCCTTTTAACACAAAAAAGGTTAGAACCAGAAAACAAAAGAAAGTGACAAAGAATTCCCTCAAAATCCAATCTTCAAGTGTGCCAAATCTCAGGGAATCAGAATTTCATTTTCTACTAATCAACATTCTGAAAATACGAAAAGAACAAAAACGAAAATACAAAAACGAAAAGAACATGGAATCAGAAACATAAGCCGAATGCGCAAACCCAACAGTAGCTTCATTCGTTCAGGTCAATTTCACAGGTCAATTTTATTTAAACCCAACAGTAGCTTCATTCGTTCAGGGCAATTTGCCTACAATTTGCAATCTATCATATGACCTCCAGATTATGGCAACATTCGAAACAAAAACGAAAAGAAACTAATTACCTACAGAAACAAAAACACACATCTTCGGCTGTTGATTATGAACTAATTACCTAATGCCAGAAATCCCAATGTTTACATGTAAAAATTAGACCATGCCCATATGCTGTAAGAGAGACTGATAACACTACAATTTAATGTGATAAATTAGGAGGTGCACAATTTAATGTGATAAATTAGGAGGTGCATCCTTCATGTGGTAAGAGAAAAAATTTGCAAGGCAGGTTTCTTTCCTCTCATTCTGTTAAAATTGGAACACTTATACATAATGAGTATAAAAATCTCTACATTGAGATGCATATTTCATCCAATTCACATAATCATCAGATCTAAAACTAAACATCAAGATTATGTAGAGAGAGAAACATCAAGAATCAAGATTCAACAATAATCAACAAATTCTAAACGAACAAATAAACATGTGATAAATTAGGAGGTGCATCCTTCACGTGGTAAGAGAAAAAAATTTGCAAGGCATGTTTCTTTCCTCTCATTCTATTAAAATTGGAACACTTATACATAATGAGATGAAAATTTTGCAGGGCCACACCATTGCCTGCAAGAATAAAGAAAGAACCCTTCATAACTTTGCATGGCCACACCATTGCCTGAACAGAAAAATTTAAAAATCTTTACATTGAGATGCATATTTCATCCAATTCACATAATCAACAGATCTAAAACTAAACATCAAGAATATGTAGAGAGAGAAACATCAAGAATCAAGATTCAACAATAATCAACAAATTCTAAACGAACAAATAAACATCAATAATCAACAAATTCTAAACCTGGCCAGGTCAAAAAATCTCAAACCGATCCAAAACTAAACATCAAGAATCCTTGAGCAAAAAAATATCAAAACATCAAGAATCAAGAATCAACATCAAAAAAATCTCAAGATCTAAACCATAAACATCAATAATCAACAGATCTCACACCTGGAACTTGGAGGATGAGAAGAAACCGTGTGATCCAAGAAGCCGTTCGCTATCGTTCGCTGCCGAGAAGCTGAGAAGCCGTTCGCTGTCGAGGAGGAGAAGCCATTTGATCCGCGGTGCCATCCACCTCAAAGAATCAACAGATATAAATATTAACCTAAACGAACAAACAGACATCAATAATCAACAGATCTCATACCTGGAACTTGGAGGAGAAGAAGAATCCGTGTGATACCTAAATCTCAAAAAATCGTCCAAATTTCAAGGTCCTCCCTAAACAAATGTCTTTCAGCTTTCAGCTCGCCTGAACCCTAGATTGAGATAAACTGGAGAAAAAAGAAACCCTAATTCTTACCTTAGAGAGGAAGAAAAGAGAGAAGCTTCGAGAAAGAGAAATGTTTGCAACATCCATTGGAAAGGCGAGAGGGAGAACAGAGATCTCGTAAGGTTGGCTTCTTCTTCTTAGTGAGAGAGGGAGAACAGAGATCTCCATTGGAAAGGAGAGAGTGAGAATAGGGATCTCGAGATAGCGTTTCACGCCAGATGTGAGAGAAAACCGTGATGGTTCAGTTTTCAATGTTTTTGTTTTCCCCAAAAGCATTTCTGCCCAAAATTCAAACTCAAAATTGAAAAGTTCCTTCCAATTTTTTCTCAAAACATCATCTCAACCGTCTATTCTTGAGATTAAATCTGAACCGTCTTTCTATCAACCTCTTTGTCCTAGTCAGCCCTAGGATTCAAAAATCGTTGTCAAATGTATAATAGATATATGAGGAGTGTTATATGATTTCGTACATGAGTATATATATCTAGGTATACCCATATGTGTATCCATGTAATGGAATATATCCTTGAACATATACTTGTGTGTAACTCTATGCAAGTGTACATGTATTGAGTAAAGTGAGTATATGGATATTGTTGTGTATTCATGAGTGGGTATACTTGATTTTATATGTGTACTATATATGTATTATAAACATTTCTTCATGGGGATATGTGTGAGTAATATATAAGTACTAGTCATTACCCGTGCCCATAGTGCACTGTTTATTTAATGGCTGAGTTTTTCTCCCCCACAAATTTCAAGTTCCCCCAAATTTCAAGTTTTCCCACAAAATTTCAAGTTTCCCCCCAAATTTAAGTTTTCCCCCAAAATCTAAGCCCCCCCCAAAATTGTCATTACCACCTAGGACAAACTTGCCACGTATGACAAAGCTTTGTCCTAGTAGGAAAAGATTCAAAATCTTCATAGAACTGGAAAAAAATGGTCGGAAGGGGTGAGAATAAAAAGTGTGGGTGGGTGGGTGGGGAGGGTCCATGGGCAAAAATACAAAAACCGGGGTTGTACGTGCAAAATTCCCCACCTCCTCTTTTATCCCTCAAAATCTCATCTCTTATATTTTCTCTTATCCAATTTCCCTGTTTTATATAATAGATATCCAAATTCTCTTATCCAATTTCTCATGTCCAAATTCTCTTATCAATTTCTCTTGATAACATCCGTCTTTTATATAATAGATATCTCTTATCCAATTTCTCTTGTCCAATATCTATTATCCAATTTCTCTTGATAACATCTCTCGTTTGTAATATAGATATCTCTTATCCAATTTCACTTGATAACATCACTCTTATCCAATTTCTATTGTCCAATATCTCTTATTCAATTTCTCTTGATAACATCCCTCTTTTATAATATAGATATCTCTTATCCAATTTATCTTGTCCAATATCTCTTATCCAATTTCTCTTGATAACATCCCTCTTTTATAATATATATATCTCTTATCCAATTTCTCATGTCCAATATCTCTTATCCAATTTCTCTTGATAACATCCCTCTTTTATAATATAGATATCTCTTATCCAATTTCTCTTGTCCAATATCTCTTATCCAATTTCTCTTGATAACATCCCTCTTTTATAATATAGATGTGTATATATATATATATACATATGTATATATATATATACATATGTATATATATATACATTTGTATATATGTTTTGCCTTGCGGGCCTGAAGCCCGCAAGTAAACTGTGGGCCTCAAGCCTGCAGGCAGAGAAGAGGGCAAGGGCTACAAATAAGCTTTAAAAGCTTATTGGGCTAAAAATTGATTTAAAATGGCATTTCAGAGACCTAAAAAAAATTCTTGTAAAATCACGATATATTATGGTGCAATAAGGGGAATATTGGGGACTTTTAGGGACCGGCTGGGATAAATTAAAAAGGAAACCTTCTTCCTTTTACGAAGAACATGTCTAATTATTGGGCTCATTTCCAATCTCTTTGGATAAACACAACTAGCACAGCCCTTGCATTAAATGATTTCCTCTGTAAAATCATTATTATATGCTTTGCAT
This sequence comes from Scilla litardierei, assembly GCA_030789695.1. Taxonomy (NCBI): domain Eukaryota; kingdom Viridiplantae; phylum Streptophyta; class Magnoliopsida; order Asparagales; family Asparagaceae; genus Scilla; species Scilla litardierei. Next base: position 53,864,209 of record CM061137.1, read on the forward strand.
CATTTTGGCATATTCTGCGGATAAACTATGTATGGTTGTGCATATTTTAAAACTTAATAATTAGGAAGATCCTGCGACTGCGCTGTCGTTAGTCAGCTTACCTAATGGTGTATGACGTTGCCCAGTGGTCCAATAATTATTAAGTAATTATATTGTTTATCCCTCTCTGCGAATATAAATGCATGTGATGCATGTGATGAAAATGTCTGCTGGAAATGTTTGATGAGCACAAATTTTGGCATGGATGGCTAATTGTGGTTTTGGATCAGCTGTTTAAGTCCCACATTTTATTTTTCTGTACTTTTCTTTTATTTTTGAAAGAAATTGTACTGAGGAATTTATGTAAATGTCCAAGATGGAAGACCACTTTTCATGGAGACGGAGGCCCACAATTGAAGCTGAAGATCTTATATGGGACCCACGGGGTTTCCAAAGTTGTAATTTCTTTTTAAAGTTTCATTTATGTAATATGGACTGTAATGGGACTTTGGACTCTTTATTTATGTGGGACTGGCTGATCCACGCAATTAGCCCTTCATTTTAAAATTGCCTCTGCATGAAAATGTTTATTGTTTAAATTATTAATTCATGCATATTTGTGCTCTGCTAGATAAAATGGCTAAAATCGCAAGTGTCGATTTCGAAGTGTTAGATGCATCAAGAAGAAACTATCTGAGCTGGCAGCTCGATGTGAAGTTTCATTTGCTGGATAAGTCCCTTATTTCTGCTGTGACTAATAATGAAAATGTAAGCGATATAAAAAAGGCGCAAGCCATTATCTATATTCGCCACCATGTGGACAAGACCTTTAAGGATGAACACCATACGGTCGAAGATCTATTTGAGCTGTGGACTGCCCTTGAGGATAGGTATAAACATCAGAAAGATGTTATACTACCTAGGGCACGATACAAGTGGGAGAACCTGAGACTGTAGGACTTTAAGTCCATAGCTGAGTACAACTCAGCTCTTTTTAGCATCACCTCACGCCTGAATGTTTGTAATGCCCTGATAGCTACTGCACAAGTACTAGAGGGGGGTGAATAGTACTTTAAAATAATCAAGAGTAATTATTCCTAATTATCGTGCAAACTAAACCAACAATGCGGAATGAAAATATTGACAACAATAAAAGACAATGCAAACAATCGATATAACGGGTTCGGATCCACCCAAGTCTCCCTGACTTGTTCCCGGTGATCTTACGTCCCAAACACCCGGATCCCCTCCGGCTACTTGAGTTAGAAACTTCTAACTCAAATTTACACTATGAAATTCTTGTAGAAAACCTCTACAAGATCAAATCATACACAAATGAAAATGTGACTCCCACAAACCGGGATCACAAACTTCTCTCACAACCGAGAGAAAAACTTAATATCAAAGTAAATGAAATATGAAATGCTTACCAATAAAATCATATGCCTTGAGTAAACTTACGATTTTAGGGCAAGGAGGATTTTGAAGAAGAAGAAGTCACCAAACCCTAGCTCTACCAAGATGATCAGCAATATGTGGCTAGGGAGATGTTGGAGACTTGGATTCAAGCTCCTAGCTTGAGTGGCTCACAATCAATGAGAATCTCTCTTGAGGAATAAGAGTGAGGGAGAGATTCTTGTGAGAAATGAATGAGTTTGGAATGAGAAATAAATGCTCTTCTCTTTGATCTCTAAAACTCAATAATGGCAGCCTTGAATGCTATGAAGAAACATCTCAAGATTATATAGGATAGAGAGGAGAGAGAGGGAAAATTCGTGCAATAAATGCTCCAACGGATCTATTTCTGAAGCAGTTTAATCAGTCAAAGAAGGATCACTAACCGATTAGTTTCTCAACTAGTCGGTCGGTGATTCCTCTTGGACCGACTACGAGGTGAACAGTGAACATAGTGAATTTCAGGAGATAGAACTAGTTGGTCTAAGAAGACTTGCCAACCGACTAGTTTGACAACTAGTCGGTCGGTGAGTGTTCTTTGACCGACTAAGAGCTGAAGTACAATAGGCTGAATTCAAAGAGAGCTAGTCGGTCTAAGAACAAATTCCAACCGACTAGTTTTACAACTAGTCGGTCGACGGTTGTTCTTTGATCGACCAACTGTAAACAGTAACTCAGGCTGAAAATGAAAGACATAACTAGTCGGTCTAAGAAGGATTCCTAACCGACTAGTTTGACAACTAGTCGGTCGGTGAACCTTCTTGGACCGACTAACTGTAAAAAGTGAATGAGCTGAATTGGACAAGGATATCTAGTCGGTTCAAGAAGGATTGCCGACCGACTAGATTGCAATCTAGTCGGTTGGTTCTTCTTCTTGAACCAACTAAGATGCACTAGAAGCCGCGAAATGAAGCGTGAAGCTTCGGGAAAGTTTGTATGGGCTTCTAAGATAATCCTAGCTCTAATATATGAACGTTATGAAGATTATCAAGTAAGACCTACTCAAGGCTTAACATTCTACGAAAGAAGCTAGAATACTATAAATAAAACTTGACGAACCGTCTTCCAAGCTTCAATCCAAATCTCTTGACTTCAAAAATGCTCCTAGAGCTTCAACGAAGCTTCAGGCACACGATCACGTGCTCTGAGAAGTCTTGATACATCGCTTTTGATGTTCATAGAATTTTGGCGACGATCTCCATAACTGTGCTCACAACGAGTTAGTTCACGATATTTATGTTTGTTCATCATCAAAACCAAATACGGGGAATCAATACTCAACATTCTCCCCCTTTTTGGTGATGAAAAACCAACATAAATAATAATAATAAATAATGATTCAAATGAAATTTACTTACTCCCCCTGCATTGATGACACGTTAGTTCCGTATTAAATAATAATCATACGCATCAAGCAGACGAGGAAAGTATAAAATATGAATCCAATTATTGAAATTTAAGATCTAAATCCATTTTTATATCTTAACTCCCCCTGAATCTAACATATCAAATTAGATTCACGGCTAATTGCTTTGAAATATAATTTAGCACATCGTTATTATTAGTTTTCTCCTCCTTTGGCATTTAGCAAAAAGAGCGGGAGGAGATCAACGACAACGAGAATGGCTAAAATAAAAGCATGGGAGTCGAAGAATACGACCATGGTCCAAATGACACCAACGTAAAGTCACGAAAAAAATCGATACCAAAGTGTGCCAATGAGACCATAATCGAAAAATCGAAAATGAAATCATCAAAACTCAATCAATTTCACATATTGAGTTATGTAACATACTCTCCAATATCAACATTCTTAATGAATTTAGTGCATGGAAAACAATTCTATGTTTTCATAGAATGAATTCTATAAAATCAAGATAATCGTCGAGCGACGAAATCAACATCAGAGACAAAAAGAATATAATGTGCACAATGAAGTAAATTTCAACACGATGTATATAAATATATATAACATGATACATCAAAAAATATACATCTGCCAACACAAATATAAATGATCCTCAGATCGGAGCACATCATACAACATATGTCACAGCAGACATCGAAGTAACACAAAACATGTATACATCAAATACATCATTAAAAAAAATCCAAAAATACATCAAAAATCCATCACCACCCAACTATCCTACCCCACTCTCTCACGACAAAAAAAAAATCATCCGATGTGCACATGGGAGAGTCCTCCAACGTAAGCTCAAGAGGCAGAGGGAGGATCAGCAGCAGCATCAGGCTCTGTAGAAGGGGTGGTGGTCTTGGGAACGACCGGAGTGTCAACTGAAGGGAGAGTGGCAACAGGAGTGGTCTCGGGAGCACCAGCAGAAGTATCCACCGAAGGAATGGTGGCAGCAGGTGTGCTCTCGGGAGCACCAGTAGAAGTAGCAGCAGCTGATGTACCCTCTGGGGCACGAAGAGGAGATCCAACAAGCTCCCGGAGATCAGCCTCATCCATTTCCTCCTCGTCAGAAACTGAAGGAGGAAGCTCAATGCCCAAGTGAGAACAAATGCGAGCTAGCATCTCCTCAGAACGAGAAACACGAGACTCCACACGGCGCAGGGAAACTACAAACTCAGTGAGTGACAGAGTAGGAGAAGGAGCAGGAGCAGCTGAAACAGAGGGGGTAGTCCTCTGAACGTGACGAAGCGCCGCAAGAGACTTCTTGACGGCAGTCGCGTTCAGGGGAGGACCCAGAGGACGCTGGTCATCGGGAGGGAGAGGGATGCCGAAGTGGCGAAATACAAGGGTCAGCAGACAAGGATATGGGATGTGAGCAGACTTGGTGGACTTTCGGATGCATTCGAAAGAGTCCATCTTATCTAAGATAATACGAGCCCAATTGATCTCGCTCCCCATGAAAATAGCGTAGATCAGCTTGAGGAATGGCTGGAATGGCAAGCTAGAGGAGCCGTACTTCGGAAGGAGGCATGACTTCAGAATAAGATTGAGGACCCAAGCGTTAGGCTTAAATGATTTTGAGGGGACGCCAATCATGGCGGGAGGGCTGACATGAAACATCTCAGAAAGCATCGCCTGGTCAAGATCGTGGATATCATCCACGGAGATATCAGCAGGGAGCAGGCCAGTGGATGAGACACCAATCAACTGCCCTAAGATTTCTGCCATGGGGATAATAGGTGTCCCCAAGACAGTCATCTCAATGCAGTGGGTGTCGTCATACTCACCCGTACTCGATTTGTATAGAATAATTTAACGAGTCGGTGGTATGGGTGAGGGTTCGCCTTGGGGTCATGGCGAAGATAGTCTAATAGGCCGCTATAGGAGAGAAGATCGGCGAGATGTGGAAAGTCTGAGAACTGAACGAAGTGCTCCAATATCAATGGACAGTGCTCGATACGGTTGTAAGCCGCGAGACACAACGGGTCATCGCGACACAACGAGATATCGACACCACCCAAAGGCATGGGAGCCTTCCCCTTAGACGGACGAGAGCTAGATCGAGGAGGAGGAGTAGGAGCCCTAGCGGTAGGCTCAGACTCAGGAATATACTCTTCGTCAGAGTCACCGGGAGGAGTGGGAGCACGGAATGAGCTAGGCTTGGGCTGTGAAGATCGGGCTCTAGGCTTAGCAGTCATCGTCCTCTTCTTCTTAAGGGAAGCGAAGAGGAGGATGGACGAGTCGATTTGGCGCGGCGTTTGTGTTGAGGGGGGTCGGTAGGAGGAGACTCTACGGTCATGGGAGACGGACTAGAGGGACGGATAGGTAGACATGTCTTCGCCATGATCGTGAGACGAGACAACGCTCAAACAACCAAAAGAAATCCGACCTAAATAAACCCGAGGAGAGAAACCCTAATACAAGCCCTAACACCGAACAGAATTGAAATCGATTGATAAAGAGCTAAAATCTAACCCTAAAAGCAGAGAGAGAGTGATACCCTAGGTCGACTGGAGGTAGAGGAGAGATTGGCGACGACGTACGACGGCGGGAAGTGGCAGTGCACGGCGAAGGAAGGAGAGGAGACACGGGGGTTAGGGCTGAGGAAAGAATTCGCACCGATTAGAATGAGTTCTAATCGGTGCGGAGGAGATTTAAGTCGAATTGGGAAGCCAAAAGACACAACAACCCCTGTGCATTTAGTCGGTCACAGTTCAAGTGCTGACCGACTAGAATGAAATCTAGTCGGTCGGCCAATGAGCATGAACCGACTAAGTGCAAACAGTAACTGAAGCCAAATTAATAGCATGAATTAGTCGATCTGAGTTCATTCACTGACCGATTAGAACTGAATCTAGTCGGTAGCCAATGAACTTGGACCGACTAAGAGAGTCCAAAAATTTGAAATGACAAAATTTTGAGTTCTCTCCTAAGCGCACTTGGACGATACATCGAAATACTCTCATACATCATTAATCTACCCCATAAAACATCATAAATACGACGTTCATGAATAATTTTAGCATAAAGTTCGAAAATCCAACCATAAATCCAGAAAATCCCAACACATCTAGCATGAGCATATATAACGAAAATTATTATCATGCAAGATTATTGAAAATATGAATCCAAAATCTCGGAATCACCCATAATCCCCAATTCTCGACGTAACCGCACAAAGGAGTCTTCCTTGAGTGGTTTCGTGAAAATATCGGTGATTTGCTTCTGGGTTTCAACGTACACTAAAATGATGTCCTTTTTAGCAACATGATCATCTAGGAAATGGTGACGGACATCTATGTGTTTAGAACGGGAATGGTGTACCGGATTCTTAGATAGACATATTGCACTTTGGTTGTCCACCATGATAGGGTTAGTATCACAGTTTATACCAAAGTCTTTAAGAGTGTGTCTCATCCAAAGAACCTGAGCACACGCAGCACCGGCGGCAATATATTCCGCCTCGGTGGTTGAAAGTGATACGGAATTCTGCTTCTTTGAAAACCAAGAGACAAGAGAATTTCCTATAAAATGGCAAGTGCCACTAGTACTTTTCCTATCGGATTTACATCCCGCATAATCTGCGTCACTATATGAGATTAACTCATATGTGCTAGACTTTGGATAAAGTAATCCGAAGTCGAGTGTGTAACTTAAATAACAGAAAATAAGTTTTACCGCTACTAAGTGAGATTCCTTAGGTTGAGATTGATAACGAGCACATACACATACATCAAACATAATATCAGGTCGACTAGCAGTAAGATATAATAAACTACCTATCATACCTCGATATAGACGAATGTCTACATCTTTGCTGCCAGTATCTTTATCAAGATGTGTAGTAGTGCTCATTGGAGTCTTCTTGGCAGACACATTCTCCATCCCAAATTGCTTTAGAAACTCCACCGTGTACTTGGTTTGGTGGATGAAGATTGCATCGTTCATTTGGCGAATTTGGAGACCTAAGAAATATTTGAGCTCACCCATATGGCTCATCTCTCCTTCATAACATTTTAAAACTCTTCGCAAAGAGTGAAGTTAGTAGCACCGAAAATGATATCATCAACATAAATTTGAACTAAAATAATATCATGATTCGAATACTTAACAAATAATGTAGAATCCACTTCACCCATTTTAAAACCCAAATCCAAAAGAAAATTCTTCAGGCGGTTATACCAAGCTCGAGGAGCTTGTCTCAAACCGTAAAGTGCTTTCTTAAGTTTGAAAACGTGATTTGGAAATTTTTCATTTATAAAACCCGGAGGTTGAGAAACATAAACTTCCTCAATGACATCTCCATTTAAAAACGCACTTTTTACATCCATTTGAAAGAGTTTAAAATCTTTATGGCATGCAAAAGATAACAACAACCTAATAGATTCTAATCTAGCTACCGGAGCAAAGGATTCTTCGAAATCTATACCTTCCTCTTGCCGGTAGCCTTGAGCTACTAACCGAGCTTTGTTCCGGACGACGATTTGGTTCTCGTCGGTCTTGTTCTTGAAAATCCACTTCGTTCCTATAACGGTGTGGTTCTTCGAAGGCAATGGAACAAGCTCCCAAACCTCATTCCTCTCAAATTGAATGAGTTAATATTCAATTAATATCCATGCACTATCTTCGCATGCTTCGTTAATATTCTTTGGCTCTATTGAGGAGGCAAAGGCACAATGAGCGAAGTAGTTGACTTGAGATCTCGTCTTGACACTATCAAGTATGTTACCAATGACTTGCTTATGGGGATGGTCACGAATTGTATGAAGCCGTTTGGGAATTCCCTGATCACTAGGAACATTCTCAAAAGTATCATCAGCAGTGTTAGTATCAATAGAATCAATAGACTTAGAATTACCAATAGAATCACATAAAACATCCATGGAGTCATCATCATTGGTAATTCTAGATGAGACAAAATTTTCATTAAATGAAACATGAATAGATTCCTCGATCGTTGAGGTTCTTTTATTGTATATCTGGTAGGCTTTGCTACGGGAGGAATATCCAACAAATATCTCCTCATCGAATCTTGGATCAAATTTGTCCAAACTTCCATACGTGTTTTTAATTAAACATTTTTGCACCGAAAACTCGAAAATGTTTAACTTGAGGCAATCTACCAAACAATAATTCATAACAAGTTTGTTTGGTGCCGGGCCTCAAAAGTATTCTATTGAACACATAGCATGCGGTATGTACCGCTTCCGTCCAAAATTGAGGGCCAAGTTGGCTATCATCAAGCATAGTGCGAGCACACTCCACTAGCGTCCTATACCATTTTGAGGGGGTGCGCGAGGGAAAAAAAAGGTGTGTGTAATACCAACTTCATCACAAAAATTTGAGAAAGACTCATTCTCAAATTCCCCTCCATGATCACTACGAATAGTGACAATGGTGGTTCCAATGGATTTTGTACTTTCTTCACAAATATTGTGAAGTTTTCAAAAGCATCATTTTTATTACTTAAAGAAAATACCCAAGTAAATCTAGAAAAGTCATCAACGATGACAAGTCCATATCGAGCATTCCCTAATGAAGCAACTCTAGTTGGCCCAAAAAGATCTAGATGTAAAAGCTCTAGAGGCCGCTTAGATGAAATACTTTTCTTAGGTTTGAATGACGATTTAGGAAGCTTGCCTCGTTGACACGAGTCACAAAAGCTTTTCTTTTGAAAGACAAGCTTAGGAAAACCTTTAATAGAATTTAACTTGGAAACTTTGAAAAGTGTTCCAAAGTTCACATGACCAAAACGTCGATGCCATAAGTGTTGTTCACTTGTGTTGGCAATGAGACATTATTCATGTGATTTTGGAAGATCTAATTTATTAATATCCTGATGGCGTGTGCCAGAGAATAACACATTATTAGTATCTTTACTCAAAATATGACACATTCCTTTCGCAAAGCTAACTTTATAACCTTTGTCACAAAGTTGGCTTATTGAAATAAGATTGTGATTTAATCCTTTAACAAGGTATACATCACTTATTAGAGGTTTAGATGGGTTACCAACTTTACCAACACCAATGATGGTTCCGCTCTCGTTGCCTCCAAAGACGACTCGATTCCCATTCGCAATGGGCACCACTCCGGAGAGCAATTGAGCTTCACCCGTCATGTGTTTTGAACACCCGCTATCGAGTATCCACCCATCCTTGGAGCTAAATTTGGATTTATTGATCCGTTTCTTTTTATTGAGTACCTAAAGATAGAAATATCATTCCATGGTACCCAAGGTCATTAGGTCCTAAAAGATTAGACCTTTGGAAGCCAAGTCCAATTGGACTTAGACTTCCCAATGTAATCATCATTATGCACGACATTCATAAAATAGGAATTCATGTATGCTTGTTTTTCATGCATGTTAGTGTTCTTCAGGCCCCAAATAGTGAATATTTTGGGAGCCCTATTCCTATTAGGAGCATGCATACGTTGTTGATTTCTACGTGATGCATGTCGTAGATATGCATATGGCACATGATGAAATGGTGGTGGCATCATATGAAATGGTGCATGATGGTAATCATTCATATAGTGATGCGGATGAACATATGAATGTGGAGGAACACGTGCGTGAGTGTGTCTCACATGGTGTGCACGTGCTCATGGATGTGGAGCATAAAAATCATCATATGTGTGAACCGGTGGAGTAGGATGTGTGTTCCTACGTGGCATGGCATTGGTGTACATAAATGCATAACCCTTCTTTGAAGGTCCATCCAAAGTGGGTTTCTTTCCAAACGAGGGTGTGTATGAAGTGGAAGCACCATTGGTAGATGAACTACCAATGGGGTGTTTGCCACCACTCGTTGAGACATCGGAAGTTGGCCTAACAAAGGTGGTGGACAATTTGGATGAATTTCCCATCTTATACCCCAAGCTAATGTGATGATTAGCCGGAAGTAAGTCATTTAGGATTTTAACCAAATGGTCCTTACCTTTATTGAATTTATTAATTCGGCCTAATGTGCACTCATACTTCTCGGTGAGAGAATGCTTAGAAGCTTCCAAAGTGGACACTTGCGATGTGAGTACATAAACACGAGACTTGAGATTCTCATTCTCAATACTCAAAGTTGAGTTTTGAGAAATCAAATCCGCCATCTCGCGTTCATCCGAATTCTCAATATGAACATGCTCAAGTTGAGATTTGAGATTTACAATCTCATTTCTCAAACCTTCAACAACGGTGTCGTTGTTGATGATGGTAGGCTTAGGTGAGGTTTGAAGACTAGTTAGCTCATCTTTAGTCTTAGTATATCTATTTACTAGTTTAGAATACTTAGACCATATTTGCTGTTAGCTAATCTAAGGTCATCCATAGTTACCTCATCGCCTTCATCCTCGCTTTCATCGGAGGAGGACTCTTGATCATGTTCCTCTCTAGCCATGAAGCACATGTGTGCTTGCTCCACTTGCTCATCATCCGACTCTCCACTTGAGGAGTCCTTGTCAGAGTCGGTGAATGTCCCGACAAGTCCTTTCTTATATCCTTTCTTGTACTTTCGAGACTTGTCGAACTTTGGCGCCTTCCACTTCTCCTTTTGTTTGTTTTGAGGACAATCCGCTTTGATGTGTCCTGGCTTGTTGCATTTAAAACACAAAGGAGCGGAGGCGTTAGTAGAACTAAACTTAGATTTGTTCTTGAAGTTACCTTTTCGGAAAAATCGGTTGAACTTCTTTGCCATGAGGGCAATGGATTCTAAGTCCAACTCTTCTTCCGATTCTTCATCATCGGTAGATGTAGATGGAGCGGCCTTGAACGCATTCGACTTTTTCTTTGGCTCGTCTTGCTTCAAGTACGACTTCATCTTGTCTTGCATTTTTATCTTACTATCCTTGCGTACCTCATAAGACATTAAGGTACCCATTAGTTGAACGACAGTATATTTATTCATATCGTTACCTTCCTCGATGGCGAAGGTACGCTTTTTCCAACAAGAAGGAAGTCCGTCTATGATCTTTGAGACTTTCTCCTTTTGGGTGTAGGTCTTTCCAAGAGCCTCCAACTCGTTGGTAATGTCAACGAAGCGAGCATAGTACTCCTTCATCTTCTCACCCTGTTGCATATGAAATAATTCGTAATCTTTATTGACAACGGTGAGTTTGGAGTCTCTTACCCTACTCATTCCTTCATGCAAGATGAGGAGTGAGTTCCAGATTTGATATGCACTCTTACATGTGCATATCTTGTTGAAGTCTTCGGGCTCCAACGCACATTGCAAGGTGTTCATTGCCTTGGCATTGTTTACCTCTGCGGCGACCTCTGTGGTAGTCCACTTAGCGAAATCTTCTTCAGCAGGCTCGACATACTCCGTCAACATAGCTCTCCATAGTGAGGTGCTCTGGAGGAATGTTTCCATCCGGCATTTCCAGTACCCATAATTGGTACCGTTGAAGAAGGGAGGCCTAGTCGAGGAGTGTCATTCCATCACCGAAGAAGCTCCTTCACGGTTCCTGAAGGTGCTGTAGTCTGAAGGTGGACGAATGGTCTTGTTATCGTTGGTAGACATAGATATGAACTTGGCTCTGATACCAAATGTAATGCCCTGATAGCTACTGCACAAGTACTAGAGGGGGGTGAATAGTACTTTAAAATAATCAAGAGTAAGTATTCCTAATTATCGTGCAAACTCAACCAACAATGCGGAATGAAAATATTGACAACAATAAAAGACAATGCAAACAATCGATATAACGGGTTCAGATCCACCCAAGTCTCCCCGACTTGTTCCCGGTGATCCTACGTCCCAAACACCCGGATCCACTCCGGCTACTTGAGTTAGAAACTTCTAACTCAAATTTGCACTATGAAATTCTTGTAGAAAACCTCTACAAGATCAAATCATACACAAATGAAAATGTGACTCCCACAAACCGGGATCACAAACTTCTCTCACAACCGAGAGAAAAACTTAATATCAAAGTAAATGAAATATGAAATGCTTACCAACAAAATCCTATGCCTTGAGTAAACTTATGATTTTAGGGCAAGGAGGATTTTGAAGAAGAAGAAGTCACCAAACCCTAGCTCCACCAAGATGATCAGCAATAAGTGGCTAGGGACATGTTGGAGACTTGGATTCAAGCTCCTAGCTTGAGTGGCTCACAATCAATGAGAATCTCTCTTGAGGAATAAGAGTGAGGGAGAGATTCTTGTGAGAAATGAATGAGCTTGGAATGAGAAATAAATGCTCTTCTCTTTGATTTCTAAAACTCAATAATGGCAGCCTTGAATGTTATGAAGAAGCATCTCAAGATTATATAGGATAGAGAAGAGAGATAGGGAAAATTCGTGCAATAAATGCTCCAACGGATCTATTTCTGAAGCAGTCTAATCGGTCAAAGAAGGATCACTGACCGATTAGTTTCTCAACTAGTCGGTCGGTGATTCCTCTTGGACCGACTAAGAGGTGAACAGTGAACATAGTGAATTTCAGGAGATAGAACTAGCCTGTCTAAGAGACTTGCCAACCGACTAGTTTGACAACTAGTCGGTCGGTGAGTGTTCTTTGACCGACTAAGAGCTGAAGTACAATAGGCTGAATTCAAAGAGAGCTAGTCGGTCTAAGAACAAATTCCAACCGACTAGTTTTACAACTAGTCGGTCGACGGTTGTTCTTTGATCGACCAACTATAAACAGTAACTCAGGCTGAAAATGAAAGACATAACTAGTCGCTCTAAGAAGGATTCCTAACCGACTAGTTTGACAACTAGTCGGTCGGTGAACCTTCTTGGACCGACTAACTGTAAACAGTGAATGAGCTGAATTGGACAAGGATATCTAGTCGGTTCAAGAAGGATTGCCGACCGACTAGATTGCCAAGTAGTCAGTTGGTTCTTCTTCTTGAACCAACTAAGATGCACTAGAAACCGCGAAATGAAGCGTGAAGCTTCGGGAAAGTTTGTATGGACTTCTAAGATAATCCTAGCTCTAAGATATGAACGTTATGAAGATTATCAAGTAAGACCTACTCAAGACTTAACATTCTACGAAAAGAAGCTAGAAGACTATAAATAAAACTTGACGAACCGTCTTTAAAGCTTCAATCCGAATCTCTTGACTTCAATAATGCTCCTAGAGCTTCAACGAAGCTTCAGGCACACGATCACGCGCTTTGAGAAGTCTTGAGACGTTGCTTTTGATGTTCATAGAATTTTGGCGACGATCTCCATAACTGCGCTCACAACGAGTTAGTTCACAATATTTATGTTTGTTCATCATCAAAACCAAATCCGGGGAATCAATACTCAACAATTTTGTGGTGAAAAAGTCTCAGAAGATCGCATGCTGGAAAAGACGTACATGTTTTTTCATGAGAAAGATGTGATACTTATACAGCAATACCGTGAACGAAAGTTCACCAAGTATTCTGAGCTGCTGTCATGTTTACTCATGGCCGAACAAAACAGAGAGCTTCTCCTCGCCACTTACAACATGCGTCCCCTGACACTGCCCCCTACCAGAAGCTCACAATGCCTCTTCTTTTTCCAAAAAGAAGAGAGACAATAAACGAAAAGAAAGACCATAGAAAGGGGGACCGAACAAAAAGGCTAGGGGCCAAGTCCAACAGCGAAGAAATGAAAGTAAGCGGAAGTTCACCTGGAGGAGAAATAACAAAAATAGAGATGATGCACCCCGACCTAAGAGGGAATGGGAAGACCCGTGCCATTGATGTGGCATGAAAGGCCACTGGTCCAGAGTGTGCCGAACTCCATAGCATCTCCAGGATTTGTATAAAGAAAACAAGAAATATAAAGCTGAAACAAACCTGATGACCTTTGATGCTCCAGTCAAGTTTACAGCTGACGACTTCGAACATGATGACATGCTTGATTAGCCTTCTATTTCTATCTTAGCAAATTGTTTAGAACATTTCATGTTATGAGAGCTATCATATTATGTAATTTGATTTTGAATGAAAATGTTTCTCTGAAAATGTGCATAAATAGACGAACTGCTCTCATGACTGATTAGTAGACAAAAACACATACGATCCTCCAATACAAAGCCCAATATTAGGGCCATATTGAAGGTTCCGAGAACGCAACACTGTTGCCCCCAAATGACACAGAAATAAAAATAAAGGATGTAATATTCTCTCCGAATTCCAAAAGAAACTTACTAAGTTTTAAGGAATCCACTTCACGGATTCCATTTGGAAACATCAAATGTAAATAAAAAAGAATTACTGTATGTAACGTCTCAAGAAAAAAGGAGTAAAATCCATACTTGAACGCTTTGAGAGCCTTTCAGGCCTCTACCATACAAAGATTCGGAGAGAGGAAGTGGATTTAACGGAGCACCTGAAGTGCCCGACATCAGCCAAGTTCTTACTTTGGCATGATAGACATGGCCACCCTGGATCCGTGATGATGCACCGTATCTTATCCTATGGGTATGACTCGAAGAATTAGAAGATTCTTCAGAAGGGAGAATTCCCTCGCACCCCTTGCTATGAGGGAAAACAAACTACAAGGACATCTCTATTAAAATCTGACAAAAGAATCTTCAAGCTTCCTCAAAAGAAAATAAGGAGATTGATGTGGACAAATCCACCACCTAGTGGGCTATTTCGGTACTTTATTGTACTGATAACTGCATCCTCAAAATATTCGTATGTGTGTCTACTATCGACCCGCAACCTAGCTTTTCCAAAGCTATTGGCACAAATAATAACGTTGCGGGCACATTTTCCAGATAATCAAACGAAGAGAATAAGTCTGGTTCATATTGGGGAATTTACCTCCCGGTCATTTCAAGAGTACTGCCAAGCAACGGGAATAGAAAATGAACATACAGTGCCGCATGTTCATACCCAAAATGGGTCGGCAGAGCCACTGATAAATAGACTCTAATGGATTGCACGTCCATTGTTAATGAAATCCCGATTGCATATGGATGCATGAAGACATGCAAATTCTGCATGCTGCATCGTAAATGAAAATTAGATCCTCTGGAGGTTAGAGTCTCCAATGCAACTTGCATATGGAATGCCACCGAACATTTCTCATCTAAGAATCTTCGATCGTGCAGTTTAAATCCCCATCGCATCAGCACAGAGGACAAAAATGGGTCCTCAGCGTCGCCTAGGTATCTATGTAGGGTTCGACTCACCCTCAATTATAAGATACCTAGAACTCTAAACGGGGGATGCATTTAAGGCACATCTTGAAGCCTGTGATTTCGATGAGACGAGTTTCCCCATAAATTGCCCAGATACTGGAAAATCTGGCGCGAAGCAAATTATAGTGTGGGATACAAAAAGCTTGACCCACTATGATTCGGTAACAACACAAATGTGAATATGCGATCATGAAGATCCTCCACATAGATAACAATGTTCACCACTTATCGAACTCATTTACTGACAACCAGAAGATTGTCAAATCATACATCCCTACTGCAAAAAACTCCAGCTAGGATTGACATCCCTGAGAATGGATGCAATTCACCAGCAGCAGAAGTGGCTGATCCTCAACAGAAGGGGCAGACTACCAGGCTCCAAGGACAGAAACTCTTGGAGACCTTAAGACAATACTACCACAGGACAATGAGCTCATGTCTACACCCTTACCCTTCATGGAATCCACTGCAGAGGAACTGTTGGGAAAAACTGAAATTGAAAGTAAATGTTGTACGTACTGGAGAGGTGTTGGACAGAAAGAACATAATTATCGACAATGTATTCACGTATCATATTGCCATATACATCACAAAAGTGATGATGTTTATAAAATATTGTTCCATACTCTGTTGCTTAAATGCAAACGTAGAGATTGGCTAAATATGGAACGAGACAATAAAAGCTGAGCTAGACTCACTTATGAAACGTGAAATGTTCGAACTTGAAGTCCAGACACAAAAAGGTGTCAAACCTGTGGGTAAAATAAGTATTGCACACATAAGAAAAAATAAATATAAAATCGTATGCTATAAGGTACAACCTATAGCCCAAGGGAAAATTTCGCTAAAACTAGGTATTGAACAAATTAAAATGAGCATGACTTATAAATGATGGATCAGTCTCCCTAAGTTATCAAAAGCGAATACCTTACGATTTGGCAAAGGAAATTTTGGATATGCTGTTATTGGATGTTGTGACGACATACCTTTATGGATATCTTGGTAAAGATAAATTCCACATTTCCTTAAATGTCCAAATAGACTTCGGCACGTCTATTCTATTGAAGAAAAACAATAAGAATAATACATAATGTACAACCAATAGAATCACTTGACAAATCAATGATTCCTACTAAGGGGTGTCTTTGCAACTAAGTAAAGAACAGGATTTGAGATCATAGTTGTAAACAACTAAAATCTCAACGAATCTCTTGAAGAGAAAACTGAAACATCTGTTCAAGCCTGATTATTAAACATGAAATAAAAGACCTAGGCAAATATAAGTCATGGCTTATAGAATCCTGTAACATACGCCCAGAAGTGCGTTGGAGAAATTAAAAGGACCATTGTCATCCAAAGTGCACCTATGGAAGTACACTCTATGGATGTACAAAAAGACCCATTCCGATCGCTTGAAGATAGGGAGGATATAACTGGACCTAAAGTCCTTTATTAAGTGTAATCAGGCACTCCTGGCTAACTGCACGCGTCCCGATATAGCAGTTGCAGTAAACTCATTAGCCAGAGATAGTTGGCACCTAAAAAGGGCCATTGGACCGGAGTTAAGCCTTCTACGCTTCCTCTGAGGGTCAAAAGGTTTGGACTTACATTATAAAGTATCATCCTCCAAGTTTATGCAATGCAGGTTACAGGTCCGATCCATATACTGAGAAATCACATACAAGGTACCCACAGTGGGATGGTCATCTGCTACATATCTGCAAAGCAACTTATGAAGGTAGCATCATCCTATCATTCCGAGATCCTCACCATTCCAAAATCACACCAATGGTGTATATGAGGGTGCCTGGTCGTACATCACATCCCAGTGACGACTGGGATAGAGGCTGGTATTGTGGAGCTGACCACATAGTCTGAACACCATATCAGAGGCGACGAAACTTAGCACACCTCTCCAGAGTCTCTGGATTCAGCAGTTGTTTAATGGTGATAATATTTGTAATCTGTGTATATTTTCGGAATGTTGTAAATAGGCTATGAGACAAGCCTAAGAGATCTAAAAGCCTAAGAGCTTTTACAGATCAGGGGGAGTTGAGGGAATTTGTACTCTTTTCCCTTAGCTATGGTTTTTTCCATTGGGTTTTCTATAGCCAAAGGTTTTAACGAGGCAAATCACATCAACTCTAGATCCTGAAGTATCCACCCCTCTGTAATGCTCAGAATCCAGAAGTATTCATGAGTAGAGTCACTAGTACAAATCAGGGGGAGTTAAAGAGCGTTTGTACTCGTTTTCCTTAACTATGGTTTCTCCCATAGGGTTTTCCATAGCTAAAGGTTTTAACGAGGCAAACCTCACCAACTCAAGATCTTGAAGTATCCACCCCATGTGCGACTCCTATTACGCTCAGAATCCTGAAGTATTCTTGAGCAGAATCCACACATATGGTTGGATAAGGGGGAGTGTTGTGAATGGAAATACCAGAGTCAGTTAGGATTGCAGGTATCTTAGAGATACGCCCATATCTATGTATATTATCTTCCTACTCTCCTATCCTGCCGATAAATAAATGGTTGGGGGTTCCTCCCCCAGTAGTTGATTCATAACACTTTAGGATTTTTAGAGATTTCGAAAACTTTATTTTTCACAAAAATTTTACCATTTAGAACTTGATTTTGTTCAC
This sequence comes from Scilla litardierei, assembly GCA_030789695.1. Lineage (NCBI taxonomy): Eukaryota > Viridiplantae > Streptophyta > Magnoliopsida > Asparagales > Asparagaceae > Scilla > Scilla litardierei. Next base: position 53,881,833 of record CM061137.1, read on the forward strand.
TAACAATCGATCAATATATAGGCCAAGAATCGGGTAAAACCGATTACCTAAACTGCCCTTACAACGACTATAAACTGCTCGTAAAAAGTTAACATTGTAGGCTAGATGACTAGTACTAGTCGACTATTATACACACATTGGTCAACTAGTTGTCAACTGGTCGACTGGTTGATGTACATTGGTCGACTAGTCAAGCATGTTTTCAAAAGCTGATTGCTCTCTGAATAAACTGGTCGACCATAGTTATGCCACTAGTCGATTGAAGTACACTTACTAGTCGACAAGTCCTCGTACGTTGGTCGACTAGTCCTTGTACACTGGTCGATTAGTCTTTATACACTGGTCAACCAATCTGACATGCTGATAGCCAATGATTTCCAGATTTGATTGGTCAACTACGTATTGTTCTAGTCGACGAATGAACATATAAAATCATGATTTTAATATTTTAACACTTAGGGATGATTACAAAAATATTTTAAATCATTTAAAAATATGTTAAATTTTTTTCCAAGTGTGTGAGACCTTCAATACAATGCTTTATACAACGACTAAGACAAGACATACACTTACATCAAAATACATATATTCTTCATGTAGGATCGCCTGTATACACAAATACACTAGAATGGGGGTTGAATAGTGTATTATAAAAACTTATTTCAAATAAAAAGTTCCGAAAATTTTCAAAGATGGAACAGAAATTAAATGACAAGTATAGAAAATAATCCAATCGCAAACACAACGATGTATCCTGGTTCGGATCCTTTGATCCTACACCAGTCCTCTACTCCCTGTAAAGATTATCAATCCATTATAATCACTTGCCCCACAAGTATGATCTTACAAAAATGGCGACACTCCCCGTGTCCCAAACTTTGTACAATCTCTACAACTAGAGATTCAAACTTTGTTAAAGAAATAATGAGATAAGAAAACACTTATAGCCTTGGTATGAATTTCAAGAATGAATTCAAAGGATGGTGTTAAAAATGAGAAATTCAATGTTTCTAGATGTGGAATTGCAAAACACCCTTGAAGTTCTTTAGATCTCAAATGAAGAAAGAGATCAGAATTTCTTCTTACAAATGAGAACAATAAACAACTTTTCACAAGAGAATTAAAGCCTTAATTTCTACAAAAGAAAACAAAAGAAGAGGAAAAGAAGTGAATGAAAACAGATGGGATACCCCTCCTTTTATAGTGCGCAGAATCAGTTGTGGAGGAAGTTGCAACGGATAGCAACTGTCCAGAAAGTTCTGAAGCAAACGGTCAAAAAAATCGGTTTAGTCAACTACGGAAAAATATAGGTCGACTAATTTGGAAACGGTCATAAACTGACTATTTGAAGATGGTGACGTGGATCAGTCAACGAGTAGATCCTTGTCAGAAATTTTTACGTCAAAAGTTAAAGAAAATTTTCTTAGTCGACTACGAAAAATCCTCGTCGACTAAATATGAAAAATGGGAATTTTGACTTAGGATCAATTGGGTTGGAATATAATGTAATTTGGAGCGTATGTATACATGATATGTTATAGCCAATGCCCTGAAGCTATCTAAAAATAAAATTACATCATTACGAAGATATGTCATCCGAATTTAATATGAGTAGCGAAGCTTCTTTCGCAGAGAATCCTTATAAACTGATCATATTCATAATGTGAATAGATTATGCTTTTATGTCTGCACATCTGCATAGATAGAGTTAGTAACAAAAAATATATTGATTGTCACATCAAAAGCGTAAGGAATAGAAGATGGAATATACCAAGTTCCAACACTTCACTTTGAATCTATTTGATGTAGATCCTTGAGTTCCATGGCCTTGTCCTTTATTCTTGATATTTTTAAGCTTGGTGCCTTGAATGAGCTCCTTGATTGTTCTTCTTGGACTCCATGTTCCATAAATGATCTTTCCATTTGCTTTTTCTATAGTCTGTTTCCATGAGTCTTGTGATCATCTTTTTGGTTTAGTGCTCCTGTATAATTCTCATACCTACATCCATAACTTACTAGCACACACAATAATTTGTTCATCATCAAAACAAATCTATGTTGGATATTGGCCATTACGACCAATATTGTTGATGATGATCACCACAATATGTAGGTGCTAATGACTCTACATGTTTTGTCTCATATTTTTTTTGTTTACCTTGATGAGGAGACAAAGTATTAGGTGATGGGATAATGGTTTCAAGGCTATGGACCAAAAGCTTTCATGAAGAGTATTGGACTTCAAGTGTATTTTCTATTTTCTTCATGTATTTTTTGTTTTCTTTTATAGAATATTTATTAAGCCTTGAATAGATGCACGTGCACGTGCACACACACATGCACATATGCATCATTTGCATCTTAGGGTTTTATAGAATTAGTCTAGAACCCATCCCGTTTGGTGTCTAGGCCAAAACACTCTTTATAGTGTCTTTGTACCAGGATCAGACATCTAGTATAGAGTCATCACATGTCTGGTATAGAGTCACCTGAAGTCTGGTGTGTCTGTTTTATCTCTTTAGACACAGATATTTGGCAAATATCTGAAGCTCATGGGCCAGACGTCTGAATATTCGATCAAACATCTGATTGGTGAACTCCAGACGTCTATTCAATGTGTTGGGCAAACTTTGTTTTTCTGCCCAACCTCTATTTATTTATTCAGCCGTCTAAAGTAGACTTGCCAGACTACTGAACAGTGCATCAGCCATCTGACTAGTGTTCTTCAGCCATCTAGTTTCGAGAGATTGGTCATTGTTTTTCTTTAGACCATCATCTGTTTCAACTGTCTAAAGCTTTGTTCCTAGACAACTGAATAGTTGATCAGACTTCACCAGACGTCCGATGACTAGGATTTCACCTATTTATGGCTATTAGACTGGTTTTTTGCTGGTTGTTTTTCTTAACTTTAATGCAGATTTGAGAGGCTATTTAAGCCCGACTGTGAGGGATATTTTAGCACAAATACTTTAGAAAGAAAGCTATTTTATGAGGCAAATCCAAAAGTTAATCTCATCTCTTCCTCTCTTTCTTTTCTCCTTCTTTGAGCATTCATTCATGTTGTGAAACTCTAGCTCAAGGAGAAAGCTTCCAAGTGCAATCAAGTTCAACTTCGGCACATTGGTTCTACACACTTCATGCCTTCATTCTTCACATAGTTAAATATAATCAAGGCATACGTAAGTGTGTTATTGTGTTTTCAATTTCATTTTAACCTTGCTCTCGGGTTGTGAGAGCATATTGGATGGTTACTCCAATTAGAGGGTTACGCCACCTTTAGGAGGGTTACTCCTTAATAAGGCTACTACTTGGTAAACCTTGGAGGGTTACTCCTTGGTGTCTTAGTTAGGGATTATAATCTTGTGTGAGTCTTAGTGCCCCGGTTATGGAGCACTAGTGGAAATCCCCAACTTAAGTTATGAGTGTGGGACTTGAGTAGGATTGCCTGGTTCAGGGATCAAACTAGGATACGCCCCTTATGTTTGCATTTGCTTTGGCATATTTATCTCTTTATGATTGTGTTGCATTTTTAATTACTTTAAGTGGCATTTTTAATTGCCACTACACTATTCACCCCTAGTGCATTGCTTAGTGTTTAGGGATCCTACAATTAGTATCAGTGCGAGGTTGAAAGTGTTGGATACAACGATCAAGGACGTATTGTTTGATGATGACAAACATTGTTGGATATGGAAGACGTTAGTACACCCTTGTTGGGGATGTACGAGGGAATACGGACCTCGAACGTCGCGTACACGAAGTCGTGTGCAAAGGGAATATGTTCCCTTGCGGAGAGGATCTCTAGATTAATGGGAAAGTCGCATTATATGTGCATAAGTGCATGCGACATATGGCTAATAAAGGGGTAATATCTTAAGCTTATGTTGTACCATGCATATGGTACAACTTAAGCTTATAATGTGCCATGTATAATGGTACACCTTAGTTAAATTGTTCCAAAGGAACAATTACTCCTAAAATAACTACCTTGGGGGCTATAAATAAGACCCAAGGGTTAGCCATTTCTTTACACTTTTGCATGGTATTCTTGCCTTGCATTTCATTCTAGCGAAGCTTTGCCGAAATCCTTCTCCTCTCTTTATCCAAGTTCTTAATCTAAAAGTAGAGATTTAGATTGTGGATTTAGTAGCCTTACTCCGTTCGTGAGAAGACTCGATCCGTCGTGGCGAATCCGAAGGCGAAGTTCTGTGACTACCGTGCCGCATACGCAAGGGTAAGTCTCAACTTCTTTTATCGGTCCTAACTCTGTTTTGACAGGTTCCCTCATTGGTATCAGAGCCATACGGATTCGCTCCGGTCGAACCGTCGCCCCTTCGAAACTATGAACGAGTCGTTGTCTTTTTCACGAATGGGTATCCTACCATTATGGATATGGTAGGAACGCTTCGTGACGGAGAGAACGCAGCGGTTGTTCTTTTCACGTTAGGGTCTTCTGTCATTACGGATATGGCAGGAACTCTCCGTGACGGGCAGAACCGACCGTTCATATCGTCAAACTCGCTCTCTTCATGGATGCTGAGTCTCCATTCATAGGGAATGGGCGCTCTCTTCATGTGGAGCGCGTAGTTTACGAATTTTTTGAAGTGGGTTAATTTTTTGGCATACGGCCATTGGAGGCTAACTACTTCCTCGACGAACGGGTGCTTCACTGGAGAAGAAGATGGTGGTTATTCCCATCGGGGAAGATGAATTTTAGTGCATGTGCACCATGGCCAAATGGGCTATGAAGGCCATGCACCCCCCTCTCCATGCGGAGGGGGGTTGGCTACGGCCAATAACCACCACGGCCACCGATCCGGCGTGGATGTGTGGCAACCCCAAATAAGGGGGGTGTCCGGCCATGGCCATATGGGCCATGGCCGGCCATGGCCAAATGGCCATGGTCCGGCAATGGCCGGCCATGGCCATGGCCAAATGGCCATGGTCCGGCAATGGCCGGACCTGGCCGGCCCCGGCCAGGGCCAGGGGGCCCTGGCCGAGGCCAAGGCCAGGCCTGGCCGAGGCCAGGCCAGGGCCAAGGGGCCCTGGCCGGCCTCGGCCAAGGCCAGGGGCCGGCCTGGCCGGCCCTGGGAGAGGCCAGGGCCTGCCCTGGCCGGCCTGGCCGGCCCTGGCAGAGGCCAGGGCCAATGCCTTGGCCTCGGCCAGGGCCTGGCCGGCCTTGGCCGGCCTCGGCCAGGGTAGAGGCCCTGGCCGAGGGGCCAGGGTCCCTGGCCGGTCAGGGCAGAGGCCCTGGCCGGCCCTTGGCCAGCCTCGGCCAGGGCAGCGGCCCTGGCCAGGAGAAGTTTCAGACCAATTCGACAAAAGGCCTTGGTCGAACTTGAACGTGCCGACTAGCCCATACGGGGCCAAACGACAGTCGTCTGCGCCAAAATTCTCTCATACGGGGGGAAACGCCTGGATCCATACGGGAGCCGGTGACGTTAGTTTGCAGAAAAATTCCCAAAAGGGGTATCCGACCTTGGCACGGCTACGGCTCTTTCCCGACAAATGGTCAGGAAGTGCCGAATATTTCACTAGTATCATAAGGGTACTAAGTTGAAATATATTATTTGTTGAAAATTACGTTTTCATACGTTTTGAAAAATACGTTTTCAAAAACGCTTTTCCGCTGCGAAGTACTATAAGAGTAGTAACATTTGATAAAGTGAGGGAGAAATATTGAAAGTTACTCTAGATGGTGATTGGAAACATAGTGACCTTTCCGATTCTAGAGTAACATCTTCAATATTTTTCGAAAGTAACTTATCAAATTATAAATATCATTCCAAGTGGGAGTTGAAATTAGAACTATCCAAATGGGATATTCTACTATCACTTCAAATGGGAATTGTATTTTAAGAATTTTCAATGCAATTTTTTTATCAAACCTTTGGTTGTATGTCTTTTGCAGCATTTTAAAAGTAAAATGTCTTCCGCTTCAAAGAATAGCGTCGCTGAGTTAAACAGAGGTGAAAAACTCAACGGCGATAATTACAAACTTTGGTCCATCAAGATACAATACGTTCTAGAGGAGCAAGAAGTGCTCGAAATCTAAAGAATGTTATGATTGAACCCGAGTTGGGCACTACGGCCCAACACCGACGAGACAAGGAAGCTTTTGATGCTTGGTCTCGGAAGAACAAGATAGCGCACATTACGTTATTAAGCAGTATGGCTGATGACATAATGCGCATCTTCCGAGAACATGACCTAGCCATGGACATATGGTCCAAGCTAGAGGAGAAGTTCGGTGGCACATCGGTGTCCAAACTTCGCTCCTTAACTATAAGGTTCGATTCATATAAGAAACGTCCAGATCATTCCATGGGGAAACATCTGCGACATTTGGCGAACCTTATCTCGGAGTTAAAGGACGCCGGTCATGTGCTCACTGAAGAGCAACAAATCCAAGCAGTTATACGTTCCCTACCAAATGGGTGGGATCAAATGAAGATGCTTCTCACTCACAATGAGAGCATCAAGACCTTTAGCGATGTTTCCAAGCACCTCGAATTAGAGGAAGAGCGGCTTGCGGCTGCCAAGCCAAGTGCAGAAGTGCACATGGTTGCTAGTTCCTCACACGGGGGGAAAGAAACGGAAAGATCGTTCGAAGTTCACTAATGAACGTAATAAGCAACCTGAGTCTACCAAGAAACCCAAACAGAAGGGTGGACACAAGAAATGGCACAAGAAGAAAGACTTGAAGAGGATCAAGTGCTTCAAGTGCAACAAGCTCGGTCACTATGCTCGTTCATGTACGAGTGGAGGCGACGAGGTAACTTGTAAATATACTAGTTACATATGTGTTTCTAGTTCAATATTTCTTGTGGAATCTAATCCATTTTGGATAATTGATTCAGGTGCCACCGACCACATAGCAAGGGACAGACGGTCCTTCGTGGAGTATCACCGGATACCCCAAGGAACGAAGTGGATCTATGTAGGAAACAACACACATGTTGAAGTGAAAGGCGTTGGGACTTGCAAGATAGTCTTGGACAACGGCCGCACTCTCCTACTTCATGATGTCCTCTTCGCTCCAGATATTCGAAGGAATATAATTTCTGTGGTCGTAGTAATGGGTCTTGGCTATAACTGGTTTTTTCATGATTGTAATGTGGACTTAAGTTGTAATAATACTCTTATTGGTACTGGGTTTGTATTTAACGGATTTATTGTAATGAGTACAATGTATGATTCCTCATGTAAGGAAAATTTCCTTATTGCAAATTCTAAGACTTATGAGTCTGATGTGATTTGTTGGCACGCAAGGCTTGGTCATATTGGACCAACGCGTATGGATAGACTTGCCAAACGTGGCCTTCTATCCAATGTTTCAAAGGTTGAAATGTCGACCTGCGAACATTGCCTTGTGGGGAAATCTTGTCGCAAGCCGTTTGGAACAGGCACAAGGGCCGAGGTTCCATTACAGCTTATCCATTCAGACATATGTGGTCCAATGAATGTCAAGACAAGACGCAAAAAGTCCTATTTCATCACTTTTATTGATGATTTCACCCGATTCGGACATATCTATTTGATATCCCACAAAAGTGAAGCTTTGGCTTGCTTTAAAAACTATATGAGTTTAGTGGAGAATCAATTAGATCGCAAGATTAAGGTCTTGCGACCCGATAGGGGCGGTGAATATCAATCAACAAGTTTTAAGGAACTTTGTGATGAAAAAGGCATAGTACATCAGGTAACTATGCCTTATACTCCTCAACAAAACGTGTTGCAGAAAGGAGAAATAGGACTTTAATGGAAATGGTCCGTTCAATGATGGCGCAAGCTAACTTGCCAATCACCTTTTGGGGTGATGCATTATTGACGGCCGCTTTCATTTTAAACCGCGTACCCTCGAAATCAGTTAGCTCCACTCCTTATGAGTTGTGGAACCAAAGGTCTCCTGACTTAAACATTTTGAAACCTTGGGGTTGTGCATCCTACGCACATATTTCCTCCCATAAGTATGGCAAACTTGGGCCAAGGGGAAGGAAATGTATCTTTATACGATACGCAGAAAACTCCAAAGGTTATGTTTTTGTTAGTTAGGAAGACAATGGTGGGCTAATTGAGTTTGAGTCGAGGGATGTCACTTTCTTGGAAAACGAGTTTCCAAGACAGGGCGAGATAAGTCAGGACTTATCTCTATTTGAGATTTATGATCAAGAAAGATTACCTCATTCGAGTGGGAGAATTCTTGGTAAAAACGAAAATACGTTTCAACCTTCACCAATGGATTATACGAACGATGATTATCCTATTCCATACGGGAATAATGATCCAAGTGGGAGCAATTCTAATGACATTCCAAGTGGGAGTGATATTAGAATTGATCCAATTCTAAATTCGAGTCAACAAGGACTTGAAGAATCTCAAATAAGACGTAGTAATCGTGCAAGGTTGGCTCCTCTAAGATTTGAGGATGAATTTCTGCAAACCTTTATGACTTTACTACAAGAAGATGACGAGCCTGCTACTTTCAAACAGGCCATATCTAGCCGCAAGGTTGGCTCCTCTAAGATTTGAGGATGAATTTCCGCAAACCTTTATGACTTTACTACAAGAAGATGACGAGCCTGCTACTTTCAAACAGGCCATATCTTGCCCTACGAAAGACAAATGGATGGAAGCGATGCAAGAGGAGTTAGAATCCATGAAAGTTAACCAAGTCTGGGACATAGTTGACTTACCCAGAGGACGTAGAGCTATTGGGAACAAATGGGTTCTCAAGATCAAGCATAAGGCTGATGGCTCTATTGACAGATATAAAGCTCGCCTTGTCGCGAAAGGTTTTACGCAACAGGAAGGGATAGACTACGAAGAGACCTTCTCACCTGTTGTTCGTTTTACCTCAATTCGCCTGATTCTGGCAATGGTAGCTTGCTTAGACCTCGAATTACATCAAATGGATGTAAAGACTGCCTTTCTCAATGGAGAATTGGACGAGGAGATCTATATGGAACAACCAACAGGGTTTGTAAAAGAAGGAAACGAACATAAGGTTTGTAAACTTCTTAAATCCATATATGGTCTTAAACAATCCTCGAGGCAATGGTATATACGATTTCAAGAAGTTGTCTTATCAAATGGATTTTCCATGCTTGATGAAGATAACTGTGTATATATCAAGATGAATAAGAACAAGTATGTTATTATGTCTCTATATGTAGATGACATTTTAATAGCCGGAAATGACAAGGGCTTTGTGATGGATATCAAGGCTTGGCTTTCATCAGTTTTTGAGATGAAAGACATGGGAGAAGCCGCATATATCCTTGGAGTTAAGATTTCAAGGAATCGTTCAAAGAAACTTCTTTCTCTTTCACAGGAAACTTATATAAAGAAGGTTCTAGAACGTTTTAATATGCAGGACTGCAAGTCCATTGATACTCCAATAAGCAAGTGCGACAATTTATGTCTGAAATCATGTCCGAAGAACCAAAAAGAGAAGGAGATTATGGAAAAAGTTCCATATTCCAGTGCAGTTGGTAGTCTAATGTAAGCTATGATGTGTACAAGACCGGACATCTGTTTTGCCGTTGGAATGGTAAGTCATTACCAATCCAACCCAGGGCAAGTACACTGGAAAGCGGTTAAGAGGATAATGCGGTATCTCAAAGGAACTGCAAACTTTGCTTTATGCTATCAAGGAGATGCCTTGAGGCTCGAAGGCTACACTGATGCTGATTGGGCGGGTGATCTCGATGAGCGACGATCAACCTCAGGATATGTTTGTCTACTCGGATCTGGTGCAATATCCTGGAGTAGCAAGAAACAATCCTGCATCGCACTTTCAACCATGGAAGCCGAGTTTGTAGCATTTAGCATGGCAGTCCAAGAGGCTGTTTGGCTTAGGAAGTTCTTAGACAGGCTAATTAATGCAAGTGACTCAGGTGCTGTACCCATACACAGCGACAGTCAAGCATCAATAGCCTATGTCAAAGATCCGAAATTCCATTGTAAGACCAAACACATAGATATCCGCTACAAATTTGCAAAAGACTATGATAAGACCAAGAAGGTAGACATAAGGTACATATCTACGCATGAGATGATAGCGGATCCGCTTACGAAGGCGATCCCCAGAGATGTGTTTTATAAACACTTATCATCTCAAGGATTGCGTAAGAGCTGAGTTGTACCAATGTAAATTCCCATGTCTGTAAATGATCAAAATTAATAAAAGAATAAGTTCTTTTTTTTTCAAACATTGCATATGAATTTCTTGAGAAATGTTTGTGTACATTTTTTTTGAAATCTCAGCTATACTTTCTAGTATGTCGGACAGATTGAGGTTGGCTCTCTCACATGAGCAACCGCCTTATTCTATCAGACGGATAGAATAGAGATGAGACCTGTTTGAAGTCAAAATCATCAGACGGATGATTTAGAGTCATGACTTAAACAAAATGGTCGTATGAAAGATCTGCATCATATGGATGCTTACAAAAGGATCTGAGATCTGTATTTAAAAGAGATCTCATAGGATTTTTTTTAAATCCTATATGTCTTATGCAGGATGAGAGTCCGGGAATATTTCATGGGTAGTAAGGGGACTCAAAAGATGGACACTGTGGTGTCTGATCTTTCATCCGTACAACATCATTAAGACATACTCTCCTTGGGAAAGGAGTGATGTTGTAATACGTGTTCATACCACGTATGCATTTCGACCACTGAGTTAGTAGCAATAGTGTTTGCTATTATGTGAGACTCAAAGGCCATATGGGTCTTAACTCTTACCCTCAAGGACTCCAATTGGTTCCTTTAGATTTGACAAGATGATCGTTATCTTAGCGTGTTGCTAATGGGCTATGATAATTCGGCTCGGCGGGACACGTTAGAAAAGCGAATCAAGTCAAGATCAGAAGGTTCGCAAGAAGAGGAAGATTGATTTCATATTCACATTTGAACTTTAATGATTCAAAGCTGGCCAGCCAATTGTGATCCAGATGGGATTCAATTGTTGAATATAAAGTATAAGAAATGTGAAGAAATAATCTAGGGTAAAGCATGCGTTGAACTACTCAACTTTGCACCTTCGAGGTCGTTGTGTATCTCTAACAAGTGCACAACAACAGACTTTACGCGCATGACGGTCGCACGGTCTATTTCTCGGTATGATAGATGAAAGAACTAAGAGAAAGACGTTCTCTTACAATCCCCTCAAGTGTGAGTGGGAGATGTTGGATATGGAAGACGTTAGTACACCCTTGTAGGGGATGTACGAGGGAATACGGACCTCGAACGTCGCGTACACGAAGTCGTGTGCAATGGGAATATGTTCCCTTGTGGAGAGGATCTCTAGATTAATGGGAAAGTCGCATTATATGTGCATAAGTGCATGCGACATATGGCTAATAAAGGGGTAATATCTTAAGCTTATGTTGTACCATGCATATGGTACAACTTAAGCTTATAATGTGCCATGTATAATGGTACACCTTAGTTAAATTGTTCCAAAGGAACAATTACTCCTAAAATAACTACCTTGGGGGCTATAAATAAGACCCAAGGGTTAGCCATTTCTTTACACTTTTGCAAGGTATTCTTGCCTTGCATTTCATTTTAACGAAGCTCTGCCGAAATCCTTCTCCTCTCTTTATCCAAGTTCTTAATCTAAAAGTAGAGATTTAGATTGTGGATTTAGTAGCCTTACTCTGTTCGTGAGAAGACTCGATCCGTCGTGGCGAATCCGAAGGCGAAGTTCTGTGACGACCGTACCGCATACGCAAGCGTAAGTCTCAACTTCTTTTATCGGTCCTAACTCTGTTTTGACAGGTTCCCTCAAACATTAGTGAACAATTTGACGTGAGAGTTAAGTGTTTACAGGAGTGGCAAGGACGTAATTCTTCACAGTGAGGACTTGATCAATATGATGGAGGAAATTGGATTCCATGCGTATTTGGACTTGGTCCAAACCATTATCAAATCTACTATCATCGTGGGTTCAAATATACTATTTGGATTCCATGAGTATTTGGATGTAATTTTTCATTTGATGGTGGGTTCAAATCTACTATCAAATCATATTCCTATTTTCTAGGGATCCAAACATAGCCAAAATTCCTATCATCACATCTCCTTGACCTAGCCTACTATAGATGCACCAAAGAAACCCTTGTACATCCCTATTTAAAAACCAAACATCTAAGAAAAAGAGGGGCAGTCGACCATATCAAGTAACCAACGCAAAAGAGAGTCTTCTCCTTCTCCTTGTGCAAGCAAATCCTTAACATCACATCATCCTCTTGCTGCAAAAGAGAAGTTCTCAAGTCATTGTCGACTCCGCCGGGAAAAACGTCGAAGGCGACGACGAGTCCAAGTTGCTGTCAAACTCCATTACCGTCGATAACACCTCATTGCCAAGCCATCATCTTCAACAAGCTATCGGTCATCTTCAACTTCTCGATGTCATCAAGCTGTCGAGTTCGCAATCGTATCTGCCGTCCTTCATCTCGTCGGAGATGTTCGTCTTGCTGCGGGAGGTGCTCGTCTTCCTGCTACCAACTTCAGGACTCCGCCATCATCATCCCTGCCATGGGAAGAGAAAGTGCTTCCAGAGAAGAAGCTGTCACTGTCGACAAGAACCCTCATTGCTACCATCTAGTTCCATGCCCTAGACCACACTGCCTTCGAGTTCTTCGCTGCATGCCATAGACCTAGCTGTCGCCGAGTTCTTCCTTGCTTTCGTAACCCCCCGACGATGTACCTCTTGCTGCTTGAGACTTCAAGTTGATGTGAAGACGAAGTGTCATCGGAGAAGGTGAAGCTCACGAAACTTCTCTTCCATCATCGACGATGAAACCCTCATAGATTCCGCCGAGCTGCACTTTGATGACATGCTTTCCTTGATCGACATCGAGAACCACATCCATGCCGTGAGATCATCCTCTCGCTGCCATCACCCTGCTGTCGCCGTCAAGCTATCGGACGACGAAGTTGAGGGGTTCGTGAACTTATCTCCGAGGTGTGATCGGAGACATGCACGAATCAACTGGCTGACGTAGACGTTACATGCGGAAGTTTTTGTTTTAAAGAGTTACTTTATGCACAGACCGAGCTGTTATTCGTTTGCACTGGATTTGATAAACACACCGACCAGATTGCTACTCATCTTTATGGAGACACAGATCGAGATCAAGAGATTGGATTGAGACTACATTTGCATCAGAGCGGGCCTGACAACATGTTGATTGACAGAGACGACTATGGCTACACACTGAGCATTTCTAAACTCTATATTTGTTATTGTGTATTAGTGTAGCGATCTCTGTAGGGGAAACTTTACCAGTTTATTGTGTTTTTGGGAACTTGACGAGTTGGGTCTCGTCAAGGGTGAGAGCATCTGACTAGGTTGATAGTGTAGGGCACGCGGGAGCGCGTACGAGCTAGGTGAGAGTTGATTTGGGGATCTTGACTGATTGTAGCTGTACCTTGATTACATATCTATCTAGTAGCTGCTTTCGGGGCTGGAATAGGTCGTGGGGACGATCGCACCAGGGTATATCTGTGAGTGCTTTGTGATTACTTTTTATTTACCATGCTTGAGTCTATAACTGCATGTGATTGTTCGTGGGTTGTACGAATATTTTTATTTGCCTATTCATCCCCTTCTAGGCTAGGATCCAGATCCAACAAGTGGTATCAGAGCCAGTTTAGAGGATCTAGTCTAGATTTGATTAGGTGACCATGAATATATCTGATTAGGCATTTGCTGAAGGTCAGTCTATAGCCCGTCCCCCTAAGTTTAACGGTGTAGACTTTGCATATTGGAAGGCTAGGATGAAAATCTATTTAGTGTCTGTAGATTATGATATGTGGGATATTTTTGAAAATGGTTATAGTCTACCCACTATTAAAATTGAAGACACTGTTATGATTAAGCCTAAAGACAAGTGGGATTTAGCTGATAAGAAACTTTATACTCTTAATGTTAAAGCTATGAATGCACTTATATGCTCTCTAGATAAATCTGAGTTTAATCGTATCTCACATTGTCTAACTACGTAGGAAATATGGCAAACTCTGGAGGTGACACACGAGGGAACATCGCAAGTAAAGGAATCCAGACTTGCGTTGCTGAGCACCGAATATGAGAGCTTCCGCATGCTACCAACAGAATCCGTTAAAGACATGTTTGCGATGTTCACAGACATTGTCAACAAATCCAGTTCCCTCGGTAAGCCATACTATAGCCACGAACAGGTACGAAAGATCTTAAGGGCGCTACCAAGCTCGTTCAGGCCTAAAGTCACAGCTATTCAAGAAGCTAAGGATTTATCAACGATGAGAGTGGAGGACTTAATAGGCAACCTGATGTCTCACGAGCTTGAGCTGCAAAGTATAGAAACTAGAGAGAAACATAAAGAAAAAGTCAAAGCTCCAACACCATTAGCTCTTCAAGCTAAAGATGGCGATCTTGATGAGGAGCAAGCTCTAATGGTCAGAAACTTCAGAAGATACATTCAGACTGACCAAGGCTGAGCTGAGATGGGAAAAAGGTTTACTCGTTCTAATAATTTTAATTCTGATAGCATTTCCTCTGAGCAGAAATCTACTAATAAAATGGAATGTTTTAAATGCAGGAGAAAATGACACATAATGAGGAACTGCCCACAACATACAGTAAATGTCGCAGAGAAGAAAGGAAAAGCCAAAGTGTTAATATGGGACATAGACAGTGAAGCTGAGGATGAGGACGAGGAGCAGGAAGCCCACTCCGTCATGTGCTTAATGGGCAAACACAATGAGGTAGAACCTGCACTAAAGGTGAATTTTTGAATATTTGCAAAGATATGCAAGCTAAACTAGATGAGCTAGAATCTACCATAGATGATTATAGGGAGGCTAGTTTTGAATTGCAACAAGAAAACTATGACTTTTCTAAAGAAATTGATAAACTTAGAGAAGAACTTGTTGCAAGTAACTCCACCATTAATATGCTGAAAATGGAGAAGGCTAGCTTGCCTGAAAAAGATGATTGTCCCTCTTGTCCCTCTTTGTTAAAAGATATTAGCATGTATAAGCAAGATTTGATAAAGCTTGAAACTGATAAAGAATTGCTTAATGAAAAGATTAACATGCTAAATCTTGAACTTAAGGAAAAAATGAGTGATTTTGAAAAGAAAGAAGAGGAAAACAAGCGAGCTTTCATTAGTAAATGCACTTTGATTGTGAACGAAAATGCGCATTTGGAATCCAAAGTCACTAGTCTAGAATTGTCATTAAAAAAATTTCTATTGGAAAACAAAATTTGGACATTATTCTTGAAAATCAACTTTATGGCAATAATAGGCGAGGACTAGGATATGGTCTCAAAAATGTTGAAAAATCAAAATGTAAAAAAGTTCACATTGAAATAACAAAGGTTGGATATTTTCATGCAAAGTGCTCTACATATGGTTGCATTGGTCATATCTCTTATTATTGCAAATATAGGAACAAGAACATTAAGTTCAAGAAAATATGGGTGCCTAAAGATTTAATGACTAACATGAGTGGACCTTGTTGGATTCCAAGGTCACACATAACATCTACCATGTAGGTGAGGTGGAGACTTGGCTAGGAGCGATAGATTGAACGCTTCATTTATTTAGTTCTTTAGCCAAATGACGACATGAAGGTATATCTTCCTCTTTGAACTTAATGCATACATTCATAGCATTTTTTCTTTATCACTTTTTGTTTGCTTGATTTATTTCATTTTGTGTGCTTGTTTACCTGATGCTAGCTTGTTTTGTTCTTTATAAATGAAAAATAAAAAAATTAAAAAGACAAAAAGCAAAAAAAATGGAGCTTAATGCATATCCTTCTCTTTACATCATTCAAGTGTTATATATGCATAATAATCATATCCATGTAGAAATTGCAATATTATTATTATGGCTAGATGCGAATGTTTTATTTCATAATAGCCATGCCAAGTTCATATGAGTTGATAATATGATTTCTACACCTACTTTCACTTCCACGAATTATAAACTATGTTGTACATTTGGAGATACTATTTATGAATATTGGAAAGTGAATGTACAATGAATATTAACTGAAAATCTAAGGGATATGATGTGATTTGCCATGAATAAAAATTGAGCACAAAAGATTTGATATGAAAAAACTTTATAAATAGATATTGCTTCGTATGAAAAATGGATATAATTCATGACAAGTACACTACCCACGAGTATCCAACATAAGCTTTATGGGTAAACTTTAGCGTTGGTGTTCTAACTCGTCAAGCAATGTCACCCCCACATCTAAGAGTCCTTGTAGGCTATGTTTTGGGGTGTGATACCTTGAACTCATTTTTTAATAAGGTGGAAAAAATCAATCCTAGGTGATATAAAGTTGTTTGGAAAATGTTGGATTGGTTTTGGTTGGGTTTATAAAAGTATCTCCCTTTGTACTTCGATGTTTAATAATTGCATCTACACAATGGTGTTGAATTCAACATTATGATTCTCATTGTACTTGAAGTGCTATCATATGGATGTCGACATGCAAATGCTAGTACAGTTTATAATGCACTTTTATTCTGCATGTGGCATTTTAAAAAAACATAAATATGCTTTTGAAGATGACAAAGGGGGAGAAGAATTGGAAGATTTGGTATTAATTGTGATACATGTTCAAGGGGGAGCATAAAAATAAGGGGAGCATGCTTAGAAATACTATTGTTATTGTGTGTGCTTGAACATCATGTATTAATTGTTTGTATACATCCTCCATTACACTTCACACACATGTCAAGATGACATTGTTTAAATCGTTAAGTGCAAATCTTGTATTGGTTTGTCATCGTCAAAAGAGGAGATTGTTGGATACAACAATCTAGGACGTATTGTTTGATGATGACAAACATTAGTGAACGATTTAACGCGAGTATTAAGTGTTTACAGGAGTGGCAAGGACGTAATTCTTCACAGTAAGGACTTGGTCAATATGATGGAGGAAATTGGATTCCATGAGTACTTGGACTTGGCCCAATCCACTATCAAATCTACTATCATCGTGCGTTCAAATATACTATTTGGATTCCATGAGTATTTGGACGTAATTTTTCATTTGATGGTGGGTTCAAATCTACTATCAAATCGTATTCCTATTTTCTAGGGATCCAAACATAGCCGAAATACCTATCATCACATCTCCTTGCCCTAGCCTACTATAGCCGCACCAAAGAAACCCCAGTACATCCCTATTTAAAAACCAAACATCCAAGAAAAAGAGGGGCAGTCGACCATATCAAGTAACCCACGTAAAAAAGAGTCTTCCCCGTCTCCTTGTGCAAGCAATTCCTCAACATCACATCATCCTCTTGCTGCAAAAGAAACGTTCTCAAGTCATTATCGACTCCGCCGTGAAAAAACGTCGAAGGCGACGACGAGTACAAGTTACTGTTAAACTCCATTGCCGTCGACAACATCTTATTGCCAAGCCATCATCTTCAACAAGCTATCGGTCGTCTTCAACTACCTGGCGTCATCAAGCTGTCGAGTTCACAATCATATCCGCCTTCCTTCATCTCGCCGGAGGTGTTCGTCTCGCTACAGGAGGTGCTCGTCTTCCCGCTGCCAACTTCAGGACTTTGCCATCATCATCCCTATTGTGGGAAGAGAAAGTGCTGCCGGAGAAGAAGCTGTCACCATCGACAAGAACCCTCATTGTTGCTGTCGAGTTCCACGCCCTAGACCATGTTGCCGTCGAGTTCTTCGCTGCATGCCCCCTAGACCTAGCTGCCATCGAGTTCTTCCTTGCTGTCGCAACACCCCAATGACGTACCTCTTGCTGCTCGAGACCTCAAGCTGCCGTGAAGACGAACTGTCATCGGAGAACGCAAAGCCCACGCAACTTCTCCTCCATCATCGACGATGAAACCCTCATAGCTGCCGTCGAGCTGCACTTTGATGACATGCTTTCCTTGATCGACGTCAAGAACCACATCCGTGCCGTGAGATCATCCTCTTATTGTGATCACCCTGCCGTCACCGTCAAGCTATCGGACGACGAAGTCGAGGGGTTCGCGAACTCATCTCCGAGGTGTGATTGGAGACGTTCGCGAATCAACTGGCTGATGTCACGCCCCGCTTCCCTAAAATGGAGGCGAGACGTGAAAAGGTCCGCACGAGAGTGGAGCTGTGAAGCCCCAAACCCGATAAGCGTCAATAAAACATAAGCAGGTCCATATAACCACAAACGGAACAACAATAATAACACAAGGAGAGACAGAAATAAAATCTCAAATCTCAGAATTTGTCCAACATTAAAATTAAGTTCAACATCCAGAAAAGCCACCAGGCTAAAAGAAAGAGTCTAAAGGCCCAGAACAAGGCCAACAAGGACAAACATAACAAAGTATTGGTGCCACGCACCGACAACAAAACAGTCTAAACAACAACACAAATAGTCTCTACGACTGATCGCCCGTGTCCACGAAGTCCTCGTCAAACACAGGCTCGGGCTCGGCGTCCACAAACATCTCGTCCTCAACAATGAACTCAGGCTCAGGATCTAACATGTGTCACCCAAAAGAGTAAAGGGGCACATGTCAGCAAGTCTAAAAGACTTAGGCAAGGAAACTGAAAGTAAGGTAAACTAACAACCTAGCAGTTATAGTATGATGCATGACATGGCAAGTATAGTATGGAAGTGACAAGTAAAGGGAAGTACAGGTAGCAAGTAGCAAGTATGTCATGGATAACAAGTTTTACAAGTAAAACACGGACAAGTACAAGTCAAGTGGTTCATGTCAAGTGATCACGTCAAGTAAACACGTCAAGTAAACACGTCAAGTAAACAAGTTGTGCACAGAGATTTCGTCTGCTAGCTAGAGTGGCTGATTGGGCCAACTCGTAAGCTCAGGTGACCGCTTATCCCTACCCCTCCACGTGTATCGAGCCAGGGCATTACCCCGAACACGGAATGCTCGCTTCTGGATCACGAGCCAGGAAGTGTATTTAACATGTATGGCGTAGGGTTATGCCTGCAACGCAGGTGCCTAGTCGGAAACAAGTAGATCGGGCATTGGCTATCAACCAACTCACGTAGCCCGCTTCTGGAACACGAGCCAGTGAACACAAGTATGGTAGCGTGTGCTACGAATGCGACATTCAACATGGATAGCATGGATGACAATTAATTCGCGTACCGTTAATTAAAATTAAACATGACATGGTAGTTATGCAACATGATAAATGACGGATCTAGCTTCGTTGTCAAGCTAGTTCCTGAAATTGCGCCTAGGCGAGTATCATTTAGTCGCCTAGTCTCTTTTACGCCTACAACAAGCAAATAGCCTAAGACATGGCCCAAAACCCTAAGTGGCAAGTTTCACTTGCCTAGCACCGAGGATGCCGATCACGAAGGTTCGTCTCATGGACGCTAATCTACGGGGAAGAGGTCGCTGCCATGGAAAAACAACATTAGAACAACATCCAACCTAGTTTTATTAGGGTTTTACAAAAACACAAATGGGTTATGAGAATATTATAGAATCGAGTTATTACCGAATCGTTAGCGGAAGAACGATGCCGAGCAAGCACGGCGATAGAAGAAACGATCTGGGAAACTAGGGTTCAGATCTGGAAATGGGGAGAAAATCTGGAGAAATGGGGTTTTGGAGATTTTTGGGGGTTTTCCGGCGACCTAGAGGAGGTGGCCGGCCAAAATGGCGAGAGGGAAGCTCTAAGGGAGGAAGGAATGGCTTGGGGAAATGTTGGAGGGTGATTTGGGGGAGAAAATGGCTCAGGAGAATGAAAGAGGGATGAAAGAAATCATGGGTGGGGTTTAAATAGGAAGAGCTGGCGGCTGCCCAGAAATTAGGGTTTCAACACTGATTAGTCGGTCAAAGAGCCACCTCTGACCGACTAGTTTGGGAACTAGTCGGTCGGTTGACCAACGCAGACTGACTAAGTGTAAACAGTAACTCCTGACGAAAAATAGGATTTAGATTTAGTCTGTCAAAGAACAACTTCTGACCGACTAGTTTCTCTTCTAGTCGGTCGACGAACGTTCTTAGACCGACTAAGAATGAATAGTACTTGGTATCAAAAATGATCATAGAGCTAGTCGGTTAAAGAACGATTGTTGATCGACCAGTTTGTCACCTAGTCGGTCGACAAACGTTCTTAGACCGACTAACGATAAACAGTAACTCAGGTAAAATTAATCAAAGGAACTAGTCGGTCTGAGAGCAAGTTCTGACCGACTAGTTTCACATCTAGTCGGTCGGTGAGTGTTCTTAGACCGACTAAAAGTGAACAGTAACTCATGTACAATTGATTCAATGAACTAGTCAGTTCCAGTAGAGTTCCT
Organism: Scilla litardierei; assembly: GCA_030789695.1. Lineage (NCBI taxonomy): Eukaryota > Viridiplantae > Streptophyta > Magnoliopsida > Asparagales > Asparagaceae > Scilla > Scilla litardierei. Next base: position 53,902,155 of record CM061137.1, read on the forward strand.
GACCGACTAGATCTCAATCTAGTCGGTTGGCCCTCTTCTTGAACCAACTAAAGTGCACTAAAAGTGCCGAATTGAAGCGCGAAGTTCTAGGAAGATTCCTACGGCTTCTAGGATCATTCTAACTCTAAAATATGAGCGATTTGAAGTTCGTCATGAGCGACTTACCCCAAGATCAACAATTCTAAGGGAGAAGCTAGAAAATCACGACGAGACGATCGAAAATGAAAGTTACGGTGACGAAAACCACGCATAAGGAGAAAATCCACCAAAACAAATATATATATAATATAGATAATCCAAATACATGAAAACCAGTCGTTACATCCTCCCCAACTTAAGAAAAATTCCGTCCTCGGAATTTCCCAACACTCACGTGTCCGGGAACAAAAGTGGGAAACGCTCTCGCATCTCATCCTCATTCTCCCAAGTAGACTCTCCGGGCGAGCCGTGTCGCCACATCACCCTCACAAGATTGACAACCTTATTCCAGAGTGACTTCTGACGCCTGTCCAGAATCTGCACTGGCTGCTGGTCATACATCATATCAGGGCGAACGGTAATCTCCGAGAAATCCACAGCATGAGATGGATCGCTAATGTATCGACGAAGCTGCGACATATGGAAAACATTGTGAACTCCCTCCAAAGATGGCGGCAAGGCTAAGCGGTAGGCTATCTCGCCAACTTTCTCCAGAATGTCAAACGGTCCAATGTATCGCGGGCTCAACTTCCCTCGCTTCCCAAAGCGAATCACTCCACGATTCGGGGAAATCTTCAAGAACACATGGTTGCCCGGCTGAAACTCCAAAGGATGCCGTTTAGCATCCGCCCAATGCTTAAAACGGTCCTGAGCAATCCTCAACCTCTCTCGAATGTTCTTGACAACATCCATGGCCTCCACAATCATCTCAGGTCCCAACAGCTCCCGATCACCAACGTCATCCCAACTCAATGGCGATCGACATTTCCTCCCATACAGCGCGGCGAAAGGTGCCATGCCAATACTCGCCTGGAAGCTGTTGTTGTAGGAAAACTCTACCAGATGTAGATGGTCCTCCCATGAACCCTTGAAATCCAACATGCACGCCCTCAGCATGTCCTCCAAGATCTGAATCGTCCTCTCGGACTGGCCATCCGTCTGCGGATGGTACGCCATGCTGAAACTCAGACGCGTACCCAAACTCTTCTACAAACTCTGCCAGAACTGAGATGTGAACCTCGTGTCTCTGTCCGACACGATACTCATAGGGACTCCGTGAAGTCGTAAGACCTCCTGCACGATTCACGTTACATCACTATCTAAACTAGGAAAATGAAATAGAAACGGAGAGTAAAAGAATTTACCTCCATATATCTCCTCGCTAGCGCCTCAGTGGACTGTCCTACTCGGAATGGAATAAAGTGCGCGGATTTGGTCAATCGATCTACGATCACCCAAATCGCGTCATTCTGCTTCGGACTCCGAGGTAGTCCAGTCACGAAATCCATAGTGATGTGTTGTCACTTCCACTCCGGAATCGGAAGCGGTTGTAACAACCCTGCCGTATGCTGATGCTCCGCCTTCACCTGCTGGCAAACCAAGCACTTGGCTACACTCCGAGCCACACCCCTCTTCATACCATGCCACCAATAGTTCAGACGAAGATCCTTGTACATCTTGGTCCCACCAGGATGCACAGAATACGACGAACTGTGTGCCTCCACCATCAACTCCTCTCTAATATCCCCGGCTGGCACACACAACCTGGCTCCAAACCTCAGCGAGCCATCCTCATGAATCAAAAAGTCAGTCCGCAGACCGGCTTCCACCTGCTCCCAAATATTTACCAGCTTCGGATCCTCAGCCTGGCCAGCCTTGATTCGATCCACGATCGTCGACTGAATCTGCATACTCATCAACAAAGAAGCCTCCCCAGGAAGAACAATCTCCACACCAGACTCGCAAAAATCCTGCTGCAATCTCCACTGCGAGGTCAAAATCATCACCGCTAGAAGCCTACTCAGCGCATCAGAAACCACATTCACCTTGCCAGGGTGATACTGCAAATCAATCTCATAATCTGCCATGAGCTCCAACCATCGACGTTGTCGCATGTTGAGCTCCTTCTGAGTGAAAATATACTTCAAGCTTTTGTGATCGGTGAAGATCTTCACTTTCTCACTCAGCAGGAAGTGCCTCCAAATCTTGAGCGCAAACACGACATCAGCCAACTCCAAGTCATGCGTCGGGTAATTCTTCTCATGAGTCTTGAGCTGACGTGAAGCATACGCCACAACATGCCCGTGCTGATGCAACACACAACCGAGACCCTTGCCAGAAGCATCGCAAAAGATCTCAAATCCACCGCTGCGATCAGGCACAACAAGAATAGGGGCAGTCGTCAATCTCTCCCTCAGAACACCAAAAGCATTCTCACAATCACCCGACCAAACAAAAGGCACATCCTTCCGCGTCAATCTGGTCATCGGCTCAGCAATACGGGAAAAGTCCTTAATGAAACGCCGATAGTAACTAGCAAGCCCAAGGAAACTCCGGATCTCAGACGCTGACTGCGGAACATGCAACTCTCTGATGGCCCTGATCTTCTCGGGATCCACTGAAATACCATCTCCAGTCACCACATGCCCGAGAAAAGAAACTCTGTCCAGCCAAAACTCGCACTTCGAAAACTTAGCATACAACCGATGCTTCCTCAAAATCTCCAATACTGTCCTCAAGTGCGAGGCATGCTCTTCCTCCGACTTTGAATAGATCAGAATGTCGTCAATAAAGATAACGACAAAATTATCCAAAAAGTCGTAGAAAATCGATTCATCAGATTCATGAAAACTGCGGGTGCATTGGTTACACCGAAAGACATAACCACAAACTCGTAGTGTCCATACTTCGTCCTGAACGCTGTCTTCGGAACATCTTCCTTCTTCACTTCAGCTGATGATAACCACTCCTCAAATCCAATTTAGAAAACACCCTCGATCCTCCAAGCTGATCAAAAATATCATCGATGCGAGGCAACGGGTATTTATTCTTGATGGTTACCGCATTCAGCTCCCGATAGTCCACGCACATGCGACGTGAACCATCCTTCTTCTTCACCAGCAGCACCGGTGCTCCCCATGGAGACACACTAGGGTTGATATAACCCTTCTGCAAAAGCTCATCCAGCTGCTTCCGCAATTCCTCCAACTCAGCGGGTGCCATATGATATGGCGCCTTCGAAATCGGTTGCGCTTCCGGAATAAGATCAATAGAAAATTCCAGAGCTCGATCAGGTGGCAAACCAGACATCTCCTCGGGGAAGACGTCATCAAAGTCCGGCACAACCGCTGGCCTCTCCAGCTCCATCTGCATAGCCACAAACTCCACCGGCCTGGCCCGAAATCTGACAGGACCAAGCGAACTACTTCCACGACTGAACTCAAATACTGGATGTCCGGGAATCTCGAACACCGCCTTCTTCCTCCGACAGTCGATCGTAGCATAGAAGCTCGCAAGCCAATCCATCCCAAGGACCGCATCATAGTTGATGATGTCGTGGACAATGAAATCAGCGTAAAGCTCATGTCCACAAACCACCAACGAGCAAGAATTGCAACCACGATGCACTGAGACCACGCCATTCCCTGTAACGATATTCCAACTCTTGGAAAGAGGGGACGTCGACAAGGAATGCTTCTCCACGAAGCTCCGAGAAATAATGCACATCGACGCACCAGAGTCAAAAAGAACTCATGCAGGAAATGTGCACACCAAAACCACACCTAACAAGCAATTTAACAATCAAACCCTAGTCTAGCAAACAATCATGTTCAAGCAAACAACATAACCTAACAATCAAAACTAGCTAGGAAAGTAACAGCTAGATTGAGGACTACCTGCGATAACCTCATCCACAGCCTCGCTCTCCATAGCGGTCATCAGAAAAGCCTGCCTCCTCGGTAGAAAAGCCTGCTGAAAAGCATGCCTCTGTGGAACAAGAGCTGCTCCACGTCCAGCAGGAACAGACGCTCTCTGCTGCAACGGCTGTGCTGCAACAGGTGCCCTCCAAGGTTGCTTCGACCTCGGACAATCCTTCATGGTATGGGTAGGATCTCCACAGACAACACACTGGCCCAGGAATCTCCTACAATGATCCTTGAAATGCCCGATCTTGCCACAGAAATGGCAAGTCTTCTGAATAGGCCCTCCTGGCCTTTTGAACTGAGCTGGCTGATTAGGCTTGAAACCAGGCCTAACCACCGCTCTGGCCTGCTCCATAGGCCTCTTCCCAGCTCCAGAAACATGTCCCCTCCTCTGGCTCAGGTTCAGCTCCTGCCTCCTCGCAACGACCAGAACCTTCTGATAATAGTCCAGATCAGAGGAAGACACAAAACTCTGAAGCTCCAAAGCAAGTCCCTACAGGAACCTCTGAGCCCTCTCATCAGCATCCTACACCATCTTCGATGCGAACCGACTCAGCCTAGTGAACTCTTGGTGGTACAGGTCCACCGTCAAGCTCCCTTGCTTCAGATCAATAAAGCGCTGCAGCATCTCCTTCCTAGCAGCCTTCGGAAAGAACTCCTCATCGAACGTGGACTTAAAAGTAGCCCAAGCTATTGGCTCCACCAGCATCTTCTCTTCCGCATCCCACCAGTTCCGAGCATTATCCTTGAGTTGCCTCTTCGCCAAATCAACCCATCCAGCCGGGCCGATCTTCGCCATCTTCAAATTATCCTCAATGTTCCGAATCCACTCATCAGCAGCCAGAGGACCCTCAGACCCATCAAAATAAGCAGGACCCAGCTCCTGAAATTGCTTTGCTCCTGGCTCGGAGCGAGGGGCATCTTGGATTGCCCGAGCAGCTCGAGCAAGTGAAGCATTCTGGACTTGCAGGAGCATGCCCTGCTGCACTTGCATCATCTGAAGCTTCATCCGCATCATCTCTCCATTGGTGGGTTCCCGCTCAGGCTCCTCGTCATGAGGGGGCGCACCACTACCTCCACCTGGGGTGAATCACCTTCCTGCCATCTAATGACACAGAAAACGAAACAATTAGACTCATAGCTTATGACTCGGATGTCGAACTTAGTTTATTAGACATTCTAATATTATTATCGTTATTTCGACAATCGCAGTTACAAAATGGACCTGCATGGGCCACCAACAAAACCTGTCACGCCCCGCTTCCCTAAAATGGAGGCGAGACGTGAAAAGGTCCGCACGAGAGTGGAGCTGTGAAGCCCCAAACCCAATAAGCGTCAATAAAACATAAGCAGGTCCCTGTAACCACAAACGGAACAACAATAATAACACAAGGAGAGACAGAAATAAAATCTCAAATCTCAGAATTTGTCCAACATTAAAATTAAGTTCAACATCCAGAAAAGCCATCAGGCTAAAAGAAAGAGTCTAAAGGCCCAGAACAAGGCCAACAAGGACAAACATAACAAAGTATTGGTGCCACGCACCGACAACAAAACAGTCTAAACAACAACACAAACAGTCTCTACGACTGATCGCCCGTGTCCACGAAGTCCTCGTCAAACGCAGGCTCGGGCTCGGCGTCCGCAAACACCTCGTCCTCAACAATGAACTCAGGCTCAGGATCTAACATGTGTCACCCAAAAGAGTAAAGGGGCACATGTCAGCAAATCTAAAAGACTTGGGCAAGGAAACTGAAAGTAAGGTAAACTAACAACCTAGCAGTTATAGTATGATGCATGACATGGCAAGTATAGTATGGAAGTGACAAGTAAAGGGAAGTACAAGTAGCAAGTAGCAAGTATGACATGGATAACAAGTTTTACAAGTAAAACATAGACAAGTACAAGTCAAGTGGTTCACGTTAAGTGATCACGTCAAGTAAACACATCAAGTAAACAAGTTGTGCATAGAGATTTCGTCTGCTGGCTAGAGTGGCTGATCGGGCCAACTCGTAAGCTCAGGTGACCGCTTATCCCTACCCCTCCACGTGTATCGAGCCAGGGCATTACCCCAAACACGGAATGCTCGCTTCTGGATCATGAGCCAGGAAGTGTATTTAACATGTATGGCGTAGGGTTATGCCTGCAACGTAGGTGCCTAGCCGGAAACAAGTAGATCGAGCATTGGCTATCAACCAACTCACGTAGCCCGCTTCTGGAACACGAGCCAGTGAACACAAGTATGGTAGCGTGTGCTACGAATGCGACATTCAACATGGATATCATGGATGACAATTAATTTGTGTACCGTTAATTAAAATTAAACATGACATGATAGTTATGCAACATGATAAATGACGGATCTAGCTTCGTTGTCAAGCTAGTTCCTGAAATTGCGCCTAGGCAAGTATCATTTCGTCGCCTAGTCTCTTTTACGCCTACTGATGTGTGTTTATATTTCATATATTCACGCACGTTTTCTTTTGTGTTTCTCCGTGTTTTTCCGCTGTCTCTTACTCGTTTTCGTATATTTTCCCGTTTTCTTTCACTTTTCTTTGTTTATCCATGATTGCAGGGGTTCGACCACGTAGGGGACGTTTAACGATGATATCCCAAGTCCCCGAAGCAACGGGAGAAGTCACGCGTGATCCAGGGGGTCAAACGTCAAAGAATTCATCTTTCAGCCCCTCACCCGGTCGGTTGGTCATCTTCAACCGATCGGGTGATGCACGCGTGCACCACCCGGTCTCTGCCGCAGCTCACAAAGAAGTCACCCGACCGGTTCACAGACCGGTTCTGCGGGGGGCTGTTCTCTGTTTTTCGAGCAGAATTCCAACCGATCGGGTGACTCTCACCCGATCGGTTCATCTGTAGCTGAAGAAGAAGAGCTGAAGACACGGACGTCGAACCGATCGATTCACCCGACTACTCCAAGATCCAACCGGTCACTCAAGAACTCACCCGACCGGTTCATGAGATCGGGTGAAAACTCGCCGTTTTCTGCTATTAATCTGTAACGGATCAACCGATCGGTTGACTTGTCAACCGATCGGTTGATGCGAAAATCTATAAATAGAACCCCTAGGGTTCCAGAAACGAGAGCTGTTCTTTTTCCTACTGTTTTATTTCCTTGTGACGGCTGTAATTGTTACTCTTTTGTAAGTTTTCAGATCTTTCTAAAATTTTAGTATTGTCTTTATTACTCCATTACTTCCGCATTGCAATTGTCCGATTATGATTTCAACGGTTAAATTTCATTTAGATCGCTTTTTCATGAATTTTTGTGAGTAGTTCCCAAATCTGGGATTTTGGTGGAAACCCCTTCGGGGGCTCTTCCCGATGCGTCCATAGGGTTAGGAAATCGATAGGGAGTAGGAATCTAACGGTTACGCGGGGTGTTTCATTGTCATCGGCGGGAAAAAGACCGCCTTTGACCGTTGGGCCAAGGGGGAATAAACTTGGCGGTTGACTCCCTAGCCATAGCTCACGCCCTTAGCGTAGACACCGAGTCCTAGCACGCGGGGAGCGGCAGGATGAGACGTCGGGAGATATCGTTGCGGGCTTAGTGCTCCCGGGATCGATCAGTGTTAATGGACACGGGAGTGCCCACTGATCGAATCCGGGAAGTCCGGTGTATCATCCTGGGCACCGACCGGAATATCGGGCCCATGGGACGCCGGTACCACTTTCAGAGGCAACGTCTCACCATTAGACCCTAATCCCGATCGCTATCCAATACCCGTAGGCCGTATCGGCGAGAGTCTCTCGTCGGGTTGGAAACCAAAGTCCCGGGTTTACTTTCTTTTTGTTCATACCCTTTTATTTCCTTTCGTGGCAACCATCTACCGATTCGGGCTAGCTCGCCCCTCGGGGTGATTTAGGTCCTACCTGACCCAAGCACAACCTCGCCTCCCTGAGTTCGATATTCCCGCACCCTACACTAACCGTGAAACTTGCGGTAAACGACACCGCGCCGCCGCGACGCAAGCGGGGCGCCGGTCACCTACAACAAGCAAATAGCCTAAGACATGGCCCAAAACCCTAAGTGGCAAGTTTCACTTTCCTAGCACCGAGGATGACGATTACGAAGGTTCGTCTCACGGACGCTAATCTACGGGGAAGAGGTCGCTGCCATGGCAAAACAACATTAGAACAACATCCAACCTAGTTTTATTAGGGTTTTACAAAAACACAAATGGGTTATGAGAATATTATAGAATCGAGTTATTACCGAATCGTTAGCGGAAGAACGATGCCGAGCAAGCACGGCGACGGAAGAAACGATCCGGGAAACTAGGGTTCAGATCTGGAAATGGGGAGAAAATCTGGAGAAATGGGGTTTTGGAGATTTTTGGGGGTTTTCCGGCGACCTAGAGGAGGTGGCCGGCCTAAATGGCGAGAGGGAAGCTCCAAGGGAGGAAGGAATGGCTTGGGGAAATGTTGGAGGGTGATTTGGGGGAGAAAATGGCTCAGGGGAATGAAAGAGGGATGAAAGAAATCGTGGGTGGAGTTTAAATAGGAAGAGCTGGCGGCTGCCCAGAAATTAGGGTTTCGACACGATTAGTCGGTCAAAGAGCCACCTCTGACCGACTAGTTTGGGAACTAGTCGGTCGGTTGACCAACGCAGACCGACTAAGTGTAAACAGTAACTCCTGACGAAAAATAGGATTTAGATTTAGTCGGTCAAAGAACAACTTCTGACCGACTAGTTTCTCATCTAGTCAGTCGACGAACGTTCTTAGACCGACTAAGAATGAATAGTACTTGGTATCAAAAATGATCATAGAGCTAGTCGGTTAAAGAACGATTGTTGATCGACCAGTTTGCAACCTAATCGGTCGACAAATGTTCTTAGACCGACTAACGATAAACAGTAACTCAGGTAAAATTAATCAAAGGAACTAGTCGGTCTGAGAGCAAGTTCTGACCGACTAGTTTCACATCTAGTCGGTCGGTGAGTGTTCTTAGACCGACTAAAAGTGAACAGTAACTCATGTACAATTGATTCAATGAACTAGTCGGTTCCAGTAGAGTTCTTGACCGACTAGATCTCAATCTAGTCGGTTGGTCCCCCTTCTTGAACCAACTAAAGTGCACTAAAAGTGCCGAATTGAAGCGCGAAGTTCTAGGAAGATTCATATGTCTTCTAGGATCATTCTAACTCTAAAATATGAGCGATTTGAAGTTCGTCATGATCGACTTACCCCAAGATCAACAATTCTAAGGGAGAAGCTAGAAAATCACGACGAGACGATCGAAAATGAAAGTTACGGAGACGAAAGCCACGCATAAGGAGAAAATCCACCAAAACATATATATATATATAATATAGATAATCCAAATACATGAAAACCAGTCATTACAGCTGACGTGGATGTTCCAGGTGGATGTTTTTGTTTTAAGGAGTTACTTTGCGCACAGACCGAGCTGTTATTTGTTTGCACTGGATTTGCTAAACACACCGACAAGATTGATATTCATCTCTGTGGAGACACAGATCGGGATCCAGAGATTGGATCGAGACTACATTTGCATTAGAGCGTGCCTGACGACATGCTGATTGACAGAGACGACTACGACTACACACTGAGCATTTCTAAACTCTATATTTATTATTTTGTATTAGTGTAGCGATCTCTGTAGGGGAAACTTTACCAGTTTATTGTGTTTTGGGAACTTGACGAGTTGGGGCTCATCAAGGGTGAGAGCATCTGACTAGGTTGATAGTATAGAGCATGTGGGAGTGCGTACGAGCTAGGTGAGAGTTGATTTGGAGATCTTGACTCATTGTAGCTGTACATTGATTACATATCTATCTAGTAGCTGCTTTTGGGGCTGGAGTAGGTCATGGGGACGACCGAACCAGGGTATATCTGTGAGTACTCTGTGATTACTTTTTATTTACACTGCCTTGTTGGATCTGGATCATAGCCTAGGGGGGGTGAATAGGCTAATAAAAATATTCATGCAACCCACGAACAATCCCACGCAGTTATAGGCACATACAGGGCAATAAAATAGCAATCACAGAATACGCACAGATATACCCTGGTTCGGTCGTCCCCACGACCTACTCCAGCCCCGAAAGCAACTACTAGATAGATATGTAATCAAGTACAGCTACACAGTGAGTCAAGATCCCAAATCTACTCTCACCTAGCTCGTACGCACACCACGTGCTTTACACTCTCAATCTAGTCGGATGCTTTCCCTCCGTGACAACTCCCAAGTCGTCAGGTCCCCACAAGTAACAATAAAAGGTAAAGTTTCCCCTATGAAGAACTAACACAAATACTACACAATATAATAAACAAGAGAGTTTAGAAAGCTCAGATCGTGTAGCGGTGTTGTCTTCGTCAATCAGCACGGGCCAGACGTCGTCTGGCAAGTAGTAGTAGTCTCTCGGTAACGGCAACTCAAGTTGCGGCAATTGAGCTCTCTGAAAGTTGCAGCCTTACACTTGAACGTTGCGGCATGCACAAGTCACGGCCTTTGATTCCCCCTTGGTGCGTTAAGGTTGATTTTGTGCGCGCTCGGATTAAAAAAACAACACCAAAAATTTAATGGGCCCCTCTCAAATATTCTGTCCATGCACAAGATTCATTAATGAAGAGCCTTCTCTCTCAACAGAAATTTGCAAAGAAACGAGCACAGAAGCTTATAAAAAAAATCGTGCAAAAAAAAAATCTCAGGCTCTCTCGGATGTGATTGGCGCTTGGAGAAAAAGAAGATGCGGCCTCTGCAAGCCAAAACAAAATTGTATTCAAAGATGCCTCTTGATTTGATTTTATGCCCCTCGCAAGGTTGAGCTTCGATGATGTAGGGGTCTTCACGTGTAGATGGTGTAGAGCATTGGCTTGTTGTCCTTTGTTGCTTATTTGCGGCTGTACACAGATTTCCAAAGAAAAAAAAACAAGTTAGCCTGTTGATCTTCTAATTTTGCAAAGGGGAAAATCAAAGATCAGCTTCCCTGGGGAATTTGTTTTCTCTTGGTCTCTCGAGGTGCGTCTCTCTGTGAACTTCGAATTTTGCAAACCCAGATCTTTTGGCCGGCTCTTGGGATTAAGGGTGCTCTCAAAAAATTCGGCCTGTGCTTTTGCTTTTGTTGAGCTCCTTTAGAATTTTCGGCTGCCTGCAAGGTTTCCTTTTTTTTTGCTCTTGAAAAAAAATCGTCTGAGAGAGTTTCAAAAGAGAGAGAGAAACATTTTTTTTAACCTACGGCCTTTATAGGGTTTCTCTCAAAAGAAGGCACACACAAACAAACCGACAGAGGGGGTATTTTTTAAGGGTTTTATTTGTGTTGGTGATTTTATTTCTCGAAGGGAATCAATTAAAAAAGAAGGCATGTGTTATTTTTTGACAACCACCGTACACAAAAAAAACAATGAGCCCTTGCACTTGGTGATTAAAGAAACCCCTTAAGAAAAGTTCTGTGATGTCCTGTTCTTTTTGGTTATAGGTTTTCAAAAGAGAGAAGCACACAGAAAGGAATTTGTCAATAAATAAAAGGATATGTGCGGCTGTGAAATTTTTAAGAGACTCTTCCTTGGTGCGTGCTCCCCTTTGTTTTGCCTTTCCTGAGATACTTAACACACAAATTAAAAACATTCACACACGTTTGTTATCATCAAAAACGAAGTTCATAGATCGTTGCTACCAACAATCTCCCCCTTTTGATGATAACAAACTAGGTATAAGATTTGCACAATAAAGTTCCAAATAGTGTGTGTGAAAGTGTGACAATAGTGGGTGACATGCAATAGGATATAATGATGTGCAAACACTAATGTGTAAAGTTTAACAATAAGCATGCTCCCCCTATTCTCATGCTCCCCCTTGGACCAATAATCATGTATGCACAAATAATACCAAATACCGAATCCCTATTCTCATGCTCCCCCGTGGACCAATAATCATGTATGCACAAATAATACCAAATACCGAATACCAAATACCGAATACCCAATCTTCCCAACTTTTCTCCCCCTTTGTTATCATCAAAAGTCATACCACGAAGTCAAACTCATATATCATGCAAAAAGAGAGTATTATTAACCACTACCAACAATTGCATGCATACAATCCTAAAATAATCAAGTCAAAATCCAATGAAATTAAACAACTAAGACTTCAACACCAACGTGTACGTGTGATGATTAAAATTGAAGCACATAGGGAGATTCATTAAGAAAGTCAACCAAAACCAATCCACATTTTCCAAATAACATTCTATCACCTAGGATTGATTTTTCCCACCTCATTAAAAATGAGTTCAAGGTACCACAACCCAAGACATAGCCTACAAAGACTCTTAGATGTCGGGGTGGCATTGCTTGACGAGTAAATACACCAACGCTAAAGTTTACCCATAAAGCTTATGTTGGATACTCGTGGGTAATACCGTTGCCAAGGATTGTATCCATTTTTCATACGGAGCAATTATCTTTTATTTTCACATTTTTTTTAAAAAAAAAATACTTATAGCAACAATTTCTTTTGCTCAATTTTTATCCATGGAAAGGTATATCATATCCCTTAGATTTTCAGTTAAGTTTTCCTCCTACATTCACTTTCCATACTTCATAAACGATATCTCCAAATGTGCAACAATAATAATACATGTGGAAGTGAAGTAGGTGGTGTAGAAATCAAGCTATTCTCAGTCATTGGACATGCCATGAATATATAGAAAGATAAACATACGCATGTAGCAAAAGTAATAATACACCAATTTCTACATAGATATGAAAATCATCCGTGCATACTTCAAAGACGAATCACAGAGAAAAGAAGGACATGAAAGACAATACACATTTAAGCACCAATTTTTTTTATATTTTCAGTTTTTCAGTTTTTTTTATTATATATATATAAATGCATGAAGTACTAAAGCAAACATGAGATGCAATCACACAAACAAAAAGAAGTCATGCACACAATGCAACTACTAGCACACAAACAAAGAGAAGTCATGCACACACAAAAAACTATGAAGATATTCATTAAGATCAAAGAATGAGATATACCTTCGCGTCGCCGTTTGACTAAGGAGCTAAAAAGTAATGAGACGTTCAATTTATCGCTCCTCGTCAAATTTCCATCCACCTACAAAAGAGGTGTCGTGTGTGACCTTAGAATCCAACAAGGTCCACTCACGTTAGTCATCAAAGATTTAGGAACCCATATTTGTTTGAACTTAATGTTTCTGTTCCTATATTTGCAATGATATGAAGTATGACCAACGCATCCACATGTAAAGCACTTAACATGAAAATTTCCAACCTTTGTTGATTCAATGTGAACTTTTCTATATTTTGATTTTTCAGCATTTTTAAGACCATATCCTAGTCCTCGCCTATTATTGCCATAAATTTGATTTCCAAGAATAATGTCCAAATTTTGTTTTCCAATGGAAAATCTCTTTAATGACAATTCTAAACTAGCAACTTTGGATTTCAAATGATCATTTTCGTTCACAAGCAAAGTGCATTTACTAATGAAGGCTCGCTTGTTTTCCTCTTCTTTCTTTTCAAAATCCTTCATTTTTTCTTCAAGTTCAAGATTTAGCATGTTAATCTTTTCAGAGAGCAATTCATTTTCAACTTCAAGCTTTGTCTTATCTAATTTATACATGCTAATATCCTTTAATAAAGAGAGACATGAAAGACAATCAGTTTTTTCAGACAAGCTAGCTTTCTCTTTTTCTAACATAGTAATGGTAGATTTGCATGCAACAAGCTCTTGTTTAATATTTTTCATTTCTATAGACATGTCATACTCAGTTTGTTGCATATCAAAATTATCATTCCTATAACATTCCACATCAGCTTCTAGCTCATCAATTCTATGTTGCATTCCTTTACAGATTTCTAAGAATTCAGCTTTAGTGGGAGATTCTACCTCAGTGTGTTTGGCCATCAATGCCATGCATGAGTGGGCTTCATGTTCCTCCTCCTCATCCTCAGCTTCGCTATCCATGTCCCACGTCAGCACTTTCGTTTTTCCTTTCGCAACTTGAGCTGTGTGTTGTTGTGGGCAATCTTTTATGTGGTGCCCTTTCTTCCTGCATTTAAAACATTCACTTCTATTAATAGCTTTCTGATCATAGGAATTTCTACCAAAATTAGAGTTATTAGAACGAATGAACCTTTTTCCCATCTCAGCTCTTCCTTGATCAGTCTGAATGTATCTCCTGAAGTTTCTGACCATTAGGGCTTGCTCTTCATCAAGATCGTCGTCGTTAGCTTGAAGAGCTAATGGTGTGGAAGCTTTGGTCTTCTCTTCAGGTTTCTCTCTGGCTTCTATACTCAGCAACTCAAGCTCGTGCGACATCAGGTTGCCTATCAAGTCCTCCACTTTCATTGTTGATAAGTCCTTAGCTTCTTGAATAGCGGTGACTTTAGGCCTGAACGAGCTCGGTAGCGCCCTTAAGATCTTTCGTACCTGTTCATGGCTAGAGTATGGCTTACCGAGGGAACTGGATTTGTAGACGATGTCCGTGAACCTCGCAAACATGTCTTTAACTGATTCTGTTGGTAGCATGCGGAAGCTCTCGTATTCTGTGTAAAGCAGCGCAAGTCTGGATTCCTTCACTTGCGATGTTCCCTCATGTGTCACCTCCAGAGTATGCCAGATTTCCTGCGCAGTTAGACAATGTGAAATACGATTAAATTCAGATTTATCAAGAGAGCATATAAGCGCATTCATAGCTTTACCATTAAGAGTATAAAGTTTCTTATCAGCTAAATCCCACTTGTCTTTGGGCTTAATCATAACAGTGTCTTCAATTTTAATAGTGGGTAAACTATAACCATTTTCAACAATATCCCACACATCATAATCTACAGACACTAGATAGATTTTCATCCTAGCCTTCCAATATGCAAAGTCTACACCGTTAAACTTAGGAGGACGGGCTATAGACTGACCTTCAGCAAATGCACAATCAGATATATCCATGGTCATCTAAAAATCTAGACTAGATCCTCTAAACTGGCTTTGATACCACTTGTTGGATCTGGATCGTAGCCTAGAGGGGGTGAATAGGCTAATAAAAATATTCGTGCAACCCACGAACAATCCCACGCAGTTATAGGCACAGACAGGGCAATAAAATAGCAATCACAGAATACGCACAGATATACCCTGGTTCGGTCGTCCCCACGACCTACTCCAGCCCCAAAAGCAACTACTAGATAGATATGTAATCAAGTACAGCTACACAGTGAGTCAAGATCCCAAATCTACTCTCACCTAGCTCGTACGCACACCACGTGCTTTACACTCTCAATCTAGTCGGATGCTTTCCCTCCGTGACAACTCCCAAGTCGTCAGGTCCCCACAAGTAACAATAAAAGGTAAAGTTTCCCCTATGAAGAACTAACACAAATACTACACAATATAATAAACAAGAGAGTTTAGAAAGCTCAGATCGTGTAGCGGTGTTGTCTTCATCAATCAGCACGAGCCAGACGTCGTCTGGCAAGTAGTAGTAGTCTCTCGGTAACGGCAACTCAAGTTGCGGCAATTGAGCTCTCTGAAAGTTGCAGCCTTGCACTTGAACGTTGCGGCATGCACAAGTCACGGCCTTTGATTCCCCCTTGGTGCGTTAAGGTTGATTTTGTGCACGCTCGGATTAAAAAAACAACACCAAAAATTTAATGGGCCCCTCTCAAATATTCTATCCCTGCACAAGATTCATTAATGAAGAGCCTTCTCTCTCAACAGAAATTTGCAAAGAAACGAGCACAGAAGCTTATAAAAAAAATCGTGCAAAAAAAAACTCAGGCTCTCTCGGATGTGATTGGTGCTTGGAGAATAAGAAGATGCGGCCTCTGCAAGCCAAAACAAAATTGTATTCAAAGATGTCTCTTGATTTGATTTTATGCCCCTCGCAAGGTTGAGCTTCGATGATGTAGGGGTCTTCACGTGTAGATGGTGTAGAGCATTGGCTTGTTGTCCTTTGTTGCTTATTTGCGGCTGTACACAGATTTCCAAAGAAAAAAAACAAGTTAGCCTGTTGATCTTCTAATTTTGCAAAGGGGAAAATCAAAGATCAGCTTCCCTGGGGAATTTGTTTTCTCTTGGTCTCTCGAGGTGCGTCTCTCTGTGAACTTCGAATTTTGCAAACCCAGATCTTTTGGCCGGCTCTTGGGATTAAGGGTGCTCTCAAAAAATTCGGCCTGTGCTTTTGCTTTTGTTGAGCTCCTTTAGAATTTTCGGCTGCCTGCAAGGTTTCCTTTTTTTTTGCTCTTGAAAAAAAATCGGCTGAGAGAGTTTCAAAAGAGAGAGAGAAACATTTTTTTTAACCTACGGCCTTTATAGGGTTTCTCTCAAAAGAAGGCACACACAAACAAAACGACAGAGGGGGTATTTTTTAAGGGTTTTATTTGTGTTGGTGATTTTATTTCTCAAAGGGAATCAATTAAAAAAGAAGGCCTGTGTTATTTTTTGACAACCACCGTACACAAAAAAAACAATGAGCCCTTGCACTTGGTGATTAAAGAAACCCCTTAAGAAAAGTTCTGTGATGTCCTGTTCTTTTTGGTTATAGGTTTTCAAAAGAGAGAAGCACACAGAAAAGAATTTGTCAATAAATAAAAGGATATGTGCGGATGTGAAATTTTTGAGAGACTCTTCCTTGGTGCGTGCTCCCCTTTGTTTTGCCTTTCCTGAGAGACTTAACACACAAATTAAAAACATTCACACACGTTTGTTATCATCAAACACGAAGTTCATAGATCGTTGCTACCAACATGCCTGAGTCTATAACTGCGTGTGATTGTTCGTGGGTTGCAGAAATATTTTTATTTTCCTATTCACCCCTAGGCTAAGATCCAGATCCAACAGAAAACACAAAAGCATTTACTATGGTGTTTAAAGCTACATCATTAACTCACGAGGAAGGGTTATCCCCCGTTCGACCCCCACTCTTCAATGGCACAAATTATCCATCTTGGCAGGTGAATATGATGATTTGGTTGGAGTGTCAAGAGCTTTGTGACATCACTAAGTCTCCATATGAAAACCCTGTAAACCACACAGTGGAAAGGACAAAGGAAGATAAGAACATAATAAAGTTCAATGCAAAGGCGATGACGGTATTTCATTACGCTTTTGATGTGAACAAGTTCAACCGCATATCGATGTGCAAGTCAGAATATGATATTTGGCATCTCTTAGAAGTCACTCATGAGGGGACCTCAAAGATAAATAAATCCACGTTAAGCGTTTTTGTATCTAAATACGAATTTGTTAAGATGTAGGAAGGAGAGAGCATTTTCAATATGTTAACTAGGTTCGTCGAGATCGTGAACGCTTTGGAGGGCCTTGGGAGAAATGTCTCACAAGAAGATAGGATCATAAAGATTCTTGTTTCTCTTACCCCTCAATTGGAATCCAAGGCCAACGACATCGAGGAATCCTATGACATGAGTAAGTACACCGTGGAGGAGTGCATTGGAAACATAATGACCTATGAGGTGAAGATGCAACACAAAAAGGAGTGCCAATCCTCAAAGACCATAGAAAAACAAAATGGGATTGCTTTCAAGGCCATTGATGACAAGATTGAATGGAGAAAGAAGTTCAACAACATCGAAGAAAAGCTTAAGAAGAAGAAGAAGAATGTAATGGTCGCTTTCCGGCCTTATGGAGTTTTCTGCGTGAACGTGCATTAGCGTGCACGTATTTTGTTTGACTATTTCTGGCTTCCAATATATACACTGTGATATGTCGTTGTGATCGTTTGTGAGTGTAGCTATTTATAGTAATTTTTGGGAACATCTTTTCGCGGCTCGTTTTCTCGCAAAACGACGTTGAATTGATAGGGACGTTTTAGTCATTTGGCTTAAAACGCCGTCCAAAATTTTACGTTAATTTTTGGTAGGAGTTACGCATGATCGGACTCCGTAGATTTGTGCGTCTCGTTTCCACGATCGCCCCGGTATTTTCAGATTATTTTTCTGACGCCCGGATTGAGAGTTAGCGCTCGGATTAATCTGGACCGTTGATTTGCCCATCCAGTTCAAATTTCGAATTATAGCCAAATCTGGCCAAATCTCTACTAAATCTGTCTTAATCTTTTTCTTAAACTGTTTCACTAAATCCCCCTAGACTTACCCCTGTATGTACACCCCTTTGACACTCAATCTCCCCCTTTCTCCTATTAATCCTAGGGTTATATATCAACAAAAACTCTTATTAATAATCCTAACCCTAAAAATTAACCCGAACCCTAACTCTAAAATGTTGCAGCCGCCACCCCCCAAAATTATTCCCCGATCTCTCTCTCTCTCTCTCTCTCTCTCTCTCTCTCTCTCTCTCTCTCTCTCTCTCTCTCTCAGTTTCCCTCTCCCCTCCGGCGCAACCGCGGCCCCGCGCGCACAGCCGCACCGGCGATCTGATCTCCGGCCCCCACCTCCTCAACCTCGGCACCGTGCCTCTTCCCCTCAACTCCCGCCGCCCTCGCGAATCGCCCGCGCAGCCGCCGCAGCCCGATTTCGCCGCCACCGTCTCGCATTTCTCGCAGGCGCCGCAGCCCCTCGCCGCCGCGCCGTTGCCCCGCAACCACCTGCAGCGCGCGTCGCCGCCGCTGCGCTATTCGCTTGCAGGCGCCGCTGCACCCTCGCTGCGAAACCCAGTGCGCGTCGCCGCGCGATCTTGCCCCGCCGTCGCGTTTTCCGCTCGCAGCCGCCGCCACAGAGCCCCGACGCCAGCTCCCCTCACCCACGGTAGTGCCAGTCCCGATCACCGGCCCCGATCCCACCGCCGCGCCTCCCCGCGGCCGTCTCTCCGCCACGACCCCTCTTGACTGCTGTACTCCTTTGTACGGCCCTATCGGCAGCCTTGTGACGCTTTCTGGTGCGCGATACCTCCAGCCTATCGCAGTCCGAGTTCCGACACTGTGAACGCCTTCCCGACATCCCCAACTTGCTGTTTTGAGTGGTCACTGGACGTCGCTGATTTTCTCTGGACCGTTACGGACACGTGCTTCGCTGTCCGCTACCTCCCGGAGCTGTAGGACGATTTCCCGACGTTTTCGCTTGTTGCCACCACTTTCAGTTCACTACCAGGACGCGTCTCACTATGCTACCCGTAGTTGGGACATTGTAGACGCCGCAGACCCCCTCTGTTCAGACCCTACGTCCGCGCTACTTCAGACTCTGGAGAGGTTGGTTTTCCCGTAACTCGTAGCGAAACCCACCCGTAGCCAAAACTGAAAACTTAACTAAAATCGGTAACTAAACACGTTAAATTTATTTTTCTGCTCCCTTAAAATGTTGTGAACAATAGAATCGACGATCGGACTTTTGAACTGTGCACATAGGATAGAATCGTCGGATAAGCTGATCGGACACTTTTTGACTTGTGATAATTAGGGTAGCCACGCCTAACTTAGAAATGAACCTAAATAGGATTTGACAAAAATCGCGACTTGACACCGTCGCCGTGATCCCTTTTCAGACGGACTACCGCGGACGCGACGACTGGACGCGACGACCAGGACAGACGACGCACTCGCCATTTCAGGCAAGTGTACTCACTTGCGTTTTGACCGTGCCTTAGCCTTAAAATTGTAGAACTGTTAGACTGTGAGTGCTGAGAACCGAACGCGAAATGATAGCGTCCGGGACGACCTGTGACGGCTCAGACTTGACGACGAAGTCTGAGCCTGACCACAATAAACTGCTGACATCAAAGGACTACCTTGCATGTGCGTGCGTGTGGACACCCTAGAATAACAACTCCCTACACTTGTCATGTCGTGTCCTGTTACACAAAAAGCCTACGGGCGTTTCGGATGCTTTCCCCCGCGGAAGTGATCCCTGTTACCTAAAAGCCTACGGGTGTTTCGGATGCTTTCCCTCGCGGAAGTGATCCCTGTTACCTAAAAGCCTACGGGCGTTTCGGATGCTTTCCCCCGCGGAAGTGATCCCTGTTACCTAAAAGCCTTCGGGCATTTCGGATGCTTTCCCCCGTGGAAGTGATCCCTGTTACACAAAAGCCTACGGGCATTTCAGATATTTCCCTAGCGAAAATGATCCCTGTAATTCTTGTCCTGAGTTCCTGGGTTTGGGGTAGGGTTGAGCGTGCGCAAGGGGAGAGGGTCTGGCCGCCCTCGAACCGTAAGGCATGAACCCTTTCGTGTCTTACTTGTCTTGTCCGTCTTGTCCCATCTTGTCTCGTCTTGTTCCGTCATGTCCCGACTTGTCTTGACACCTGTAGGTTAGTCCCGTAGTCGGTAGCACACGCTACGTCTACTTCTTGCTATGTTTACTTTTCCTGCTACGTTACTTTTTGTTACTCAGTTATAACCCCAGCATGCTTAAATAACCAGTAAATCATTGTTAATAGTTGATACACTTGCAGTAGAGTCTGACCGTTTGTGTAGACTTTGCCTGACGTACAGTTTCCTTCTTTTGGTGATGTACGTTAGGTGTGGAGCCAGAGTATGTTGACGAGGCGGACCTGCCAGTAGACTTGGAGCCGGATGACGCTGATCCGGAGTACGATCCAGAGGACGACCAGAGCTAGAGATCCCTCGTTGCTGTTCCAGTGTTATTCATCTCAGTTTGGTTGGGTGCGTTGCACTCTTACTTTCTCGTCTAGGTTGGGTGCTTGCACCATTAGTTTCCTTTCTGCAGTTGTATCCGTTTCCGATATTTTAGACTCTCAGTACCTTGATGATAAATTTTGGAATAAAATGAAATGTTCTTTCAGTACTTTTGTTATTTCATACTAACATGCAGGGACCTGTACTTTCGCTATGGAATACTACAGACGCTTATTGGGTCTGGGCTCTCAGCCCCGGCCTAAGCGGGCCTTAGTCATGCTTCGCCTCCATGTTTTTGTGAAGCGGGACGTGAGAGGTTTTAGTGGTGGCCCATGCAGGTCCCCTCACCTGCGAGTACGGAATAATTGAAGTATTAAATTTCATTTTATTATCATCCGGTAATTGTACGAGTCTAATCTGTGTCTTTCTGTCAATAGGATGGCAGAACGACATACTACCTGATCAGGGAGCTCAGGAGATGGAGTTTCGGAAGACCAGGGCGGAGAGTTCCGCCAGTTTATGGGCGTGATGAGAGAGATGCTGGAGGTGCAGCATCAGTTGGTTCAGCAGTCCCAGTGTGCTACCCAGGCTGCCCAGTTGCACCACCTCCACCTCCGCCTGCCCCCCGAGCTGCTCCAGGAGTGAAGCAGTTCAACGAGCTCCAGCCGAGGACATTTTCAGGGAAGGAGGGACCCCTAGCTGCTGACGAGTGGATCCAGAGCACGGAGGAGAAGTTAGTTGCTACGAAGATTCCAGACGATACCCGAGTGGAGATAGCGAAGATGCAGCTGACGGAGAATGCGAGGAACTGGTGGCGCCTTGAGGAGAGGCGTCTGGAGAAGCCAGTGGATTGGAAGACCTTCAGATCTATGTTCAGGACGAAGTACTTCACCAAGACTACTAGGAGGGAGCTGTTGAGCAGATTTATAGATCTGAAGCAGGAGAACATGACCGTCGAGGAGTATGAGGCGGAGTTTGAGATGCTGAGTCGATTTGCTCCGCATATGGTGAAGAAGGAGGAGAAGCGAGCTGATTGTTTCTGACAGGGACTACTGCCGAAGATTCAGGCTTCTATGTCTTTGGCGAGTTTCATGACTATGAGGGAGGTGCTGGATGCTACGAAGAATCATGAGCTTATTTCGCTCCTACCTGACCCTCCAGCTAATAAGGGGAAGCGTCCTATGGAGCAGTACCGGCCACCTGCTAGGCCGGCGATGAGGCCAGTTCAGACAGTACCATTTAAGAGTCCTGGAGCACCCATTCAGAGTCAGAGCAAGGGACCGTGTCATTATTGCGGGAAGCCAGGACACGTTCAGAAGGATTGCAGGAAGAAGATGGGACTGTGCCTAGTTTGCGGAGATGCCTCGCATGCTGCGAAGGATTGTCCGAGAGCCCGTCATGCTGTAGTTGGAGCGCCAGCCCCGCTACAGATGAGAGCGCCTGCTCCAGTTCAGAGAGGACCTGCTGTTCGTGGACCACCCTTGGCGCCACAGAGGCAGATGTTTCAGAGAGCAGCTCAGCCCCAGAGGCCGGCTTACACCATGACGGCTTTGGAGACTGAGGAGCTGGATGGAGTTATTACAGGTAACTCCTTGATTCTAGTCTTTCATTTCATAGTTTAGCTTTTAATTTTTAGTCTTGCTTGTTTGACTTGTTTGTTAGAGTAGCTTGGCTTGACCGTAGTTTCTTTTAATATCTTAGGCACCATTCTAGTGTCTTCTCATCCGGCCTTGGCCTTGTTCGACTCCGGTGCATCCATGTGCATCTTATCCCGGAGATTTGTAACAAGACACTCTATTCCCACCCATACACTTCCTGAGTGTTGGGACATCACCATAGGGAACGGGGTGGTGACAGTGAACTCGGGATGTAGATCGATTTCTTTAGTGGTCAGTGGACACGAGCTCTTTGCAGATTTCATTGTCCACGACCTGCCACATTTCGATGCCGTTCTTGGCATCAATTGGTTGGGAGATTTCCACGCCTCAATCGATTGTCATAGCAAAAGGGTGATGTTCCGGATTCCAAGCCATCCAGAGTTCGAGTTCCGCAGCAGAGATGAGTCGCTTGGACCCATCAGATATCGGGCCACGCCGGTAGTGCCGATTGTTGCAGCTATGCCGATGGAGATGGAGATCGAGCGACCAACAGTCGTCCGAGACTTCGACGACGTCTTCCCAGAGGATATCTCAGGTTTGCCACCCGACCGATCTTTAGAGTTTGGTATTGATCTTATGCCGGGAGCGCAACCGATATCGAAGGCGCCGTACCGTATGGCTCCCGCTGAGCTCGAGGAGCTGCGGAAGCAGTTAGATGAGTTGCTGTAGAAGGTTTTCATCCACCCTAGTGTGTCGCCATGGGGAGCACCAGTTTTACTCGTGAAGAAGAAGGATGGGTCCCGCAGGATGTGCGTGGACTATCGAGGACTAAATGCTGTCACCATGAAGAATAAGTATCCGCTGCCGCGCATCGACGATATCTTCGACCAGCTTGGAGCATCGAGAGTCTTCTCGAAGTTGGATTTGAGGAGTGGATACCACCAGTTGAAGGTGAAGAAGGACGATGTTCAGAAGACAGCATTCCGGATGAAATACGGGCATTATGAGTTCGTGGTCATGCCGTTTGGCGTGACCAATGCTCCAGCTGTGTTCATGAATTTGATGAACTTGATATTCTATGATTTCCTGGATAAGTTTTTCGTCATTTTCATTGATGACATCTTGATTTATTCGAAGTCTGAGGAAGAGCACAGCTGTCATCTGAGGACAGTGCTGGAGACGCTGAGGCGACACAAGCTTTATGCCAAGTATAACAAGTGCGAGTTCTGGCTGGACAGAGTCGCATTTCTGGGACACGTGGTGTCTGGTGATGGCATATCTGTAGATCCGGAGAAGGTCAGAGCAGTCAGAGATTGACCGACTCCTCAGTCAGCGTCTGACATCAGGAGCTTTCTTGGTTTAGCAGGCTATTATCGGCGGTTCATCAAGGATTTCTCGAAGATTGCGGAGCCGATGAAGAAGCTAACAAGGAAGGATGTGGAGTTTCTCTGGTCAGATGCTTGTGAGGAGGCTTTCAGTATCTTGAAGGCGAGATTGACCACAGCACCGGTGTTGGCAGTGCCGGATCGAAGTGGAGGCTTCGATGTTTATTGTGATGCGTCAGGAAAGGGCCTAGGATGCGTCTTGCATCAGCATGGCCACGTGATCGTGTATGCTTCTCGTCAGTTGAGGACTCATGAGAAGAATTACCCGACGCACGATCTGGAGTTGGCAGCAGTGATCTTTGCACTGAAGATTTGGAGACATTTCTTGCTAGGTGAGAGTGTGAAGATTTTCACCGATCACAAGAGCTTGAAGTACATCTTCACGCAGAAGGAGCTCAACATGCATCAGAGACGATGGTTGGAGCTCATGGCTGACTACGAGATAGATTTGCAGTATCATCCAGGGAAGGTGAACGTAGTTCATCACTCCTTATTTTACACCTTTTTTCCCGCATGTTTGCATGCCATTTAGATCGCCCAAATCATGTTTTTCCCGATATATCGACGATATTGCGATGCTTTTCACGATTTGTTGTTTTTGTCGCGTTTCAGGTGATTTGGCGCGATTTGGAGTGATCTCGAGATGCGCTTACTCCAGAGGGTCACCGACGACCTCCCCGAGGGGTATTTTGCTGTTGGAGAGGAGCGGAAGAAGAACGGACGTCGCAGGAGCGACGAGGAGGCCAAAATAAGCAGATTGGGCATGTTTAGTGTCCCACTCGGCCGAGTGGAGGAGCCACTCGGCCGACCAGCGAGACACCGCTCGTCCGACCAGATCAGACACGACTTACCTGTGCACTCGGCCGAGCGACGGAGACCACATCGGCCGAGTGAAGACATCACGTCCGCCCGAGTGGCGCCCAGACGAAGCCCTTCAAAAATCTCCAAGTTTCTGTTTTTCGGCTGCCTGAGCTTCAGAAGACCCACTCGGCCGAGTGGAGAATCCTGTCCGCCCGAGTACAATGAAGCCATCGGCCGAGTGACGACAACTCACTCGGCCGAGCCGCCCCCGAAGTAGAGACCCCTGAAGGCCCCGACTTACTGGAAAATTACAAGGTTTCTCACTCGGCCGAGCGACTTTTGTCACTCGGCCGAGTGCGACGCGCTGCCTGTAGCGAAAATTGCAGAAAACAGGCAGCGCAGGGGTATTTTGGTCACAGTTTTTGGACGATTTTGGGGGCTATTTAACCGCTGTTTTTACCCTAGTTTTAGAGAGCTTCTCCTTAGATTTTTTGCAGCTTTTTAGATTAGCTTTTTAGTTTTATTCTTTAGATTGGAGAGGAGAAAAAGTTTGATTTTTGTTGGATTAATTGAAGAACTCCATTGGTTTGTCTTTCTCTTCTCTAAAAATTCTATTTTTATTGCATATCTCAATATTGTGATGAATTCTATTGCTTATTTCATTGATTATTTTTGTGATCTTGCTATGAATTGTGAGTAGTCGCCACGTCTTGGGGCGTGGGGATGAACCCTACAAGCCCAACTTCATATTTGTGATGAATTAGTAGAAATCTTGCTAGAATTGATATCTAGGGATTAGGTTGGGATCAATTTACTACGGTTAGCTAGGAGTTCATACCGATCGGGATTTGCAAGAGATTGGATCCCGATTCGATAGGAAACCCTAGAAATCCGAATTGGGTTGGAGTCGAATTTCCGTAGTATCGGTTTGCAAGAGATTGGACCGATACTAGGGTTTCCGGTTCCAATTCCGTGCCAATACCCGTTTGCAAGAGATTGGACGGGTAGGAACTATCCCAATTTAGATCGCGAGCCGAGTTTGCAAGAGATTGGGCTCGGTGCACGATTGGACGATGATGTTGATCCTAATGCTAGCTTACCTAGGCTAGGGTTTGCAAGAGATTGGATCCGAACCTAGGATAGCTATAGACCGGCAACAGCGCGAGAGCGTGAGCTTGGTTCTACATTCAGTTGCAACTAGTTCATCCAAAATCTTATTCTAGAAATTTTAATACCCATGAACCGCATTCATGAAATACGGTGAGTAGCGGGGATTCCCCATTCCCTAGGCGTTCTTTATTTGATTTGATATTCCCGCACTTTGTCTGACAATTGTGACAGGATCACCAAAGGCAAAATCTTTCTTCTTGAATAGCCAGGGTGATTGGAACAAGCACGGTCATTCGTCCTCCCTGTGTTCGATATCCCGCTCGCTGCTACACCGTGCACTTGCGGTAAAACTACAACCGTTCTTTAGGGTTACATCCCGGAGCGATCAAGTTTTTGGCGCCGTTGCCGGGGAGGCGATTGCGTTTGATCATACCACCCGGTTACTTCTTCTTTCTCTCTTTCTTTACTTTCTTCTGTTCGCACATTCTCCTTGTATTTTGCATAAGGCCTTTGCAGGAAGAATGGAGAATGCAATGTCAACAATAGAACTCAGTCAGGAAGACTATGACTCCTTCACAGACCTCCTTAAGGAGCTTGTCGATGAGGTCCACGCTACCGGAGCTTTTGCTATCGACGTCAAGGACCCCGACGAACAACTGTTTGCTAGTTTCGTGATGGACCAGATCTCCCCGGAGGGGACTATCGGGGGCAATGTCAGAGTTGACGTGATCGACGACAAATTATATTTCGAAAACGGTGGAACAAGTGTCGAGGATTGCCATACTCCGGGAGGATCTTCAGAGCAAACCAGCTTTCAGGGAGTTACACCCCATGACACTTACTCTTGCCTCTATGAATCGTCTGATGTCTTTCATGATTCCAGGGACGAACCGGAGCCGAGCGAAAGCTCTAACGAAGCTAGCGCAGAATCGGAGAGCGTTTATTTCGATGCATCATCCTCACTAAGTAGTGAGTCTGACTCTTCGCAAGAGAGCGCGCCACCTGAGCACGAGCTAGACCCGGATGGCAAGGAAGGAGCGGAACTCATGCGAGCCGATGAAGTAGAAGGAGAGGCGCCTCTTCAGGTAGAACTTAAACAATTACCTCCGAATCTAAGGTACGCCTTTTTTGGGTAACAAATTAACTTTCCCGGTGATAGTAAACTCCCACCTCGCGCCAGACCAACTTGAAAAACTCCTAGACGTTCTTAGGAGCCACAAAGATGTCTTGGGATACACTATCTCCGATCTAAAAGGGATAAGCCCTAGGCTTTGCACGCATAGGATCCATTTGGAGGATACCGACGCCACCTCCATAGAGCCTCAAAGGCGGTTAAACCCGAACATGAAGGAGGTGGTTAAAAAGGAAATCCTAAAATTGCTAGAAGCAGGTATAATTTATCCTATCTCAGATAGTAGATGGGTTAGCCCCGTTCACGTCGTCCCCAAGAAAGGGGGGATGACTGTCATAAAAAATGAAAAAGGTGAGCCCATATCTACGCGCACCGTCACGGGATGGCGAATGTGCATCGACTATAGGAAACTCAATAAAGCTACCCGAAAGGACCATTACCCATTGCCCTTCATTGACCAAATGCTTGAACGACTTGCAAAACATAAATACTTTTGCTATCTAGACGGGTATTCGGGATTCTTCCAAATCCCTTTGCATGAAGATGACCAAGAGAAGACAACTTTCACTTGTCCCTATGGCACATATGCCTACCGTAGGATGCCGTTTGGCCTTTGTAATGCTCCCGCCACCTTTCAGAGGTGTATGACATCCATATTTTTCGATTACATTGAAAATATTATGGAAGTCTTTATGGATGATTTCTCGGTTTATGGAAGTGAGTTTGACTCTTGTTTGGAAAATCTTACTAAAGTTCTAAAAAGGTGCCAACAAAACAATCTCACTCTCAATTGGGAGAAGTGTCACTTCATGGTCATGGAAGGTATAGTTCTCGGACATCTTGTCTCCTCGAGAGGAATTGAGGTAGATAAAGCAAAGATTGAGGTAATCGAGAAACTCCCTCCTCCTATTAATGTCAAAGGCATTAGAGGCTTCCTTGGTCACGCGGGGTTTTACCGCCGCTTCATCAAGGATTTCGCCTCGATTGCCCGACCACTTACCTCTTTGCTCGCTAAAGATATTCCTTTTATTTTTTCAGGTGAATGCTTACAAGCCTTCAAAGCCTTGAAAGAAGCACTAGTCTCCGCGCCCATCATACAACCGCCGGATTGGAGCCTTCCTTTTGAGCTAATGTGCGATGCTAGCGACCAAGCCATTGGAGCGGTATTGGGACAAAGAAAAGATAAGAAGCTTCATGCGATATACTATGCGAGCAAGACATTGGACGACGCGCAGAAAAACTACACAACTACCGAAAAGGAGCTTCTAGCGGTTGTCTATTCCATAGAGAAATTTCGCTCCTACCTCCTCGGTTCCAAGGTGATTGTCCACACCGACCATGCGGCATTGAAGTATCTTTTAAACAAGAAGGAGGCCAAACCTCGGTTGATTAGGTGGATACTCTTGTTGCAAGAGTTCGACTTAGAGATCAGAGATAAGAAGGGTACGGACAATGTCGTGGCGGATCATTTATCCAGGCTCATGCGCGACAAGGAGGACGAGAGTTTGCCTATCGACGACACATTCATGGATGAGAGGCTATATGCCATAAGGACCGGTGAAGTACCTTGGTATGCGGACTTCGTCAACTACTTGGCTTGTGGAATCAAACCGCATGGGATGTCTACGCAACAAAAGAGGAGATTTCTGCATGAGGTCCGTAGCTATTTTTGGGAAGATCCCTACCTTTTCAAGATATGCAAAGATAGTGTCATTCGTAGGTGTGTTTCTAAAGAGGAGGCGACATCCATCATTTTGCATTGCCACGGTCTACCATGCGGAGGACATCATGCCGCCTCTAAAACAACCGCTAAGATCTTACAGAGCGGATTCTTCTGGCCAACAATGTTTAGGGACACCCACGCTTTTGTGAAGGGGTGCGATAGATGCCAACGGACCGGGAATATCTCCAAGCGCAATGAGATGCCGATGAGACCCATCCAAGAAATCGAGCTTTTTGATTGTTGGGGAGTAGACTTCATGGGGCCATTTCCGTCGAGCAATGGTAACAAATACATCCTATTGGCCGTTGACTATGTCTCCAAATGGGTGGAAGCAATTGCCACCCCTACTAATGATGCACGGGTCGTCTCCAAGTTCTTTAAGCAAAATATCTTCCAACGCTTCGGAGTGCCTCGTACCTTGATAAGCGACGGGGGAAGCAACTTCATAGAGAACAAGTTTGAAGCCATGCTAAAGAAGTACGGGGTAAATCATAGGGTTGGCATGGCATATCACCCCCAGACAAGCGGCCAAGTGGAAGTCTCGAATAGAGAAATTAAGCAAATTCTCGAAAAGACGGTGGATCGATCTAGAAAGGATTGGTCAATGAAGCTAAACGATGCTCTATGGGCATATCGCACGGCCTTTCGCACTCCCATAGGCACCACACCGTTCCGGCTCGTTTATGGGAAAGCTTGCCACTTACCCGTAGAGTTGGAGCACCGCGCGTATTGGGCCATCAAAACCTTTAATTATGATTACAAGAGTGCGGCGGTGAGGCGACTCTTGGACATCAACGAGCTTGATGAGATAAGAAGAGACGCCTACGAAAGCTCAAGAATTTACAAAGAAAGGACCAAGATTCTCCACGATGCCCGCATAACCGTCACGGACTTCAAAGTAGGAGACAAGGTCTTGCTCTATAATTCCCGGCTCCGACTATTTCCCGGTAAGTTAAGGTCACGTTGGTCCGGACCTTTCACCATCAAGCATATACAACCGGGAGGAGCTTTCGAGTTGGAGAGCAAGGACGGTTCCACGTTCAAAGTAAATGGTCAGAGGCTCAAACACTATTCTGAGGGAGTCCCGACGGGCGAAACCAATAGAATATATTTGCTTAAGGGACGGCCGGATGATCTTTCATACCTCCTTGATGAGGTAATTGAGGAGGCGATCCCCCACTCTATTGGCGCTCTATTCGATGAAGATTTCGAGGAAGGCCCGGATTTAGGCCAAAATGAGAAGAAAGATGATTCCCCCGACCTCTCCGCTGAAGATGATGAAGGCGACGCTGATGTCGCAAGGATTCGAGAGCTCTGTAAGCTCTCGAAATTAAAGTCTCCAAAGAAAGCTCCTCCGGTACGGAAATCGGCATCACAGGTGCAGCCGTTGACCGGAGCAAATGCTAGCTTGGGGGAGCCTCCCCCCAACACTATTCGAGATGGGAGACCACCGAGGGAGAACACGCCGCCACGTCCAAATCCAAGCGCGCTCCCCGGAAAGTTTGATGGGTGCATCTCATATGCACCAAACATCCCGCATTGATTGAAAATTATAGGGGGTCGAGCTCACGACCTTAAACGAGCGCTTGTCGGGAGGCAACCCGACGGTTTTCGCTTTATTTTCACTTTTTCTTTATTTTCGTTTTAGAAAATTTTAGTGTTTTGAGTCGTTTGCCCAAAAATTTTGTGATAACGGGTCCTATTTTTCTTGACAGGAGAGGAGATAGGTAGATCCATCATGAGGAGGATGAACGCGACAATGAGGAGCGCCCCAAGAAGGCGCTCGACGCTTAGGAGGAAGATGGAATCAACTGGAGGAAGAAAGACGGAGTTTAGAGCCCAAACGAAGACAAACAGCATAACACAAGGCTCACTCGGCCGCGTATACTAGTCACTCGGCCGAGTACATAAGTTCGTCCGGCCGAGCCGCTCACGAACGAGGGAAGTCTGCTGTACCCAACTCTCTGTTTATTTTCCTGATTTCAATATAACTGCTATTCGGCCGAGTATATATTCCCACTCGGCCGAGTAAAACGGATACCCTCCTAGGACGAGTCATGTCGAGTAGCTTGAGTCACTCGGCCGAATGGACTTACTCCACTCGGCCGAGGCTGGTAAGGCCACTCGGCCGAAGCGTAGACGAGGAGGAAGTTTCAATTGACCTCGCTCGGCCGAGTGACCACGTCACTCGGCCGAGTCGTAACTTTTATTATATAAGGGGCGAGGGGGGCACATTTTTCGAAACGCAAAAAACCCCCAAACAGCCCGACCCTTTAGCTCCCCTCGCCCGATACCCCTCGCTCGCACCCTCACTCGCCCGACCAGCCCGCTCGCGCCGCCGCTCGGCCCGCCACCGTCGGCCGAGCACCCGCCGACGCCTCGCCCGAGTCGCCGCCGGCGGCCGTCGCTCCGATCGCCTCCGGTAATCCTTCCACTCTTTTACACACACCGCACTTTTTACACTTTTCGGCGTGCTCGGGGCCGATATGCCGCCCCAGACACGGCCGCGGTCGAAGAGAGCTTCCGCCAAGCGGAAGCGGTCGGATGATGCCGGCCCCTCCCACGAGTTGGAGGACTCTCCTCCACCGTCTCCCACACACGCCGTCCACCCAGCACAGCCTGCAGGCCCCGCACACCCCGCACAGCCTGCAGTGCACCCACAGCCCGCACAGCCTCTCCCTGCCGATGCACAACCACCACCTCCGGATCCACTGGTCGGGCCGCTCGGGATTACGTTCCGAGACGACGCACACCGCGCCGTCTTCGACCGTATCTCCCAGTGCTCGATCGTACCCTCCAGGTTTGCACACCTCGCTGACCTAGGACGCCTGGGGGTACTAGAGGGGATGCTCACGTTGTACGACAACGTGGGCTGGCGAGATTTCTTCCAGGTGTCGGCGGACACGTTCACCCGCCCGACACTTGAGGTTCTGAGTTCGATTGCCCGGACCGACGAGGGATGATCGTTTCGGTTCATGGATCAAGAGTGCCAGGTCACTCTCGATATAATGAGGGCGTTTTTCTCGTAGCCCGTTGTCCCCGGTGCCGATCGCGGTTACGGCCCCACCCATATCCCCCCACCTTCCTTCGACGCCGGTGCCTTCTGGGCCCGGATTACGGGTCTTCACACTGCCTTTGACCCTAGTAGGGCCAAGGCCTCGGCCATTGTCCATCCCTGCCTCCGCATTGATCAGCGCCTTATGGCGACGACCTTTTTGGCCAGATATGAGCCGGGCACGATGTCTACGCCAGAGCTCTACATGCTCTACGTGATGACGCGTCCCAGAGCTCTATCTAGGGATGGCGATGAGCTTGTCCCCGCCGTCGTGATCGATATCGCGGCTTGGTTTTTGGACCGCATCATCGTATCGGTGGGCGCTCGCTCACCGATATGCTGCGGCGGCCTGATCACCTTGCTTGCTCTTATGACCGGCGAGGACTTCCCCGACGACTTGCGACGCGTCCCGAGCCCCACTTCTCTGTCGATAGATGTTATGGCCCGGATGAAGATGCTTCGTCCGCACGGTGAGCGTCACTGGGTCTGGTTGCACGACCCTTACGGTGCCGATTACATGATTCTCTCGAGCCCTGCTCAGACTCAGATTGCACCAGCCCACGTTGACTGGCTCCCTGCGATGGATGTTCTCATCCCTGCTGCTTACGTGCTCGAGGCCGAGGAGGCCGAGCAGGCCCACGCTGCCCCTGTAGACCCTGTTGCACACCCTGCCGAGCCTGCTGCCCCTGTTGACCCTGTGGCCCCTCAGCCCATACCTGACGTTTCCGCTGCTCCTGACACCTCTGTCGGTGTCGAGAGCACCTCAGCTGGGCCCACTTCCACCACCTCCACCACTTCCGAGGCTGTCACCACCACTCCCACCACCACCACTGGCCCTCTGTCCGTCGAGCATCTTTTCTCCGCACTCCCCGAGCGCCCGTCGACCTTTGTTGAGAGTGGAGAGCCCTCGTTTGCCGCGGTCGTGGAGACCATGGCTAGCATGATCTCCGCTGGGGTTGCGCCTTTTGGTCCACACACTTCCACCCCAGCGGTAGTCACCTCTGTCTCCACCCCTGCTGTATTTTCCGAGAGCGTCGTGGCGTCTGTCCACACTTCTGTGCCACCGACCTCTCTGGCCGCCTCACTGCCATTTTTGCACTCTTCTTTCGCTGCTGCTGCCTCCACTTCTCACCAGTCTGTGCCCCGGCCTCACACTGAGGCCAGGCCCACATTTGCGAGTGCAGCACCTTTCGTACCCTTCCCCGCTGAGCCCGTCACATACGCGACCCAAGTACGCCAGCCACGCCATGCACAGCCCCGCCCGGTGCGTCCATCTGCACCACCTCCCCCTGACACTGTACTTCAGAGCATTCGTGCTCTAGAGGGGGCGGTGAGTGGCCTCAGAGGCGACCTTAGGACCCTGTCCTCCACCGTCTCTGCGATGGCTGGCCGCTTCGAGCTGCTACCGCAGATCCATTACTGTCTCACCCAGGTTCTGGAGTGTCTCCCGCGCGTACCCCCACCCACCCAGCAGGTTCCCGCCCACACTTCCACACACACCCGACCAGCTACCACTTCCACACCCACACCCGCTCAGCGGCCTGTCCAGCCACCACCACCACCACCGCCTCAGGACGGAGACGGTGCAGCACCACCTTCCTAGGCACCCTTGATGCCATCGATTCCTTTTGCCGTTGTGCTGCCCGTTTCTACTGGGTCCTGATGCCTTTTTGTCCACCCCCCCCTCCCCTCACTTATTTTGGGATTCTCTTTTTGATCATATCTTTATATATCTTTTTTGGGAGAGAGGGAGAGTTTTTGGTGCCACTTATATATCTGTATCACTCCTATCTGCGCATGCATCATGTCCGCATCTTATTTTCATTTCTTTATTTTTCTTTTTATTTTCATTTTTCATGCATGCATCCTCACCATCCCCTCACATTTCTTGTCTCTCGGTGTGCCACACTTTGCACATTGAGGGCACTGTGCCATTTAGCTTGGGGGAGTGAGTTCTCACGTTCTTTTTCGATTTGCCACCTTTATTTTTAGTTTTTCACACCATTCTTCGCTTTTGCACTTATCTTTTATTATTTTTCTTTTGTTTTGCCATGCATCACGTTTTTCTTATTTTTTCTGTGTGCCGCATTATAAATAGTTCTTTTTTTCCCTTTATCTTTATTTCTTTTTTCATCTCATGCTAGAGATGACTTTTCTGTGATGATGATGACGTTGGATTTAGCTTACTCTATATGCATGCTATATTTGTCATGTCTTAGACTTTATTTCTGATATCATATGCTATGACTTGCCTTGCATCTAGAGATAGTCACCCACACTTTTGCCACATGAAAATGGATGAAGTTCTATTATTAGCTGAGTCTGAATATTCATATGTATGCTATCACAGAAAACACACCAAGATTCACGCATTGAATGCTTATATCTGGAGTACTGATTTCTTTTTCCTATATCACTTCTATATGCATGAATTGTACACTTCACTTCAGGATGATCGAATGATGTTAGCTATGATAAATCTGGATTAGTTAGCTTTTTTGTGATCGAAACTGAGTAGATTAGATTACCCTGCTGAAGTTATCGTGCATGTCTTATAGAGTGAACCGAGAGTTATATCTATTTCTTTCTCCACAAATCTTGAACATCATTTCTCTACTTTTATAATCATTGGTGAATCTCCCCTTAGCGATTCTATTTTATGGCATTTCCCCCGCTACTAATTCCTAGCTCCAAATCCCTTATTCTCTAAAAGAAAAAAAAAGAAAAAAAATAATAAAAGATAGAAGATTATTCTTGTATATCATTATCTCTCTTTGAGTTGGGATCGTTGTGTATATATGCTATATTGAAAAAAAACAAAAAAAACAAAAAAAAAGAGAAAAGAGGAAAAATCCTCAATAAAAGATCTCATCTCACTTTCTTCCTTTCTTCTTTCTTCTTATTACATTTGGAGCTATATAAAAATGGGGATGTGAATATTTTTTATGCCACCACGCTTATAGATAAGCTTGGGGGAGGGGATCCATTGATGTGTGAGAGAGTGACCACTTGACGTTGCACGACAACCTAGGCTAAGTAATATTCTATACTCGGTGAGATTATTTCTAGCTTTACGAAATCCAGAAATCTAAGCCTAGCGTTCATTTCATGAAATCCATACTTTTCTATTCTCTCTATTCTATTGTGTGATACTCTTATACTCCTGATAGAAAGCATTCAATTGAAAAGTGTGTGATCTGTGATTTGTATACCGCTTTAAATGATTCAGACGATGTTAATTTTAGAATTATTCCGTTTTTCATGATTATATCGTTGTTCGTGGGTTTTTCGTTTCTATTTGCGCTATTATACTATGATATCAAAATAAAATCTTTTGACATGAGTTTTTCATTCGGTGCATGCTATATGAGTAAGTGAAACCCCCGTCCTGAGAAAATGATCTAGTAGCCTACCTCTTCGCCTCTCTCTCTCTTCTTTATTTTCATTTCGTTTTCCATTCTTCTCCGTTTTTCATTTTTCATTTTTTCGCCATTTTCGTTTTCCAAATTCCACCGGGTTCGCCTTTTACTTATCTTCCTCGAGGACGAGTAAGAGGCAAGATTGGGGGATTTTGATCACTCCTTATTTTACACCTTTTTTCCCGCATGTTTGCATGCCATTTAGATCGCCCAAATCATGTTTTTCACGATATATCGACGATATTGCGATGCTTTTCACGATTTGTTGTTTTTGTCGCATTTCAGGTGATTTGACGCGATTTGGAGTGATCTCGAGATGCGCTTACTCCAGAGGGTCACCGACGACCTCCCCGAGGGGTATTTTGCTGTTGGAGAGGAGCGGAAGAAGAACGGATGTCGCAGGAGCGACGAGGAGGCCAAAATAAGCAGATTGGGCATGTTTAGTGTCCCACTCGGCCGAGTGGAGGAGCCACTCGGCCGACCAGCGAGACACCGCTCGGCCGACCAAATCAGACACGATTTACCTGTGCACTCGGCCGAGCGACGGAGACCACATCGGCCGAGTGAAGACATCACGTCCGCCCGAGTGGCGCCCAGACGAAGCCCTTCAAAAATCTCCAAGTTTCTGTTTTTCGGCTGCCTGAGCTTCAGAAGACCCACTCGGCCGAGTGGAGAATCCTGTCCGCCCGAGTACAATGAAGCCATCGGCCGAGTGACGACAACTCACTCGGCCGAGCCGCCCCCGAAGTAGAGACCCCTGAAGGCCCCGACTTACTGGAAAATTACAGGGTTTCTCACTCGGCCGAGCGACTTTTGTCACTCGACCGAGTGCGACGCGCTGCCTGTAGCGAAAATTGCGGAAAACAGGCTGCGCAGGGGTATTTTGGTCACAGTTTTTGGACGATTTTGGGGGCTATTTAACCCCTGTTTTTACCCTAGTTTTAGAGAGCTTCTCCTTAGATTTTTTGCAGCTTTTTAGATTAGCTTTTTAGTTTTATTCTTGAGATTGGAGAGGAGAAAAAGTTTGATTTTTGTTGGATTAATTGAAGAACTCCATTGGTTTGTCTTTCTCTTCTCTAAAAATTCTATTTTTATTGCATATCTCAATATTGTGATGAATTCTATTGCTTATTTCATTGATTATTTTTGTGATCTTGCTATAAATTGTGAGTAGTCGCCACGTCTTGGGGCGTGGGGATGAACCCTACAAGCCCAACTTCATATTTGTGATGAATTAGTAGAAATCTTGCTAGAATTGATATCTAGGGATTAGGTTGGGATCAATTTACTACGGTTATCTAGGAGTTCATACCGATCGGGATTTGCAAGAGATTGGATTCCGATTCGATAGGAAACCCTAGAAATCCGAATTGGGTTGGAGTCGAATTTCCGTAGTATCGGTTTGCAAGAGATTGGACCGATACTAGGGTTTCCGGTTCCAATTCCGTGCCAATACCCGTTTGCAAGAGATTGGACGGGTAGGAACTATCCCAATTAAGATCGCGAGCCGAGTTTGCAAGAGATTGGGCTCGGTGCGCGATTGGACGATGATGTTGATCCTAATGCTAGCTTACCTAGGCTAGGGTTTGCAAGAGATTGGATCCGAACCTAGGATAGCTATAGACCGGCAACAGCGCGAGAGCGTGAGCTTGGTTCTACATTCAGTTGCAACTAGTTCATCCAAAATCTTATTCTAGCAATTTTAATACCCATGAACCACATTCATGAAATACGGTGAGTAGCGGGGATTCCCCATTCCCTAGGCGTTCTTTATTTGATTTGATATTCCCGCACTTTGTCTGACGATTGTGACAGGATCGCCAAAGGCAAATCTTTCTTCTTGAATAGCCAGGGTGATTGGAACAAGCACGGTCATTCGTCTTCCATGTGTTCGATATCCCGCTCGCTGCTACACCGTGCACTTGCGGTAAAACTACAACCGTTCTTTAGGGTTACGTCCCGGAGCGATCAGTAGTGCCTGATGCCTTGAGTAGACTCCCTACTACGATGATGCATACTACCGACTGGAGGATTCAGCAGGAGCTGAGAGAGATGGATTTGGAGGTTGTCCTACCTGGTGTGGTTCATTCCTTCATGAATTTACAGATTCAGTCCACGATCGTGGATCAGATCAAGGCAGCACAGGCAGAAGATCCGAAGCTGCAGAGGATCAGGAGGCAGGTTAAAGCTGGACTTCGGGCGGAGTTCGTGATTCATGAGGATGGTTCACTGCGGTATGGTAGTAGGCTCTGTGTACCTGCAGGTGACGTCTGTGAAGAGCTGTTGAGGGAGGCTCATAGCTCACCATATTCTATACATCCTGGAGGCACCAAGATGTATAAGGACCTCCGTCTGAATTATTGGTGGATTGGCATGAAGAGGAGCGTGGCACGGAGCGTTGCCAAGTGTCTAATATGCCAACAGGTGAAGGCTGAGCACCATCATACTGCCGGTTTGCTACAACCGCTCCCTATTCCGGAGTGGAAGTGGCAGCATATTACGATGGATTTCGTGACTGGCTTACCTCGGACCCCGAGGCAGAACGACGCAGTTTGGGTGATCGTGGATCGATTGACCAAGTCTGCACACTTTATCCCATTCCGAGTGGGCCAGTCTACGGAAGCCTTAGCGAGGAAATATCTGGAGGTAAAATTTCCTTTCGTACTTCCCTTTTAAATTTTCTCTTAAGTTAGTTGTGATGTGGACCGTGTACATGCAGGAGATTGTACGCTTACATGGAGTCCCCGTGAGCATCGTGTCTGACAGAGATACAAGGTTCACATCTCAGTTCTGGAGAAGTCTGCAGGAGAATTTGGGTACGAGTCTGAGCTTCAGCACGGCGTACCACCCACAGACCGATGGCCAGTCTGAGAGGACTATTCAGATCCTGGAGGATATGCTGCGAGCTTGTACGCTCGATTTAAAGGGTTCTTGGGAGGACCATCTCCACTTGGTGGAATTTTCATATAACAACAGCTACCAGGCGAGCATTGGCATGGCGCCGTTTGCTGCCTTATATGGAAGGAAATGTCGTTCGCCACTGAGCTGGGATGACATCGGAGATCGGGAGCTGTTGGGTCCCGAGATGATAGTGGAAGCTGTAGATGTCGTGAGGGACATCAGGGAGAAGCTCAGAGTTGTACAGGATCGTTTCAAGTATTGGGCTGATGCTAAGAGGAGACCTTTGGAGTTTCAGCCTGGGGATCACGTCTTCTTGAAGATTTCTCCGAACCGCGGAGTTATTCGTTTCGGGAAGAAGGGAAAGCTGAGTCCGAGATATATTGGGCCTTTTGATGTGCTAGAGTGTGTGGGATCAGTGGCCTACCGCCTTGCTCTGCCACCCTCTTTAAAGGGAGTTCACGACGTTTTCCACGTATCTCAGCTACATCGGTACGTCAGTGATCCGTCGCACACGGTTGATTTCTCAGAGATTACAGTTCGCCCGGACCTGACTTATGACCAACAGCCTGTGCAGATTTTGGACCATCGACAGAAGCAGTTGAGGAATAAGATAGTCGACCTGGTGAGAGTGATGTGGCGTCACGGATCACCTGGAGAGTCCACTTGGGAGCGCGAGGAGGAGATGAGGGAGCGTTTCCCATCCTTGTTTACTGATTAGTGTTGTCGATTCCGAGGACGGAATCTTTATTTTAGTGGGGTAGAATGTAACGGTCGCTTTCCGGCCTTATGGAGTTTTCTGCGTGCACGTGCGTT
This sequence comes from Scilla litardierei, assembly GCA_030789695.1. NCBI lineage: Eukaryota > Viridiplantae > Streptophyta > Magnoliopsida > Asparagales > Asparagaceae > Scilla > Scilla litardierei. The sequence goes on from CM061137.1 coordinate 53,940,549, forward strand.
AGCATGCACGTATTTTATTTGACTATTTCTGGCTTCCAATATATGCACTGTGATATGCCGTTGTGATCATTTGTGAGTGTAGCTATTTATAGTAATTTTTGGGAACATCTTTTCGCGGCTCGTTTTCTCGCAAAACGACATTGAATTGATAGGGACGTTTTAGTCATTTGGCTCAAAACGCCGTCCCGAATTTTATGTTAATTTTTGGTAGGAGTTACACACGATCGGACTTCGTAGATTTGTGCATCTCGTTTCCACGATCGCCCCGATATTTTCAGATTATTTTTCTGACGCCCGGATTGAGAGTTAGCGCTCAGATTAATCTGGACCGTTGATTTGCCCATCCAGTTCAAATTTCGAATTATAGCCAAATCTGGCCAAATCTCTACTAAATCTGTCTTAATCTTTTTCTTAAACTGTTTCACTAAATCCTCCTAGACTTACCCCAATATGTACACCCCTTTGACACTCAATCTCCCCCTTTCTCCTATTAATCCTAGGGTTATATATCAACAAAAACTCTTATTAATAATCCTAACCCTAAAAATTAACCCTAACCCTAACTCTAAAACGTTGCAGCCGCCACCCCCCAAAATTCTTCCTCTCTCTCTCTCTCTCTCTCTCTCTCTCTCTCTCTCTCTCTCTCTCTCTCTCTCTCTCTCTCTCTCTCTCTCTCCCCCTCTCCCCTCCGGCGCAACCGCGGCCCCGCGCGCGCAGCCGCGCCGGCGATCTGATCTCCAGCCCCCGCCTCCTAAACCTTGGTGATGCGCCTCTTCCCCTCAACTCCCGCCACCCTCGCGAATCCCCCGCGCAGCCGCCGCAGCCCCATTTCGCCGCCACCGTCTCGCATTTCTCGCAGGCGCCACAGCCCCTCGCCGCCGCGCCGTCGCCCCGTGACCGCCTGCAGCGCGTGCCGTCGCCGCTGCGCTATTCGCTTGCAGGCGCCGCTGCGCCCTCGCTGCAAAACCTAGCGCGCGCCACCGCACAATCTCGCCCCGCCGTCGCGTTTTCCGCTCGCAGCCGCCGCCACAGAGCCCCGACGCCGGCTCCCCTCACCCACGGCAGCGCCAGTCCCGATCGTCGGCCCCGATCCAGCCGCCGTGCCTCCCCGTGGCCGTCTCTCCGCCACGACCCCTCTTGACTGCTGTACTCCTTTGTACGGCCCTATCGGCAGCCTTGCGACGCTTTCCGGTGCGCGATACCTCCAGCCTATCGCAGTCCGAGTTTCGACACTGTAAACGCCTTCCAGACATCCCCCACTCACTGTTTTGAGTGGTCACTGGACGTCGCTAATTTTCTCTGGACCATTACGGACACGTGCTTCGCTGTCAGCTACCTCCTGGAGCTGTAGGACGATTTCCCGACGTTTTCGCTTGCTGCCACCACTTTCAGTTCACTACCAGGACGCGTCTAACTACGCTACCCGTAGTTGGGACACTGTAGACGCCGCAGACCCCCTCCGTTCAGACCCTATGTCCGCGCTACTTCAAACTCCAGAGAGGTTGGTTTTCCCGTAACTCGTAGCGAAACCCACCCATAGCCAAAACTGAAAACTTAACTAAAATAAACACGTTAAATTTATTTTTCTGCTCCCTTAAAATGTTGTGAACAATAGAATCGACGATCGGACTTTTGAACTGTGCACATAGGATAGAATCGTCGGATAGGCTGATCGGACACTTTTTGACTTGTGACAATTAGGGTAGCCACGCCTAACTTAGAAATGAACCTAAATAGGATTTGACGAAAATCGCGACTTGACACCGTCGCCGTGATCCCTTTTCAGACGGACTACCGCGGACGCGACGACTGGACGCGACGACCCGGACAGACGACGCACTCGCCATTTCAGGCAAGTGTACTCACTTGCGTTTTGACCGTGCCTTAGCCTTAAAATTGTAGAACTGTTAGACTGTGAGTGCTGAGAACTGGACGCGAAATGATAGCGTCCGGGACGACCTGTGACGGCTCAGACTTGACGACGAAGTCTGATCCTGACAACAATAAACTGCTGACATCATAGGACTACCTTGCGTGTGCGTGCGTGTGGACACCCTAGAATAACAACTCCCTACACTTGTCATGTCGTGTCCTGTTACACAAAAAGCCTACGGGCGTTTCGGATGCTTTCCCCCGCGGAAGTGATCCCTGTTACCTAAAAGCCTACGGGCATTTCAGATGCTTTCCCCCGCGGAAGTGATCCCTGTTACCTAAAAGCCTACGGGCGTTTCGGATGCTTTCCCCTGCGGAAGTGATCCCTGTTACACAAAAGCCTAAGGGCGTTTCGGATATTTCCCTAGCGGAAATGATCCCTGTAATTCTTGTCCTGAGTTCCTGGGTTTGGGGTAGGGTTGAGCGTGCGCAAGGGAGAGGGTCTGGCCGCCCTCGAACCGTAAGGCGTGAACCCTTTCGTGTCTTACTTGTCTTGTCCCGTCTTGTCCCGTCTTGTTCCGTCATGTCCCGACTTGTCTTGACACCTGTAGGTTAGTCCCGTAGTCGGTAGCACACGCTACGTCTACTGCTTGCTACGCTTACTTTTCCTGCTACGCTACTTTTTGTTACTCAGTTATAACCCCAGCATGCTAAAACAACCAGTAAATCATTGTTAATAGTTGATACACTTGCAGTAGAGTCTGACCGTTTGTGTAGACTTTGCCTGACGTACAGTTTCCTTCTTTTGGTGATGTACGTCAGGTGTGGAGCCAGAGTACGTTGACGAGGCGGACCTCCCAGTAGACTTGGAGCCGGAGGACGCTGATCCGGAGTACGATCCAGAGGACGACCAGAGCTAGAGATCCCTCGTTGCTGATCCAGTGTTATTCATCTCAGTTTGGTTCGGTGCGTTGAACTCTTACTTTCTCGTCTAGGTTAGGTGCTTGCACCATTAGTTTCCTTTCTGCAGTTGTAGCCATTTTCGGCATTTTAGACTCTCAGTACCTTGATGATAAATTTTGGAATAAAATGAAATGTTCTTTCAGTACTTTTGTTATTTCGTACTAACACGCAGGGACCTGTACTTTCTCTATGGAATACTACAGACGCTTATTGGGTCTGGGCTCTCAGCCCCGGCCTAATCGGGTCTAAGTCACGCTTCGCCTCCGTGTTTTTGGGAAGCGGGGCGTGACAAAGAAGCACAAACACATCTCAAGCGAGGATGAATGAGACGATGAAGAAAGTGAGGATGAAGATGGAGTGGCCATGGAGCTTGCTAACAAACTCACGAGAATCATGAACCCGTCTCAATGTAAGAATGTATTGAAATAATTTTCGAATACTAACTTAGCTTCTGTCACTTGTTTTAAGTGTGGTAAGACATGACATTATGCGAATAAGTGCTCAAAGAAAGAAATGTGAAGTATAAGGTCAAAGGCAAGATACATTAAAAATGGAAGCATAAGAAGAAGCATGCATTTATTGGCACTTTGGATGAGTCTTCTACCGATGAAAGCGATAATGATAGTGGAGATGATAGTGCGAATGCCCGCACGTTCACATCAATCATAAATGATGTTTTCATGGATTTTCTTAGACCGTGTGGAGAGGATAGAAAAAAGCCAATAAAGAACATGTGTCTTATAATGATTGGTGAAGATTCGTCATCCTCAAGTTCAAGTGAAGAGGAAAGTGAGGAAGACGAGGAGAAGGAGGAGACCATGGAGGATCTTCAGGAGAAAAACAAGGTAATGTTCGATTTCCTCAAGAAATTAGCAAAAGCTTTAACTTCTTTACAAGAAAAGCGTGATATTTGGTTAGCTAGCCAAGAGAACACTCCATTATTGGTTTTGAATCATCTATGCATACCCCACCCATACACACAATGTGATGAGGAGAAAGAAACATTTCGTTCTCAAATCAAGAACCTTGGCATAAAAAATGAAGAGTTGAAAGCTAAGAATATTAAATTAGAATCCCGCATTTCTACACTTTCTTAGAAGTGCGATGAGAAATACCAAAAACTTCAACAGTTTGTAACATCCGGGGATATCCTCAATGATTTTCTTAAACAACAACATCTAGCAAATCATTGTGTGGGTTTGGATTATATCTCAAAGGTTGATTCCCAACCCACCACCTCTGCTTTTGGAACTAAACAATTTGTTTATCAAGATCTCAAAAAGATGCACCATGCTTTCTTGTACAACGACACTAACACCAACAAGAAACATGTAAAACAGGGCATTGTGTATGCGAATCAACATGATTCATTTTATGCCAAAAGGCAAGCCATTCACAATAGACATGCTCAGAAAATTTCTTACACAAGCATGTCTATCCCTCTAATTTTCATGCCATGTCTCATCATATGGTCACTTGTTTCAAATGCCAAGAGTTGGGACGTTAAAAGGAGGTCGGACAAGATGACTAGGAATGCCATAAGACTTTGGATTCCTAATAATCTTGGGTTGAATAAGAGTGATACCTACATTTCATCACTAGTTCAAGATGTGATTTGTTCTAGTGATTTTGTTAGGAAATCAAACTCAAATTGGTTTGGCGGCCTAATGTGTAGATCCACACACACTTGTTTGTTTGGCTGGATGTGTCTATTTCACATTCTTTTTCATCCAACGTCTGTTTGTGTGTTTACCTTCATTTCGAAAATATATTTCAAAACTTTCATTTGGGAATGGATCTATGGGGTTTACTATGTCATATATGCAATGTTTACCCATGTATATGACATAGGAGGGTTTATATATGCTATGTATTTTCAAAACGTATTTTTGAAGCATATTTTCCTCCTTTGACGAGGTTTGGGATATTTCCAATCAATACTATCGGATATTATTTCACTTTCTTCATTTGACATTGTTTATCTTTGGAGTGATTATTTTTCAATGTCTATGCTTGATGTTTTATATCAATGCATTGATACATTTTTTGTTCATGACTCCATATTTGTATTGGTTCATAAAGTCAGAATTTTGACCCATTCTATTAACTAAGGGGAGCATGGTTGAGTGATTAATACCCACCTTAACTTTACATTTGGTATCATACACTTAAGTTCTCTTATGTCATTTGTCTTATTGAGGGAGAATGTTTTTCATGACAAATGAGAATGTTGTATTCATGTCCTCCTTTTTGACCATGAAAAGGGGAGATATATTTGGTTTATGTTAAAATGAATGCTTGCTTCAATGTTTGTATCTCATTAGCATTGCTTTTACATATCCCACTTATATGCATTTTGTCTTTTTTGTTTTACAATTGATATTACAATTGATGTGCATATAAATTGGGGGGATCCATTAGCATGATTATAATGTTTATTTTTATTATTTTTAAATAATGGGTGTCATCATCAAAATGGAAAGATTATTGGATATTGGCCATTAAGCTCAATATTCTTTTGATGATGATCACCACATTATACAGGTGCTAATGACTCTATGTGCTTTATTCTCAAATTTATTATTGTTTATATTGAAGAGGAGACAAAGCAGTAGGTGATGGGATGATGGTTTCAAGGCTATTGAGCAAAAGATAGCATGAAGAGTATAGGACTTTAAGTGTATTTTATATTTTCTTGATGTATTTTTTCTTTTCTTTTATATAATATTTTGAAGGATCGAAAAGTACACCATAGAGGGGGGTGAATAGGGTGACCGATAAATTAAAAAATTGTGCAACACACATGCACATAAAAAAACCCAGAAAGCACAACCAGTCACAGATAACACCAGATGTACCCCGGTTCGGTCGAACCTCGACCCATCCAGCAACCGAAAAAATCCACTAATAGATCAATCAGTCTCAACACACCTACAGACACTCAGAACTCGCAAATCATATGATCCATGCTCACAAGCTATATAGACTCGCAAATCCCATGCTCAATTGAACTAATCAATCTAGCTGGACTCTGCCCAAATCCACGTCCAGTGAATCCCAAAACTACGTCCCGTAGTGACGTGCGTTTCTATTTTATATATTCACACACGTCTTCTCCGTAATTTCCCGTCGTTTTTTCGTTGTCTCGAATCCGTTCCTTTACATTTTTAGTTCCTTTTTACTTTCATTGTATTTGTATGCTTTTGCAGGATATTGCTAGCGCACAGGACATACAAGGCCAACATCATGAGTCCCCGGAGTAACGGGACGTGTCGCACGAGACCCTGAGAGCCAATCGTCAAGATAAGCCATGTATCTGCTCTCAACCGATTGGGTAGACAGATCCACCCGATCACATAATCATCTCCCAACTTCACAGTCCAGGCCTCATATCCACAATTTACTCAAATTCCACCTAAAACCCGGTCTTTACTAACTCACCCTCATTAGAGAGGATTGAGACTTATTCAATTTTATAAGTTAACATCATAAGTGACACGTTAGGGGTCATGATGGCATGGGTATGCACATATCACCTCAGCTATCCATCACCAGACATAGGGTCATACACTCACATGACATGCGCTCTATCACAACACATCATCCACTCACAATTTCAATGTATTCATGCCATTCAGGCCTCTAGCTTTACAAATTATCAATGTGGCTCAAGGCCAACACTAACACATACACATTTCTCAAATTACCGAATGTTGCCTTCATTGAGGCATTTCATTGAACACGTGACGGAGTCAATAACATGGCCATTATAACATAAGTAAATCTAAGATAAAATATCACAATGAACTTATACTTCAAGTAACTATAATGCACATGCTTAATAGAGGAAAATTTAGCATCAAGTCATAGTTATAGCATCTCTTAACTTTTCAGCTTGCTCGGAATTGCAAGAACAGCCATAAAGATCAACACATTTCATTCATTTCCCTTGGGAATTTGACAAAACTATATAAATGAAAGTTGAAAATATGGCATTTTTTGATTTACAGATAAAATTTCATGTAAAAATATGAACTCTGTGATTTATGGTGAATTAATTTGTGAAGTGTGTAAAATCTATTTTTCAAACAGATTTTAGGGGTTGTAATGAAAGCCAATTTTGGGCATGTTGGAGCCAGAAATTCGACATATAAGCACTCTGATGAATTTTTAGAAAAACTTGCTAAACTTTCTAACAGGATCAAGATCATAAAATTTCATTGAGTGTGCAGGTGGTTAGGCCATTTCAACTGAAATGTGTCAAAACTGGAAATCAAATAGACATGCTGTAAAGTTGGAATTTTTACTCCTAGTTTCTGAATTAAACATATATCAAAATTTATTTGATTTTGGGGTAGGATTTCAATATCTACAAGCACATATTTTTTCGAAGACTAATTCGAACCACAGAGAACAGAATCCAAGCATAAACACACAACAGAATTTCAACCTTTTGAAAGAAGTGATTTTGCTTAGAATTTCAAGGGGATATTCATGAAAATTGAATCATGGCACTTTAATTTGATTAACCCTAGTTCATAGTGAGTAAACATGATATAAAAATATGGTAGAAATAAACCCTAATTAAATTCCAAAACCAAGTTGAATTCCTACCACAAGAGAACCCTTCTCTTCTTCTCTTCTCTTTCCCTTTCTTCCACCTTCTTCTTCTTCTTCTTCTCTCTTTTTTTAATGGATTTTGGTCAACATAGAAGTGGTAGAGGGGAGCACGAAATTGAAAGAGAGGGGAAGTCTTGGAGGGAGGAGAGGGGATAAGGATAATGGAAGAAAAGAGAAGAAAAGAAAAGAAAAAGAGAGAAAGAGGGAGAAAATTCTAGAATGGGGTTTTCCATGGCTTATCCCATAAGCCATGTTAATTATTAAATGACCAAACTACCCCTCACACATTCAAGTATTTACAAGTATGCCATTACTTTATGCACACACCACTTTAGGATGTACGCACAGCAGCTTTAGTCCAAATGACCGTTTTGCCCCTAACCTTTCTAAAAATTTACGGGGGTTGCCATTGACCCGAACCCCTTTCACACTTGCATGGCTTCCCCACACATACCCATGCATGCCCACACATGCATACATGCACCACACACACACATCCAACACATTCGTGTTGTTTTGCACCCACGACGTCTTTCACACATCTCCCGCACTCAATCTCGTTTTCCCGACTCTTAGCCACGCATTATGAATCAATCCCCCTTGCACTATGCTATATACATCGATATCTACGTTTATTTCATGCCCACGTATGCATCGTAGTTAGAAATACCACGTGTATTCAGTAGAATACCCGTATAGTACAAAATACGGCATAACAATTTGCTTTCCGCGCCTTTAATGCCGACTCTACCATGACTTTTGCCGAGCTAACAATTCGCTGAATTTTCCTCATCCCGATCATTATGTTGAATGTTCAACTCATGATCAGTCTGATATCTATTCTTACTTCCGGGATGATGGTGTTTGGCAACGATTCACCCGGTATCCCGCCTTTCCATCGGAGGCACTTGCCTCCTACATTATACACTCGTGTTACCGCTACGCCCACTGCCTCTTTGCCAACACCATATTTTCCCGTGTGGATATTTCCACGGTGTTCTAGGGACGAGCTTTTCTTTCTGTATGCCATGTCTCACGACAGGATCCGTGGACATGACCCATTACCCATCAACACCGCCCATTGGATCATCCATGAGCTTTTATCTGTTAGCCGTGCAACCTCTGGACCTATTTGTTTTGGTGGTATTATCACTCTAATTGTCAGTCATGTTTTGAGGCTACCGTCTAACCTCCAAATTTTACCGGGTCGGACTCGCATCGATCGCGACTACTTGATCGATATTGGTATGCTGACTCATTTTGGTCGCGAATGTGCAGTCTACCTTTATGGTCCTGACAGTATTCATTTTATCGTCCTCCCACCATCATCTCTTGAGCGAATCCCCATTCGCACTTCCCATTTACCGTGAGAATTCTATCCCGATCCTTGGTATACTACACTAGTACATCTTCCACCCTTGGATCCTCCCGATTGGCACCCATATGTCGGTTCACCCGGAACCATCCCAATCCACCACGATTGACCGATCAATCTCGATTCGCCTGTGATACAGCCTGTTGCCCCTCCTTCTCCTGTCGGCACACCTTCTCCATCGTCCTCACAATCATCTTTCGTCCATTATTCACCTCCCACTTCACCATCTCTCTACAATTCTTCTGATAACAGCTCGGACTGATTTTTCTGTGATTGTTGTCGTGTCAGTTGTTCGATGTATGCTTGTCTTGTGTGTTTGTGTGTATGTCTTTTGTATAGTTGGTTTAGGTATTTATTTTCTTTATTTTTCTACGTCTCGTTCTGTGTGTTTTCACGATTTCTCCGTTCTTGGTCGGTGCACACTTCCCGCCCATCTTTCATTTCCCTCCCACATTAGATCCTATTGCATTGAGGGCAATGCAATGTTCAGTTTGGGGGAGTCGCACTATGTCCGTCAGTCATGTCTTTTTCACCGTTTTGAGTTGTTTTCGTCGGGTTTTTCTTTTTCTTTCCTTCCTTTTATTCTCCCTCTCCTAGAGATGACCCTGCATGATGAAACTTCCACTCAACCACACACACACTTAGCTAAGCAACAATAACTAACCCCACTAACCCTAGGAAGCCGAGTTCTATTGCATTTTATGCTCCGTGGGTTCACTTTGCTTTTTGTGTTTAGTTGTGTTTTGTGACTAGCTAGTTGGTGTGTTTCTATGTCGTGATTTTGTTTTATAAGCCTATCCTTGGATGACCCCCAGACTATCATGCTTCAATTTCGAATATGCGGTATATTGCCTCTACTTTCTGCTTCATTATGCATGAATCATCTATATATTTACGCTTCAATTCGCATGTGTCGGGACACTACCAATAGGACTAGGATAACCCATGTTGCTTACGCTGTGATCCGTGAAAAATTTCCTTTTGCTAAGTGTTTAGAATTAGAATTCTTTTTTGTTTTACGTGGTGCAAATCCCCTCGTCGTGTACTTTACTTCCACTTGGGAGAGTACACAATTTTTCAACTTACCTGCACATCGTTCTCCCGCTTTTGGAGAATGGGCATTATCCCACTTCTACAGAAAAAGAGAAGGAAAAAGAAAATTCAAAAAGAAAAAAAGAGGAGAAAAGAAAGAATATGTATAGCCAATATCCAAAACCCCAAAAATCTTCTGTTGTGAATATTACTCCTACCGCCGTGAATAAAGGGAAGGCGAGAATTTGCACCAAGTGCTCTCCTCCACACCTACTCAACCCCTTTCGTTTTCGAACACACTTGGCATAGGAGCTTTCTAGCAATCATCTTGGCAATTGTGCGGCGATTTCCTAGTTTCTAGCAGTAGAGTCCCTGACATATGACATGTTTCTATTCCTACTCTATTCTCATGCATGCTTGAACTATTATTCACCGCTAACTTGAATTGATTCGATATTTGGGTCATTCCATGGATATGTGTATGTGGAGCTTGATTGCACGATTTAGATTGTTACATCGTTGGCTAGCTCACAACCACACTCACTTGCGCTTCACCGCATGGACCCACGACACTAGTATGAACTCGTATTCCTGGGCTTAGTGCTATGCTTCTCGCGTGCTTGCTTAGTGTGTCATGTTAGTTTCCGTTGGCTTTACCGGGTAATCTAGGATTTCCTTTTCTTATTTCTGTTTCTTTCTTTCTATTTTCCCCTCTGAGCTTCTATTCTCACTCGTCTTCCTCGAGGACGAGGAATGGTTCAACTTGTGGTACTTTAAAGTGAGTTTATATTTTATATATTCACGCACGTCTTCTCCATAATTTCCCTTCGTTTGTTCGTTGCCTCGAATCCGTTCCTTTGTGTTTTTTAGTTCCTTTTTACTTTCGTTATGTTTGTGTGCTTTTGCAGGATATTGCTAGAGCATGGGACATACAAGGCCAACATTATGAGTCCCTGAAGCAATGGAAGGTGTCGCACGAGACCCTGAGAGCCAATCGTCAAGATAAGCCAGGTATCGACTCTCAATCGATCAGGTAGACAGATCCACCCGATCGGTTCATGCGGCCGTATCAGTCCCGAGGAAGAGGCAAATCCACCCGATCAGTTCAGTGATCGGGTGGATGTGACACAGAACACTGTTTTGAGAGCCAAAGTTCACCCGATCGGTTGACTTGTCAACCGATCGGGTCACCTATAGCTGCTGCTTCCCATGCTCAAGAATTCGAAGACTCACCCGATCTGTTAAGCGATCGGGTGGGATTTATCAGAAGCTGAAGACCAAATTTCCCGTCGTTTCACCCGATCGGGTGAAGTCTCATCCGATCGGGTAGACGTATATTTTTGTCTTTTAGTGGGAATATTCCCTGCATCTTGCCAAATTATATAAATAGAGCTAGGTTTTCCCAGAAACGTAATCCCCAATTTTAAGCTGTTTTTAGGGATTTTTGGCTGCTCTAAATTAAACTCTATTTGTAAGTTCTTTCATCGTTCTTATATTTTAATATTGCGTTTATACTTCTATTTGTTAGGGTAATCTATTGCATGATTTACATTGTTATGGCTATAATCGGTTTTATTGCATCTCATACCATGATTAGTTAGTAGTTCTTTAATCTGGGACATTGGTGGAAGTCCCTTCGTGGGTTCTCCCTTGAACGGGCATATGATTAGGGTCCGATAGGATCTAAGGATTTTGATGGTTACGCAGGGGGGTTTCATTGTCATCGACGGGAGAAAACCGCCTTTGACCGTCGGGCCAAGGGGAAATAAAACATGAGTTTGATTCTCTAGCCACAGCTCACCCCCCTAGCGTAGACATTGATTCCTCGCGTGTGGGAACGGCTTGGATGAAATGTAGGGAACAATCGTTGCGAGCTTAATGCTCCCGGAGTCAGGCGGTGTTGGAAATGGGAATGCCCACCGTCCGAAGCCGGGTAGACCTAGCGTATCATCCTGGGCATCGACCGGAATATTGGGCATATGGGACGCTAGGTACCGCTATTAGAGGTAACGTCTCACCGCTAAACCCTAGAATCTGATCACATTCCTATCCTTCGGTCGTAATAGTGAGAACTCATGATAGGGGGGAAGCCAAATTCCTAGGTTACCTTTTTATCTCTTGCATCTTTTTCATTAGTTTATTATCGTGACATCCAACAAGAGAATAGGCTAGCTCACCCACCGGGTGATCCGGTTCCTGATTGTTCACGAGCACAACACACGCCTTCCCGTGATCGACCCTCAAGCCACACTTCGACACCGTGCGCTTGCAGTTTACAAATTCTAATCCTAGTATCCTCGTCCCGATTTGAGTGCCAAACTGACGGGCGGTCACATAGCTCTCTTACTACAAAAATAATGTAAAATAAAATACAAGGATCAAATCTTGGTACACCACAAAAATATTAATAAAAAGCTCAATGTGCTTAGTTTGTGGCATCGATGTGCTCTTGTCGATCTGCTTACAGACAATTCCGCAATGGTTCTGACCGTTCGTCAATCAGATTCCTAAGTTGTAAAATAGGGCTTCTTGAACTTCCAGTGTCCTTTTTGCAATTTTCTGATTTGTATGGACTTCTGATGTAAATCTATCGTGTGTCTGTTTGTCAGTGCAAAAGGGACTTCATTTTCAATGTAGGAGAAGAAAAATGATGCAACCTCCCTATGCTCTAATCAGTATGGGGATTAAAAAGATATCTAGGCTTCTTTAATGCTTCATGCACATAAGACTCTCTTCCTTTGATGTCACCTTTTTGAGTGCACCCAACATCAATGATTTTCTTCCCTCTAAACGATGAGTGTGGATCTTTAATGCCCCAGGCCCTGTATATTTTGAGTTTGGCCCGAAAAAAACAGCTACAAAAAGATGAAAGGAGATTAAAGTAACACTTACTTTTTCAAATCCACATTCTTCTCTAACTTTTCCTATCTTTCTTTTTTCACGTGCAGAGCCGTCAAAAAATTTTTGCAAAGAGTTTTTCTTGACTTTAGGCCGGCCCCTATTTATAGGGTTCTAGAGAAAAAACCTAGAATCTGGTGTTTTTACAGTTTTACCCCCCGCAAGTTTATTTTTCACTTATTTTAGTCGGTTTTGATTAGTTTCCAATCTGAAAATTTCGGTGACATCCTTTTTATCTTCATCATGATCCATGGCCATAGTTGATGCTCCATAACTTCATGAAAATGACCAAATTGTCCTTTTATGCACAAAGTGCCTTTTATCACCAAAATGACCAAAATGCCATTAGCTCTCCATTGGCTTCTTTTTACTTGAAATCACTTAACAAACACATCAAAATAGCTCATAAAGGTTTGTTATCATCAACCAAAAAATTCTAGACCGTTGTTTCCCAGAATTTCCCCTTTTGATGATTAAAAACCACAATTAAGATTTGATCAATAAAAGCTCAAAAACATATCATCTTGTATTTTGTTTATGAATTGTGATCATGCATGTCAACTAGATATAGTCATATGCAAATAGCTCCCCATATTCACATGCTCCCCCTATAGATAAATTCCCTATGTCGATATGAATCACCATGAATCGAATCTTAACATTCTCCCCCCTTTGTGCTATCTTCAAAAGAACACACACGATAAAAATAACATATGCTATATAGTAAATAAAGTATTATTAAACATGACATAAAATTCAATTATGACAATTACGAATAGCCAATCGATATCCAATAACTCATAACTATGATTAAAACATCATCGTGCTCGTGTGATGATCAAAAGTTAAGGTTATACATAGAAGTAATCATGAAATTCAACCGTTCAAACCAACTATCCAAATTTGTATGTACTTTAACAAGGATTGCATTTTCCCACCTTATGAGACATGAGTTCAAGATACCAACAGCCATACATAGCCTAAAAGGACTCATAGACGAGGGATGTCATTGCTTGACGGATATAACACCAACACTAAAATATAGGAAGCTATAGTATGAGTTGGATATCTGTGGGTCGTATCATAGCTATGTATGGTATCCATTTTACATATGAAGCTCTTTTTCTTTTCCTTTTCATTAGATTTTTCCTGTTCTTATGCAATATTTTTTTTTTCATGAGATTTATTTTTCATATAAAGCATGACACTATATATCCTTGTAGGGGCTTCTCGATCCGTAGGACAATAAAATCGACGTCTGGCCTAAGTCAGACAGACGACGAAATCAAATTAAGCAGTGGAAAAACAGTTCTTAAAACATTTTTAAGTCAAGCCCTAAAGAATTAACCCTAGCCAGAATCTCTACTATCACGGGGTTGGGTCCGACCAACCCATAAAGATAGATCTATTAAATATTGCAATTATAAACGCATGAATATTAAACTACATACCCGGAACTTCGTTTCTGCAGAATACGAAGCGTCATTTTCAGCAACCTTTCTATGACCTCCGAAGCGATGCCCCGCATTGGGGCTGAGCCACTTCTACCGAGTCGAACTGCGTCCTGAGCCAAACCGCGTCCCGAGCCGAACCGTGTCCCGATGCAAGAAACACCCTTGTCGTCGAGCCAACCACGCGCTTCATAAAGTTTCACTTTGAGTGGATCCTCCGTTTAGAATTTGGAACTGATCCGAAATCCTTCGTAACTTTGCTAGAGCCTGATCAGGAGCAATGAAGAATTAGGGAGAAAGAGGGAATATTAATTTTAGTCACAATTCGAGCGTGCTCAAAATTTTCTGGAGCTTCTCAAATTTGAAGACTTCATGCAAGTTTTAAGGAGGGGGTTGGACCCTATTTATATAGGCGGCTAACCCCTCTCCATCTCATCATATTCGATGTGGGACTCAAGGTTGGAGGAAAAAATTCAATTTAAAGTTTGCCTTCCACAAAGGCCAATCTTTAGTGAATTTTTCCTTCCTTACCGTGGAGCTTCGCAAGTGATATCACATACCAAATCGAAGAGCACTGAACGGTAAATGCATAGAAACAAATGGGGACCTATTTCGACTTCGTTTGACCCTTCAAATATCATCTTAAAAATGGCCAAAAGTCACGCATTTAACAAAAACTTAGCCGTCAATGATCTGGGCATGAAGCCCTTGCAGTAGGGCCCACAACATGTACCCTATACACGTGCATAGCTGGCTGGCAAGCGCCCCCAGCCTCGGAGTGTGCCAGGCACGTGCCCAGCGGGGTGTGCCTGCGCCCGCTGCTGGGCGCTTCATGTGCCCGCAATTGGGTGCCAATTAATGGCCCAATTAGCGGGCCACCTTTTCTTTTTTTAATTTAATGTTTAAACCCCCCTCTTAAACATCGTTATAGGGCCCGTTTGGACTCCAATTTTCTCCCCGAATTTCGTGGAAAAATCTTCTTTTTGTTCATACGCATCAATTATTTAAAATATGCTCGCAAACATTTTGCGACATATTTAAATACTAGTGCATCAAATGTAATCAAACCCACATCTATAATTCCTTTATGCTATATCACGAACATTTTATGACGTAGTTAATTCCCATACAACCAATGCATTATCTTAGATCGCAAACTCTCTGCGACTTAATAAATTCCTATACATCATATGTATTATCTCCCTTAAAGACTTCCTTTTCCTTGATGAAGGTTTCACTCTGTATGAGACCCTACATCATGACCCTACTACGTAGGGGGCTCAAAACCCCAGACGACCGTGACCACGAGTAGCAGGTGTCATTCTTGTTTTGGTATCATAATTATGTGGTTAACTCATTGACATGAGTATTGTCGGGACTACCCTGACTTTGTCGATGATAAATACCGCATTTTTTAGTCCCTTCGTCAAAACTATGTCGTATAGTCAAGCCTAAGGTAGTCAATTGTCAACCCTACTAGCTTAAACTTGGTTAGTCTCCATCGGTCTTTAGTGTATCAATATTGAACTTCTTCCAATAAACTTTGACCAAAGTTTTCACAAACGACCGAATCAACACGTGTAACACTAACTCCCCATAAAATGGGAGAGATGAATCCTCTCTTGATCATTACTCTCCTCGAATGCTTCAAGTGTCACCCAACCAAAGACCTTTCGACATGCCTTGCCTCGAAGATAGGTCAGAGATCTAAGTGACACCGTTCACGTATATGTTTGTACAATGACCTCAAGTCTAAGGACCAACTAGACTATCATTTCTGAGAGTTATCACTGACAGATTGGTTATGTTAACCACGGGTTGTTCAGTGAACTCATTCTCCAATAAGCACATGTGTCTTGTCTCCGACTTTGCCAAGTCAAACGACCATGAGATCATCATCACTGCTCTATGGTAAAGACAAAGACACAATGGTCTATCTGATGTTTCGTTATCCTTTTCTCGAAACATCTACGACCACGAACGATTTCAGACTTATGCTACAAATGGTCAAGCAATTCTCCATGATCGAGATCCTCATCTCGATACTTGTTTAACCTCACATCAAGTCCTAGGACTTTACCTAAGTTCTAATGTAGACTACATTATTATTAACTAAGGTAAATTCTTACCAAATATCTTACAGTTAGTTAGAACAAGATGTTTGTACACATACATAGAGATAAATTTCATCGATGGTGTAGTCATTTCCTAACATCTCCCACTTGTACTCGGGCCCATTTATCCCAGTATCTCATACCGCATTTACACATAAGTATCTCTAAACTTCTTGTGGTAAAGCCTTCGTGAGTGGATCTGCTAAACCGTCTTAAGTATATACTTAAGGAGTTTCTATGTACACGCTAGACCGCACAGTTGAATTTCATCCAAATAATTTTCTTGGTCTCTCGGAATCCATAATATCTGTCTTGCTTGGACCTCATCCAGCTCATCGTATTCACTTGAGACTTAAAAAAAAATCCTTTATGTACCCTACAAGAATATCACTGATTATCTGCACGGTTCATGTCGTTTCTGATAAATTGTCAAACTCATTGGCCACTTTGTCAAAACAGATGTTCCAGCTCCTTGATGCCTCGCATGCCTTTTATTCGCTCCCACTGACCTTGAAAACTCTCTGGCTGATTCATATATTTTTGTTCTTCTAAATCATATTTAGAAAACATACTATATATGTCTACTCTAGTTTTCATGGTCATCGTGATTATTTACATCGAGTCTGATCCAAATAGATTAGTACACAGCTGTTGGCGAGAAAGTTTCATCACAATCCATTTAATGGAGTTCTGATGATAACTATCCATAACCAGTGTAACTTGTACTTCACTATTTTCCATCTGCACTAATCTTCTATCTTGAAGATTCACTTGTAGTCAAAAAGAACACTTTCCTTGGGCACGTCAACTAAGGTCTATACCTTATTTACGTACAAGGAACATTTTTCGAAGTGTATCAAGCCATTTCTTAGAGTCACTACTCCAAATGGAATCTGGAAAGTTTTCTAGGCCATCATCAACTATGATGTCTTACTCGACTACTTTGTTTCACAAGGTTCGAGTAATCCTGAGGCTTCCTAATGATTGGTTTGAGGAATATCATATTGATAAGGTCCTCACATAACCTTATCAAGAACCTATGCATTATTATCTGGGGCTTAGCCCAGAGGGATGATTGTAACTCAAAGCCACTTGCCATGTATCACACCATGTCTAACAAAGTGTGATTCATGCTCTCCAACACACCGATATGTTAAGAGACTTGACCGGAGAGAAAATTGCATTTTCTTTTAATTACACAAGAATTACATAGCTAAGTATTCGCCTCTTCAATCTGATCGAAGTAGTTTAAATACTTTTGTCATTATGTCTCTATTTTATCAGACTTGTGTTTCATCAAGAACACCTGTCGTAATAAAACTAGAATGTCATATCTTTGCTAATTTAGACTTGAGTCCAGATACATCCATATATACGAGACCACGAGTTCTCCAACTCATTCCCCCACTGTCTTACAGAAGGAGTTTAGTCATCATACCATTGAGACAAGACTTACAAGTGGCGTTTGACTTATAAAACGAGAGGTCCAGAGCCCTCTCTTTATGTGACTAGTCAAGTCTGTTCTCTTCGGTATGGCATAGTCTATTTTGCCATAAATAAGTTTTCTATAACTTGTGTATTCATGTATTAACACATAATACAATATCGTTATACAAATTACTCACACCAAAACATTGCTTCAGAAGCAAGGTGACGACATTCGCTAAAATGTGTTCTCCTTTTGTATAACAATTATTTTGAAACTGTGACATCAAATATGTCCCATTTTTAATTTCTCCTACTTTTGCCTTTTCTTATGATAAACAAAACTTTCTTTCTCAACCTACTTTCCTGGTAGCCTTCTTCTTTTCTAAATCACATTTAGACATTTCTTGTCCCAACACAAATATTAGCTGTTCAAGCACCCATGCATCCAAACACTTGAGCTTTATAACCTTGAGTTGACTCAACAAGTTGCTTGACTCAAGATTTGATTTGGATACATGGTCTTGCACCGCTCATGCACTCATCTTTGAGTCAAACAGTTTGATCGAAGTTTCTAACCTTGTGGATCGAAACCATTTTACATACATCCTTTAGTTGACTCAACAAATTGTATGGAGAAACTTGCTTTGAACATCAGTATGTTCAAGTGCCCATCATAGAGGCGAGTGACAAGTAGTGTGCTTTTATTGTGTTGGACTAAGAGCTCAAAGAAATCATTGTCCTTAAGCCGGTGTTAAGAAGGAACTTCAAGGTCAATACGAACCCAGTTTAGACTATCAAATTTCATTTTGAGTTGCTATTCCTTAACCAACCATTTTGACCAGTTAACTTATTGTTTTAGGATATTATGACTTGGATTCCATCCGGTATAACATAAAACTACCCTAATTTAGCATATGTTCATGATTTTTAAATATACTTAAATTGGATTTTATTCAACCATACCCTCCCACTATTTTTTGCGATCATCTTAAGCCATATAGATAAACGAATAATAATATTTAGTGGGAAAGGGATTCAACCACCCTGAGTCTCACAACCTTGAGTTGACTAAACAAGTTGCTTAACTCTGCGATCAATATATGACTCTTCATCAATCGCGTCGTATGTGATTCCCATATCGGTTTTTACCCCTAGTCACTTATGCCTTGAGTTGGTTCAACAAATCATAACGACAGTCTAGTCAGACCCTTGCTTTCTTGTCCAATCTTAACTTACACCAATACTCGGTTATGTTCACGACGCGACGGTTTGGGTTAAATCGAACTACATTACATGTTTAATGGAATTGGTACCCAAAAGATATCCATGTTACAGCTTGAGTTAACTCAACAACTATAACAGGAATCTTTGGTTTTCAAAAATCCAAAAGCAAGGAGGGCTATGGCTGATCTTGAAGAAGATTTTAAACGTAATTGACTAGATGTAATCGATGGTTTCACATAATCATAATTCACATCATTGTGGTCCAGCGAAACACGACTGATCACTCCATATTTTACACCTTTTTTCTGCATGTTTGCATGCCATTTTGATCGCTCGTATCGCGTTTTTCACGATTATTCGACAATATTGCGAATCTTTTCACTATTTCTTGTTTTTGTCGAATTTCAGGAGATTTCGAGCGATTTGGAGTGATTCTGAGATGCACCCACTCCGGAGTATCACCCGCGACTCTTTTGAGGGGAATTCTGCGATTGGAGAGGAGTGGAAGAAGAAAGAACGTCGTAGCAGAGACGAGGGAGCAAAAATACGAAGATTGGTCATTTTCATCATGTCACTCGGCCGAGTGAAGGAGTCACTCGGCCGACCATCGAAAGCCCGCTCGGCCGGCCAGATCGGACACGCAACAGACTGAGTATCAGCGTGCACTCGGCCGACCGTCGCCAGCCCACTCGACCGAACCACGGAGACATCACTCGCCCGAGTGGAATCAAGACGACGGCAACCAAAAACCCCCAACTTACTATAATCTGTCAGTGCAATCCCGAGTTCCGACTCGGCCGAGTGAAGAAACCCCATCGGCCGAATTGAAGAAAGTCACTCGGCCGAGTGACTCCCGAGGAGCCGACCCCCAAAAGTCCGAAGTTACTAGAATCCGTCAGGGTTTGTCACTCGGCCGAATGACATTTGTCACTCGGTCGAGTGAGCCACGCTGCCTGTAGCGTAAATTGCGATTTTCAGGCTGCGCAGGGGCAATTTTGTCACATTTTTTTGGGCGATTTTGGGGGGTATTTAACCCCAGCTTTTAACCTAGTTTAGAGAGCTTTTTCAGAACTTTTTGCAGTCTTTTTTAGATTACTTTTTAGGAGATTAGATTTAGTTCTTTTTTGGAGAGAGAAAAGTGTTGATTTGTTGGATGCTATTGGAGCTTCATTGGTTTGTCGTTCTCTCTATCAAAAACCTCATTTTTATTGATATATTGTCTATTGCAATGAATTCTATTGTTTTTATTATTGAATTTCTAATGATTTGCATTATGGATTGTGAGTAGTTTTATCGTCTTCGGGCGTAGGGATGAACCCTACGAACCCTATTTCTAATTTGTGATGAATTGGTGAAATTATTGCTAGAATTGATTAGGATTAGTTTGGGATTGATTTAATACGAATAGCTAGGGATTTATACCGATTGGGATTTGCAAGAGATTGGATCCCAACTCGATAGAAAGTCCTAGAAATTCAAATTGGGTTACAATTGGATTTCTCTGGAATCGGTTTGCAAGAGATTGGACCGAAACTAGGGTTTTCGATTGCAATTCTATACCAATACCCGTTTGCAAGAGATTGGACGGGTAGGAACTATCCCAACCTAGGTCGTAGCTCGAGGTTGCACGAGAGTGGGCTCGAGATACGATTGAACGATGATGTTATTCCTCACGCTAGCTTGCCTAGGTTAGGGTTTGCAAGAGATTGGACCCTACCCTAGGTTTGCTATAGACCGGCAATAGCGCGAGAGCGTGAGCTTGGTTCTACATTTAGTTGCAACTAATTCACCTGAATTTCAAGTCTAGCAATTGTGAAACCTACGAATCACAATGACGAGATACGATTTGTAGCGGGGATCCCCTACCCCTAGGCGTCTTTATTAATTTGATATTTCATTTATACAATTGAACGAATGTGACCGTTTTATTGCGAATATTTCTCGACTGTTCTTATAGCCAGGTGAATTGAAGAAGACACAATCATTTGCCCTCCTCGTGTTCGATACCCGCTCGCCGCTACACCGTGCGCTTGCGGTAAGACTAGCGAGTCGTTTGTCCCGGTTGCGTGTGTACGCCGTGGCGCGATCAAGTTTTTGGCGCCGTTGCCGGGGAGGCGATGGTGTTTGATTCTACCTACCTAGCTATTTTTATTTTTGTTTTATTATATCTATTTTTATTTTACCCTTCCTTTGTGCTAACTATTTCTTTGAAACTCTGTTTTCCCTTGCATGTACACGAGATCCACGGCGGACCTCGAAGAAATACTATACGATCCGGAGATCGAACGTACATTGAGGAGGATCAGAGCGGAGAGGAGACTCGATACGGAAGGGAATTTTATGACCAATCCTGAGACACCCGAAGAATTGGCGGCGCGAATGGCGAGGATCATTTCCATTAGAGATAGGCTTCGGCCTAAGACTTCCTCCATGACCTCATCCATAGCTATGCCGGAGTTGGCGGCCGACAAAAATTTCGAGTTGAAGACCGGATTGGTAGTTCTGATGCAGCAAGACCCTTTTCATGGGAATTCTCATGAGAACCCTCATTACCACATCCAGCTCTTTTTATCAAAATGTGCCACCTTCCAAATGTCGGGCGTCTCCATAGATGCTATCAGACTGCACCTCTTCCCCTTCACACTCAAGGAAAAAGCCTTATATTGGTTGAGGACGCAAGCTGAAGGAATCTTCACCACTTGGGATGAATTGGTGAGTGCCTTCGTCAACAAATTTTACCCACCCTCCAAGACGGTGAAGATAAGAAGTGCTCTCATGTCCTTCAAGCAAGGACCTCAGGAGACTCTCTATGAGGCGTGGGAGCGCTTCAAGGACTTGCAACATCAATGCCCACATCACAGCATAGAGGATTGGGAGCTTGTCCACAGTTTCTACAATGGACTCCAACCAGGCACAAAACAGATTATTGATACTACCGCCAACGGAGCCATTTTATCAAAGACCCCCGATGAAGCTACAGCCTTGCTAGAGGAGATGGCCTCCAACAACCAACAATGGGGGGACGAGCGAGGACATTCTTCGTCCTCCTTGAAGCCCACGAGTATTTATGAGGCCAAGGCCGTGGCGGAGCTTGCTAGTATTTATGAGACCAAGGCCGTGGTGGAGAGATTGGAGAAATACATTACCGAGCCGCATGGAGCTCCTTCTACATCCGCACCGACAAACCATATGAGTGATTGGCAAGACCAATCCCAAGCCATGTATGTAGGAGGAGAGCATGGAGAAGGTGCTTTGGAGCAAATTCAGTATATTGCGGGGAATTCCGGATATTGGGCCAACCCGGCCGCTAGAAACCATCCGGGTTTTTCCTATGCTAATAATGACGGTGCCTTGAACCCCCCGCCTCAACAACCTCCTCAAGCTCGGGCTCCACCACCACAACCGAATTATCAACCAAGGGGGCCACTGCAACAAAACTTCCCACCTAGGCAACAAGTGGGACCTTATAGGCCACCCGGGTATAATCAAGGTTGAAGAAATCCCAACCCTCCGCAAGCTCAACCACGTTCGGATTTTGAAGCTAAGGTGGAGGAGTTTATGGCAGAGCAGAGAAAGATTAATGCCACGTTAAAGGCGGGACAAGATTCACTTACCACCGTCGTCGCTCAAATTGGGGAGCAACTTGCGTTGCTCAATAGAAACAACCAACAATTGCCGGCTCAACCCGAGCCAAATCCACGGGGCAACACCGGCCATATCAATGCGATGGTTGCGGTTACAACAAGAGGTGGGAAGGATACCACTCCCCCCATGAATCAAATCAAGGAACCCATGGTGGAGATTCTAGAAGAGAGCGAGCCGGTAATTGAGGTGGAAAAAGAGAAGGAGCCGTAAGAAGGAGCAAAATCTAGAGTGTAGGAACCTATTGATGAGCGTCGATTCATGCCATCGGTGCCTTTCCCTCAACGGCTAGCTAGAGCCAAGATCGAGAAGAGGCTAGCCAAGTTCCTCTAATACTTGAGAGGGGTGAGCCTCAATATCCCTTTCCTTGATTCCATAGTGGAAATCCCATCCTACGCGAAGTTCTTAAAGGACTTGATTACAGGAAGAAAAAGGAAAGAGAAGATCATGCTCGCGGAACAAGGAACTTGGTTCACTAGGAAGGAGAAGGAGCCCGCCAAATTTAAAGATCTCGGGAGTTTCCAGATTCCTTGCACACTAGGAGGCGTCCCCTTACAAAAAGCATTGGTTGATTTAGGCGCTAGTGTGAGCCTCATGCCTCTCACCATGTTCCGGAAGTTGAATACCGGCACGGATTTAAAGCCAACCGACATGAGGATTCAACTCGCGGACAGTCGGATTACAAGGCCGGTTGGGATCACGGAGAACATCCCACTCCAAGTTCCGGGAGGCATATGCTTGCCTTGTGATTTTGTGATCATGGACATCAAGGAGGAGGGTGACACATCACTCATACTTGGACGCCCATTCCTCGCCACCGTCGGTGTAATCGTCGATGTGCGGGAAGGGACTCTTACCTTGAATGTCGGTAACATTGAAGTAGAGCTCCATAAACCAAAGGCTATAAAGCACATGCCATATCATGAGGAGCTAGATTATGTGGACCTCCTTGACGAGGTTATAGAAGAAGCTATCCCCTACTCCATCTGTGCACTCCATGATGACGGCTTTGAAGAAAGCCAAGACTTGAGCGAAGAAGAGACATTGGAGGACTCTCCCAAAAGCTCCACGGAGAATGATGATGGCAACGCTGATGTCGCGAGAATACGGGAGCTTTCCAAGCTCTCAACATTGAAGAATCCAAAGAAAGCTCCACCGATTCGAAGATCGGTGTCACCGGCGAAGCCAAGGACCGGAACAAGCTCAAGCTTGGGGGAGCCATCCCCCAAAATTGCCCAAGATGAAGGGGCACTGAGGAAGGCCATGCACCACCACGATCCAAATCCGAGCGGTCTTCCCGACAAGTTCGACGGGTGCATCTCATATGCACCCAACATCCCGCGCTAAATTGAATATCCAAAGGGGTCGAGCTCAAGACCTTAAACGAGCGCTTGTCGGGAGGCAACCCGACGGTTTTTGCATTATTTTTATTTGATTTTTCATTTTTGTTTTAGACTTTTGTTGGTTTTTAGAGTCTTTTTTCCCATAAGAATCGTGACAACGGGTCTTAATTTCTATGACAGGAGAGGAGAAAAGGGGATCTCTCATATGGAGGAAGATAGAGGCAAGGAAGAGCGCTCCAGGAATGCGCTCAGG
The DNA here is from genome assembly GCA_030789695.1 of Scilla litardierei. Taxonomy (NCBI): domain Eukaryota; kingdom Viridiplantae; phylum Streptophyta; class Magnoliopsida; order Asparagales; family Asparagaceae; genus Scilla; species Scilla litardierei. The sequence goes on from CM061137.1 coordinate 53,964,764, forward strand.
CCTTGGGAGGAGGAAGAAACCAACTGGAGAAAGAAAAACAGAGAGTAGAGCGAAAACGGAGCCCCGAAGCAGAAAACAGCATGCCACTCGGCCGAGTATCATATGCGACTCGGCCGAGCAAAGGACCCCATTCGGCCGAGTGGGGCACCAACCAGGGAAGTCTGCACAACCAACTCTCTGTCTTTTTTGTGCATTTCGTATTAACTGCCACTCGGCCGAGTACGTTTAGTCACTCGGCCGAGGGAAACAGATACACTCCTAGGGCGAGAATTACCGAGTAGCTTGTGCCACTCGGCCGAAGGAGTTTTCTCCCTTCGACCGAGTGAACAAAAGCCACTCGGCCGAGTCGTAAGTGTGAACAAGATTTTTTCGAAATTTATTTTCGTTTACGCACTCGGCCGAGTGACATTATCACTCGGCCGAGTCGGAACAATTTATATATATGCTGAGGCGCGGGCGCGATTTTCTAAAACCACAAATTCTTTCATTTTTCGCCCGAGCTTCTGCTGTTTCGACTTCCCTCGCTCGCTGCTTCGACTTCCCTCGACCGAATCACCTCGTTGCCGGCCCCACTCGACCGACCACCTCTGGCGAGCACCTCCCGCCGACGCCCCGACCTCCGACGAGTACCCTCGCCGCCGGCCGACCGCCTGCAACCCCAATTTTGCCCCTTAGTTCCATTTTCTCCCATTTTTGACGATCCGTATGCCCATTGAGCCCCTAAACCAAATTAACTTCTTTATCTAATTATTATACCCCATCTCCCCCATGTATTTCGAATATTATCCGCTAATTTTATTGTTTGATTTGCAGGCTATCTTAGGGGAGCTTAGGGAGCTTCTAGACGTGCATTTGGCTTCACGGAGGCGGCGCTCTTTGCATGCACTTGCTGATTTGCTCTCGCGGCGTGTTCAGGTACACTCGTTCCTTTTATTGAGCACGCCGCGTTATATTTTTGTTGGGTGAGCACTCGCGGCACACATGCCGCCCCATACTAGGCCATGCTCACGGGGATCCGCCCCCAAGCGGAGGCGGACCGATGACCCCGGTCCCTCTCACGCTAGGGAGGACTCCCCTCCACCTAGCCTGCCACCACCACCACCACCACCCACACAGCCGCTTCCTGCCGATCCCATCCACGCACAGCCCATCCCCGGCCGATCCTGTCCCACCACCGGCTCCCGCCGTCGGGCCACTGGGGATCACGTTCAGAGACTACGCACAGCGCGTCCGATTTGAGCGTATCGCCCTGCGCTCGATAGTGCCCTCTAGGTTTGCACATTTAGCAGACCTTGATCGCCTAGGGGTACTAGAGGGGATGCTCACGTTGTACGACAACATGGGCTGACTCGACTTCTTGTCTGTGTCGGCGGACACCAACGTCCGTCCGACACTTGAGGTTCTTAGCTCGATAGCCCGGACCCCTGGAGGATGCACATTCCGCCTGATGGATCGAGAGTGTGAGGTCACTCTCGCCATGCTTCGTGCGTTCTTCCAGTGGCCCGATGTCCATGTCCCCGACCGAGCCTACGCACCCACCCATATCCCACCGCCGTCGTTCGACACTTCCACATTCTGGACACGTATCACGGGCTCCCACTATGGATTTGACCCTAGTAGGGCCAAGGCCTCAGCCATCCTGCACCCTTACCTCCGCATTGCCCAGCGCCTCATGGCGACCACTTTCTTGGCAAGGTACGAGCCTGGGACGATGTCTATGCCTGAGCTCTACATGATCTACGTGATGACTCGCCCCAGAGTTCTGGATATGGGTAGCGACGACCTGGTCCCCACCGTTGAGATTGATATTGCTAGCTGGTTTTTAGACCGCATCATCATTTCGATGGGCGCTCGCTCACCTATTTGCTGCGGCGGTCTGATTACTCTGCTAGCCCTGATGACCGGCGTGGACCTACCTGCTGACCTTCGACGAGCCCCGGGCTCCACTGCACTCTCGATAGACGTTATGGCCCGGATGAAGATGCTTCGTCCCCACGGCCAGCGACACTGGGTGTGGTTACACGGTCCTTTTAGTGCCGATTACATGATCCTCCCGAGCCCCGCTCGGACACTTATAGGACCGGCCCACGAGGATTGGATCCCAGCGATGGATCTCCTCATCCCAGCTGCCTACGTACTTGAGGTTGAGGGCACTGAGCAGGCACCCCCTGCACCCCCTGCACCTCCTGCTGACCTCGTGATCCCTCAGCCCGAGCCTGCACTGTCTGCACCTCCTGACACTTCTGTCCCCACTTCTGTCAGTGTCAGGAGTACCCTTGCTGAGTCGTCCACCACGCCCACTACGTCTACCACCCCCACCACTGCTGTGCCTATCTCGGTTGAGACTATTTCCTCACTTCTTCTCGAGCGTCCACCCACTATCCTCGAGAGCGGCGAGCCTTCCTTCCCTGCTGTTGTGCAGACCCTATCCAGCTTGTTGTCCGCTGGGGTGTCACCTTTTGGTCCTTACACTTCCTCCCCAGTGGTCGACCCTTCTGTCTCCACCGCAGCTGTCCTATCTGAGAGTGTCGTGACATCTGTCCACACACCTGTGTCACTGACCTCTCTTGCTTCCTCGTCGCCGATTTTGTCTTCCACCACTACTGCTACTGCCTCCTCGTCCCAGCCTACGTCCCAGCCTCACACTGCGGCTGGGCATCCACTAGTGAGCACAGCCCCCTTCCTGCACTTTCCTGTTGGCCCGATTACTTACACTGCCCATGTCCGACAGCCCCGTCCTTCACAGCCTAGACCTGTGCGTCCCCCTGCTCCACCACCCCCTGACACTCTACTCCAGAGCCTTCGTGCTCTTGAGGGGTCGGTGAGTGGACTCAGATGTGATTTTAGGGCTCTCTCTGCCACGGTCAGTTCCGTGGAGTCCCGCGTCGCCATGCTTCCTGATATTCAGGTTTGCCTGAATCAGATCATGGCGCGACTCCCTCCACTACACCCACCCACCCAGCCACTACCTCCACCACCACCTCCGCCACAGGACGGAGATGGTGCAGCACCACCAGCTTAGGCACACCCTTGATGCCATTGATTTTTTTTGTCGTTATGCTGCCCATTTTCTGCTGGTCCTGTAGATTTTTGCCCCCACCCCCTCCCCGCACTATTTTTGTCCCTATCTTGCTCACATCATTTTATATCCTTTTTGGGAGAGAGGGAGAGTATTTTTGGTGACACATTACCTACATCACTCTAATCTTTGCATGCACCTTTCATATCCGCATCATATTTTCAGTTTATAATTTTTTCTTTCTTTTTATCATGCATGCATCCTCACCCACCCCGCCCATTTCACGTCTCTCGGTGTGCCACACTTCGCACATTGAGGACACTGTGCACTTTAGCTTGGGGGAGTGAGTTCTCACACTTTTTGCTTTTATCACCTTTATTTTTAGTTATTTTTTCACGTCTTTTCCGCTTTTGCACCCATTTTCATCACTTTTTCATTTTTTTTACCATGCATCACGTTTTTCTTATTTTCCTTGTGTGCTGCATTGTAAATAATTCTGTTTTCTTTTATCTTTATTTCTTTCATCTTTTGCTAGAGATGATTTTTCTGTGATGACAATGACGTGGTGTTAGCTTTTCTCTATATGCATGCTAATTTTGTCATGTCATAGCTTTTGTTTCTGATATCATATGCTATGTTCTGCTTTGCATTTAGAAATAGTAACCCACTTCTTTTTCCGTATGAAAATGGATGAAATTCTATTATTAGCTGATGTTTGATGATTCATATGTATGCTATCGTAGAAAACACACCAAGATTCACGCATTGTTTGCTTATATCTGGAGTACTGCTTTCTTTTCTCATATCACTTCTTATTGCATGATTTGTACGCTTCACTTCAGGTTGATTGAATGTTTGCTAGCATTGATATATCTGGACTAGTTTGCTTTTTGAGATTTAAACTGAGTAGATTAAATTACCCTGCTGAAGTTGTCATGCACATCATATAGAGTGAACCGAGAGATACATTTATTTCTTTCTCCACATATCTTGAACATTATTTCTCTATTTTAAATTCATTGGTGAATCTCCCCTTAGCAATTCTATTATTGGCATTCCCCCCGTTATTATATCCCATGCTCCAAATTCCCCAAAACCAAAAAGAAAAAAAATACTTGTATATCCTTCTCTTTTGATTTGGGATCATTTGTGTATATGTCATTTGAAAAAAAAGAGAGAGAAAAAGATTTGAGAAAAAGATAAGAAAAGAGAAAAGAAGTTCGAAAACGATCCCATCTCATACCCTTTCTCTCTTTCTTCCCTCTTTTGCTTTTATTTTTATTTCTTTGACTTTTGGAGCTTCAAAAGAAACGGGGGATGTAAATATAGTTTTGTTTATGCCATCACGCTTATGGATAAGCTTGGGGGAGAGAATCCTATGATGTGTGTGAGAGTGACTACTTGACGGTGCATGACAACCTAGGCTAAGTAATATTTTATACTCGGTGAGATTGCTAAAAGTTTCACGAAATCCAGAAATCTACGCTTAGCATTCATTTCATGAAAACCACACTTTTCTATTCTTATTACTCTATTGTGTGATATCTCTTAACTCCTCATAGAAAGCATTCAATTGAAAAGTGTGTGATCTACGATTTTGTATACCGCTTTAGATGCTTCAGATGATGCTAATTCTAGAATTATTCCATTTTTCATGATATATTGATATTCTTGGGTTTTCTATTTCAAATGCACCATTATACTATGATATCGAGATAAAAGTCTTTGACATGTGTTTTGTATTCGATGCGTGCTATATGAGTAAGCAAAACCCACGTCCTGAGAAAAATGATCTAGCAGCTTCCTTCTTCGTTTTCTATTTTGTTTTTTTTCTTTTTTCTTTTTCCTCTTTTTCCATCGCTTCCATTATCTTTATCCACCGGGTTCGCTTTTTACTCATCTTCCTCGAGGACGAGTAAGAGGTAAGCTTGGGGGATTTTGATCACTCCATATTTTACAGCTTTTTTCTGCATGTTTGCTTGCCATTTTGATCGCTCGTATCACGTTTTTCACGATTATTCGACAATATTGCGATACTTTTCATGATTTCTTGTTTTTGTCGAATTTCAGGAGATTTCGAGCGATTTGGAGTGATTCTGAGATGCACCCACTCCGGAGTGTCACCCACGACTCTTTTGAGGGGAATTCTGCGATTGGAGAGGAGTGGAAGAAGAAAGAACATCGTAGGAGCGACGAGGGAGCAAAAATACGAAGATTGGGCATTTTAGCATGTCACTCGGCCGAGTGAAGGAGTCACTCGACCGACCATCGAAAGCCCGCTCGGCCGGCCAGATCGAACACGCAACAGACTGAGTATCAGTGTGCACTCGGCCGACCGTCGCCAGCCCACTCGGCCGAACCACGGAGACATCACTCGCCCGAGTGGCATCAAGACGACGGCAACCAAAAATCCCCAACTTACTGTAATCTGTCAGTGCAGTCCCGAGTTCCGACTCGGCCGAGTGAAGAAACCCCATCGGCCGAATTGAAGAAAGTCACTCGGCCGAGTGACTCCCGAGGATCCGACCCCCAAAAGTCCGAAGTTACTGGAATCCGTCAGAGTTTGTCACTCGGCCGAATGACATTTGTCACTCGGCTGAGTGAGCCGCGCTGCCTGTAGCGTAAATTGCGATTTTCAGGCTGCGCAGGGGCAATTTTGTCACAGTTTTTTGGGCGATTTTGGGGGGTATTTTAACCCCAGTTTTTAACCTAGTTTAGAGAGCTTTTTCAGAACTTTTTGCAGCCTTTTTTAGATTACTTTTTAGGAGATTAGATTTAGTTCTTTTTTGGAGAGAGAAAAGTGTTGATTTGTTGGATGCTATTGGAGCTTCATTGGTTTGTCTTTCTCTCTATCAAAAACCTCATTTTTATTGATATATTGTCTATTGCAATGAATTCTATTGTTTTTATTATTGAATTTCTAATGATTTGCATTATAGATTGTGAGTAGTTTTATCGTATTAGGGCGTAGGGATGAACCCTACGAACCCTATTTCTAATTTGTGATGAATTGGTGAAATTATTGCTAGAATTGATGAGGGTTAGTTTGGGATTGATTTAATACGAATAGCTAGGGATTCATACCGATTGGGATTTGCAAGAGATTAGATCCCAACTGTTGGGGTTTTGGTGGACCCCCAGAGCTCGGATCTGTGTCCGTCCTAAGTCGGACGGACCACAGAGGCACGAATGCGCAGCGGAAAACGGAAATTCAAAGATAAAATTTCCGTACTAGCTAAACTATTTAGCTAGGCTCTGGGGAGCCAGAACCTAGCCCGATCTATGCCAACTTGGGGTGGATCTGACCACCCCAAGAGGGATCTACTCTAAAGCTGCTAATTAAATCTACACTACAAATTACTTAACCACATACCCGGAATCTTGGCCCTGGAGCAGGCAAGATGTACCGCACCGTCTTCAGAAGCTCCTCGTAGCCGAGCCGCTTTGACTCGATCCGCCTGAGCCGCCTCACACCCTCGCACCGATCCGCCCGAGCCGACTTTCGCCTCCGAGCCGATCACACGCGGTAGAAAGTTTCACTTGAGAAGAACCCGCGTCTTAGACGTCCGAATCAAGAATCCAAACGCCCTTCGTAGTCTTGCTAGGACTACTCCGGAGAACAGGAAGAGAGAGAGAGAATTAAGTCGCCGATCGAGCTTGCTCTAAAAGTCTGGGGTTACTCGATCGATGCCTTGGTGTGTTTTTTCAACGAAGAGAGTGCACCCCTATTTATATAGGGAGTCGGCACTCACTCTATCGTTGCGAGCAATGTGGGACATTCCGCAAAAGAGAGAAAAATCAATTAAGCCAATTTGGCTTAATTTCAAGTTAAAGTGAGCTTTTCATAAAAGCAAACTTTAACTAATTAATTCTCTTTGCACATTAAACTTTAGCCACCAAACAAGCTATCAATTCGAAAAGCTTCGAATGGTGAACGCGTAGGAACCGACGGCGACGAATTTCGACTTCGTTTGACCTCTCAAACAATTGCTCAAAGTTGAGCAAATTATCAAAATCCGTAGCCGTCATTTGGGGTTTCAAACATCCTAAATTGACTTAAGTTGCGGGCGCGCCACCCAAGGGGGGGCAAATGCGGGCCGCACGCCCGCTGGGCAGCGGGCTGTGCCTGCTGTGCAGCGGGAGTGCACCCGCTGCAGCCAGCGGGCTGCACCCGTTTGCCTTGCCTATGGGCCTTTTAGCCCAGTGGGTCTAACATACTTCTCCTTGGACCGTTTTCGCGTTTCCGGGCTCGTTTGACCTCCGATTTGGACACGGTTTGAACCTGTGTTTAGACCAGGACGATCCCGTCATCCAAGTAACCCTTTCCAACATGTTTGTTCCTACTAAATTTGTCGTAACCAATTTACGACACGTTTAATCATAGTTTACATCAAATGCAACGTTTGTCCCTATTGCTATTGCGACTAACTTTCACAACATGACTTGTGAATATCATCGAATGATTTTCTCTCAATTAATCTTCCTATTACTAAGACATGAACACTACTCGGTGTGAGACCCTACAGCCTGACCTTACCACAGGTTGGGGCTCGGAACCCCTAGACGACGGTCACTACGAGCAGTAGCTGTCGTCCCTGTTTCAGAATCATCATAACGTGATCGACCCTTTGACAAAAGCATCATTGGGTTTATATTGGCTGTGTCAGTGATGAACTTCGTTAGCCGTAGTCCTTTCGTCAAGACTGTGTTTATGTTGGCCTAGGGTATGGTTTACTGTCAACCCTATCAGACAACATTGGTCAGTATACGGCGGTCTTTATTATATATATACGTTGTACTTATTACAACGCACCCCGAACGAGGATTAACCTAAAGACCGTACTGAGCCAGTAACACTAACTTCCCTTTAACGAAAGTGACGAATCCCATCTTAGTCATCTACTTGCCTCGAGAGCTTCGGGTGCAGCACAACCTAAGATCTTTCAGCAGGCCTAGCCTCAAAGCTAGATCATAGGTCTAAGCTACACCGTTCACTCACAGGTTTGTACAAATGACTTCAGATCTTAAGGACCAGCTAACCTATCATCACCCTAGAGTTATTAAAGACAGTTCAGTTAAAGTTAACCATTTAATAACTCTTATGTAGTCATTCAGTGAACTCATTCTCCAATGAGCACCTGTGTCTCGTCTCTGACTTCACCAAGTCGAATGACTATGAGATCATCATTACCCTAAGGTAAGACTAAGACACAATGGTCTATCCGATGTGTCGATATCCAGTTCTCGACACATCTATGACCACGAACCGTTTAAGACTTACGTTTCTATTCGGTCACTTACTTACTCATAATCAAGATCTCATCTAGATACGTAAGGACCTAACTATAAATCTATGGATATTATCTAAGCATATTAATACGAACAATTTTATACTTAGAATAATACGTACCATATACTGTATGAACGAGACGTATATCTGGGATAAATTGCCTTATGGGCATATATTCTCCTACATCTCCCACTTGCACTTAGGCTATTTATCTCGGTATCTCATACCGTTACAGCATATCAGTCACATTGACATTTATATGACAAACCTAAGAGTGGTCTTACTAACGAGTATCTACAATGAATTTTAATGGATTAAATAATACATCTCTTGATCACACACAGGGTTGATCCTTAGGAAAAATGATCTGAATCAATTTTTCTTATCTTTGTATAGCTAACAATTAGCTTACACAATCTAGATGTAGGGTCTAACATTTTAATCTATGAGTCAGTCTCAGCTCATTCCACTTTGCTTGTGTCAATATGTCAAGTACATACATGACACCCTGAGTCTCTATATATTCAATTAAATCAAAACAATTTTGATTCAATGTTCTATATAGATGATTTTGTTTAATGTGAAAATCCTTTTTACTTAGTCCGAAAGACCGGAACTAAGTATACGGGCATGCTCCCACTGACTTTGAGAATTGCCTGGTTAAATACTTCAATATTATATCTGAATCATATTTAGATTATATATACGAAGATATAACCATTTTATAAGTGCTTTTGATGGAATGTACTAGTGTCAGGTTCGGTTTGACGAATGAGTCAAGTCAAGATCGGTTTAAGGAATCTTGACTTTGACTCGCTCAATCAAAACGTCCTACACTGTACTTTTTCCCTTAACCACATTATAATATTAACTACTAAATGTGGTTTATTAAGAATTAATCTTAATATGCGTATAATTGTGATCGCACACAATTAATACGCCCCTGGAACCTATACTTAACTACCAATAGACTATAACATCAAGTCAGCTCAAAAATCAACATTTTTCGAAGCTTCGCATCATCATTCGAGAATTTACGCAACCATCTCAGAAAGCCACCATCATAGAAAATTTAAGCCAATCAAATTTTTAACTCAACATCAAACGTAATTCCTGAGACATTCATGAAACAACGGATTCATTAAGATGAACCTTAATTGTTTATCCAATAAACTTTGAGTGTGGAACACTCAATCATTGTTTTCAACTTAAAAGAAATGATACATTTTATTTCAACTAAAATTAGTATCATCTTCTTTTTGATCATGTCTCTTGAAGTCGTTTGAACGGCCCTAGCAGCAACGATTACTCAGATTGCCGACCGTCCTCCGCACTTTACCCAATCTCCGCTTCTTATCAGCCACCTGTATACAATACACAGATGTCTTTTAGTATCTTATACTATAAGATTGGAAATGATTACGTTTCATTGAATTGAATTTGTACCTGAGGTGGAGGCATCAGTATGCCCCTTCTTATTTTCTGCAAGATAGATCTTACAGTTCCTCTTCTAGTGGCCAATCTGTGGCAATGGAAGCACTCAGATTTCGACGGGGCCCCTTCTGTCTTTTTCTTCCCTTTCTTTGCCTTCACAGGTTACGGGACCTACCTCTTCTTACCCTTGCCTTTCGGCTGGTCAGAAGAAGCAGATCCAACAACCAGTGCAGTCGGCTTCTTCTCAATCTCCTCAAACTGCCTAAGCATATTGAGGAGACCAGGAAGATCCATTTCAAGGCTGTTCATTATAAAACCAGTGATAAAGGGCTTAAACTCAGGAGTCAAAGACTTTAGGATAATGTTTATGGACATCTCATTGTCCAAGACAAATCCTAACTGGAAGGCGTCCTCTACGTACCCGATCATCTTGATAACATGATCTTGTACGGGCCATGTCCCCATCTTGGTGCCCCAGAGGTTGCTGGTGGCTTCGAACTTGGCAGCTCGAGATCGCTTTCTGTACAACTCTTGTGCATTGAGGAGCATGCTTTGAACATCCATATGTTCATGCTTCCTCTGCAACTCGTTGGTCATCGAAGCCAGAGTAAGGCACCTAGCCTTCTCTGCATCCCTCTGGTATAATTTGTAGGCTTCCTTTTCCTCGAAGGTCGAATCTTCATCGGGCTTATCTGGAGCGTCCTCGAACAATACGTATCCTATCCCGACTAGGGAAAGGATCAACTTGATGTTCCTAAGCCAGTCTTTGTAGTTCGTTCCATCCAGCACGTTCTTCTCAACCATATATCTAAGACCCGAATCCATTCTGCATTTTATAGATACTTTAGTTAGTATTAGTTCGTAGTATAGTTTTAATGGTTTTTATAAAACTATATGCTCCCACTAAATTTATTAAAGCCATAATAATAAACAATTTATTATAAAATAACATTTGTGAGAGAGGGATCCGACTACCCTGAGTCTGACAACCTTGAGTGTATCTCAACAAGTTGTCCGACTCTGCAGTCGGTAGACGAACTCGTCGTCAATCATATTAACTATGATTCCCCATCGATTTTTACCCCTAGTCATTTGTGATCATGAGTGTGCTCAACCGGATCACAATAGCTAGCCTAGTCGGACCCTTGTTTTCGTGTCTAGCCTGACTTGCCCCGCCGCTCGGTGTATGCACGACACGTTGGTTTGGGTCAGGACTTAGACTACATTCTTGGTTAGACTTATGCCGATGCTCGAAGGATGAGACAACGGTTTCAGTCAGGTCAAGATGTTAATCAAGAAATCGGTTTATATAAGATTGACACATTACGGCTTGAGTGTAGCTCAACAACCATAACATGTTTCTTACAGTTGCCAACTCCTAAAACAAGGAGGGCTACGATTTATCTTGAACAAGATTATTATCGTATTGACTTAGGTATAGTCGATGGACTTACATAGTCATGAATTGACTCCTTGCGGTCCAGCGGACGCGGCCAGGGAATTGACTAAGCCAGGACCACTTGTTACCCAGTCTAGCTAGGTTGGTCCAGCAAACTTAGCCAAGCACATTGACCGACATCATGATCCATTGAAGGAGTTTTCATCAATTCTATGTTTTCCAAGCAACTAAATGGCTTTAATTTAAGAAAACTAGTTAATCCTTATCAACTAGTGGATCCTAAAAATTCGAAATTTTACGGATTGGTTGAACAATTTTTATTAAGTCCTTATCAATTATAAGATTCATTTGTTCAACGTGCTACCACCAATCTAATTAGGATTTTATAAAACAATTCAACATTTTCAAAAATAGTCTCTTGTGAAAATCATCAATTAAACGATTTATTATAAATGATTTACAAACAAAGGGACTACCATAATCTGGTATTAGGTTTTGATGTTGTTTTGTTTTGTCAAACGTAACATGTCACTAGTTTATAAAATTTCATCTCATAAAATTTTTTAAACATTTAATGGCTAACCTAATAAGGTTCACATGTCCATTAAAAAAGAAACAACTAATTTATCAACATAAATAAAATTTCATTTTGTGACATACATGAGTATTTGCAAGTTTAAATTATCTACATAATAAAAACATGCAAATCTAAATTTTAACAATTAAAATTAAAGATTAAAATTTAAAGCCTAAAAAAATTTCATCGCATAAAACTAGGTCGTATAAAATTATCAAATAATTTTAAACCTAGGCTTTAAAAATTTTTAAACCATATTTCTAAAATTAAAATATCATATAAATAATTTTAGAAACATCTATGTAAAAAAAAGAAACTAGTTTATGTTTCATCTCATGAAAATAAAGTATTTCTATTATTTACATATTTTTAAAACAATTTTAAAACTCTTTTAAAATCTTTTAGAAATCGTTTTAGAGGCTTTCAAACAAAGTTTTTAAAGATTTCTAACCTTTATGTAACTAAAGAAAATTTAAATTTCAAAGATAAAATTTTTCTATAAAGTTACATAAACATTAAATACCTCAAAAAATTTATAAAGTATTTAAACATTATTGACCTATTTAAAATTTATCGCATAAAATAAATAGTCCCAAAATATTCGTGTTGTAAAAACAATTTTTAAACACAAAACAATTTTTAAAACTATTTAAAAAAATAGTTTGTATGTTAAAACTTAAGCAATTTTAAAGATTTAAAAACGCTTAAAAGATCAACATGCATAACTGTGGCTCTGATACCACTGTTGGGGTTTTGGCGGACCCCCAGAGCTCGGATCTGTGTCTGTCCTAAGTCGGACGGACCACAGAGGCACGAATGCGCAGCGGAAAACGGAAATTCAAAGATAAAATTTCCAGACTAGCTAAACTATTTAGCTAGGCTCTGGGGAGCCAGAACCTAGCCCGATCTATGCCAACTTGGAGTGGATCTGACCACCCCAAGAGGGATCTACTCTAAAGCTGCTAATTAAATCTACACTACAAATTACTTAACGACATACCCGGAATCTTGGCCCTGGAGCAGGCAAGATGTACCGCACCGTCTTCAGAAGCTCCTCGTAGCCGAGCCGCTTTGACTCGATCCGCCTGAGCCACCTCGCACCCTCGCACCGATCCGCCCGAGCCGACTTTCGCCTCCGAGCCGATCACACGCGGTAGAAAGTTTCACTTGAGAAGAACCCGCGTCTTAGACGTCCGAATCAAGAATCCAAACGCCCTTCGTAGTCTTGCTAGGACTACTCCGGAGAACAGGAAGAGAGAGAGAGAATTAAGTCGCCGATCGAGCTTGCTCTAAAAGTCTGGGGCTACTCGATCGATGCCTTGGTGTGTTTTTTCAACGAAGAGAGTGCACCCCTATTTATATAGGGAGTCGGCACTCACTCTATCGTTGCGAGCAATGTGGGACATTCCGCAAAAGAGAGAAAAATCAATTAAGCCAATTTGGCTTAATTTCAAGTTAAAGTGAGCTTTTCATAAAAGCAAACTTTAACTAATTAATTCTCTTTGCACATTAAACTTTAGACACCAAACAAGCTATCAATTCGAAAAGCTTCGAATGGTGAACGTGTAGGAACCGACGGAGACGAATTTCGACTTCGTTTGACCCCTCAAACAATTGCTCAAAGTTGAGCAAATTATCAAAATCCGTAGCCGTCATTTGGGGTTTCAAAAACCCTAAATTGACTTAAGTTGCGGGCGCGCCCGCTAAGCTTACCATTTAAATCTTAAGTAGAGAACCAATCATACCTCTATATAGAGTTGGTCAACATCCTTACCATTTAAATCTTTGTCAAGAGATGTTGATGTGCTTATAGGAGTATGCTTATCTGAAGAATGTTCAGTCCAAAGCGTTTGATGAGTTCTTTGGAATACTTGCTTTGGTGGATGAATATGCCTTCTTTCATTTGCTTGATTTGAAGACCAAGGAAGTAGGTGAGGTCACCCATATGACACATTTCAAATTCTTTCTGCATAATGTTAGAAAAATCTTGGGAAAGAGATGTAGTGCCATGTGAAGCTACTGCACATGTACTAGAGGGGGGGTGAATAGTACTTTAAAATAATCAAGATAGTTATTCTTAATTATTGTGCAAGAAACAAACGACAATGCGGAATAAACAACAATCAACAAGAGATAGTCAAACGCAAACAAAACATGTAACGGGTTCGGATCCACCCAAGTCTCCCCGACTTGTTCCTGGTGATCCTACGTCCCAACCACCCGGATCCCCTCCGGATACTTGAGTTAGAAACCCTAACTCAAGATTTAGCACTATGAAATTCTTGTGAAAAACCTTCACAAGACCAAATCATACAAACGACATGTGACTCCCACAAACCGGGATCACACCCTCTCTTACAACCGAGAGACACAATTCAAATATCAATTGAAATGAAATATGAAACACTTACCACAAAATCCTATGCCTTGAGTATAACTTACCAAATTAGGGAAATGATGGATTTTGAGGAGAGAATGTCACCAAACCGAATCTCCACCAATAAGATCAGCGATCGAAGGCTAGGATGGAGGATGGTGACTTTGGATCAAGCTCTTGGCTTGGAAGGCTCACAATGGAGAGAATCTCTCTTGAGGAAATGGCTCAAAGAATTGAGGGAGAGATTCTTGTGAGGAAGAGAAAACTTTAGAATGGAGTTGAATAGCTTCTCTTTGATTTCTCTAAATCTCTAAAATGTCAGCCTTGAAACTTATGAAAGAGCCCCTCCAACTATATATAGGATAGAGGAGAGAGGGAGAGAAAAACGTTTCAATAAAGGCTCCAACGGATCTATTCTGAACCAGACTAGTCGGTCTAAGAAGGATCACTGACCGACTAGTTCATCAACTAGTCGGTCGGTGATTCAACATGGACTGACTAACAGCTCGACAGCCAAAAGAGTGATTTCCAGGCAACATGCACTAGTCGGTCTAAGAAGACTTACCAACCGACTAGTTTGCCAACTAGTCGGTCGGTGAGTTTTCTTTGACCGACTAAGAGTGAAATGCACGTAGCTGAATACAAGTTACACTAGTCGGTCTAAGAACAAATGCTGACCGACTAGTTTCGCAACTAGTCGGTCGATGAATGTTCTTGGACCGACTAACTGTAAACAGTAACTCAGGCTGTACAGAGGCAAGCTCAACTAGTCGGTCTAAGAAGGATTCCTAACCGACTAGATCGTCATCTAGTCGGTCGGTGACTCTTCTTTGACCGACTAATTGATCAACAAATCTGAGCTGAAAAGAGCAAGGCATTCTAGTCGGTTCAAGAGGAATTGCCGACCGACTAGATCGTCATCTAGTCAGTTGGTGACTCTACTTGAACCAACTAACATGCACTAGAAGCCGCGAATCGAAGCGCGATGCTTCAGGAAAGTTCGAGTGGGCTTCTAATAAGATCCTAGCTCTAAGATAGGAGCGAAATGAAAATATTAATGTAAGTCCTACTCAAGGCATAACATTCTAATCTATGAAACTAGAAGACAATAAATAATACATGACGAACCGTCTTCATAAGCTTCAATCTTCGCTCTTGACTTCAATAAAACTCCTTAGGCTTCAACGAAGCTTTAGGCACACGATCACGCGTATTGAGAAGTCTTGAGACGTCGCTTTTGATGTTCGTATTCTTTTGGCGACGATCTCCATAACTGCGCTCACAAACAATTAGTACACGATATTTATGTTTGCTCATCATCCAAAACCAAATCCGGGGAATCAATACTCAACAAAAAATTCATTAGTAGAGCAAAATATAATATCATTAACATATATTTGAATAATAATTATATTTGAACCTATATTTTGAATAAATAAAGTAGAATCAATTTTACCAATAGAATAACCAGAATTCAAAAGATAACTTTTAAGTCATTCATACCAAGCACGAGGTGCTTTCTTAAGACCATATAAAGCTTTTCTTAACTTGAAAACATGATTATCTAGTTTTTCATGATGGAAACCAGGAGGTTGTTCAACATAGACTTATTCTTTAAGAAATCCGTTGAGAAAAGCACTCTTAACATCCATCTGAAATAATTTAAAATTTCTAAAACATGCATAAGACAATAACATTCTTATAGATTCAAGGCGAGCAACGGGTGCATAGGTTTCTTCATAATCAATACCTTCTTCTTGATTATAACCTTGTGCAACCAATCTTGCCTTGTTTCTTATTACCTGTCTAGATTCATCCAATTTATTTTTGAATACCCACTTGGTAGTAATAAATGGATGATCTAAAGGACGAGGAACTAATTTCCAAACATCATTCCTTTGGAATTGGTTGAGTTCTTCCTGCATAGCCATCATCCATGAACTGTCATTACAAGCATCATTAACGTTCTTTGGTTCAATGGATGATAGAAATGCACAATGTGCCATTTGTTCTATCTGTCGGCTAGTTTTCACTCCATCTTTGATGTCTCCAATGATTAAATCGGATAGATGATTGGAACTTGTGGAAATGCTTTTGGAAGATCTGAAACAGACTCATCAAAAGGGTTAGTAGCACCATCATCATTAAGTTTAGCATTATCAAAAGATTTAATTACAGGTAATAAATTCTCTTCATCATTAATGATTTGAGAATTAGATGAGGGCGTCCCATCAAAAGTGACATGCAATGATTCTTCAACTACTGAAGTTCTTATATTAAAAAATCTGTAGGCTTTACTACGTGTTGAGTAAACAACAAAAATTCCTTCATCAGATTTAGAATCAAATTTGTCAAGTGCATCTCTAGTGTTAAGAATGAAACATTTACATCCAAACACTTTAAAGTAAGATACTCGGGGAATACGATCGAAGAATAATTCAAAACAAGTTTTGTTTAGAAATGGTCTTATAAGAACTTTATTCAAGATATAACAAGCGGTTGCAAGAACTACTACCGAAAAATATTTTGGTAAGTCACTATCACAAAGTATTGTTCTGGCACATTCTTGAAGAGTCATATTTTTCTTTTCTACAACACCATTTTGTGGTGCAGCATGTGGAAAAGAAAAATTGTGAGTAATACCATTTTCATTACAAAACTTGGTTAAAGATTCATTCTCAAATTCTCCCCCATGATCACTACAAATAGTAACAATGTTTGAGGATTTGATCTTTTGAATCTTTTTACAGAAGATGAAAAATTCTTCGGAAGCATCATTCTAATTATGTAAGAATAGAACCCAAGTGTATCATGAATAATCATCAACAATAACAAATGCATGTCTACTTTTATTCAAAGAGGCTCCTCTTGAAGGACCAAATAAATCCAAGTGTAGGAGTTCTAAAGGTCTCTATGTAGAGATGATGTCCTTTGATTTAAAAGAATATTTGTGCATTTTTCCTTGTTAACACGCATCACAAAAATGTTTGTGTAACGACCACTGTCCGGTTGTACGTATTTTTGTGCATATGTTGTTTTGTGAGCGTATATTCGTATTAGTCTTCATTATTGTTTTTTCCATAGCTCGGACGCGTGTTTGAACCCCGTTTTCGCGTTCCTCTCCGAGGCACGAACGCTCTGTTGCATTCGTTGTAATTTTTGGACATCGGGTCACACATTACTAATAATATATTACTATCTTAACATATATATATTTATATTAAAAAAACTATTCAAACTCAGTTTTAAAAACCGAGATGACTGAACGTTAAAAATGAAGGTTCCAACTAATTAACAGTTTAGAGGAGGACTTTTAATTGAATTGTTAAAAAAACATATTGTTATAACTATTCTCCCCTAAACCGTCCCCTATCATCTAGCAACTAACCTACAACCTCTCCCCATGTCATCCACAACCTAGGCACGTACTTCATTCCTTTTAAAAACCCTAAATAAAAACACGGGCCATCTTTATTCACATGCTGTCCTCCTCAAAACCCTATAACTAGCCTATTCACGTGCTACCCTTTGAAACCCCCCTGCACACATGAGTACTAGGCTATATATTAAACCCCAAGGCCCCTTGTTATAAAAGAACCCTAGGTTTTTTTATCATTTAACCTACTCACAGCCTCCCCCTATATCCCTTCTCCACGCAAAGAGCAAAGCCGCGAGCGGCGCCTCCTCCACCCTCTTCCTCCCTCCATCCTCCGGCAGAGCAACCCTCAGTTCCCCGCAAAGACCCAGACTTCTCCACCCCACAGCCTACACAACAAGCCCGACGCCACCGCCCCTTCCTCCTCGCACATCCGCTTGTCTTCATTCCCTCTCCCGCATCAAAACACCCGAGCCTCCTCCTTTCTTCTTCCCAACATCCCGCAGCACCCCAAACATCATCAAGCCGCCAAGCTCCCCACCCGCACGCAGCAGGCCGAGCCAACACACCCTACTCAGTGCCCAGGCCGAGTTTCTCCCCCTCACGGCCTTCCTCGACGCCGGAGCAACCCCTCACGGCCTCCTCCTCCACCCGCGACTGCCTGCTCCTGATCTCCCATCGCAGCTGCTCCCTAGGCTATGCCAACTGCCATCGGCCCCTGCTGCAGCCACCCGACTTCATCTCTCCACACAAGGACACCCGCAGCCGCCCTCCTCCTTGCGAACGCCTCCCCCGCAGCCTTCTTCTTCACGCGAGTAGCCTCTCCCCGTCGCTGATCGTCGTGTGGACCCAACAAAGCAGATCCATGCACTCGAGAGCCGCGGACAGCCGTTCTTTTTCCTTCCCGAAGCTTTTACGTCGCTGTTCCGGGACCCGACGCGTCGCCACTACCATCGGGACGTTCTGATCCTCCTCTGCACTTACGGTTAGTAGATCTACCCCTTTAACAACTCTTAACCCCCATCATAGGACAGAAAACCTAATAAAAACGAATCGCTAGACGTCGTAGGGGCTTTTTGTAAATCTGCCCTGAACAAGAAACGCATATTCTGATTTTTGTTCTGCCAAAACAGCGAATCAAACCCTCCACAGTACACGTCTAGACGATTCCAACGACACCAAGAACGTCGAAAACAGAAGAGTATTTGATTTTATATGAATTTCTGAAGTTTTGACACTTTTGTGCCATCTTTATGTATTGCTGTGTAACTCAAAAACTAGGCGTGAAATGACGTACAAAATTGACACCGTAATGACCAGGACGAAATTTGTAACCCAACGGTATATCATACGATTGTAACGACCGGTTTTTGTAATGACTATTATATGAATAATATTGGATGTTCTCTCCTTGTGTGCTTTCCCTGTCAGACGTCCTTACGATGAACTTCATAGCGTCCATATCTTAGAGCTAGAGTGATCCTAGAGGCCATAGGAATCTTCCCGAAGCTTCGCGCTTCGTTTCGGCACTTTTGGAACATCTTAGTTGGTTCATGAAGGAGATCCAACCGACTTGATTGCGATCTAGTCGGTCGGTAACACTTCACAGACCGACTAGTTCATCTTAATAATTTCAGCTAAGTTACTGTTTACGTTTAGTCGGTCTATGCACATTCTTCGACCGACTAGTTCCCAAACTAGTCGGTCAGAACTTGTACTCAGACCGACTAATTCTGAGTTCTTCTGTACAGCCGAGTTACTGTTTATAGTTAGTCGGTCAAAGAACATCGACCGACCGACTAGTTCCCAAACTAGTCGGTTAGAGTTCCTTCTCTGACCGACTAACTCTCAGTGCTTAATATCTATCTAATTTTACCCTTAGTCGGTCTATGAACAATCATCGACCGACTAGTTCCCAAACTAGTCAGTTGACGAGCCTTCACAGACCGACTAAATCTGTCTACCCTGTACCGACCCTGTTCACTATTTGCTTTTAGTCAGTCTCAGTTGGACGACCGACCGACTAGTTCCCAAACTAGTCGATCTACCACTCTTCACTGACCGACTAAATTGCCCAGTAACCCTAGGTTAAGTCGTAGCCGCCGCATTTTAATTCTATTTAAACCCTATACGTTTCTACTTCTTCTTTCACTTTTGCTTTCCAACTTTCTTCCCCAATCATCCCCCAACCTTCCTCTTGCCATTCTTTAACCTCCCGTGCTCCATCTCACCTTCCATTGCGCCGGCACCATCCCGTAGGCCGTCGGCCAACCCCAAAACCTATAAATTCTCCTTTTGCTCCAGATTTTCAATACAACCTTCCATTCTCCAGATCTGTTGATTTACCGCTGCGAGGAATTCTTTTTAACCGTAGTTCTTCCGGGTCGCTCCTTCCGTTGCCGTGCTAGATCCGATTTGGCGACGGCAATCCGGAATCCGGCAAGATCTTATCCTACATGCAGAACCGTAGGCGTCTCGATCTTCGCTTCGTAAACGGTTAGTGATCTACCTTTAATTTCCCTAAACCCACACTGTAAATTAGAAAACCCTAATTAAAAATGGTTTACTAGACGTTATAGGATTCCAATGCAATCCGGATTAGAACTCTCAAATCTGATTTTTTGTTTTGCCATAACAGCGAACCCAAATTTCCGTAGAATAGCGATCTTGAGACTCGACGATCAACAACCTCAGTACCAGGCAAGTGAAACTTGCCAACCTTGTTTTAGGCCATGTCTTAGGTGATCGCTCCGGGACGTAACCCTAAAGAACGGTTGTAGTTTTACCGCAAGTGCACGGTGTAGCAGCGAGCGGGTTATCGAACACAGGGAGGACGAATGACCGTGCTTGTTCCGATCAACCTGGCTATTTAAGAAGAGAGAAATTTGCCTTTGGCGATCCTGTCACAATCGTCAGACAAAGTACGAAAATATCAAATCAAATAAAGAACGTCTAGGGAATGGGGAATTCCCTCTACTCATCATATTTCGTAAAAGTGGTTCATCGGTATCAAAATCGCTAGAATAAGATTTTGGATGAACTAGTTGCAACTGAATGTAGAACCAAGCTCACGCTCTCACGCTGTTGCCGGCCTATAGCTATCCTAGGTTCGGGCCCAATCTCTTGCAAACCCTAGCCTAGGGAAGCTAGCATTAGGATCAACATCATCGTTCAATCGCGCACCGAGCCCAATCTCTTGCAAACTCGGCACGCGACCTAGTTTGGGATAGTTCCTACCCGTCCAATCTCTTGCAAACGGGTATTGGCGCGGAATTGGAACCGGAAACCCTAGTATCGGTCCAATCTCTTGCAAACCGATACTACGGAAATTTGATTCCAACCCAATTCGGATTTCTAGGGTTTCCTATCGAATTGGGATCCAATCTCTTGCAAATCCCAATCGATGTGAATTCCTAGCCATCCGTAGTAAATTGATCCCAATCTAATCCCTAATAGCAATTCTAGCAAAATTCCTACCAATTCGTCACAATCATGAAATAGGGCTTGTAGGGTTCATCCCCACGCCCCAAGACGTGGCGACTACTCACAATTCATAGCAAGATCACAAAAATAATCCATGAAATAAGCAATAGAATTCATCACAATATTGAGATATGCAATAAAAATAGAATTTTTAGAGAAGAGAAAAGCAAACCAATGGAGTTCTTCAATTAATCCAACAAAAATCCAATTTTGTCTCCTCTCCAATCTCAAGAATAAAACTAAAAAGCCAATCTAAAAGCTGCAAAAAATCTAAGAGAAAGGCTCTCTAAAACTAGGGTAAAAACAAGGGTTAAATACCCCTCAAAATCGTCCAAAAACTGTGACCAAAATACCCCTGCATAGCCTGTTTTCCGCAATTTTCGCTACAGGCAGCGCGTCGCACTCGGCCGAGTGACAAAAGTCGCTCGGCCGAGTGAAAACCCTGTAATTTTCTAGTAAGTCTCGATCTTCAGGGGTCTTCACTTCAGGTGCGACTCGGCCGAGTGAGTTGTCGTCACTCGGCCGATGGCTTCATGGTACTCGGGCGGTCGGGATTATCCACTCGGCCGAGTGGGTCTTCTGAAGCTCAGGCAGCCGAAAAACAGTAACATGGCGATTTTTGAAGGGCTTCGTCTGGGCGCCACTCGGGCGGACGGGGTCTCGTCACTCGGCCGATGTGGTCTCCGTCGCTCGGCCGAGTGCACATACGAATCGTGTCTGATCTGGTCGGCTGAGCGGTGTCTCGCTGGTCGGTCGAGTGACTCCTTCACTCGGCCGAGCGGGACACAAAACATGCCCAATTTGCTTGTTTTGGCCTCCTCGTCGCTCCTGCGACGTCCGTTCTTCTTCCGCTCCTCTCCAACAGCAAAATACCCCTCGGGGAGGTCGTCGGTAACCGTCTGGAGTAAGCGCATCTCGAGATCACTCCAAATCGCGCCAAATCACCTTAAATGCGACAAAAACAACAAATCGTGAAAAGCATCGCAATATCGTCGATATATCGTGAAAAACATGATTTGGGCGATCTAAATGGCATGCAAACATGCGGGAAAAAGGTGTAAAATAAGGAGTGATCAAAATCCCCCGAGCTTGCCTCTTACTTGTCCTCGAGGAACATAAGTAAAAGGCGAACCCGGTGGATTCGGAAAACGAAAACGGCGAAAAAATGAAAAATGAAAAACGGAGAAGAATGGAAAACGAAATAAAAATAAAGAAGAAAGAAAGAAGCGATGAGGTAGGCTGCTAGATCATTTCCTCAGGACGTGGGTTCCGCTTACTCGTATAGCATGCACTGAATGAAAAACACATGTCAAAGAGTTTTATTTTGATATCATAGTATAATGGTGTAAATAGAAATAGAAAACCCACGAACAACAATATAATCATGAAAAACGGAATAATCTTATAATTAACATCGTCTGAATCATTTAAAGCGGTATACAAATCACAGATCACACACTTTTCAATTGAATGCTTTCTATCAGGAGTATAAGAGTATCACACTATAGAATAGAGAGAATAGAAAAGTATGGATTTCATGAAATGAATGCTAGGCTTAGATTTCTGGATGTCGTAAAGCTAAAAATAATCTCACCGAGTATAGAATATTACTTAGCCTAGGTTGTCGTGCAACGTCAAGTAGTCACTCTCTCACACATCAATGGATCCCCTCCCCCAAGCTTATCTATAAGCGTGGTGGCATAAAAAAAATATTTACATCCCCATTTTTATAAAGCTCCAAAAGCAATGAAAAGAGAAGAGAAAGAAAGAAAGTGAGATGGGATCTTTTATTGAGGATTTTTCAATCTTTTCTTTTTCTTCTTTTTTTTCTTCTTTTTTTTTCTTTTTTTTGAAGCAATAGCATATATACACAACGATCCCAACTCAAAGAGAGATAGTGATATACCAGAATATTTTCTCTTTTTTCTCCGTTTTTTTGAATAAGAAATTTGGAGCTAGGAATTAATAGCGGGGGAAATGCCATATAATAGAATCGCTAAGGGGAGATTCACCAATGATTTTAAAAGTAGAGAAATGATGTTCAAGATTTGTGGAGAAAGAAATGAATATATCTCTCGGTTCACTCTATAAGACATGCACGACAACTTCAGCAGGGTAATCTAATCTACTCAGTTTCGATCACAAAAAAGCTAACTAATCCAGATTTATCATAGCTAACATCATTCAATCATCCTGAAGTGAAATGTACAGTTCATGCATATAGAAGTGATATAGGAAAAGAAATCAGTACTCCAGATATAGGCATTCAATGCGTGAATCTTGGTGTGTTTTCTGTGATAGCATACATATGAATATTCAGACTCAGCTAATAATAAAATTTCATCCATTTTCATGTGGAAAAAGTGTGGGTTACTATCTCTAGATGCAAGGCAAGTCATAGCATATGATATCAGAAATAAAATCTAAGACATGACAAATAAAGCATGCATATAGAATAAGCTAACTCCACGTCATCATCATCACAGAAAAGTCATCTCTAGCATGAGATGAAAAAGAAGGAAATAAAGATAAAGGGAAAATAGAACTATTTACAATGCGGCACACAGAAAAATAAGAAAAACGTGATGCATGGAAAAATGAGAAAAAATGATGAAAAACAAGTGCAAAAGTGAAAAATGGCGTGAAAAACTAAAAATAAGGGTGGCAAGCCGAAAACGAAGGTGAGAACTCACTCCCCCAAGCTAAATGGCACAGTGTCCTCAATGTGCAAAGTGTGGCACACCGAGAGACAAGTAAAGTGAGGGGCAAGTGAGGATGCATGCATGATGGGAAAAAAAGGAAAATAAACGAAAAATAAAGAAACGAAAAATATGATGCGGACATGATGCATGCAGGAATGGAGTGATACAGATAAAAAGGTGGGGCACCAAAACTCTCCCTCTCTCCCCAAAAAAGATATATAAGGATACGATCTGAATGAGAAACCCAAAATAAGTGAGGGGAGGGGGGTGGTCAAAAGGCAACAGGACCCAGCAGAAACGGGCAGCACAACGGCAGGAATAATCGATGGCATCAAGGGTGCCTAAGAAGGTGGTACTGCGCCGTCTCCGTCCTGAGGCGGAAGTGGTGGTGGTGGCTGGACAGGCTGCTGAGCGGGTGTGGGTGTGGAAGTGGTAGCAGGCTGAGTGTGTGTGGAAGTGTGGGCGGGAACCTGCTGGGTGGGTGGGGGTACGCGCGGGAGACGCTCCAGGACCTGGGTAAGACAGTAGTGAATCTGAGGGAGCAGGTCAAAGCGGCCAGCCATCGCAGAGACGGTGGAGGACAGGGTCCTAAGGTCGCCTCTGAGGCCACTCACCGCCCCCTCTAGAGCACGAATGCTCTGAAGTACAGTGTCGGGGGGAGGTGGTGTAGAGGGACGCACCGGTCGGGGCTGGGCAAGGCGTGGCTGGCGTACTCGGTTCGCGTATGTGACGGGCTCAGCGGGGAAGGGAACGAAAGGCGCTGCGCTCGCAAATGTGGGCCTGGCCTCAGTGTGAGGCCGGGACACCGGCTGGTGAGAAGTAGAGGCAGCAGCAGCGAAAGAAGAGTGCAAAAGCGGCAGCGAGGCGGCCAGAGAGGTCAGTGGCACAGAAGTGTGGACAGACGCCACGACACTCTCGAAAAATACAGCAGCAGTGGAAACAGAGGGCTCTCCGCACTCAACTACGGTCGGCGGGCGCTCGGGTGGGGCAAAAGAAACAGGCTCAGCAGACAGAGGGCCGGTGGTGGTGGTGACAGCCTCGGAAGCAGTGGAGGTGGGCTCAGCTAAGGTACTCCCGACACCGACAGAGGTGGGGACAGAGGTGTCAGGAGCAGCGGAAACATCAGGTATAGGCTGAGGGGCTACAGGGTCAACAGGGGCATCAGGCTCGGCAGGTGCAACAGGGTCTGCGGGGGCAGCGTGGGCAGCGTGGGCCTGCTCGGCCTCCTCGGCCTCGAGCACGTAAGCAGCGGGGATGAGAACATCCATCGCAGGGAGCCAGTCCACATGGGCTGGTGCAATCTGAGTCCGAGCTGGGCTCGGAAGAATCATGTAATCAGCACCGTAAGGGCCGTGCAACCAGACCCAGTGACGCTCACCGTGCGGACGAAGCATCTTCATCCGGGCCATAACATCGATCGACAAAGAAGTGGGGCCCGGTACTCGTCGCAGGTCGTCAGGGAAGTCCTCGCCGGTCATAAGGGCAAGCAAGGTGATCAGGCCGCCGCAGCATATCGGTGAGCGAGCGCCCACCGATACAATGATGCGGTCCAAAAACCAAGCCGCGACATCAATCACGACGGCGGGGACCAGCTCATCGCCATCCCTAGATAGAGCTCTGGGACGTGTCATCGCGTAGAGCATGTAGAGCTCCGGTGTAGACATTGTGCCCGGCTCATATCTGGCCAAAAAGGTCGTCGCCATAAGGCGCTGAGCAATACGGAGGCAGGGGTGGACAATGGCCGAGGCCTTGGCCCTACTAGGGTCAAAGGCAGCGTGAAGACCTGTAATCCGGGCCCAGAAGGCACCGGTGTCGAAGGAAGGTGGGGGGATATGGGTGGGGCCGTAACCACGATCGGCTCCGGGGACAGCGGGCCACGAGAAAAATGCTCTCATCATATCGAGAGTGACCTGGCACTCCCGGTCCATGAACCGAAACGAGCATCCCTCGTCGGTCCGGGCGATCGAACTAAGAATCTCAAGTGTCGGGTGGGTAAACGTGTCCGCTGACACCTGAAAGAAATCTCGCCAGCCCACGTTGTCGTACAACGTGAGCATCCCCTCTAGTACCCCCAGGCGTCCTAGGTCGGCAAGGTGTGCAAACCTGGAGGGTACGATCGAGCGCTGGGAGATACGCTCGAAGACGGCGCGGTGTGCGTCGTCTCGGAACGTAATCCCGAGTGGCCTGACCAGTGGAGCCGGAGGTGGTGGCTGTGGAGCGGCAGGGAGTGGCTGTGCGGGCTGTGCGGGCTGTGTGGGCGCTGCAGGCTATGCGGGGTGTGCGGGGCCTGCAGGCTGTGCTGGGTGGATGGGGTGTGTGGGAGAAGGTGGAGGAGAGTCCTCCAACTCGTGGGAGGGGCCGACGTCATCCGACCGCTTCCGCTTGGCGGAAGCTCTCTTCGACCGCGGCCGTGTCCGGGGCGGCATATCGGCCCCGAGCGCGCGCCGAAAAGTGTAAAAAGTGCGGCGTGTGCAAAAGAAAGGAAAGAGTGTACCCTGACACGCCGCGAGTGCTAAGCAATGGAAGAGTGCAAAGACAGCGCCTCCGTGAAGCCCAAATCAGTCCGTAGAAGCTCCCCTGGTCTCCCCTAAGCTCCCAAAAACAACCTGCACATGAAATGGAGATATCAGCGGGTAATATTCAAAACGTATAGAGAATTAGGGGTATAATAGATAGATATAGAAATTGATTAGGGTTTGGGGGTCGTTTAACACATGGATCCTCGAAAAATACACAAAAAGAGGAGAAAAGGGCGAAATAAGCGATACCGGAGGTGGTCGGGGCGGCGGCCGCCGGCGGCGACTCGGGCGAGGCGCGGCGGTGCTCGGCCGGCGGTGGCGGGCCGAGCGGCGGCGCGGCGACCGGTGGTCAGGTGAGTGAGGGCGCGAGCGAGGCGAGCGGGCGAGGGGAGCTGAAGGGTCGCGGGCGATTTGGGATTTTGCGTTTCGAAAAACGTGCCCCCCGGCCCCTTATATAATAAAAGTTACGACTCGGCCGAGTTACTATGTCACTCGGCCGAGTGGAATCAATAGAAATATCTTCCTCACTTACGCTTCGGCCGAGTGGCTTTGCCAGCCTCGGCCGAGTGGAGTAAGTCCATTCGGCCGAGTGGCTCAAGCTACTCGGCAAGACTCGCCCTAGGAGCGTATCCGTTTTACTCGGCCGAGTGCAAATGTATACTCGGCCGAGTAGCAGTTATACTGAAATCAGGAAAATAAACAGAGAGTTGGGTACAGCAGACTTCCCTCGTTCGTGAGCGGCTCGGCTGGACGAACTTGTGTACTCGGCCGAGTGACTAGTATACTCGGCCGAGTGAGCCTTGTTTTCTGCTGTTTGTCTTCGTTTGGGCTCTAAACTCCGTCTTTCTTTCTCCAGTCGATTTCATCTTACTCCTAAGCATCGAGCGTCTTCCTGGGGCGCTCCTCGTCGTCTTGTTCATCCTCCTCATGATGGATTTACCTATCTCCTCTCCTGTCAAGAAAAATAGGACCCGTTATCACAAAAATTTTGGGTGAACGACTCAAAACACTAAAAATTTCTAAAACAAAAATAAAGAAAAAGTAAAAATAAAGCAATAACCGTCGGGTTGCCTCCCGACAAGCGCTCGTTAAGGTCGTGAGCTCGACCCCCTATGATTTTCAATTAATGCGGGATGTTTGGTGCATATGAGATGCACCCATCAAATTTTCCGGGGAGAACACTTGGATTCAGAAGTTGCGGCGGCGTGTTCTCCCTCGGTGGTCTCCCGTCTCGAATAGTGTTGGGGGGAGGCTCCCCCAAGCTAGCGTTTGCTCCGGTCAACGGCTTCACCGGTGACGCCGATTTTCGTATCGGTGGAGCTTTCTTCGGAGACTTCAATTTCGAGAGCTTGCAGAGCTCTCGAATCTTTGCGACATCAGCGTCGCCTTCATCATTTTCAGCGGAGAGGTCGGGGGAATCATCTATCTTCTCATCTTGGCCTAAATCCGGGCCTTCCTCAAAATCCTCATCGAAAAGAGCGCCAATCGAGTGGGGGTCGCCTCCTCAATTACCTCATCAAGGAGGTCCATGTAGTCAAGTTCCTCGTGGTAAGGCATGTGTTTCATAGCCTTAGGAATGTGAAGTTCCACCTCGATGTTGCCGACATTTAAAGTTAGGGTACCTTTGCGCACGTCGACAATGACTCCGGCGGTGGCGAGAAACGGGCGTCCAAGTATCAATGAAGTATCTCCCTCCTCCTTAACGTCCATGATCATGAAGTCACATGGCAAGCATATTCCCCCCTGGACTTGTAGCGGGATGTCTTCGGCGATCCCTACCGGCCTTGTTATTCTCCCATCGGCCAATTGTAGCCGCATGTCGGTAGGTTTCAACTTCGTCCCGGTGTTTAGCTTTAAGAACATGGAGAGAGGCATGAGGCTCACGCTAGCCCCTAGATCTACCAACGCCTTTTGAAGAGGGACGCCGCCCAAGGTGCAAGGAATCCGAAAACTCCCCGTGTCTTTAAATTTGGCCGGCTCCTTCTCTCTCTTGGTGAACCAAGAGCCCTCCTCGGCTAGCATAATCTTCTCCTTCCTCTTTCTCCCCGAAATCAAATCCTTTAAGAATTTAGCATATGTGGGGATCTCCACGATGGCGTCGAGGAAGGGAATGTTGAGGCTAACTCCTCTAAGATACTCGAGAAACTTTGCTAGCCTTTTCTCCATTTTCGCTCTAGCAAGCCTTTGGGGAAATGGGACCGGTGGCATGAAGCGCCTTTCCTCAATCAATTGCTCCGCTCTAGATTTCTCCTTTTCTTGTGGCTCTTTCTCCTTATCATCTTCAACTACCGGCTCAATTGGCTCCAAGCTTTCCTCCACGGGCTCCTCGGTAGGAATCATGGCGGGGG
Organism: Scilla litardierei; assembly: GCA_030789695.1. Taxonomy (NCBI): domain Eukaryota; kingdom Viridiplantae; phylum Streptophyta; class Magnoliopsida; order Asparagales; family Asparagaceae; genus Scilla; species Scilla litardierei. The sequence continues at coordinate 53,993,288 of CM061137.1, forward strand.
TGGTATCCTTCCCACCTCTAGTAGTAACGGCAACTACGGCATTGATGTGGCCGGTGTTGCCCCGTGGGTTTTGCTCGGGTTGCGCCGGCAATCGTTGAGTGTTCCGATTGAGCAACGCCAATTGCTCCGATATTTGAGCCACAACGGTATTAAGGGAGTCTTGCCCCGCCTTCAAGGTAGCATTGACCTTATTTTGCTCGACCATAAACGCCTCCACTCTAGCTTCGAAGTCAGATCGTTGTTGAGCTTGTGGAGGGTTTTTATTTTGATTCCTCCACCCTTGATTGTATCCGGGCGGCCTATATGGTGGAACTTGTTGCTTCGGTTGGAAATTTTGTTGTGGAGGCCCCCTCGGCGGATAGTGTTGTTGTTGGGGTGGTGGTGGTCGAGCTTGTTGAGGTGGTTGTTGTGGCGGGTTCAAAGCTCCTTCATTGTTGGCGTAAGAGAATCCGGGATGATTTCTTGTGACCGGATTGGCCCAATATCCTTGGTTCCCCGTGACATATTGTACTTGCTCCAAGGATCCTTCTCCTTGCTCTCCTCCCACATACATGGCTTGAGATTGGTCTTGCCAATCACTCATTTGGTTCGTTGGAGCGGAGGTGGAAGGGGTTCCTTGGGGCTCCGTGATAAACTTCTCCAGTCTCTCCACTACCTTGTGGAGAGAATCAAACTTGCTTGTAAGCTCTGCTACGGCCTTCGCCTCATAGATACTAGTTGGCTTTAAGGAGGACGTAGAGTTGTAGGGGATTTGGCGGTCCCTTAGGGCACAAAAACTCTAGTCCCGTCCTAAGTCGGACGGAACATAGACATAAAAATTATAGCAGCTGAAGAAAAACTATGTTAACTAATTAACATGCAGTTAAAACATTTTTAACTTAGCCCTAAGGTCCAAGACCCTATGCCAAGATCTATGCCGACTTGGGATGGGTCTGACCATCCCAAGAAGGATCTAGCCTACTGCGATTAAACTAAACTAATGCTAATAATACTTTAACCACATACCCGGAATCTCAGCCCTGGAGCAGGCGAGATGTTCCGCGCCGTCTTCCGAGCTGCTCCCGTCCCACGCCGAGCCGCTCCTTGAACCGCTCCCCGAACCGCTCCTCGAACCGCTCCGCATCCCGAGGCGATCAATCCCCGTGCCGCCGAGCCAACCACGCGCCGAAGAAAGTTTCACGCGAGTGAAACCTCCGCCAAGATTTCAGATCCAGAATCCGAACTCCTTTGTGGCTTTGCTAGAGCCCGCAGGAGTAAGGCAGAAATTTAGGGAGATAGAGAAATATTTATTTAAGCTTAGATCCGAGCGTGCTCCAACATTTACGAGAGCCGCTCAGATCTAGAGCTTGGGACGAGTTTTGAGAAAGGGGGGAGACCCCTATTTATATAGGCGGCGGACTCTCCCCATTTCTCAAAATCCGATGTGGGACTAAATAATTGGGTTAGTTAAAATCAAGTTAGTTTGCACTTCACAAAGTGCAAACTTCCGTGAATTTTAACTCACTCACCGTTGAGCTTCAGGATCGATACAACCTATCAATACGACAAGCGTTCAACGGTGAACGCATAGGAAAAAACCGTTCGTCAATCGGAGGTCGTTTGACCCTCCAATTGATCGTCCAAAGATCAGCCAAAACCCACAAAACCGCAAACAGCCAGCCGCCAAAAATACACGCTGCCCTAGGCAGCGTGTGGCCTCAGGCCGCGTGCAGTGCACGCGCCTCGAGGCGCGTGCACTGCACGCGCCTCAGCGCGTGCACAGTGCACGCGCTGGGCGCGTGCAAGGCACGCGGCGCGTGCCTTGCACGCGCCCAGCGGGCGCGTGCACAGCACGCGCCATGCGGGCGCGTGCTGTGCACGCGCCCTGCGTGCACAGAAGGGCGGGGCGGGGCCCCGCCCGCATGATTGCGGGCGGGCCCCGCCCGTGATGACTGCGGGCGCAAATGCGCCCGCTTTGTTTGCTGTCCGGCCCATCTGCCTCTTGGGCTGATGTCTACATGGGCTTTTACTGTTTTGGCCATAACTTTTGCGTTTGGTGTCCGATTTGGACGCCGTTCGAACCTGGGTCTAGACCGGGACATTCCCGTCTTACCCGTGAACTTTTCCTTGCGTTTATTTTATTAAATATTGTATTAAACAATTTAATACACATTTAATCGCTTTTGCATCAAATGCAAAATAGTCCCTATCTAAGCTTAAATTACCATATTGCATCAAATGCAATTATCTCTTCTTTTGCATCAAATGCAAATATTCTCCCTAACTATTTTCTACCTATTACTAGACGAAGCGTTGCACTCTGTGTGAGACCCTACAGCCTGACCCTTACAACAGGTTGGGCTCGAAGCCCTATACGGCAGTGACCACGAGCAGTGGTTGCCGTCCCTGCTTCAGGAATCATCATTATGTGGTTAACTCATTGACATGAGTATTGTCGGGACCACCTGACTGTTTCCGTGATGAATTCCGTAGTTATAGTCTTTTCGTCTTAACTATGTCGTGTAGATCAAGTCTGGGGTACGGTCAAAACTGTCAACCCCAATAACTTGACTCCGGTTAGTTTCTATCAATCTTTAGTCAATAAATGTTGGACTTCTTCCAACATACTCTGCGCAGAGTTTTTACTAAAGACCGAACTAACTCTACGACACTAACTCCCATTGACCGGGAGAGACGAATCCTCTCTTGGTCATTACTCGCCTCGTACGTTTCAAGTGACACCCAATCAAAAGACCTTTCGACAGGCCTTGCCTCGAAGCTAGGTCAGTTGATCTAAGTGGCACCGTTCACGCACAGGTTTGTCAAAAATGACCTCAAGTCAAAAGACCAACTATCCTATCATCACTCAGAGTTATCACTGACAGATTGGTCAATATAACCATATGATAACTCTAGTGGATCGTTCAGTGAACTCATTCTAATGAGCACCTGTGTCTTGTCTTCGACTTCGCCAAGTCAAGCGATCATGAGATCATCGCCACCGCTAAACGGTAAAGACTAAGACACAATGGTCTATCCGATGTTTCGATATCCTTGTCTCGAAACATCTACGACCACGAACCATTTCAGACTTATGCTACAGACGGTCAAACGTTTCTCCATGATCGAGATACTCATCTCGATATCCGTTTGACCTTGCATAAAGTCTCAGGACTTTACCTAAGTTGATATCTAATGTTGACTACATTACAATATGACTTAGATAAATTATTACCAAACAGCTTACTGTTATTTCGAACAAGATGTTTGTGCTATTCACACAGGAATAAATGGCCTCGAGGGCATCATATTCCTACATCTCCCACTTGCACTCAGGCCCATTTATCTCGATATCTAATATCGTTTTTACACATAAGTTTTCCCGACTTCATGTGATAGAGCCTTCGTGAGTGGATCTGCTAAAACCGTCTACACTATAGACTTAAGGGGTTTCTATGTTTGTGTTAGACCAACCATTTGAATCTCATTCAAATAATTCATTTGGTCTATCGGAATCTATAATATTTTATTTCCCTGGATCTTATCCAGTTCATCGTACCTTACGATAATAATTTTAAATTAGTAATTGGTCATTACAAATGGCTCATATTTATTTCTGATAAAGTATCAAACCTTTTGATTACTTAATCAAAATATATGTTCCATCCTTTTGATGATTCGCATGTAATTTATACGCTCCCACTGACCTTGAAAACTATCTGGCTAATTCATATAAGTTGGTCTGTCTAAATCATATTTAGAAAAACGAACTTATAAGTGAATGCTCCAATTTTCATGGTCAACTTAAGCGTTTTACATCGGCTTTGGTCCGAGTAGATCTGTACACATCTTGTTGGCGAAACTGGTTTCATCATAATTCGTTTTAAAGAAATTAGGATGAAAACCGTTCTCGTCCAACAAGATTGTACTTCACTATTTTCCTTTCTGCACCAATCTTTTAACTTAAAGATTTACTTGCGGAAAGTGAGGAAACATTTTCCTTGGGCACGTAGACTAAATTCTCAAATTTATTTACGCACACGGACCTGCATCAAGTTTTAAATCGGAGTTACTACTCCGAATTTTATCCCGGAAGTTGACTAAGTCATCATCAGTTATGATGTCTTAACTCGACTTTTTCGTCTTACGAAATTCGAGTAAATATACAACTTCCTCATGATTGATTTAATGAATATCTTATTGATAATGTTCTCATAGAACTTTATCAAAACCTAGGCATTACTATTTGGGACTTAACCCAGAGGGAGGACTTAACTCAGAGTCACTTACAATGGATCACACTAAATCTAATTAAGTGTGATTCATACCTTTTAACACACCGATGTGTTAACAGACTTGATCTGAGAGAAAATCACATTTTCTTTTAATTACACAAGATTTTATGTAGCTAAGTATTTGACCATTCGATCTAATTGAATCAGTTTAAATACTTTAGTCATTTCGTTCTTTATTTTATCAGACTTGCGTTTCATCAAGAACACGTGTCTTAATAAAATATACGAATAACTTATTTTGTTAAAAGTAGACTCGGGTACATCAGTATGTACGAGACTGAGTTCGACAACTCATTCTCCCACTGTCTCACAGATGGGTTTCGGCCATAGTATCTAAGAGGCTAAGACTCACAAGTGTCCGTAGACTTCATAATACGAGAGGTCAGACCCCTCTTTATGTGACTTGTGAAGCTTAATCTCTTGATACGGCCTAGTCTAATTTTACCATATAAGTTCGCTACTATCTTGTGTATTTATATATTAACATTTAATATATATATAGTTATTTACAAGTTACTTAACACAAAACATCACTTCAGAAGCAATGTGACGACATTCGTCAAAATGCGTTAAACGTCTTTTGTATAACAACTTATTCCGAAATGTGACATGAAAATATGTCACGTTTTCATTTCCTCCTACTTATGCCTGTACTAATGATAAATTAAACTAACTTTCTCAATTGACTTTCCGAAGTGCCTTCTTCCTTTTCTAAATCATATTTAGATATCAACATAAATAAATAGCTATGCAAGCAACTTATGTATCCAAACGCTTGAGCTTTGCAATCTTGAGTGTAGCTCAAGAAGTTGCTAGTCTCAAGATCCGGTTGGGATACATAGTCTTGCACCGCTCATGCACTCGTATTCGAGTCAAACGGTTTGATCGAATTTTCGAACTTTGCGGATCAAAATTGTTTGTCCATACAACCTTGAGGGTAGCTCGACAAGTTGTAGGGAGAAACATACTTTGAATGTCCTATATGTTCAAGCTGCCTCATATAGAGACGAGTGACATGTAGCGTTAATTTATTTGTTGGACACAGAACTTAATGAAATCATATTTCTTAAGTCTGTTCTTTTAGAAGGTCATTTAATTTGTCAACGAGAATATAGTTTAATTCTATCAACTAGAATTTAACTTTGATATTCAATTTATCAACCTGTTTGACCAGTTAACTAATTTGAATATTATAAATTGATTCTTTCGGTAAACATAGTCTTGCCCTAGTTTTAGCATATGTTCAATATTAAATATAGGTAGATTGGCTTTTATCTATCTATATCCTCCCACTATTTTTACGATCGTTTTAAGGCTTAATAACGAACGATTTAATCGAATTAAAATTAATGGGTAAGAGTTCCAATCACCTTGAGTCTAAACAACCTTGAGTGTAGCTCAACAAGTTGATTGACTCTGCGATCGGAAGATGACTCTTCATCGATCATATTGGATATGACTCTCTTAATCGGTTTTTGCCCCTAGCCATTCGTGATCATGAGTGTGCTCATCCAAATCACCATGTCTAGTCTAGTCGGACCCTTGTTTTCATGTCTAGCCTGACTTGCCCCTCAGCTCGGTGTATGCACGACACGTCGGTTTGGGTCAGGTCTTAGACTACATCTAGGCAGACTACATCGTTGACTTAACTTACGCCGGCGCTCGGGGTACGAGACGACGGTTAGGGTTAGTCAAGATTTCATCTTATGTATTTAAGGAGTTGGTTTCTACAGGGTTGCCATGTCACAGCTTGAGTGTATCTCAACAACTATAACACGGGCCCTATAGTTGCTAACCCCTAAAACAAGGAGGGCTACGGCTAATCTTGAAAAAGATCATTAACGTATTTGACTTAGATATAGTCCAGGGTGTCATACAATCATGATTCGCGACATTGCGGTCCAGCGGAACTCAGCCAGGGAATTGACTAAGCCAGGATCACTACCCCTTGGACTAGCAAGGGTTGACCCAGAACTCTTAGCCAAGCACATTGACTGGATCATGGTCCATTGAATGAAGCTTGTCATTTTTGTATGTATGCCATAGACTAAACAGCTTTTATTAACAACTAATTAATCCTATCAACTAGTTGAATCCTTAAATTCAAAATTTTTAGGATTTGTTTAATAACTTTTATTAAGTCCTTATCAACTATAAGGTTCACGTGCTACCCTAATCGTTATTAGGATTTTAATAAATTTTATTAACAACGCTAGAAGCGAAGTCCTTTAATGAAAATTAATTATAACAATTAGAATTTAAAAATCATTTAAAGGACTACCCTAATCAGGAATTAGGTCTTAATATTGTTGTTAATGATTTATTAAAACATAGCATGTCATTAAAATTTAAGTAATAAATTTTAATCATTTTTAATGGCTAACCTAAAGGGTTGTCTTGTGTTATCAAATAAGGGACAAGATAAACAAGCCATTAAAATAAAGCTACACTAATTTATCGCATAAAGATAGTGCACAACTATTTAACATTTAAATATACTAAGTTTATCGCATAAACAATTTTTGCATGCAAACATAAATTTAACAATTAAATTTAAAATATGATTTTGAAATTATTTTATTTTTATCTCATAAAAACTTAATTTTAAAATCATAAATTTGCATGCTACTTAAAAAAAAATTTATCGCATAAAAATTTTAATCTTTAAAATCAGTTTTAAAATTATCTCATAAAATTAAAACATCATTTTAAAAACTTTCAAGCTTAAAAAATTTATCAAATAAAAATTTTAGGCAATTTAAACTTATCGCATAAATTTTAAAAGATTTAAAATTGGTTTTAAAAATTATCACATAAATTTTAAAATGTCATTTTTAAAAAATTTCCATGTTCAAAATTTATCAAAAAGATTTTTTGAACATCTAAAACATTTTTAAAATATTATCTCATAACTTTAAAAAACTTTTGAAAGTATTTAAAAGCATTAACACGTTTAATCAAATCGCAGTACCTAGATCGACTACGCAAACCTAGGCTCTGATACCACTGTAGGGTATCACTCTGATATCATTGCACGCTGTTAAGGCCCATCTCCATGGCACCCTTGACCCGTCACAAGATACCTCAGAAACTTGTTTTACGGCATGCCTCTCGACAATGCCCAACCCATTATAAGATCACCATCTTATCGGGACTTGGTACGGTAAGAGCGATTACTTCGGGTCGGCTCATAACCCGAGAACCCGTACTAAAGCTCAACAAGCTCTGATACCACTGTAGGGAATTTGGCGGTCCCTTAGGGCACAAAAACTCTAGTCCCGTCCTAAGTCGGACGGAACATAGACATAAAAATTATAGCAGCGGAAGAAAAACTATGTTAACTAATTAACATGCAGTTAAAACATTTTTAACTTAGCCCTAAGGTCCAAGACCCTATGCCAAGATCTATGCCGACTTGGGATGGGTCTGACCATCCCAAGAAGGATCTAGCCTACTGCGATTAAACTAAACTAATGCTAATAAAATACTTTAACCACATACCCGGAATCTCAGCCCTGGAGCAGGCGAGATGTTCCGCGCCGTCTTCCGAGCTGCTCCCGTCCCACGCCGAGCCGCTCCTTGAACCGCTCCCCGAACCGCTCCTCGAACCGCTCCGCATCCCGAGGCGATCAATCCCCGTGCCGCCGAGCCAACCACGCGCCGAAGAAAGTTTCACGCGAGTGAAACCTCCGCCAAGATTTCAGATCCAGAATCCGAACTCCTTTGTGGCTTTGCTAGAGCCCGCAGGAGTAAGGCAGAAATTTAGGGAGAAGAGAAATATTTATTTAAGCTTAGATCCGAGCGTGCTCCAACATTTACGAGAGCCGCTCAGATCTAGAGCTTGGGACGAGTTTTGAGAAAGGGGGGAGACCCCTATTTATATAGGCGGCGGACTCTCCCCATTTCTCAAAATCCGATGTGGGACTAAATAATTGGGTTAGTTAAAATCAAGTTAGTTTGCACTTCACAAAGTGCAAACTTCCGTGAATTTTAACTCACTCACCGTTGAGCTTCAGGATCGATACAACCTATCAATACGACAAGCGTTCAACGGTGAACGCATAGGAAAAAACCGTTCGTCAATCGGAGGTCGTTTGACCCTCCAATTGATCGTCCAAAGATCAGCCAAAACCCACAAAACCGCAAACAGCCAGCCGCCAAAAATACACGCTGCCCTAGGCAGCGTGTGGCCTCAGGCCGCGTGCAGTGCACGCGCCTCGAGGCACGTGCACTGCACGCGCCTCAGCGCGCGCACAGTGCACGCGCTGGGCGCGTGCAAGGCACGCGGCGCGTGCCTTGCACGCGCCCTGCGTGCACAGAAGGGCGGGGCGGGGCCCCGCCCGCATGATTGCGGGCGGGCCCCGCCCGTGATGACTGCGGGCGCAAATGCGCCCGCAAATGCTCCCGCTTTGTTTGCTGTCCGGCCCATCTGCCTCTTGGGCTGATGTCTACATGGGCTTTTACTGTTTTGGCCATAACTTTTGCGTTTGGTGTCCGATTTGGACGCCGTTCGAACCTGGGTCTAGACCGGGACATTCCCGTCTTACCCGTGAACTTTTCCTTGCGTTTATTTTATTAAATATTGTATTAAACAATTTAATACACATTTAATCGCTTTTGCATCAAATGCAAAATAGTCCCTATCTAAGCTTAAATTACCATATTGCATCAAATGCAATTATCTCTTCTTTTGCATCAAATGCAAATATTCTCCCTAACTATTTTCTACCTATTACTAGACGAAGCGTTGCACTCTGTGTGAGACCCTACAGCCTGACCCTTACAACAGGTTGGGCTCGAAGCCCTATACGGCAGTGACCACGAGCAGTGGTTGCCGTCCCTGCTTCAGGAATCATCATTATGTGGTTAACTCATTGACATGAGTATTGTCGGGACCACCTGACTGTTTCCGTGATGAATTCCGTAGTTATAGTCTTTTCGTCTTAACTATGTCGTGTAGATCAAGTCTGGGGTACGGTCAAAACTGTCAACCCCAATAACTTGACTCCGGTTAGTTTCTATCAATCTTTAGTCAATAAATGTTGGACTTCTTCCAACATACTCTGCGCAGAGTTTTTACTAAAGACCGAACTAACTCTACGACACTAACTCCCATTGACCGGGAGAGACGAATCCTCTCTTGGTCATTACTCGCCTCGTACGTTTCAAGTGACACCCAATCAAAAGACCTTTCGACAGGCCTTGCCTCGAAGCTAGGTCAGTTGATCTAAGTGGCACCGTTCACGCACAGGTTTGTCAAAAATGACCTCAAGTCAAAAGACCAACTATCCTATCATCACTCAGAGTTATCACTGACAGATTGGTCAATATAACCATATGATAACTCTAGTGGATCGTTCAGTGAACTCATTCTAATGAGCACCTGTGTCTTGTCTTCGACTTCGCCAAGTCAAGCGATCATGAGATCATCGCCACCGCTAAACGGTAAAGACTAAGACACAATGGTCTATCCGATGTTTCGATATCCTTGTCTCGAAACATCTACGACCACGAACCATTTCAGACTTATGCTACAGACGGTCAAACGTTTCTCCATGATCGAGATACTCATCTCGATACTCGTTTGACCTTGCATAAAGTCTCAGGACTTTACCTAAGTTGATATCTAATGTTAACTACATTACAATATAACTTAGATAAATTATTACCAAACAGCTTACTGTTATTTCGAACAAGATGTTTGTGCTATTCACACAGGAATAAATGGCCTTGAGGGCATCATATTCCTACAAGAGTGTCCTCGCTCATCGCCCCATTGTTGATTGTTTGAGGCCATCTCCTCAATTAGGGCCGTAGCTTCCTCGGGAGTCTTTGACAAGATAGCACCATTCGCCGTGGCATCAATAATTTGTTTGGTCCCCGGTTGGAGAACGTTGTAGAAGCTATGAACTAGCTCCCAATCTTCTATGCTGTGGTGCGGGCATTGGTGCTGCAGATCTTTAAAACGCTCCCAAGCCTCATAGAGCGTCTCTTGGGGTCCTTGCTTGAAGGACATGAGAGCGCTCCGGATCTTCACCGTCTTGGATGGCGGATAGAACTTGTCAATGAATGCACTCGCCAACTCGTCCCAAGAGGTGAAGATTCCCTCAGCCTACGTCCTCAACCAATAGAGTGCCTTGTCCTTTAGCGTGAAGGGGAAGAGACACAGTCTGATGGCATCGATGGAGACCCCCGGCATTTGGAATGTGGCGCACTTCGACAAGAATAATTGGATGTGGTAGTGAGGATTTTCATGGGCATTCCCATGAAATGGATCTTGCTGCATCAGAACCACTAGTCCAGTTTTTAGCTCGAAGTTCTTGTCAGCCGCCAACTCCGGCATGGCAATGGATGAGGTCGTAGAAGAGGTCTTAGGCCGAAGCCTATCTCGAATAGAAATTATCCTCGCCATCCTTGCCGCTAATTGGTCCGCAGTTTCCGGGTTGGTCATAAACCTCCCTTCCGGATTTTGTCTCCTTTCCGCTCTAAGTCTCCGCGCTGTACGTTCGATCTTGGGATCAAATAATATAGCTTCGGGGTCCGCCGTAGATCTCGTGTACATGCACGGGGAAAACAGAGTTTCAAAGAAATGATTAGTACCGTGGAAGGGTTAGGTAAAAATAAAAAATTGGAAATAATAATAATAATAACAATAAAAAAGAAATAGCTAGGGTGGTAAGATCAAACGCAATCGCCTCCCCGGCAACGACGCCAAAAACTTGATCGCTCAAAAACTTGATCGCTCCGGGACGTAACCCTAAAGAACGGTTGTAGTTTTACCGCAAGTGCACGGTGTAGCAGCGAGCGGGTTATCGAACACAGGGAGGACGAATGACCGTGCTTGTTCCGATCAACCTGGCTATTTAAGAAGAGAGAAATTTTCCTTTGGCGATCCTGTCACAATCGTCAGACAAAGTACGGAAATATCAAATCAAATAAAGAACGTCTAGGGAATGGGGAATTCCCGCTACTCACCATATTTCGTAAAAGTGGTTCATCGGTATCAAAATCGCTAGAATAAGATTTTGGATGAACTAGTTGCAACTGAATGTAGAACCAAGCTCACGCTATCGCGTTGTTGCCGGCCTATAGCTATCCTAGGTTCGGGCCCAATCTCTTGCAAACCCTAGCCTAGGGAAGCTAGCATTAGGATCAACATCATCGTTCAATCGCGCACCGAGCCCAATCTCTTGCAAACTCGGCCCGCGACCTAGTTTGGGATAGTTCCTACCCGTCCAATCTCTTGCAAACGGGTATTGGCGCGGAATTGGAACCGGAAACCCTAGTATCGGTCCAATCTCTTGCAAACCGATACTACGGAAATTCGATTCCAACCCAATTCGGATTTCTAGGGTTTCCTATCGAATTGGGATCCAATCTCTTGCAAATCCCAATCGATGTGAATTCCTAGCCATCCGTAGTAAATTGATCCCAATCTAATCCCTAATAGCAATTCTAGCAAAATTCCTACCAATTCGTCACAATCATGAAATAGGGCTTGTAGGGTTCATCCCCACGCCCCAAGACGTGGCGACTACTCACAATTCATAGCAAGATCACAAAAATAATCCATGAAATAAGCAATAGAATTCATCACAATATTGAGATATGCAATAAAAATAGAATTTTTAGAGAAGAGAAAAGCAAACCAATGGAGTTCTTCAATTAATCCAACAAAAATCCAATTTTGTCTCCTCTCCAATCTCAAGAATAAAACTAAAAAGCCAATCTAAAAGCTGCAAAAAATCTAAGAGAAAGGCTCTCTAAAACTAGGGTAAAAACAGGGGTTAAATACCCCTCAAAATCGTCCAAAAACTGTGACCAAAATACCCCTGCACAGCCTGTTTTCCGCAATTTTCGCTACAGGCAGCACGTCGCACTCGGCCGAGTGACAAAAGTCGCTCGGCCGAGTGAAAACCCTGTAATTTTCCAGTAAGTCTCGATCTTCAGGGGTCTTCACTTCTGGTGTGACTCGGCCGAGTGAGTTGTCGTCACTCGGCCGATGGCTTCATGGTACTCGGGCGGTCGGGATTATCCACTCGGCCGAGTGGGTCTTCTGAAGCTCAGGCAGCCGAAAAACAGTAACATGGCGATTTTTGAAGGGCTTCGTCTGGGCGCCACTCGGGTGGACGGGGTCTCGTCACTCGGCCGATGTGGTCTCCGTCGCTCGGCCGAGTACACATACGAATCGTGTCTGATCTGGTCGGCTGAGCGGTGTCTCGCTGGTCTGCCGAGTGACTCCTTGACTCGGCCGAGCGGGACACAAAACATGCCCAATTTGCTTGTTTTGGCCTCCTCGTCGCTCCTGCGATGTCTGTTCTTCTTCCGCTCCTCTCCAACAGCAAAATACCCCTCGGGGAGGTCGTCGGTAACCGTCTGGAGTAAGCGCATCTCGAGATCACTCCAAATCGCGCCAAATCACCTGAAATGCGACAAAAACAACAAATCATGAAAAGCATCGCAATATCGTCGATATATCGTGAAAAACATGATTTGGGCGATCTAAATGGCATGCAAACATGCGGGAAAAAGGTGTAAAATAAGGAGTGATCATTAGGCCATTATCTTGTTTTAGCGTGAAAGAGACTAGAGCGTGAAATGATAGCGGTCTAGGCGCAAATTCGAATTCTAGCTTGACAACGAAGCTAGAATTGCCCTTGTCATGTCATGTCATGCATTGCCTATCATGTTTAATTTCTTTAACGGTACACAATTTCTATTCGAATATTCGTCATGTGCATCCATTTTACATGTCATCTGTTTGCATGTTGCATCGTAGCACACGCTACAAATCCTTGTACACATCCGTGTTTCCGTGTTACCGGCTAGGCACCTGCTATGCGGGCATAACCCTACGCCATCCTTGTTAAAAACACTTCCTGGCTTGTGATCCAGAAGCGAGCATTCCATGTTCGGGGGTAAAGCCCTGGCTCGATACACGTGGAGGGGTAGGGATAAACGATCACTTGAGCGTAAGAGTTGGCCCGTACAGCCACTCTAGGCAAAGGGCGGAATCTCTGTGCACGACGTGCTTTACATACTTGTACTTGTCCTTGTGAATGTTACATGAACCATGCCATGTTAATCGTTTCCATGCCATGCTTTTACCTGCCATGCTATAATTCATGCCAAGTCATAAACTGCTGTTTACTTTACTTGTTGTACTCATTGCATAAAATGCCATGTCATGCCATACTCTAGAACTGCTAGGTTGTTTCTACTTTTCTTTAGTTTCCTTGCACAAAGTCTTGTAAACTTTGCTGACATGTGCCCCTTCTCTTTGGGTGACGCATGTTAGTTGCTGAGCCAGAGATAGCTGTTGAGGGCGACGAGTTCGTGGAGTTCGTGCCTGATACCGTTGCTGACGTGGAGTACGAGGACACCGGTGACCAGTCCTAGTGTTCCTTCGCAGTCCTTTCTTTAGTTGTTGTTGTTTGTCGGTGAGTAGCACCATTTGATGTTAGTTTCCTTGTTGGCCATGCTGGGCCTTTTCTTTAGACTCTTTTTGTTGCCTGGTGGCATTTCTGCGGTTGTTGAATTTTATCTGGACTTTGAGATTATAATTTAATATTATCCGTCTCTTTCTGTTATTGTTATCTTTGTTCCGTGTCACATTACAGGGACCTGCGTGTATATTCCAGACGCTTTACAGGCTGGGGCCTCACAGCTCCAAGCCTGAGCGGGCCTCGTCTCGCCTCGCCTCCATTTTAGGGAAGCGGGTCGTGACAGGTTTCTTTGGTGGCCCATGCAGGTCTCATCTCTGTAACTGTGACTAAATCGGAACAACGATAAGAATTATAGAATGTCCGATAAACAATTTCAACACCGAGTCATGGGCTGAGAGTCTGATTTTTTTTTGTTTTCTGTGTCACTAGATGGCTGAAAGACGGAATACCCGTGCTGGTGGTGGTGTGCCCCCTCGTGTAGAGGAGCCAGACCGAGAGCCCACCAATGGGGAGATCATGCGGATGATGCATCAGATGATGCAGGTGCAGCAGGGGATGCTGCAGAATGCCCAGAATGTTCCGCCTGCTCGGGCAGCACAGCCTGTTCAGAATGTCCCTCGCTTCGAGCCAGGATCGAAGCAGTTTCAGGAACTGGGCCCCGCTTACTTTGATGGGACCAAAGGACCTCTAGATGCGGATGAGTGGACTAGGAACATGGAGGAAAACCTGAATATGTCGAAGGTCGACCTAGCTGGATGGGCTGACTTGGCGAAGAGGCAGCTTAAGGATAATGCTCGGAACTAGTGGGATGCCGAGGAGGAAATGCTGGAGGAGCCGATATCTTGGGCTACTTTCAAGTCCAGATTCGATGAGGAATACTTTTTGAAGGCTGCCAGGAGGGAGATGGCGCAACGCTTCATTGACCTGAAGCAAGGGAGCTTGACGGTGGACCAGTACCACCAGGAGTTCACCAGGCTGAGTCGTTTCGCACCGAAGATGGTGCAGGATGCTGAGGAGAGGGCCCAGAGGTTTCTACAGGGGCTTTCTTTGGATCTTCGGAGCTTTGTGACTTCTTCTGATTTGGAGTCCTATCAGAAGGTTCTGGTTGCAGCAAAGAGGCAGGAGCAGATCGTGAACCAGAAGAGAGGATGCGCTTCTGGAGCTGGGAAGAGGCCTGTGGAGCAGGCCAGGGTAGTGATGAGGCCAGGGTTCATGCCCAATCAGCCGGTACAGTTCAAGAGGCCCGGAGGACCTCTTTCTCTGAAGACTTGCCATTTCTGTGGCAAGACTGGGCATGTCAAAGATCAATGTCGGAAGATGTTGGGACAGTGCTTGATCTGTGGTGATCCTGCACATACCATGAGGGACTGCCCAAAGTCCAAGCAGCCGTGGAAGGGACCTGTTGCAGCTCAGTCGTTGCAGCAGAGGGCACTTGTACCTGCTGGACGTGGAGCGCCTCTCGTTTCGTAGAGGCAGGCTGTTCAGCCGAGGAGGCAGGCTTTCCTGATGACTGCAGTCGAGGCTGAGGCGGAGGATGAGGTTATAGCAGGTGACTCTCAACCTAATTGCTCTTTTCTTAGTTAGACTTGTTTGCTGGATTTTGTTTGATTGCTTATTATGTATGCTAGAATAGAATTTTATTGTTAGACTGTCTGTTAGGTGTGATTTTGGTTTGCACATTTCCTGCACGAGTCCTCTTCGACTCAGGTGCATCGATGTGCATTATTTCCCGGAGCTTCGTGGAGAAGCATTCCTTGTCCACTTCCTCTCTTCCCAAGAGTTGGAATATCATTACAGGAAATGGCGTGGTCTCGGTGCATCGTGGTTGCAATTCTTGCCCTTTGGTAGTCTATGGACATGAGCTTTACGCTGATTTCATTGTCCATGACATCATCAACTATGATGCCGTCCTCGGGATGGACTGGCTCGGGAGTTTCTACGCCACGATCGATTGTCGGAGGAAGAAGGTGGTGTGCGAGGTCCCTGGACATCCGGTGTTTGAGTTCAGCCGTGGCAGCAGTTCGCTTGGTCCGGTCAGGTTTCGGGCCAAGCCGGTGGAGATCATTGCTATGTAGATGGAGTAGTGTAGACTTGAGGTAGTGCGTGACTTCGACGACGTCTTCCCGGAGGAGATGTCTGGATTTCCACCCGATCGAGCTCTCGAGTTTTTGATCGATCTTATTCCGGGAGCGCAGCCTATCTCGAAGGCGCCCTATCGCATGGCACCAGCAGAATTGGAGGAATTGCGGAAGCAGCTGGATGAACTTCTTCAGAAGGGTTACATTAATCCTAGTGTGTCTCTGTGGGGAGCACCGGTCTTGCTGGTGAAGAAGAAGGACGGTTCGCGTCGCCTGTGTGTGGACTACTGGGAGTTGAATGCGGTGACCGTCAAGAATCGATATCCATTGCCTCATATTGATGATATCTTTGATTAGCTGGGAGGATCGAGGGTATTCTCTAAGCTGGATCTGAGGAGTGGTTATCATCAGCTGAAGGTGAGGAAGGAAGATGTTCCGAAGACAGCATTCAGGACGAAATATGGACACTACGAGTTCGTGGTTATGCCCTTCGGTGTAACCAACGCACCCGCAGTTTTTATGAATCTGATGAATTTGATCTTCTATGACTTCTTAGACAAGTTTGTCGTTATCTTCATTGACGACATTCTGATCTACTCGAAGTCAGAGGAGGAGCATGCATCGCACTTGAGGACATTATTGGAGATCTTGAGGAAGCATCGGTTGTATGCTAAGTATTCCAAGTGCGAGTTTTGGCTGGATAGAGTTGCTTTTCTCGGGCATGTGGTGACAGGAGATGGTATTTCGGTGGACCTCGAGAAGATTAAGGCTATCAGGAAGTGGCCGGTTCCGTAGTCAGCGTCTGAGATCCGAAGTTTCCTTAGATTGGCTGGTTATTACCGGCGGTTCATTAAGGACTTCTTCCATATAGCTGAGCCGATGACCAGACTGACGCGGAAGGATGTACCTTTTGTTTGGTCTGATGACTGTGAGGAAGCTTTTGGTGTTCTGAAGGAGAGGCTGACGACTGCCCCGGTTCTTGCTGTGCCTGATCAGAGTGGAGGATTCGAGATCTTTTGCGATGCTTCTGGCAAGGGTCTCAGTTGTGTATTGCATCAGCATGGGCACGTGGTTGCGTATGCTTCTCGTCAGCTTAAGGCTCATGAGAAGAATTACCCGACACATGATTTGGAGTTGGCCGCTGTCGTGTTTGCGCTGAAGATTTGGAGGCACTTCCTGCTGAGTGAGAAGGTGAAGATCTTCACCGATCACAAAAGCTTGAAGTATATTTTTACTCAGAAGGAGCTCAACATGCGACAGCATCGGTGGTTGGAGCTCATGGCGGATTATGAGATTGATTTGCAGTATCACCCTGGCAAGGTGAATGTGGTTCCGGATGCGTTGAGTATGCTTCCAGTGGTGATGGTGTTGACTTCGCAGTGGAGATTGCAGCAAGATTTTTGCGAGTCCAGTATTAAGATTGTTCTTCCTGGAGAGGCTTCTTCGTTGATGTGTATGCAGATACAGTCGACGATCGTGGATAGGATCAAGGATGGACAGGCTGGAGACCCGAAGTTGGTGAAGATTCGGGAGTGGTGGAAGCCGGTCTGCGGACTGATTTCATGATTCATGAGGATGGCTCGTGATCGCGCCCGGGTGTACACCCAAAAGAGAGACCGTGTAGTTTTACCGCAAGCGCACGGTGTAGCGGCGAGCGGGTATCGAACACAGGGAGGACGTATGACAGTGCCTTCTCCGAACAACCTGGCTATATGGACAGAAAAGTAGGAAATTGCCTTTCGGCGATGTTGTCACAATCGTCAAACAATGTAAAGAGATATAAAATCAAATAAAGACGCCTAGGGAATAGGGAATCCCCGCTACTCACCGTATCTCGTCATTATGATTCATCGGCTTCACAATTGCTAGGGTAGAATGTCAGGTGAACTAGTTGCAACTGAATGTAAAACCTAGCTCACGCTCTCACGCTATTGCCGGTCTATAGCAAACCTAGGTTCGGGTCCAATCTCTTGCAAACCCTGGCCTAGGCAAGCTAGCATTAGGATCAACATCATTGTTCAATCGCATCCTGAGCCCACTCTCGTGCAAACTCGGGCTATGACCTAGGTTGGGATAGTTCCTACCCGTCCAATCTCTTGCAAACCGGTATCGGTATAGAATTGCAACCGAGAATCCTAGTATCGGTCCAATCTCTTGCAAACAGATACTTCGAAATCTCAATTTCAACCCAATTCGGATTTCTAGGGTTTCCTATCGAATCGGGATCCAATCTCTTGAAAATCCCAATCGATATGAACACCTAGCTATCCGTATTATATCAACCCCAAACTAACCCTAATAGCAATTCTAGCAATAGTTCTACCAAATCATCACAAATCGGAAATTGGGCTCGTATGGTTCATCCCCACGCCCTAAGACGTTAAGACTACTCACAAATCATATCGCAAATGGAAGAATAATCAATTGAAATATCAATAGAATTCATGGCAAATATCAAAATAGCAATAAAAACAGGATTTTTAATAGAGGGGGAGACAAACCAATGTAGCTTTCCAAGAATCCAACAAAATAGCCCTTTTTCTCTCCTCTCCAATCACAAGAATTAAAAACTAAAAAGTCTAATCTAAAAAAGGCTGCCAAAGCAATAGAAAAGCTCCCTAAACTAGGTTAGAATCTGGGGTTAAATACCCCCCAAAACTGCCCAAAAATTCGCAAACTGCCCCTGCGCCTCCTCAAAATCACGTTTTCCGCTACAGGCGCTCGGCTCACTCGGCCGAGTGACAAAAGTCGCTCGGCCGAGTGATAGACCCTGATAATTTCCAGTAAGTGTGGGGTCTTGGGGGTCGTCACTTCGGGCGTCACTCGGCCGAGTGAGTTGTCGTCACTCGGCCGATGGGCTATCTTCACTCGGGCGGACGGGATACTCCACTCGTGCGGACGGCAATTGCCACTCGGCCGAGTGGGGCTTCTGCTGCTCAGACTGACGAAAAACAGTAAGTTGGGAGTTTTTGATGGGCGTCGTCTGAGTGCCACTCGAGCGGACGGGATAAGTCACTCGACCGAGGCGGGTTCTGATGCTCGGCTGAGTGCACACTTGGAGCGTGTCCGATCTGGCCGACTGAGCGGGGTCTCGCTGGTCGACCGAGTGACTCCTTCACTCGGCCGAGTGAGACACTGAAAATGCCCATTCTGAGTGTTTTCCCTCTGCATCGCTCCTACGACGTTCTTTCTTCTTCCGCTCCTCTCCAATCTCAAAATACCCGTCAGGGAAGTCTTTGGTGACACTCCGGAGTGGGTGTATCTCGGAATCACTCCAAATCGCTCCAAATCTCCTGAAATACGACGAAAACAACAAATCGTGAAAAGTATCGCAATATTGTCGATAAACCGTGAAAAACATGATTTGAGCGATCTAAATGGCATGTAAACATGCGGGAAAAAAGGTGTAAAATACGGAGTGATCAAAATCCCCCAAGCTTACCTCTTACTCGTCCTCGAGGAAGATAAGTAAAAGGCGAACCCGGTGAATTTAGAAAAAGAAAACGATGGAAAAACGGAAAACGAAAAAACGAAGAAGAAAGAAGAAAGCGAAGAGGGAAGCTGCTAGATCATTTTTCTCAGGACGTGTGTTTTGCTTACTCATATAGCATGCACCGAATGTAAAACACATGTCAAAGACTTTTATTTCGATATCATAGTATAATGGTGCAAATAGAGATAGAAAACCCAAGAATATTGATATAGCATGAAAAACGGAATAATTCTAAGATTAGCATCATCTGAATCATTTAAAGCGGTATACAATATCGCAGATCACACACTTTTCAATTGAATGCTTTCCATGAGGAGTATAAGAATATCACGCAATAGAATAGAAAGAATAGAAAAGCGTGGATTTCATGAAATGAATGCTAGCCGTAGATTTCTGGATTTCGTGAAGCTAAAACAATCTCACCGAGTATAGAATATTACTTAGCCTAGGTTGTCATGCATCGTCAGGTAGTCACTCTCTCACACATCATTGGATTCTCTCCCCCAAGCTTATCTATAAGCGTGGTGGCATATACAAAACTGTATTTACATTCCCCATTTCTTTTGAAGCTCCAAATGCAAAAGAAAATAAAAATAAAAACAAAAAGAGGGAAGAAAGAGAAAGTATATGAGATGGGATCGTTTATTGAGATTCTTTTCTCTTTTCGTTTTATTTTCTTTCTTTTCTCTTTTTTTTAAATAGCATATATACACAAATGATCCCAAATCAAAAGAGAGAGAAGGGTATACATGAATTTTTCTTTTTTTTCTTTTGGGTTTTGGGAAATTTGGAGCTAGGGATTTAATAACGGGGGAAATGCCAAATATTAGAACCACTAAGGGGAGATTCACCAATGATTTTAAAATAGAGAATTAATGTTCAAGATATGTGGAGAAAGAAATAAATATGTCTCTCAGTTCACTCTATAAGACGTGCACGACAACTTCAGCAGGGTAATTTAATCTACTCGGTTTCGATCACAAAAATGCAAACTAATCCAGATTTATCATAGCTAACATCATTCAATCATCCTGAAGTGAAGTGTACAAGTCATGCAAATAGAGGTGATATAGGAAAAGAAAACGGTACTCCAGATATAATCATTTAATGCGTGAATCTTGGTGTGCTTTCTGCGATAGCATACATATGAATATTCAGACTCAGCTAATAATAGAATTTCATCCATTTTCATACGGAAAAAGTGTGGGTTATTATCTTTAAATGCAAGGCAGATCACAGCATATGATATCAGAAGTAAAAGCTAAGACATGACAAATATAGCATGCATATAGAGAAGTCTAACTCCACGTCATCATCATCACAGAAAAATCATCTCTAGCATGAGATGAAAAGAAATAAAGATGAAGAGGGAAAATAAA
Organism: Scilla litardierei; assembly: GCA_030789695.1. Classification (NCBI taxonomy): domain Eukaryota; kingdom Viridiplantae; phylum Streptophyta; class Magnoliopsida; order Asparagales; family Asparagaceae; genus Scilla; species Scilla litardierei. The sequence continues at coordinate 54,013,958 of CM061137.1, forward strand.
ACTATTTACAATGCGGCACACGAAGAAAATGAGAAAAACGTGATGCATGGTAAAAAAGAAGAAAAAATGATGAAAATGAGTGAAAATGCGAAAATGGCGTGAAAAAAACTAAAAATAGAGGTGGTAAATCGGAAAAACGTGGGAACTCACTCCCCCAAGCTAAAGTACACAGTGTCCTCAATGTGCGAAGTGTGGCACACCGAGAGACGTGTAATGTGAGGGGTAGGTGAGGATGCATGCATGATGAAAAAGAAATAAAAAATAACAAAATGAAAATATGATGCGGACATGATGCATGCAGAAATAGGAGTGAATCAGATATAAGAGTGTGACACCAAAAATCTCTCCCTCTCTCCCAAAAATGATATAGAAAGATATGATCAAAATGTGGACCCAAAACAGTGAGGGGAGGGGGGTGGGCAAAAATCGTCAAGACCAAGCAGAGACAGGCAGCACGACGGCAAAAAAGATCAATGGCATCAAGGGTGCCTAAGAGGGTGGTGCTGCGCCGTCTCCGTCCTGAGGCGGAGGTGGTGGTGGTGGTGGTGGCTGGGGAACAATCTGCTGGGTAGGTGGGAGTGTGGGTTTAGTAGTAGGCTGGGTGGGTGGGGGTGTGGGTGGACTGGCCTGCGGGGTGGGTGTGGGTACGGGTGTGGAAGCAGGCTGGGTGTGTGTAGGAGTGGGGGTGGGTACCTGCTGGGTGGGTGTCGGGACGCGAGGAAGCCGGTCGAGAATCTGGGTGAGGCAATAGTGAATGCCCAGAAGTAGGTCGAAGCGGCTGGCCATAGCGGTGACGGTGGCAGACATGGTCCTGAGGTCACCTCTGAGGCCACTCACCGCCCCCTCAAGAGCACGAATGCTCTGAAGTACAGTGTCGGGGGGGAGGTGGCGTAGAGGGACGCACGTGTCTGTGCTGTGCAGGACGGGGCTGGCGGACTCGTGTGGTGTAGTGGATGGGCTCAGCGGGCATATGGAGGTAGGGTGCTGTGCTCACGAGTGGGGGCCTAGCCTCAGTGCGAGGCAGGGGCGCAGGCTGTTGTGAGGTGGAAGCAACAGCAGCGGAAGTGGAGTATAAAAGTGGCGACGAGGCGACAAGAGAGGTCAGTGACACAGACGTGGGAACAGACGTCACGACACTCTCAGAAAGTACGGCTACGGTGGGGACAGAAGTGACAACCACTGGGAGGCAGTGTGGGGTCCAAAAGGTGAAATCCCAGCGGAGATCATACTGGCCATGGTCTCCACGACCGCAGCGAAAGAAGGCTCTCCGCTCTTAACAAAAGTAGGTGGGCGCTCGGGTAGTGCAGAGCAAAGGGGCTCAACGGACAGAAGGCCATCTGTGGTGGAAGTGGAGGCGGCCTCAGCAAGTGTACTCCCGACACCGTCAGAAGTGTGGACAGTGGTGTGGGGAGCAGCAGAAATATCAGGGATAGGCTGAGGGGCCACGGGGTCAACGGGTGCAGCGTGTGCAGCATGGGCCTGCTCAGCCTGCTCAGCCTCCTCGGCCTCAAGCACGTAGGCGGCGGGAATCAGGAGATCCATCGTCGGAAGCCAGTCCACCTGTGATGGTCCTATCTGTGTCCGAGCTGGGCTCGGAAGGATCATGTAGTCAGCACCGTAGGGACCGTGCAACCAAACCCAGTGCCGCTGGCCGTGCGGATGAAGCATCTTCATCCGGGCCATGACGTCTAAAGACAGAGAAGTGGGGCCCGGGGCTCGCCAAAAACGAAATAAATGCGGCGTGCGAAAATGAGTGGAGCGAATATACCAGAACACGCCGCGAGAGCAAAATGGTGGATGTGTGCGAAGACGCCACCTCCACGAAGCCAAAAACGCTCCACGAAAGCTCCCCTAGGCTCCCCTAAGCTCCCCAATATACCCTGCACATCAAACGAAGATATCAGCGAGTAATATTCAAAATGTATGGGGGGTTAGGGGTATAATAGATAGATTTTGAAGTTGCTTTGGGCTAGGGGCTCGATTAGCACATGGATCGTCAACAAATAGGAGAAAATGGAGAAATGGGCGAAATAGGGCATACCGGAGCTCGGCCGGCGGCAAGGGAGTCGCCGGCGACTCGGGCGGTGCGAAGGAGTCGTCGGCCGGCGGTGGTCGGCCGATCACGGTGGCGGACAAGGCGGTCGGGCGAGTGGGGGGTTGCAGTGGTCGTAGGGAGCGATCGGGCGCGGGCTCGGGCGAGAAATCGATAAATAACGCTTCGAATTCCACGCCGAGCCCGCAGCGCCTTATATAGGAAAAGTTACAACTCGGCTGAGTGACTATGTCGCTCGGCGGAGTGAACGTAACGGAAATATTTTTGAAAATTCCTCCCCGCTTACGACTCGGCCGAGTGGCTTTGCCACCCTCGGCCGAGTGGAAAAAGTCCATTCGGCCGAGTGGCTCAAGCTACTCGGCAATACTCGCCCTAGGAGCGTATCAGTTTCACTCGGCCGAGTGAAGATTTATACTCGGCCGAGTGGCAATTATACTGAAATCAAGAAAAGAAACAGAGAGTTGGGTACAACAGACTTCCCTCGTTCGTGTGCCGCTCGGGCGGACGAACTTATGTGCTCGGCCGAGTGGCTAGTGTACTCGGTCGAGTGAATCTTGTTTTCTGTTGTTTGGCTCCGTTTGGGCTCTAATCTCTGTTTTTTTTCTCCAGTCGATTTCATCCTTCTCCTAAGCATCGAGCGCATTCCTGGAGCGCTCCTCGTCGCCTTGTTCATCCTCCTAATGATAGATATCTCTTTCTCCTCTCCTGTCAAAGAAAAATAGGACCCGTTATCACGAAATTTTCAGGCAAACGACTCAAAACACTAATAATTTCTAAAACAAAAATAAAGAGCAAAGTAAAAATAAAGTGATAACCGTCAGGTTGCCTCCCGACAGGCGCTCGTTTAAGGTCTTGAGCTCGACCCCCTTTGATTTTCAATTTAATGCGGGATATTGGGTGCATATGAGATGCACCCGTCAAATTTATCGGGAAGAACGCTTAAATTTGGATGTTGTGGCGGCGTGTTCTTCCTTGGTGATCTTTCGTCTCGGGTAGTGTTGGGGGTGGCTCCCCCAAGCTAGTGCTTGCTCCGGGCCTCGGCTTCACCGGTGACACCGATTTTCGTATCGGTGTGGTTTTCTTTGGAGTCTTCATCTTTGAGAGCTTGCAGAGCTCTCGTATTCTCGCGACATCAGCGTCGCCTTCATCAATTTCCATGGAGAGGTCGGGGGAATGCTCCATCTTTTCTTCTTGGCCCAAGTCCGGGCCTTCCTCAAAGTCATCCTTGAATAGTGCGCCGATGGAATGGGGGATTGCCTCCTCAATGACCTCGTCAAGGAGGTATGAAAGATCATCCGGCCGTCCCTTAAGCAGATATATTCTACTTACTTCTCCCATAGGGACTCACTCGGAATAATGCTTGAGCCTTTGTCCATTCACTTTGAATGTGGCTCCGTCTTTGCTTTCCAACTCAAAAGCTCCTCCCGGTTGTATGTGCTTGATGGTGAAAGGTCCTGACCACCTGGACCTCAATTTACCAGGAAATAGTCGGAGCCAGGAGTTATATAGCAAGACCTTGTCATCGACTTTGAAGTTCGTAACAGTTATGCGTGCATCGTGGAGAATCTTGGTCCTTTCTTTGTAAATTCTCGAGCTCTCGTAGGCATCTCTTCTAATCTCATCAAGCTCGTTGATGTCCAAGAGTCGCCTCACCGCCGCACTCTTATAATCGTAATTGAGGGTCTTGATGGCCCAATATGCGCGGTGTTCCAACTCTACCGGCAAGTGACAAGCTTTCCCATAAACAAGTCGGAACGGTGTGGTGCCGATGGGAGTGCGAAAGGCTGTGCGATATGCCCAAAGAGCATCGTTTAACTTCATTGACCAATCCTTTCTAGATCGATATACGGTCTTCTCAAGGATTTGCTTGATCTCTCTATTCGAGACCTCCACTTGGCCGCTCGTTTGGGGGTGATATGCCATGCCAACTCTATGGTTTACCCTGTACTTCTTCAGCATGGCTTCGAACTTGTTTTCTATGAAATGGCTTCCCCCGTCACTTATCAAGGTACGGGGCACCCCAAAGCGTGGGAAGATATTCTGCTTGAAGAATTTAGAAACAACCCTTGCATCATTGGTAGGGGTAGCGATTGCTTCCACCCATTTGGAGACGTAGTCAACGGCCAATAGGATATACTTGTTACCGTTGCTTGACGAAAAAGGTCCCATGAAGTCCACTCCCCAACAATCAAAAAGCTCAATTTCTTGGATGGGCCTCATCGGCATCTCATTACGTTTGGAAATATTCCCGGTCCGTTGGCACATATCACACCCCTTCACAAAGTCGTGGGTATCTCTGAACATTGTTGGCCAGAAGAATCCGCTCTGCAAAATCTTACCGGTTGTCTTAGAGGCAGCATGATGTCCCCCGCATGGCATGCCGTGGCAATGCAAAATGATAGACGTTGCCTCCTCCTTAGAAACACACCTCCGAATAACACTATCTTTGCATATCTTGAAGAGGTATGGATCTTCCCAAAAATAGCTACGGACCTCATGCAAAAATCTCCTCTTTTGTTGCGTGGGCATCCCATGCGGCTTAATTCCGCAAGCCAAGTAGTTGACGAAGTCCGCGTACCAAGGCACTTCCCCGGGCCTTATGGCGTATAGCCTCTCATCCACGAATGTGTCGTCGATAGGTAAACTCTCATCCTCCTTGTCGCGAATAATCCTAGACAAATGATCCGCCACAACACTTTACGTACCTTTCTTGTCTCTGATCTCCAAATCGAATTCTTGCAACAATAGTATCCACCTAATTAACCGAGGTTTGGCCTCCTTCTTGTTTAAAAGATATTTCAATGCCGCATGGTCGGTGTGGACAATCACCTTGGAACCAAGGAGGTAGGAGCGAAACTTCTCGATGGAATAGACGACCGCTAGAAGCTCTTTTTCGGTAGTTGTATAGTTTTTCTGCGCGTCATCCAATGTCTTGCTCGCATAGAATATTGCATGAAGCTTCATATCCTTCCTTTGTCCCAATACCGCTCCAATGGCTTGGTCGCTAGCATCACACGTTAGCTCAAAGGGAAGGCTCCAATCCGGTGGTTGTATGATGGGTGCGGAAACTAGTGCTTCCTTCAAGGTATTGAAGGCTTGCAAGCATTTGCCTGAAAAAATAAAAGGAGTATCTTTAGCAAGCAAGGAAGTAAGCGGTCGGGCAATCGAGGCGAAATCCTTGATAAAGCGGCGGTAAAACCCCGCATGACCAAGAAAGCCTCTAATGCCCTTGACATTAATAGGAGGAGGGAGTTTCTCGATTACCTCAATCTTAGCCTTATCTACCTCAATTCCTCTCGAGGAGACAAGGTGCTATACCTTCCGTGACCATGAAGTGACATTTCTCCCAATTTAGGGTGAGATTATTTTGTTGGCACCTTTTAAGGACTTTAGTAAGATGGCCAAACAAGAATCAAACTCGCTTCCATAAACAGAAAAATCATCCATAAAAACTTCCATAATATTTTCAATGTAATCGGAAAATATGGATGTCATACACCTCTGAAAGGTGGCGGGAGCATTACAAAGACCAAAGGGCATCCTACGGTAGGCATAGGTACCATAGGGACAAGTAAAAGTGGTCTTTTCTTGGTCATCTTCGTGCAAAGGGATTTGGAAAAACCCCGAATACCCATCTAAATAACAAAAGTATTTATGTTTAGCTAGGCGTTCAAGCATTTGATCAATGAAGGGCAATGGGTAATGGTCCTTACGGGTGGCCTTATTTAGTTTCCTATAATCAATGCACATTCGCCATCCCGTGACAGTGCGTGTAGAAATGGGCTCTCCTTTATCATTTTTTATAACAGTCATCCCCCCTTTCTTGGGGACGACGTGAACGGGGCTAACCCATCTACTATCAGAGATCGGATAGATAATTCTGGCATCAAGCAATTTTAGGATTTCCTTTTTCACTACCTCTTTCATATTCGGGTTCAACCGCCTTTGAGGCTCTATAGAAGAGGCTTCAGTGTTTTCCAAGTGGATCCTATGCGTGCATAGCCTAAGGCTTATTCCCTTAAGATTAGAGATTGTGTAACCAAGGACATCCTTGTGATCCCTAAGGACTTCTAATAATTTTTCAAGTTGGTCTTGGCCGAGGTGGGCATTTACAATCACCGGGAAGGTCAATTTACTACCCAAGAAAGCATACCTTAGATCCGGCGGTAGTTGTTTAAGCTCTACCTCAACGGGTGCCGCACCCTCTGCTTCGTCACCTTGTGTGAATTTGACTTCTCCTTCAACGTCTGAATTTAGCTCACTCTCGAATGTGGGCTCAGATTCGCTTTCTAGTGAGGACGGTGCATCGGAATAGACGCTCTCCGATTCTGCGCCTGCATCGATAGGACCACCACCTTACTCCGGTTCATTCCTGAGATCAAGATATACGTCAGCAGATTCATAAATGCAAGAGTGAGGGTCATAGAGTGTATCTCCCTGAGTATCTGTTTGTTCGAAGTGTTCCTCGGGAGTGTAGTACTCTTCGACACATGTTCTATCGCCTTCAAAATATAGCTTGTCGTCCCTCACATCAACTCTGATATCGCCCCCAATAGTCCCATCCGGGGAGATTTGATCCATCACGAAGCTAGCAAACAGTTGTTCGACGGGGTCCTCGATATTAATAGCGAAAGCTCCGGTAGCGTAGACCTCATCAATAAGTTCCTTGAGGAGCTCCGCAAAAGATTCATCATCTCCCTGGTCAGACTCAGTCATTGGAATTGCATCCCCCATTTTACATGTTAAGATTTCGTGGAGAATTTCGGGAGGGATTGCGAAATGGGGCTGCAAACAAAGTTAGAAAAGAATGAAGCAATAAAGAAAGAAGTTGAAGAGAAATGACCGGGTGATCCAAATCAAACTCTGTCAAAACGCCTTCCCCGGCAACGACGCCAAAAACTTGATCGCGCCCGGGCGTACACCCAAAAGAGCGACCGTGTAGTTTTACCGCAAGCGCACGGTGTAGCGGCGAGCGGGTATCGAACACAGGGAGGACGTATGACAGTGCCTTCTCCGAACAACCTGGCTATAGGGACAGAAAAGTAGGAAATTGCCTTTCGGTGATGTTGTCACAATCGTCAAACAATGTAAAGAGATATAAAATCAAATAAAGACGCCTAGGGAATAGGGAATCCCCGCTACTCACCGTATCTCGTCATTGTGATTCATCGATTTCACAATTGCTAGGGTAGAATGTCAGCTGAACTAGTTGCAACTGAATGTAAAACCTAGCTCACGCTCTCGCGCTATTGCCGGTCTATAGCAAACCTAGGTTTGGGTCCAATCTCTTGCAAACCCTGGCCTAGGCAAGCTAGCATTAGGATCAACATCATTGTTCAATCGCATCCCGAGCCCACTCTCGTGCAAACTCGGGCTACGACCTAGGTTGGGATAGTTCCTACCCGTCCAATCTCTTGCAAACCGGTAAGGATATAGAATTGCAACCGAGAATCCTAGTATCGGCCCAATCTCTTGCAAACCGATACTTCGGAATCTCAATTTCAACCCAATTCGGATTTCTAGGGTTTCCTATCGAATCGGGATCCAATCTCTTGCAAATCCCAATCGATATGAACACCTAGCTATCCCTATTATATCAACCCCAAACTAACCCTAATAGCAATTCTAGCAATAGTTCTACCAAATCATCACAAATCGGAAATTGGGCTCGTAGGGTTCATCCCCACGCCCTAAGACGTTAAGGCTACTCACAAATCATATCGCAAATGGAAGAATAATCAATTGAAATAGCAATAGAATTCATGGCAAATATCAAAATAGCAATAAAAACAGGATTTTTAATAGAGGGGGAGACAAACCAATGTAGCTTTCCAAGAATCCAACAAAATAGCCCTTTTTCTCTCCTCTCCAATCACAAGAATTAAAAACTAAAAAGTCTAATCTAAAAAAGGCTGCCAAAGCAATAGAAAATCTCCCTAAACTAGGTTAGAATATGGGGTTAAATACCCCCCAAAACTGCCCAAAAATTCGTGACCAAACTGCCCCTGCGCCTCCTCAAAATCGCGTTTTCCGCTACAGGCGCTCGGCTCACTCGGCCGAGTGACAAAAGTCGCTCGACCGAGTGATAGACCCTGATAATTTCCAGTAAGTCTGGGGTCTTGGGGGTCGTCACTTCGGGTGTCACTCGGCCGAGTGAGTTGTCGTCACTCGGCCGATGGGCTATCTTCACTCGGGCGGACGGGATACTCCACTCGGGCAGACGGCAATTGCCACTCGGCCGAGTGGGGCTTCTGCTGCTCAGACTGACGAAAAACAGTAAGTTGGGAGTTTTTGATGGGCGTCGTCTGAGTGCCACTCGGGCGGACGGGATACGTCACTCGGCCGAGGCGGCTTCTGATGCTCGGCCGAGTGCACACTTGGAGCATGTCCGATCTGGCCGGCCGAGCGGGGTCTCGCTGGTCGGCCGAGTGACTCCTTCACTCGGCCGAGTGAGACACTGAAAATGCCCATTCTGAGTGTTTTTGCCTCCTCGTCGCTCCTACGACGTTATTTCTTCTTCCGCTCCTCTCCAATCTCAAAATACCCCTCAGGGAAGTCTTTGGTGACACTCCGGAGTGGGTGTATCTCGGAATCACTCCAAATCGCTCCAAATCTCCTGAAATACGACGAAAACAACAAATCATGAAAAGTATCGCAATATTGTCGATAAACCGTGAAAAACATGATTTGAGCGATCTAAATGGCATGCAAACATGCGGGAAAAAAGGTGTAAAATATGGAGTGATCAGCTCGTTGAGATTTGGAGCCAGGTTGTGTGTGCCAACTGGGGACATCAGAGAGGAGCTGTTAGTTGAGGCACACAGTTCGCCGTATTCTGTGCATCCTGGTGGCACCAAGATGTACAAGGATCTTCGCCTGAACTTTTGGTGGCATGGTATGAAGAGGAGTGTGGCTCGAAGCGTAGCCAAGTGTCTGGTTTGCCAGCAGGTAAAGGCGGAGCATCAGCGTATGGCAGGGTTGCTACAACCGCTTCCGATTCCAGAGTGGAAGTGCCAACACATCACTATGGACTTTGTGACTGGACTGCCTCGGAGTCCGAAGCAGAATGACGCGATTTGGGTGATCGTCGACCGATTGACCAAATCCATGCACTTTATTCCTTTCCGAGTAGGACAGTCTACTGAGACGCTAGCGAGGAGATATATGGAGGTAAATCTTTTTACTCTCCGTTTTAATTTCCTTTTTCTAGTTTAGATAGTGATGTAACGTGAATCATGCAGGAGATCGTACGACTTCACGGAGTCCCTGTGAGTATCGTGTCGGACAGAGACACGAGGTTCACATCTCAGTTCTGGCAGAGTCTGCAGAAGAGTTTGGGTATGAGTCTGAGTTTCAGCACGGCGTACCATCCGCAGACGGATGGCCAGTCCGAGAGGACGATCCAGATCTTGGAGGACATGCTGAGGGCGTGTATGTTGGACTTTAAGGGATCTTGGGAGGATCATCTCCACCTTGTTGAGTTTGCCTACAATAACAGCTACCAGGCGAGTATTGGCATGGCACCTTTTGTCGTGCTATATGGGAAGAAATGTCGATCGCCACTGAGCTGGGATGACATTGGAGATCGGGACCTGTTAGGACCTGAGATGATCGTGGAGGCTGTGGATGTTGTGAGGAATATACGGGAGAGGCTGAGGATTGCTCAGGACCGTTTCAAGCATTGGGCTGATGCTAAACGGAGTCTGTTGGAGTTTCAGCCAGGTGACCATGTGTTCCTGAAGATTTCCCTGAATCGAGGAGTGATTCTCTTTGGGAAACGAGGGAAGCTGAGTCCGAGATACATTGGACCATTTGACATTCTGGAGAGAGCTGGCGAGGTAGCCTACCGCTTAGCCTTGCCGCCATCTTTGGAAGGAGTTCACGATGTCTTTCATGTGTCGCAGCTTCGTCGGTACATCAGCGATCCATCTCACGCTGTGGATTTTTCGGAGATCACCGTTTGCCCCGATCTGAAGTATGACCAGCAGCCAGTGCAGATTTTGGACAGGCGTCAGAAGTCACTTCGGAACAAGACCGTCGATCTTGTTAGGGTGATGTGGCGACACGGCTCGCCAGGGGAGTCTACTTGGGAGAGAGAAGACGAGATGAGAGAGCGTTACCCACTTTTGTTCCCTGACACGTGAGTTTTAGGAAATTCCGAGGGCGGAATTTTTCTTAAGGTGGGGAGGATGTAACGACCGGTTTTTGTAATGACTATTATATGAATAATATTGGATGTTCTCTCCTTGTGTGCTTTACATGTCAGACGTCCTTACGATGAACTTCATAGCGTCCATATCTTAGAGCTAGAGTGATCCTAGAGGCCATAGGAATCTTCCCGAAGCTTCGCGCTTCGTTTCGGCACTTTTGGTGCATCTTAGTTGGTTCATGAAGGAGAGCCAACCGACTAGATTGCGATCTAGTCGGTCGGCAACACTTCACAAACCGACTAGTTCATCTTAATAATTTCAGCTAAGTTACTGTTTACGTTTAGTCAGTCTAAGCACATTCTTCGACCGACTAGTTCCCAAACTAGTCGGTCAGAACTTGTACTCAGACCGACTAATTCTGAGTTCTTCTGTACAGCCGAGTTACTGTTTATAGTTAGTCGGTCAAAGAACATCGACCGACCGACTAGTTCCCAAACTAGTCGGTTAGAGTTCCTTCTCTGACCGACTAACTCTCAGTGCTTAATATCTATCTAATTTTACCCTTAGTCGGTCTATGAACAATCATCGATCGACTAGTTCCCAAACTAGTCGGTTGACGAGCCTTCACAGACCGACTAAATCTGTCAACCCTGTACCGACCCTGTTCACTGTTTTCTTTTAGTCGGTCTCAGTTGGACGACCGATCGACTAGTTCCCAAACTAGTCGGTCGACCACTCTTCACTGACCGACTAAATTGCCCAGTAACCCTAGGTTAAGTCGTAGCCGCCGCATTTTAATTCTATTTAAACCATATACGTTTCTACTTCTTCTTTCACTTTTGCTTTCCAACATTCTTCCCCAATCATCCCCCAACCTTCCTCTTGCCATTCTTCAACCTCCCATGCTCCATCTCACCTTCCATTGCGCCAGCACCATCCCGTAGGCCGCCGGCCGACCCCAAAACCTAAAAATTCTCCTTTTGCTCCAGATTTTCCACACAACCTTCCATTCTCCAGATCTGTTGATTTGCCGCTGCGAGGAATTCTTTTCAACTGTAGTTCTTCCGGGTCGCTTCTTCCGTTGCCGTGCTAGATCCGATTTGGCGACGGCAATCCGGAATCCGGCAAGATCTTCTCCTACCTGTAGAACCGTAGGTGTCTCGATCTTCGCTTCGTAAACGGTTAGTGATCTACCTTTAATTTCCCTAAATCCACACTGTAAATTAGAAAACCCTAATTAAAAATGGTTTACTAGACGTTATAGGATTCCAATGCAATCCGGATTAGAACTCTCAAATCTGATTTTTTGTTTTGCCATAACAGCGAACCCAAATTTCCGTAGAATAGTGATCTTGAGACTCGACGATCAACAACCTCGGTACCAGGCAAGTGAAACTTGCCAACCTTGTTTTAGGCCATTTTTTAGGCCATTATCTTGTTTTAGCGTGAAAGAGACTAGAGCGTGAAATGATAGCGGCCTAGGCGCAAATTCGAATTCTAGCTTGACAACGAAGCTAGAATTGCCCTTGTCATATCATGTCATGCATTGCCTATCATGTTTAATTTCTTTAACGGTACGCAATTTCTATTCGAATATTCGTCATGTGCATCCATTTTACATGTCATATGTTTGCATGTTGCATCGTAGCACACGCTACAAATCCTTGTACACATCCATGTTTCTGTGTTACCGGCTAGGCACCTGCTATGCGGGCATAACCCTACGCCATCCTTGTTAAAAACACTTCCTGGCTTGTGATCCAGAAGCAAGCATTCCATGTTCGGGGGTAAAGCCCTGGCTCGATACACGTGGAGGGGTAGGGATAAACGGTCACTTGAGCGTAAGAGTTGGCCCGTACAGCCACTCTAGCCAAAGGGCGGAATCTCTGTGCACGACGTGCTTTACATACTTGTACTTGTCCTTGTGAATGTTACATGAACCATGCCATGTTAATCGTTTCCATGCCATGCTTTTACCTGCCATGCTATAATTCATGCCAAGTCATAAACTGTTGTTTACTTTACTTGTTGTACTCATTGCATAAAATGCCATGTCATGCCATACTCTAGAACTGCTAGGTTGTTTCTACTTTTCTTTAGTTTCCTTGCACAAAGTCTTGTAGACTTTGCTGACATGTGCCCCTTCTCTTTGGGTGACGCATGTTAGTTGCTGAGCCAGAGACAGCTGTTGAGGGCGACGAGTTCGTGGAGTTCGTGCCTGATACCGTTGCTGACGTGGAGTACGAGGACACCGGTGACCAGTCCTAGTGTTCCTTCGCAGTCCTTTCTTTAGTTGTTGTTGTTTGTCGGTGAGTAGCACCATTTGATGTTAGTTTCCTTGTTGGCCATGCTGGGCCTTTTCTTTAGACTCTTTTTGTTGCCTGGTGGCGTTTCTGCGGTTGTTGAATTTTATTTGGACTTTGAGATTATCATTTAATATTATTCGTCTCTTTCTGTTATTGTTATCTTTGTTCCGTGTCACATTATAGGGACCTGCGTGTATATTCCAGACGCTTTACAGGCTGGGGCCTCACAGCTCCAAGCCTGAGCGGGCCTCGTCTCGCCTCGCCTCCATTTTAGGGAAGCGGGTCGTGACAACGATATATCTCGATTTTAGACAATAAGAGAAAAAGAATAAATTATGTAGCAAGTTCAACAAAAAGGACGTGTTCGTCATTAATTTAAACTGCGGTAAAAGTGTTCAACCCACTTTTGCCTGGTAAGACTGTCACCATAATGTTATAATATCGTCAACAATAACTTTTTGAGAGTCTTGACATGCCTGACAAATATGGACATCGTGAAAATCGTGCGCCTCGAAGGCGGTATCGTGATATCGTGATGTCGTGTGAGTCGACTAGGCCGGCTCGTGCTCCGGCAAACTTTTGGGTGGGGTTAGGGTTGAGCGGCCACTGATCGTATGAAGGGTAATCTCCTCAAGAGCACCACCCGCACGTGGTGGGTTAGCGTCAATCATGGTAAGCCCCCGTGAGAGGAACGACCTTCTCATCACGACCTAAAGGCGAGAACCCTAGATTAGAATGCTAACTCCTGACATGAAAACTTGCAACGCTAACTTGGTCATCTTGATAATTGGAATGATAATGAACTCAGAGAAAATCCCAACTTTAAACTTGCAAACGTCTAGAACTGCATGTTAGGAGTGCTTGTCATGTTTCACTAAAAATTTTAAATGTCAAATTACTGCAGTCGTTTCTTTAAATTATTAATGCTTCTAAAATTCTTATATATCAGATATCTTGCCATGGGATGCTAACACTTTCTTGCAGACCCTAGCTGACATACATTCATTGTTTGTGGATGTATGTCAGATCCAGCGCTTGAGTACCCGGAGGACCCGTACGAGACGCCAGACTTGGAGAGTCAGGAGTTCGCGCCTGACGCAGTGCCTCTTCCAGCTGAGGACTAGAGGACCCCTCACTTCCAGTTTTCTTAGTTTACTTTCAGTCACTTGCTGTAGTTGTGTACGTTTCTCTTGTTGCTACTTTAGCCCAGCTGTGGCTTGTTTAATTTCATGTACGAACTTTTAATCTCTGGATGTGGCTTTTATCTTTATATCATAGTTGTGTTCTGATTGTTCTGATACGCAAATGCAAGGACCCTTTTCTATGCTTTTATCACAGATGTTCATTGAACTCGAGCTTCACCGCTCCAGTTCAAGCGGACCGCGTAACACTCTCGCTTCCGGTGTTTTTTGGGAAGCGGGGCGTTACAGGTTTTGTTGGTGGCCCATGCAGATGGTTGCAACTACGAAATTCAGAACAATGAGAACACTTTCTTAAGCCGAACATCTGGAGTAATCGTATACACGAGATTAACTCGGGCTTTCTTTCTCTTTTGCAGGATGGCCGGAAGATGCATCACCCGACACAGAGCCGGAACCGGAACCGGAGCTGCTGGAGGCGGAGACGACGACATCCGCCAGATGCTGGGAGTTATGAGAGATATGCTGGAGGTTCAGCATCATCTAGTCCAGCAGGGACGCCAGGCTGCGCCAGCTGCGCCAGCCGCACCAGTTGCACCAGCTCCGGGAGCCAAGCAGTTCAGAGAGATGCGTCCGAAGAGTTTCTCCGGACGAGAGGGCCCGCTAGCGGCCGAAGAGTGGCGTTAGAGCACTGAGGATGATTTGGGCCTTGCCCGAATCCATAAAGATGAATGGGTGGAGCTTGCCAGGAAGCAATTGATTGATAATGCCCGCAGCTGGTGGACTGTGGAAGAGGCCAGGCTGACCAAGCCGATTTCATGGGATACCTTCTGCAAGAGGTTTGACGCCCAGTACTTTCCCAAGTCTGCGAAGCGAATGATGGAGAGTCGCTTCATCAACCTGGATCAGGGTACTATGACTGTTGACGAGTACGAGGCGGCATTCACTATGCTGAGCCGATATGCTCCTGCCATGGTGAAAGAACCTGAGGACTGTGCACATCGTTTCCTACAGGGCTTGGATCTGGACATCCAGAGTGTGCTGTCCAGGAATACTTTTTCCACTCATGAGGATGTCCTGGTAGCTACAAAGAACCAGGAGCAGGTAGCTAATCTGAAGAAGGCACGTCAGGCGGGCAAGCGCCCGATGGAGATACCGAGGAGTGCACCTAGGCCCGGTGTACGTCCAGTCCAGACCACCCAGTTCAAGAGGCCAGCTGCACCTGTTCTCAACCGAGCTGAGCTGACTTGCCACTTCTGCGGCAAGCTTGGTCATGTGAAGAAGGACTGCAGGAGGATGCTGAATCAGTGTTTGGTTTGTGGATCGCCTGCCCATGTTGCGAGAGACTGCCCCCAAGGTTCTCGACCTATGCCTCCTGGAGCACCTGGACCTGCTCAGAGGACATTACCTGCTCAGGGACCGGTGCCTGCACTTGGACAGCGAGGACCACCTCTGATACCTCAGGAGCGAGCCTTTCAGCAGGCCAACCTGCCGAAGCGTCGAGCTTTTACTATGATAGCTGTTGAGGCTGAGGCTGCTGACGACATGATTACAGGTAATCTTTAAACTAGTCTTTCCTTTTCTGCATTTATGTTTGATTAGTTAGTTTCCTTGTTTGATATAGTTGCATGATTTCCTTAGGTGTTATCCTAGTTTCTTCTCACCCAGCCCTGACCCTGTTCAACTCTGGAGCTTTCATGTGCATCCTGTCACGGAAGTTCGTAGTCGAACACTCGATACCCACCTACACACTTCCCAAGTGTTGGAACATCACGACTGGGAATGGTGTAGTGAAGGTTGCCCTTGGTTGTCGACCTTGCCCATTGGTGGTAAGCGGACACGAATTGTAGGCTAATTTCATCGTCCACGACCTACCCAATTTCGATGCAATCCTCGGCATTGACTGGTTAGGAGCCTTCTATGCCACGATCGACTGCCACCGGAAGAAAGTGGTGTTTGAAATTCCTGACCACCCAGTATTCGAGTTCGTCAGCGGAGGACGTTTGCTTGGACCTGTCCAGTTCCGGGCTCAGCTTTACAGATTGACTGTCGCATCTATGATAGCAGAGCCGGAGAAGCCAGCTGTAGTGTGAGACTTCGAGGATGTCTTCCCTGAGGACATTTCCGGTTTGCCGCCTGATCGAGCATTAGAGTTCGGCATTGATCTAATGCCAGGAGCTCAACCGATTTCTAAGGCACCGTACCGTATGGATCCAGCTGAGCTAGAGGAGTTGAGTAAGCAGTTGGACGAGCTACTGCAGAAAGGTTTTATCCATCCCAGCGTGTCTCCCTGGGGTGCACCCATCTTGCTGGTGAAGAAGAAAGACGGATCGAGGAGGATGTGTATCGACTATCAGGAGCTGAATCAGATCACTGTGAAGAATAAGTACCCGCTGCCCCGTATTGATGATATCTTCGATCACCTTGGTGGATCGAAGGTGTTTTCGAAGTTAGGTCTTCGGAGCGGATACCATCAGGTCAGAGTCAAGAAGGATGACATGCCCAAAACAGCTTTCCGGACCAAATACGGGCAATATGAGTTCGTTGTCATGCCGTTCGGTGTGACCAACGCTCCTGTTGTGTTCATGAATCTCATGAACCTCATCTTTTACGACTTTCTCGACAATTTCTTGGTGATCTTTATAGATGACATCTTGGTGTACTCGAGGAGCGAGGAAGAGCATGCAGAACACTTGAGATTGGTATTGGAGACGCTCCGCCATCATCGACTATATGCCAAGTATAGCAAATGCGAATTCTGGCTGGACAGAGTTGCATTTCTTGGACATCTAGTATCAGGAGCCGGCATCTCAGTGGATCCGGAGAAGGTCAGAGCAGTCAGTGAATGGCCAGCACCGCGATCGGCTTCGGACATCAGGAGTTTCCTCGGATTGGCTGGCTACTACCGCAGATTTATCAAGGATTTCTTGAGGATAGCTGAGCCGATGACGAGATTGACGCGGAAAGATGTCAAGTTCAGTTGGTCAGAATC
Organism: Scilla litardierei; assembly: GCA_030789695.1. Lineage (NCBI taxonomy): Eukaryota > Viridiplantae > Streptophyta > Magnoliopsida > Asparagales > Asparagaceae > Scilla > Scilla litardierei. The sequence goes on from CM061137.1 coordinate 54,030,598, forward strand.
TTATGAGCAGGCTTTTTCCACTTTGAAGGAGAGACTGACGACTGCACCAGTCTTGGCTATTCCGGACAGAAGCGGAGGCTTTGAGATTTTCTGCGATGCATCGGGGAAGGGACTTGGTTGTGTTCTGCACCAGCACAACCATGTAGTCCATGAGAAGAACTATTCGACCCACGATTTGGAACTCGCCGTTGTCATTTTTGCGCTGAAGATTTGGCGCCATTTCTTACTGAGTGAGAAAGTGAAAATATTCACTGATCACAAAAGTTTGAAATACATATTTACTCAGAAGGAGCTGAATATGAGACAGTGCAGATGGTTGGAGTTGATGGCAGATTACGACATCGATCTTCAGTATCACCCAGGGAAGGTGAATGTCGTACCGGACGCTTTGAGCCGACTGCCAGAGGTGATGATTCTTACAGCTCAGTGGAGATTACAACAGGATATGCGAGAAATGGATGTTGAAGTTGTTCTTCCGGGAGTCACTTCGTCGTTGATGAACATGCAGATTCAGTCGACGATTGTTGATCGGATCAAGACTGCTCAGGCTGGTGATACTAAGTTGATGCAGATCAGAGAGCAAGTCGAAGCCGGACTCCGGACAGATTTTTTGATCCACGAGGATGGATCGTTAAGGTATGGTAGTAGGGTTTGTGTACCTGCAGGAGATATCATAGAAGAGTTGATGAATGAGGCTCACAGTTCGCCTTATTCCATTCATCCTGGAGGTACGAAGATGTACAAGGATCTTCGTCAGAATTTCTGGTGGCACAGGATGAAGAGAAGTGTGGCACGGAGTGTTGCCAAATGCCTGGTGTGTCAGCAAGTGAAGGCTGAACATCATCGCACCGCCGGACTACTACAACCCCTGCCGATCCCAGAGTGGAAATGGCAGCACATCACGATGGACTTCGTGACTGACTTACCTCGGAGCGCCAGACAGAATGACGCAATCTGGGTCAACGTCGATCGACTGACCAAGACTGCGCACTTCATACCGTTCCGAGTAGGACAATCCACGGAGATACTGGCAAGGAAATATATGGAGGTAATAATCCAACTCATCCTTTCGTAATTTCCTCCTAGTGCCAATAGTGATGTGAAATATGTTGTGTAGGAAATCGTGCGCTTACATGGAGTCCCTGTGAGCATCGTGTCCGATCGTGATACGAGGTTCACATCTCAGTTCTAGAAAAGTCTGCAGACCAATCTTGGTACCAGTCTGAAGTTCAGCACTGCGTATCACCCGCAGACGGATGGCCAGTCAGAGCGGACCATTCAGATTCTGAGGACATGCTGAGAGCTTGCATGCTAGATTTCAAGGGTTCGTGGGAGGATCATCTACACCGGGTGGAGTTCTCCTACAACAACAGTTATCAGGCGAGCATTGGCATGGCGCCATTCGCTGCTCTCTATGGGAGGAAGTGTCGTTCGCCACTGAGCTGGGACGACATTGGAGATAGAGAGTTATTGGGACCAGAGTTGATTGTCGAAGCAGTGGACATTGTTCGAGATATTAGGGACAAGCTTCGGATTGCCCAGGACCGTTATAAGCATTGGGCTGACACTAAACGGCGACCTCTGGAGTTTCAGCCGGGAGACCATGTGTTCCTGAAGATTTCACCGAATCACAGAGTGATTCTCTTTGGGAAGCGTGGCAAGCTCAGCCCGAGATACATCGGACCCTTCGATGTTCTGGAGAGAGTTGGCGAGGTAGCTTACCACTTAGCCTTACCACCATCTTTGGAAGGAGTTCACGATGTCTTCCATGTGTCTCAGCTTCGTCGGTACATCAGCGATCCATCTCACGCTGTTGACTACTCTGAGATCACCGTCTGTCCAGATCTGACGTATGACCAGCAGCCAGTGCAAATTCTTGACAGGCGTCAGAAGACACTCCGGAACAAGACTGTCGATCTTGTTAGAGTGATGTGGCGACACGGCTCGCCAGGAGAGTCCACCTGGGAGAGAGAAGAAGTGATGAGAGAGTGCTACCCCTTTTTGTTTCCTGACCAGTAGTTGATAGAAATTCCGAGGGTGGAATTTTCTGTAAGGTGGGTAGGATGTAACGACCACTGTTCGGTTGTACGTATTTTTGTGCATATGTTGTTTTCTGAGCGTATATTCGTATTAGTCTTCATTATTATTTTTTCCGTAGCTCGGACGCGTGTTTGAACCCCGTTTTCGCGTTCCTCTCCGAGGCACGAATGCTCTATTGCATTCGTTGTAATTTTTGGGCGTCGGGTCACACATTACTAATAATCTATTACTATCTTAACATATATATTTATATTAAAAAAATATTCAAACTCAGTTTTAAAAACCGAGATGACTGAACGTTAAAAATGAAGGTTCCAACCAATTAACAGTTTAGAGGAGGACATTTAATTGAATTGTTAAAAAAACATATTGTTATAACTATTCTCCCCTAAACCGTCCCCTATCATCTAGCAACTAACCTACAACCTCTCCCCACGTCATCCACAACCCAGGCCCGTACTTCATTCCTTTTAAAACCCCTAAATAAAAACACAAGCCATCTTTATTCACATGTTGTCCTCCTCAAAACCCTATAACTAGCCTATTCACGTGCTACCCTTTGAAACCCCCCTGCACACATGAGTACTAGGCTATATATTAAACACCAAGGCCCCTTGTTATAAAAGAACCCTAGGTTTTTTTATCATTTAACCTACTCACAGCCTCCCCCTATATCCCTTCTCCACGCAAAGAGCAAAGCCACGAGCGGCGCCTCCTCCACCCTCTTCCTCCCTCCATCCTCCGGCGGAGCAACCCTCAGTTCCCCGCAAAGACCCAGGCTTCTCCACCCCACAGCCTACACAACAAGCCCGATGCCACCGCCCCTTCCTCCTCGCACATCCGCATGTCTTCCTCCCCTCTCCCACATCAAAACACCCGAGCCTCCTCCTTTCTTCTTCCCAACATCCCGCAGCACCCCAAACATCATCAAGCCGCCAAGATCCCCACCTGCACGTAGCAGGCCGAGCCAACACACCCTACTCAGCGCCCAGGCCGAGTTTCTCCCCCTCACGGCCTCCCTCGATGCCGAAGCAACCCCTCACGGCCTCCTCCTCCACCCGCGACCGCCTGCTCCCGATCTCCCATCGCAGCTGCTCCCTAGGCTATGCCAACCGCCGTCGGCCCCTGCTGCAGCTACCCGACTTCATCTCTCCATGCAAGGACACCCGCAGCCGCCCTCCTCCTTGCGAACGCCTCCCCCGCAGCCTTCTTCTTCACGCGAGCAGCCTCTCCCCGTCGATGATTGTCGTGTGGACCCAACGAAGCAGATCCATGCACTCGAGAGCCGCGGACAGCCGTTCTTTTTCCTTCCCGAAGCTTTTACGCCGTTGTTCCAGGACCCGACGCGTCGCCACTACCATCGGGACGTTCCGATCCTCCTCTGCACTTACGGTTAGTAGATCTACCCCTTTAACAACTCTTAACCCCCATCATAGGACAGAAAACCTAATAAAAACGAATCGCTAGACGTCGTAGGGGCTTTTTGTAAATCTGTCCTGAACAAGAAACACATATTCTGATTTTATGTTTTGCCAAAACAGCAAACCAAACCCTCCACAGCGTAGTACACGTCGAGACGATTCCAACGACACCAAGAACGTCGAAAACAGGCGAGTATTTGATTTTATATGAATTTCTGAAGTTTTGACACTTTTGCGCCATCTTTATGTATTGCTGTGTAACTCAAAAACTAGGCATGAAATGACGTACAAAATTGACACCGTAATGACCAGGACGAAATTTGTAACCCAACGGTATATCATACGATATATCTTGATTTTAGACAATAAGAGAAAAAGAATAAATTCTGTAGCAAGTTCAACAAAAAGGACGTGTTCGTCATTAATTTAAACTGCGGTAAAAGATATCAACCCACTTTTGCCCGGTAGGACTGTCACCATAATGTTATAATATCGTCAACAATAACTTTCTGAGAGTGTTGACATGCCTGACAAATATGGACATCGTGAAAATCGTGCGCCTCAAAGGCGGTATCGTGATATCGTGATGTCGTGTGAGTCGACTAGGCCGGCTCGTGCTCCGGCAAACTTTTGGGTGGGGTTAGGGTTGAGCGGCCACTGGGCGTATGAAGGGTACTCTCATCAAGAGCACCACCCGCACGCGGTGGGTTAGCGTCAATCACGGTAAGCCCCCGTGAGAGGAACGACCTTCTCATCACGACCTAAAGGCGAGAACCCAAGATTAGAATGCTAACTCTTGACATGAAAACTTGCAACGCTAACTTGGTCATCTTGATAATTGGAATGATAATGAACTCAGAGAAAATCCCAACTTTAAACTTGCAAACGTCTAGAACTGCATGTTAGGAGTGCTTGTCATGTTTCACTAAAATTGTTAAATGTCAAATTACTGCAGTCGTTTCTTTAAATTATTAATGCTTCTAAAATTCTTATATATCAGATATCTTGCCTTGGGATGCTAACACTTTCTTGCAGACCCTAGCTGACATACATTCATTGTTTGTGGATGTATGTCAGATCCAGCGCTTGAGTACCCGGAGGACCCGTACGAGACGCCAGACTTGGAGAGTCAGGAGTTCGCGCCTGAAGCAGTGCCTCTTCCAGCTGAGGACTAGAGGACCCCTCACGTCCAGTTTTCTTAGTTTACTTTCAGTCACTTACTGTAGTTGTGTACATTTCTCTTGTTGCTACTTTAGCCCAGCTGTGGCTTGTTTAATTTCGTGTACGAACTTTTAATCTCTGGATGTGGCTTTTATCTTTATATCATAGTTGTGTTCTGATTGTTCTGATACGCAAATGCAAGGACCCTTTTCTGTGCTTTTATCACAGACGCTCATTGAACTCGAGCTTCACCGCTCCAGTTCAAGCGGACCGCGTAACACTCTCGCTTCCGGTGTCTTTTGGTAAGCGGGGCGTTACAGTTTGTGTTTGAATGAAATATTTGGCATTCCAATAACTAACTTTTGTTTTGAAATATGTGCAAGATTTTTGAAATTCGTGTGTCCAAAACGTTTATGCCATAAAAGTGTATCGTCTGATGAAATCATCAAACAGTGATTATGAGTGATAAATGACATACATAAGATATAAATATCAATCTTACGCTTGCCATGAAATGAAATAGAGGACATATCAGAATTATAAATGATGCAGTCATGTTTTTCAAAAATAATTTTAAAATATTTATCACATAATTGATTAATGAAAAGTAAATTATGTTTCAAACCATCAACCAGGTGTACGTTCTCAATGATAGGTTGATCGGAGTTTTCAACTGTTCCAATGCCTATGATTCTTCCTTTGTTGTTGTCACCAAAGGTTACTGAGCATCCATCTTTATATTAAATGGTTGAAAGAAGGTTGATGTTTCCTGTCATGTGTTTTGAAGAGCCACTATCTAAGATCCATCTTTCTTTTCTTGGTACCTGAAAAGATAAAACATGAAATATTGGTACCCTTTTTCTTTAGGGTCCTTGAGATTAGATCTTAGGTAGCCAAACCCAAGTAGAATTTGGCTTTCTTAAATAATTAACAGAATGAACAATAGATTGCATATAATCAGAAATGTATGATTTTCTAATATCTAAACATGTATCCTTAGGAACCCATATACTAATTGTATTAGGTTTCTTAAGAGATGCAACTGAATTGTTTGAAACATTTCTTTGTGAAGAAGACGTAGAAGTGTTTACTATCTTCGTGTAGATGAATGCATGATTCTTCTTTTGTGGTTTTACAAAAGTTGTCTTTCCATCAAATGAAGATGTGTTAGAAGGCTTGGATATATTCTTATTAGAATATCCCAATCTTTGCCTATGATTTGTTGGAAATTGGATTTGAAGCAAATCATTGAGATTAGTATTTCCACATTAGAAGACATCTCATCGTACTTCATCTTTAGTGATGAAATACTATTATCCATATTGGATAGATATGCATGCAATTCTTGATTCTTAGTTTTGAGAAGTTCATTCTCTTTGCTAAGATTCAAGATTAGAGAAGATGTATTCGCAGTGTGTATTGCATCAAATGAAATGCATTTTGATGTTAATTCTTGATGTTCAAGAATAAGATCATCATTGCTTTGTTTCAAAGACTTGTGTTGTGCATTTAGTCTTTTGAAACGAACAAAGAGATCATTGAATGCATCAAGTAATTCTTCATTGTCACTTGTACTTACATCACTCTCATCATTTTATGCCATAAAGCACATGTTAGCATTTTCTTCATCGTTGACTTCTTCATCTGAAGAATCTCATGTTGCTGGGAATGCTTTTTTCATTCTATCAAACTTCCTTTCCTTCTTGGAATGATCATTGTTGTAGTTGTTGGAAGTTTTGTACTTTGCTTTGAGGAGTGGACAATCCTTCTTTCTATGTCCAGGCCTATTACAATTAAAACAAAGAGAAGAATCAGAATTTTTAGATTTGAAATTATTATACTTACGTTCTCTTAAGAACTTCTTAAAGTTCCTTGTGAGGAAAGCAACATCATCATCATCCATTTCTAAATCTTCATCATCTGATGAAGCTTTGAAAGCAAGTACTTTCTTCTTCTGGTGTGTTTCTTCTTTCTTGTCTTCTAATTGAACTTCAAAAGACATTAGATTACCAACAAGACTTTCAACAGATAAAGTTGAGAGATCATTGGCTTCTTCAATTGCGGTGATCTTTGGATGCCATTCTGGAGTTACAGCATTAAGAATCTTGCGAACATGTTCAAGTGAAGTGTAAGTTTTTCCAAGAGCATTTAAAGAATTTATAATATTAGTAAACCTGGTGTTCAGTTCTTCAATTGTCTCTTTGTTCTTCATCTTGAACAACTCAAATTTCTGAACCAAAACGGAAATCTTAGTTTCCTTCACTTTATTGGTTCCTTCATGAGTTACCTCGAGTATATGCCAAATATCTTTAGCAGTTTTGGCCTGAGATACTCGATTAAACTCATTCTTATCCATGGCACAGAATAAAGAAATCATAGCCTTTGAGTTGTTGGTTGCTGCAGTTTTGTCGTTGACAGACCAATCAGAGAAAGGAGTTGTTGGCTTCTTATATCATGTCTCTATGATGTTCCATAACGCATAATCCATACTTTGGAGATGAATCTCCATTCTAACCTTCCAATATGAATAATTGGAACCATCAAAAATAGAGGAGGACGAACTTGAGAGTTGCCTTCTAGATATTGTGATAAATAGTTGTGTGGAACTGATGTCATGATCTGTTCTGCCATCTTAATCCTGCTCCGATACCAAATGTAGGATCGCATGTATACACAAATACACTAGAAGGGGAGTTGAATAGTGTATTATAAATACTTGTTCCAAATAAAACGTTACTAAAATTTGCAAAGATGGAACAGAAATTAAATAACAAGTATAGAAGATAAACCAATCGCAAACACAAAGATGTATCCTGGTTCGGATCCTTTTGATCCTATTCCAGTCCTCTAATCCCCGTAGAGATTTTCAATCCACTAAAATCACTTGCTCCCCGCAAGCATTAACTTACAAAAATGGCGACACTCCCCGTGTCCCAAACTTTGTACAATCTCTACTATTATAGATCCAACCCTTGTTGAAGACATAATGAAATATAAAACACCTATAACCTTGGTATGAATATCAAGAATGAATTTAAAGGATGGTGTTTAAAAAGATAACTTCAATGTTTCTAAATGTGGAATTTGTGAAACACCCTTGAAGTTCTTTAGTTCTCAAATGAAGAAAGAGATCAGAATTTCTTTTTACAAATAAGAACACAAACAACTTTTCCCAAGATAAGGGCCTAGACACCACCCCAAATTTGGTGTGAACATAGCACACGACGCAGTGGACACGGGCACTGTATGTCGGGCCTCTCAGCTCCCCCGTCACTGGCAGGAGTGAGGCTCTCCACATAATAACGCAACCTCCATATGTCCCCTACACTCCCGGTAAAGGCGAGTGGGAAATAAATATCACATATCACATATCGCTTTCCCCCAACTTCTCAGTCCAGCCCCTTATAGTCAAGTTATACCCAAACTTTCAAAGAGTCACTAACATTTGCTAACTAATGAACTTTATATGTGTTGTTGTGCACACTTGTGTGTTGTACTCTTTACCTTGATTGCTTGTACTCCTATTGCCTTTAAACTCATAACCCTAAATGATTTTCCCTACCCTAATTAGTTTCCTACTGGGCACGTTTGACGTGCTCATTTTACTTTTCAGGTCTTGAGCAGGTGACACCAGAGCAGAATCTCCCTCGGGAGATTTCTCAGACGTGAGTTTTTGACTTGGGGGACACCACTCTTTTTGGGCTATGGTTTGTAGTGTGAGTTGGGTCGAGTGGTGGTAGAGTTATCTTTTGCAGTTGTGGAGTGTGTTGATGGCTTGTAGTACTTTTCTTATGTACTGGAGTCCGTTTCACTTTGTATTTGATACTGGTGTGTAGTTCACTCTTTAGTTATGTATATCTGTGGCTGATGTACTTTGGTGATGGCTGAATGTGTTGCTTTCTTTTTATATGAATATATGTGATGTGTGATCCCAGTATTCACAGTGGCCTGCTTATTGTGTGTTAGAGCCTTAATTTCCATAAAATGAAAACAAAGAAGAGGAAAAGTGGTGTAAGAAAAGAGAGGGGGTAAATCTCCTTTTATAGCATTCAGAAACAGTTCTGAACGGTTCTGAGGGAAATTACAAACGGATAGAAACTGTCCAGACAGTTTCGGACTCAAACGGTCAAAACAACAGTTTAGCAGGCTACGAAAATTCGTAGTCGACTAATTTTCAAACGGTCATAAACGGACTGGTGACGTGGATCAGTTAACGGATAGATCCTTGTCAGAAATTTTCAGGTCAAAATTTGAAGAAAATATTTTTAGTATGCTAGGAAAAATCCTAGTCGACTAAATATGAAAAATGGAAATTTTGACTTAGGATTAAATGGGTTGGAAGATAATGTAATTTAGAGTTTATGGATATATGATATGTTATAGCCAAGGCCCTGAAGCTATCTAAAAAGTAAAATTACATTATTCCGAATATACGTTATTCAAACGTAATTTGAGTAGCGAAGCCGGTATTCTCAGAGAGTCCATGTCAAGTGAACATATGTATTATGAAAATAAAATGAGCTTGATGTCTACACATATGCATAGATAGAGTTAGTAACGGAAAATATATTGATTGACACATAAAAATCATATGGAATAGAAGATGGAATATACCAATTTCCAACAGTATTGTTAATTCAAAGATTGCTTTTTTTATTCCGTTGTGTAATCTCTCTGTTCATTATTATTCTTAATCAATAAGAATCAAGCCTTCTGTGAATTTAAAATATTTTTCAAAAGAATTGAAAGATTATACTCTTTGAAAGTTATTTCTTTTAGAAGTGATCACGGTGGTGAATTTGAAAACGAACCTTTTAAAAGATTTTGTGAAAACGAGGTGTTTCAGAGTGTTTTCTCACTACAGTATCGTTGACCGTGGACTGCCCGGTCAACATGGTCAAGGGGCCGATTAGGGTCCCTTGGGTGCGTCGAACGCGTGTAGACGCGACGCGAATCGGAGATGTAGTCGACGCAGAGCACGTAAGCTGGGCCGGGTCTGGATCCTCGGCCTCTGGGGGGTGAGGGGAAGCCTCGGCCCGGTATGATGTGCTCGGCCTCGGACGGTCGGACGACGAGGGGAAGCCTCGGCGCCTTGGCTTGACGCGTGACCGACGCGGAGCTGAGGGGAAGCCTCGGCTCGGATGGGTGCACTCGGCCTCGGTCGGACGGATGACGAGGAGTAGGCTCGGTTGTCTCGCTGGATGCACGGCCGGTGTGGAGCTGAGGGGAAGCCTCGGCTCGGATGGATACGCTCGGCCTCGGTCTCTCCTGGCGTCGAGGGGTGGCCTCGATGCCTTGGCTGATGCTTGATGGCGTTTGCCTGGCGCTGAAGGGAAGCTTCGGCACTTGGATCTAACGTCTTCCTGAACAGACGAGAACACTCGTCAGGGGGGCCGGACCTTGGTTCCGGCCAAATCCCCTCCGATGCCTAAGTCAGATGACAGTCTGAAAGAGGAGGCTCAGCGGGGACGGTTCGACTCGAGAGGAGATCAGAACGACGTCCTTCGGCGCGAGCGGGGGGAAGGAGATGAAGTGGGGGGAACCAGGTCGTTGATGGAGTACCTTAGGTTTTGTTACCTGAGATGACGTCCTTTGTTCAGTCGTCCTCCTAGTCCTTTTATAGGCCTCTCGTCGCGACCACCCATGACTCACATCCTTCGTCCGCCCCCAATCGTGCCCCCTCAATCCGCCTCCCCCTCGCCGCTCCCCGCGCCATGCCAGCACCTCCCCATAACGGCCATTAAGTGGCAGCAGGCCTGGGGGAACGGTTATCGCTGGTGTGGGAGAGTGACTCGCGCGTTTCTGGGGTCGGGTCGGATCGATGTTCGGGATCTTCTCATGGGCTTCGTTGGGTGGGCTTGGTCCCCCCACGATTTCGCGTAGTAGGCTGCGCCTTTGGGCCCATGCTGTTGGGCCTCCGCAAAATAGACGTATCAATTGCCCCCATCGGTGGGGCCGATCGGCCTTGGCCGGCTCGGTTCGACCGATGTGACTCCTGGGGTTCCGATTGGCACGTCAGTCGAGGCGCGGTCATAAATGAAGGTCATGATGAGGCGGATCGACAAGACTTCCCTGGGCGTCGATTTCGAAACGCCGCCGGCTCTTTGAGGCCTGCCACGCGTTCCTGTCAGGCGTTTTGAATTCGCCCCTGGGTCTTGTATATAAGTGCACCGGCTGTTTTGATCCCAACTTCTTCCTCGCTCTTCTCTCTGTTCCGGGCTTTCCACAAACTCGGAGTCTTCCGCTGCCTTCGTTCTCTTGCCTTCTCCAAATAAACAAAAAGGTAACTCCTTTCCCATCCTCATATTATGGCTGCTCTTAGGATAGATGGCTCTGGCCAAGGGGCGAGGGATCCTCCTGAGTCCAGGCATGGCGGGCCCCGATCTGTGGGATCCGGTTCCTCCTCGGGGAGCCGTTCCCTCCGAGACAAAGGGAAGGGGAAGCTCTTCCCAGACTATGCTGGCGATGATGTGGCGTCGGTTGTCGCGCGGCTTAATGTACCTCCGGTTATCCTCAGAACGCCATCGAGGACTCCTTTTCTGGCGGCTGCGGAGATTCGGGGAAGGTACCTCTGTCACCCGTATGATGTTCGAGTCCCTTTCATCGACGATAGGATCTATCTTCCGAGGAGCAACGAAGTCGGCGTTTACGTCGAGATGTTCCATCTGGGTCTTCGTTTCCCGCTCAATCCCTTCTTTATCCAAGTCATGGAGTACCTAATGGTGTCCCTTTGCCAGTTTACCCCTTGTTCGGTTGCGGTTCTGACATGCTTTGTGATGCTCTGCTGCACTCGCGGTCTGGAGCCATCTCACCCCTCCTCTTCTATTTTTATCAGATCCAGACGGTCGGTCTAGGGTCATGCCTGCACCTCCGAGCCCGCGCGGGGAGGGAATGCCTGATCGGGCTACCCCACTGGGCGGGGGATTGGAGCTCGGGTTATGTCTTCTTAGTCTTCCTTGGGGATGCTCAGATTTTGACAGGTTGGGGTGGGTCAGGGTGGCCTCGCCGAACGCTAACCCTCTCCGAGGCTGATCAGGCGGCCGTCGCGCTGTTGTCGGCCCTCCCCTTGGAGGCGAAGTCTATCTGGCCTTTGCTGGACGACCTACTCCTGAAGGTCGTCTTGTGGTCTCCGGGTAGGTCGCTTTTTTAGTCCTGGATTGCCCCGTGGCTTACCCTGATTTCGGTTTCACTTGCAGGAATGGCTGGCCGCGAGTTCACCCGTAACATCGATGAGCTGATTCGGCGTGGAGCCGCTCGGAGCCGAGGCAGCACCTCAGGAAGGGAACCTCGGCGGACCGTCGAGGAGGAGGTGCGCCGAGCCGAGCCCTCCGTGGGCAAGGTGGTGGTCGCGCCTCCCGCCTCTACTTCTGGTAGTCCCCTCCCCGGGGGGTCGCAAGAGCCGGATCCGTCCCACCGGCCCAAGTGGCGGGGTGTAATGATGGGTCCGGTGCAGCTCCTCTTGCGCTTGGCGCGCCCCCTCTTGTCTCCGAGGGTGGAGGCGGCACGAGCGAAGCGCTCCCCTTCGGCGCCTGCCGAGCCTCACGGAGGGAAGAGGAGGAAGGAAGGCGTGGATCCCTCCAGTCCGGTGCGCTCCGTGCCCCCGGTGGTGGCCGCCGAGGATCTTCCAGGGACCCTGACGACCACCCCCGTCGCAGCGTCCCCGCCTCCATTATCAGGAATCGGTGCCCTGTTGGTGAGCTGCTCGGCCTCCCTCGAGGTCACCCCCGGGGACTCGGTGTTTGTCGATCGAGCCTTGGCTCAGCAGTTGGCCGAGGGCTCCGTCCTCCCCTTGGACCGTGGTCTCCTCGAGAGGGCCCCCGCCGACAAGGTGTCGGACATCTTGGTCTGGATCCTTCAGCAGGTCTGTCTATCCCGCTTTCCCTTTCTTTCCTTCGCTCTCTTCTTGGCTCATGTCTTGTCGTTCAGGGTTCAACACTCGCTGTCGAGTCGCAGCGTCGAGCTGTCCGTTTGAGGGAGCTGGAGGAGTCCTCCGCAAAGGACCACGAGCGGGCCGGGGCGGCAGAGGTAGCTGCGGTGGCGGCCCAGATGGAGTCTCGGCAACTCAAGCTCCGGGTGGCCGAGCTAGAGGGATGAGTGGCCGATCTCCAGGGGGATTTGGAGGACGCTCGGCGGTCGGCTGGGGAAGCGGCAGAGTCGTTCCGCCTGGAGATGGAGGAGCTCCAGAGGGAACTGTCGGATCGGCGTCAGGCGGTGCGGTTCACGGATGAGGTGGAGAGGGGCGTCGTCGGGACTCTGGGGGAGAGGATCTTCGAGGTCCTCAGGGAGGCCTTCGGTAAGTATGAAGACCTTATCGGCCCTCGGATCGTCGAAGTCGTCCAGTCCTCCTTCCGGGATTGTGCAGAGCGCGTCCTGCAAGCCCTTCCGTCTGCCGATCCCTGTCGCTCCGAGGAGGGCGAGGCGCCCGAGGATGCGTCCTCCCGAGCCCGGGTCCCCTAGGCCGTCCTTCCCGGCCTGTCATCCTTGTTTTTATCCTCAAATTTTTCAGCATCCGCTTCGCTTTGGCCCGTCCTACTTGAAATGGATCCCTGACCTCGCAATCTCCATTGGCATCTTTACCGGCTCTCTGCTTCAAGGCAAACAATTGCTGATTGCAAGGATGTTCATTTAAGCCAGCAATTTCGTGTTCTTGGTCGACAAGTTTTGCTCTGCCGGCGTCACCCTAGTTTTCGTGGGTGACGAGTTTTGTTGTTCGCCGAGAGTGAATTATTTGTAAGGTGGTTCCTCCACTTCGAATTTCCTGTAAAAAGACACACTTTTGTACCTCGGTTAACTGTTGGAAATGAAATTGACCTACTTGAATTCTCCGCGCATTTTGCTTTGTTGCTGCGATTTTGGCTCCTTTGCTGATGGTGGTCGCTCGCCTCCTTCCTCCGGGATGTCGCCCCTAGTCCCTCGAGTGGACAAGTCGGTTGATGTCCTTATTGGCTGGGGGGGTTGCTCTCAGTCTTACGAGCAATGGAGTAGGTCAGCGAGGGAGAAGTCCCTCGGCTTAGGACCAGTTGGCGTCTGTGCTGGCTGGGGGAATTGCCCCCAGACTTACGAGCGATGGTGTCGGTCAGCGAGGGTGAAGATCCTCGGCTTAGGATCGATCGGCGTCGGCGCTGGCTGGGGGAATTTCCCCCAGACTTACGAGCGATGGTGTCGGTCAGCGAGGGTGAAGCTCCTCGGCTTAGGACCGGTCGGCGTCTGCGCTGGCTGGGGGAATTGCCTCCAGACTTACGAGTGATTCGGGATTTAAATTGCATATTTTCCCCCCTAACTACCCCCATTTTGTGCCAAAGATTAGGCTTAATTGTGCTCTTTTTGAGTATATTTTCACTTCATATCAATTTTAGGGCTTATTCTCATTCTTGGCACAAAATGCGTTTTTATCGTCTTTATTGGCTTCCTATTATTTTTCCTATGCTCCTGCCATTATTTCGATCATATCTCCATTTTTGGAAATTATTTGAGCATTGGAACATTTTATATGGTTTATTGGAGGTTAATATTGTTTTCTTTTAAGAGTCATTATATTAATTTTCACATCAAATGGACTAATTTTTGCTTCTCCTATTTTTCAGGTACTCCTGGGATTTTTCTGGATTTTCTGGAATTTTTCCAGAAATTTTGGAAATTTCCAGATATTTTTGATGATTTATTGGAGCAAAGGAGCAATTTCTGGGATTTTAGAAATAAAAAAATCAAAAAAATAAATAAACAAAAGCCCTGTGGGCCGGCCCGCTGGCCGGCCCACGCCGCCGCCGCTGAGAATTATTAAAAAAAAGTTTTTTTTAAAATACTGAGCGGGCCAGCCCAGCGCCGGCCCGCTCGTTCTGTTTAATTTTATAAAAAAATATTAAAACGAGCGGGCCGGCCAAGCGGCCGGCCCGCTGCTGCGAATTTCGCAGCACGCGCGAGCGCTGGTTTCGAGCGGGGCCCGCCCGCTGATGCGGGCGGGTTTGGGGCGTGGTTTGCGGGTCGGATCCGACCCAGATCCGACCCGCAATGCTGTTATGGGCCTGGAATGCGAAAATTAGAAGGGGGTTCATTTTTTGCTTGAGTTTTTTCGGCCAGCGGGTGTTTTTAGGGGGTTTCTTCTTCCCCATTAGGGCTAGGGATAGAGGAAGAGGCCATGGAAGCTTGAGAAGGCTTGGTGGAGCTTGGAGATGCTTGGAGGAAGGCAAATAGGAAGAGGGAAAGCTCATTTGGGAGAGTTCTTGGTGAAATCTCTCCTTTTTCCTATTGTAATTTTGATATCTCATTTTTGTATGAACTTGGGTTTATTTTGAATGCAATTGCCCTATTGTTTGCTATGATTGTGTAGTATTGAATTGCTTGGGTTGTTGCTCATTGAGATTGGTTGTCAATTTAGCCCTAATTTCCCTCTTTGCCCAATTTTGAATGTGAATGTTGGATGCTTATTAGGGCACAAATTTAATTGGCTAAGTCCCGAGAGGGAAAATTTGAGAAAAATCCATGTGCTTAATTTGGTTAGTGCCTTGATAATATTTCCATCCCGATTGCAAAATTGTTGTGTTTTTAAAGCTAAATATTCCGATTGGGCTTCCTTATCCGGATGACCGATTGTGTTATATGTGGTAATTAGGACTTGATTAACGCCAATTTTAATGACCCCACAACCCATGCTCTCTCTCCTAGCTATCCTAAACTCCACCTTTGGCTCTCTAACCCTAGCCACTTAGGTTAGAATTTTTAGTTTCTTCACACGTTTCCGACATTTCCACCGTTAACGAGTTAGTTGTAAAACACTTTTATTTTTCTTTATCGATCGATTTTGTGAACGTAGAACGACTTGTCCCTGTGATCCGACCAGGTACTCACCGGTTATTTTTATATTGCATTGACACTCCTACGCTTGGGAGTGGAAGGCATGCACTTGCGCGTTTTCCGAGTCAACCAATTGGCGCCGTTGCCGGGGACAACGGTTTCTGTTAGTAGCATTTTTTGATTGATTTCGAAATTTTTAGTGTGATACTTCTATCTCTTAGTGTGTGTCTTTCTATTTATTTATTTTCCACTTATTGAGTCTTTTTGATTGTTTATTTTCATTTTTCTTGAATTTTTTTTTAAACAACAACATGGCATCTTCTTCAGATTTTTCGGACTTTGATTTGGAGGATATCCCACTTCCACCATACTTTCATGGCACGAAGTGGGAGAACCCTCATTTACATATTAAAAATTTTGAAGATTGGATGTATGCATGTCTTGGTGGGAACATTAGTGATGATTGCATATATTTTAGATTCTTTCCCTCTACTTTGCAAGATGATGCTAGACTTTGGTTTGATTCATTGTCTCTCGACTCACATTTTACTTGGTTGTCATTTCAGTCTGAATTTCTCCGAGTGTTTTTGCCTATCTTTTTGAAGCAGGTACAGGGGCGACAGGCCATGGAGCAGTACATAGCGAGCTTCGCCCAGGCTAATGGAGAGGCCTACCATCAGGCTTGGCAGAGGTTCACTGATTTGGTGCTTGCATGCCCACACCAGAGCTTTCACGAGGATCATCTTCTGCAGATCTTCTACACAGGGTTATCGCCATCTGGGCGAGATTTGGTGCAGATGAGCTGCGGTGGAGAGTTCTTTGATTATTCGACCGAGGATTCTTGGTTGTACCTGAGAGACCTTGCAGAGTGGGAGCAAACTGAGCCATCTGGAGAGCCGTCACTTGGATATGAGGATGATGGCCAGTCCCAGTTTCCATTTCAGGATGCAGAGCTGCAGGCCCAGTGTCAGCTTGAGGAGCCACCTTTGGGCTCTTTTTCTTGCGACCCCATGGGATATAGAGCAAAGCAGGAGGATGGGTTGCATGAGAGCCAGGTAGAGGATATTGACAGATTATATTTTGATGAGTCGGAGGAGATAGATGATGGAGTGCGTGTCGACCACGACGGTGACACGATGCATTTTCATTTTGAGGTTGATGATGAAGTGGATGTGCATGATGGCCGAGAGCAGATCGAGTACACCATGGAGCCTGAGCCACAGGCCACTTCAGAGTTAGCTTCACAGGTCGAGGCGGTTGAGTATTTTGGGAGGACGACTGAGATGAGCTATTTCTGGGATGGCGAGGATGATGTGTGCTTGGATTTGCCCGAGACGAGTCTACCTCCAATCCTGTCACAGATGTCACTTCCCTCGCCTCAGGATGCGCACTTGCCAGTCATCGAGGAGGTTTGTCAGGAGCAGTTACCAGTTGTGAGGAGTGCCGCAGAGATTGTTGATGCTGATACGGATGTCAAGGTAGAGGATAGCAACGGGGATTGCGACATGGTATACATTGAGCCCGAGCTCCCTCCTACTCCAGTTTTCTCTCTGCAGCCACTTCCACCTCCTCCTGAGGCCGTGCATCATCCCGAGCCTAGCATCACATTTCAGGGAAGTTCCCATCTTTCTTTTCCCTCCACCCCCGAATCAAATTATTTAATTCCATATCATAATGATTCGGATTGTCGTCATTTGATCGTAAATTCATTTATTCATTTCGACGACCCATTTTGGCAAGCTTTTCACTTGGATGGGCGCTCTCGCCCAATTATTTTTGACACGACCTATCTCCCCCATTTTGCAGGAAGCCATCATAAGGAGATGCTCGGGGTGGTGTCGCTTGCCATTAATGCCCGCAATGGAGGTAGGGCATTGGACGTGGCGACGCTCGCAGATGAGCGAAAGGATATGATCGAGCAGTTGCCACCACCGTTATACATTCGGGATCCGCCTTTTACTAAGGTGTACTCTTTCCTTTAAGTACTGTAAATAAATAAAAAATTAGTTAGTTTGCTTTTGCATGTTTGCTTTCGTATTTTTTTCTCTTTTCTAGGATCTTTTGCCAAGATCTGATACTCTTCCATCATTGAGGACAATGCTTATTTTAAGTTGGGGGGAGAGTGTTAGAATCTTTAGATTGTTAGGATTTTGGCCTAAATTTTTTTTTTGAGATTCCTCCATGTTTCGCCTCATTCCATGAATTTCATTGCATATCATATTTTGGCCTCCTTGCCCATACGCCATTTGCTTTGTGCTTAGTCCCTACATGCTTTCTTGTCATGCAATTTTTTCAGATTATCATTTTGGTATCAACTTTTTGATGTTGGATTGGCATGTGTTAATTTCTTTTCCATTTTGGAGTCGAATGCTAATATGCCATGTATGAAACTATTTCATATGTTGTGATACTCTCTTTGAGATAATTTGGGAAAAGTTTGGTGTAAGTGATTGCATGTGTTGGGATGAATGGTGTAGTTTTTAATTGGATTGGATTTGGCCAATTGTGCATGCTTTGTTTTCCTCTTAGGAGTGGGTGGATGAGTTGCTAATTCATGTTGGAATGAAAAAAAAAGTTAGTATAAGTGAATGTTTCTTTCTAATCGAATTGAGTAGCCGGTGCCCCACGAAACATTGGGGAGGACGCCAAAAATGAGATTTAGGAGATCACTCCATCCATTTGCATATATAGCGTCATCGCATGTATGCAAATGTGCCGGTGTTTGCATTTATGGCGTTATCGCGTGAATGCAAAACATAAAAATCAAAAACAAAAAAAAAAGAAAAAGAAAGAAAGAAAATAAAAATGAATGATAAATGAAAGAATAAGCAACATGAGTGACGCAATCTCATTTCCCACAACTTAGAGGAAATTTCTTTTGTTTTGGCCATTTTCATGAAAATTGGAAATTTTGACATCGTGATATATCCCGATACGTGTGATACGGGGCTTATTTCCTTACTTTTCTTTGAATTGGATTGAGGAGAATGTCATATGTTATTTAATTTCATACATTTGGTATATTGGCTTTGAATTCAATTGGAAATACCATTTTGAGTGTGCCATTAGAGTATCTTGAATTTGGTGCATGTTTTTTCAATTTAATCCGAATTTTTCGCATACTTTGCTAGGGACTAGCAAAAAGCTAGTTGGGGGTGTGATTCGGGATATAAATTGCATATTTTCCCCCTAACTACCCCCATTTTGTGCCAAAGATTAGGCTTAATTGTGCTCTTTTTGAGTATATTTTCAGTTCATATCAATTTTAGGGCTTATTCTCATTCTTGGCACAAAATGCGTTTTTATCGTCTTTATTGGCTTCCTATTATTTTTCCTATGCTCCTGCCATTATTTCGATCATATCTCCATTTTTTGGAAATTATTTGAGCATTGGAACATTTTATATGGTTTATTGGAGGTTAATATTGTTTTCTTTTAAGAGTCATTATATTAATTTTCACATCAAATGGACTAATTTTTGCTTCTCCTATTTTTCAGGTACTCCTGGGATTTTTCTGGATTTTTTGGAATTTTTCCAGAAATTTTGGAAATTTCCAGATATTTTTGATGATTTATTGGAGCAAAGGAGCAATTTCTGGGATTTTAGAAATAAAAAAATCAAAAAAATAAATAAACAAAAGCCCTGTGGGCCGGCCCGCTGGCCGGCCCACGCCGCCGCCGCTGAGAATTATTAAAAAAAAGTTTTTTTCAAAAAATACTGAGCGGGCCGGCGCTCGTTCTGTTTAATTTTATAAAAAAAATTAAAACGAGCGGGCCGGCCAAGCGGCCGGCCCGCTGCTGCGAATTTTGCAGCACGCGCGCGCGCTGGTTTCGAGCGGGGCCCGCCCGCTGATGCGGGCGGGTTTGGGGCGTGGTTTGCGGGTCGGATCCGACCCAGATCCGACCCGCATCCGACCCGCAATGCTGTTATGGGCCTGGAATACGAAAATTAGAAGGGGGTTCGTTTTTGCTTGAGTTTTTTCGGCCAGAGGGTGTTTTTAGGGGGTTTCTTCTTCCCCATTAGGGCTAGGGATAGAGGAAGAGGCCATGGAAGCTTGAGAAGGCTTGGTGGAGCTTGGAGATGCTTGGAGGAAGGCAAATAGGAAGAGGGAAAGCTCATTTGGGAGAGTTCTTGGTGAAATCTCTCCTTTTTCCTATTGTAATTTTGATATCTCATTTTTGTATGAACTTGGGTTTATTTTGAATGCAATTGCCCTATTGTTTGCTATGATTGTGTAGTATTGAATTGCTTGGGTTGTTGCTCATTGAGATTGGTTGTCAATTTAGCCCTAATTTCCCTCTTTGCCCAATTTTGAATGTGAATGTTGGATGCTTATTAGGGCACAAATTTAATTGGCTAAGTCCTGAGAGGGCAAATTTGAGAAAAATCCATGTGCTTAATTTGGTTAGTGCCTTGATAATATTTCCATCCCGATTGCAAAATTGTTGTGTTTTTAAAGCTAAATATTCCGATTGGGCTTCCTTAGCCGGATGACCGATTGTGTTATATGTGGTAATTAGGACTTGATTAACGCCAAATTTAATGACCCCACAACCCATGCTCTCTCTCCTAGCTATCCTAAACTCCACCTTTGGCTCTCTAACCCTAGCCACTTAGGTTAGAATTTTTAGTTTCTTCACACGTTTCCGACATTTCCACCGTTAGCGAGTTAGTTGTAAAACACTTTTATTTTTCTTTATCGATCGATTTTGTGAACGTAGAACGACTTGTCCCTGTGATCCGACCCGGTACTCACCGGTTATTTTTATATTGCATTGACACTCCTACGCTTGGGAGTGGAAGGCGTGCACTTGCGCGTTTTCCGAGTCAACCAACGAGCGATGGAGTCGGTCAGCGAGGGTGAAGCTCCTCGGCTTAGGACCGGTCGGCGTCTGCGCTGGCTGGGGGAATTGCCCCCAGACTTACGAGCGATGGTGTCGGTCAGCGAGGGTGAAGCTCCTCGGCTTAGGACCGGTCGACGTCTGCGCTGGCTGGGGGAATTGCCCCCAGACTTACGAGCGATGGAGTCGGTCAGCGAGGGTGAAGCTCCTCGGCTTAGGACCGGTCGGCGTCTGCGCTGGCTGGGGGAATTGCCCCCAGACTTACGAGCGACGGAGTTGGTCAGCGAGGGTGAAGCTCCTCGGCTTAGGACCGGTTTTGATTGACCCCCCCCCCCCCCGTCCGGTGAGGTGGCGGTCTTCACTCTTATGCAGCCTTAGCAAAATGTTGACTCCGTCGGAGATGAAGAAAAGGAAAAAGGAGTGCATTTGTACTCTTAAAGGTCCTATTGGACTAGTACATTTGGAGGAAAAAAGAAATAAAGCTAGACGGGGGGATGTGAACCTAGATAATCTCATCCCGACTAGGCGGCGACTGGGGGGCCTCGCCTGCTCACTCTATGATGCGGAGGGGTCCTTGGACGGCGTTGACCTTCTTTCCTTTGTCCGGCTTCTTGGATGTTCCTTCTCCATGGGACGGGTCGTCGGTAAAGTTCCTTGTGTGCCCTCGGCTCATCAACTTCTCGATGTCCTTCTTTAGGTGCCAGCAGTCTTCAGTGTCGTGGCCGTTGTCTTTGTGGTACTGGCAATACTTTTCCCCATTTTCCCCCCTCTTTTTGTCTTCGGCGGGGGGCGATCAGCGCGCTCTTCCTTCTGCACTTGAGTGAGGACGACGTCCGGGGTGGCGTCCCTTGTATCCTCCCTCCGCTGCTTGTTTCTCGCCCTCTTCTCTGCCCGGTACCCTTCGGGGCTGCGGCGCTTGCTATCGCCACACTTGGTTCCTCGTCTGGCCTTTCCTGCCTCGATGGCCAAGGTCTTCTCGGTCAACATGAAGCACTCAGCCCTCGCCATGATCCCATCGAGATCTTTTGGGGGATCATTGTGCAGAGATTTCTTCAAGCCTTTATGACGCAGCCCTTTCTTTAGGGCCGTTTGGACAACGAGGTCGGGAGGGTTGTTTACGTTTAGCCGCTCAGCGTTGAAGCGGCGCATAAATTGTCGGAGCTGCTCGGTCGGGCCCTGCACTATGTTAAACAAATGTTCAGCATCAGGCATTACCTGTCGCCCTGCCATGAACTGTGTGCAGAACAGCTGGGTGAGTTCCTCGAAGCTGTTAATGGAACGGTTGGGCAGGCTGCGGTACCAAGTTCTCGCTGCTCCCCTGAGGGTCGAATAAAACCCCTGCAGAGCAGGGTATCATCGGCTCCCTGGAAGGACATGTCCCCCTCGTAGTCCATCACATGGTTCCCTGGATCTCCTATCCCGTCGTATTTCCCCAGCGTCGGGATCTTGAATCGAGAGGGGACCCGCGCGTCGGTTATTCTCCGCGACAGGGGGCACCGGTCTCCGTGGATGCCTCCAGGGGTCCGACACGCGCCTACCTCAGGCTCGTTCAGTTGTGGAGGTGGCACAGGTGCTGGCTGGGCTGGCTCAACGGCCTTCGCCACGCTGGGGGTGGGGCTGGTCCGGCGTTCCCGGCTCCTCCGGCGGGAGCTTCCGCTTAGCCGTGATCGGTCCTTCGAGTGGTGCCGATCACTTCTTCTGCAGTGGGGTGATCATGGCTGACGAGACGACGCGGTCACCGATTCGTCCCCCGTGTATTCGGTACCCCTCCTGCTCCTTTTACGATGAGAGGAGGAGGCGCGTGATCTCGCTTGGTAGAAGCCGGGTAGTGTGCATCGACGCTCCGTGTTTGGTCTTCGGTTTCCGTGGTCAGCGACCACAGCGGACCGCAGGAGCGGGGGGCCCCCCTCCCAACGATGGCCGTCGCCCAACACGTCTCTGTTGGCTGGCGCGGCGCCGATGAGCTGCTGTACCGTCGCGACCAGCGTCTGAATGTTCGTGTTGGTCTCTTGGGCCAGTGCACGGAGTTGCTCCTGCGTGGCCAGCTCGGACTCGCCAGTCTCTTCGGCTGAGGGGCGTGGTGATCGCCGTTAGGTGCGCCCTCAAGGTTGCTGTTGGGTGCGCCATTTCCTTCCTCTGGGATGGGGGGCATGCGTCTCTTCCCGTTACAGGCGCGTGCCATTGCAGGTGTGGTTTGTTTTTTCGTGGGATAGTTCGATCCCACAGACGGCGCCAGATGTTTCAGAGTGTTTTTTCACTACAGTATCGTTCACCGTGGACTGCCCGGTCAACGTGGTCAAGGGGCCGATTAGGGTCCCTTGGGTGCGTCGAACGCGTGTAGACGCGACGCGAATCAGAGATGTAGTCGATGCAGAGCACGTTAGCTGGGCCGGGTCTGGATCCTCGGCCTCTGGGGGGCTGAGGGGAAGCCTCGGCCCGGTATGAGGTTCTCGGCCTCAGACGGTCGGACGATGAGGGGAAGCCTCGACGCCTTGGCTTGACGCGCGACCGACGCGGAGCTGAGGGGAAGCCTCGGCTCGGATGGGTGCACTCGGCCTCAGTCGGTCGGACGACAAGGAGTAGGCTCGGTTGTCTCACTGGATGCACGGCCGGCGTGGAGCTGAGGGGAAGCCTCGGCTCGGATGGATACACTCGGCCTCGGTCTCTCTTGGCGTCGAGGGGTGGCCTCGATGCCTTGGCTGATGCTTGATGGCGTTCGCTTGGCGCCGAAGGGAAGCTTCGACACTTGGATCTAACGTCTTCATGAACAGACGAGAACACTCGTCAGGGGGGCCGGACCTTGGTACCGGCCAAATCCCCTCCGATGCCTAAGTCAGATGACAGTCTGAAAGAGGAGGCTCGGCGGGAACGGTTCGACTCGAGAGGAGATCAGAACGACGTCCTCCGGCGCGAGCGGGGGGAAGGAGATGAAGTGGGGGGAACCATGTCGTTGATGGAGTACCTTAGGTTTTGTTACCTGAGATGCCGTCCTTTGTTCAGTCGTCCTCCTAGTCCTTTTATAGGCCTCTCGTCGTGACCACCCATGACTCACGTCCTTCGTCCGCCCCCAACCGTGCCCCCTCAATCCGCCTCCCCCTCGCCGCTCCCCGCGCCATGCCAGCACCTCCCCATAACGGCCATTAAGTGGCAGCGGGCCTGGGGGAACGGTTATCGCTGGAGTGGGCGAGTGACTCGCGCGTTTCTGGGGTCGGGTCGGATCGATGTTCGGGATCTTCTCATGGGCTTCGTTGGGTGGGCTGGGTCCCCCCACGATTTCGCGTAGTAGGCTGCGCCTTTGGGCCCATGATGTTGGGCCTCCGCAAAATAGACGTATCACAAGGTATTTCTCATACTTTTGATTTTCCTAGAGCTACTCTTCAAAATGGTGTAGTTGAAAGGAAAAATAGAACACTCCAAGAGTGTGCACGAACAATGTTGTGTGAAAGCAGCCTTCCAAAATATTTTTGGGCGAAAACTGTAGCAACCGCGTGCTATATTCAAAACAGAGTATTAATTAGAAAACCGTTTGAAAAGACTCCTTATGAATTATTGCTCCAACAAATTCCAAAAGTATCTTATTTCAAAGTTTTTGGTTGTAAATGTTGTATTTTTAACACAAAAGATAACTTGGATAAATTGGACTCCACAGTGGATGAAGGCATATTTATCGGTTACTCTTTTCTTAGTAAAGCATAAAGAATCTACAATAAAAGAACCAAAGATGTTATTGAAACTATGCATGTAACATTTGATGAATCCATTACTAGCAATATTCGTATTAATATTGATGATGATGTTGCACCTATTCCTGATATTGCACCAATTTCTGATGTTAATACCTCCAATCCTTTACCAAAATATTTTCCTGAAGTTACACATCACCCATACACACACAAGTTATTGGTGATATTGATGCAAATGTTAGAACTAGATCTCAAATTGAACACATGACACATGTTGCATTTGTTTCTAACATTTAGCCGAAAAAGATAGACGAGGCTTTTGCAGATGAAGCATGGTTTAAATCCATGCAAGAAGAACTTCTACAATTTGAGAGAAACTAGGTATGACAACTAGTCCCCATACCCAAAGATCGTCCAGTCATCGGCACAAAATGGGTGTACCAAAACAAACTAGATGAGGACAAAAATGTGGTAAGACACAAAGCAAGGTTAGTGGCACAGGGATATTCACAAGAAGAAGGTATCGATTTCGACGAAACTTTTGCTCCTGTTGCTAGACTAGAATCCATTAGGATGTTGCTTGCATTTGCATCAAATAAAAATTTTAAATTATACCAAATGGATGTAAAGAGCGTATTCTTAAATGGATATATAAATGAGGAAGTTTATGTTGAACAACCTCTTGGCTTTGAACATGATAATAAAGCAGGACATGTGTATAAGCTAAATAAAGCATTATTTGGCCTGAAACAATCTCCTAGAGCTTGGTATGAAAGATTAAGATAACTCTTAATCAACTCAGGATATAATGTTGGAAAAATAGACACTACATTATTTGTTAAGAAAAATCATGATGATAACATTCTTATTCAAATTTATGTAGATGACATTATTTTTGGATCTACTAACGAAGATCTTTGTCGAGACTTTGCTAAGATAATGCAGGAATGTAAGGACCCTGTCTATGGGGAAAACACTAGAAGGTGGGTTGAATAGTGTTTATGCAAATTAGAAGGAATTTACGCCAAATAAAATGCAATCCAACAAATAGTGCGGAATAGAAAAACGACCCAAAGTGAAACACACGCAAACGCAGAGATGTTTCAAGGGTTCGGATTACCCAAGTCAACTCCCGACTTGTTCCCGATAATCCTACGTCCCTACCACCCGGATACCACCGGATACTCAAGTTAGAACCCTAACTTGAGGTTTCCTTAAAGCCCACTTGTAACAACCATACAAGTGCAATCAAATACAATCGATGTCCTTGACTCCCACAACCAGGGAGCAAGCAAACCCACTCTCACAACCGAGAGCACAATTCAAATAACGAAAGTTATGAAATATGAAAGCAACACTTACAATCACCTATGCCTTGAAGTAGAACTTGAAGGAGGAGTGTGATGTGTGTTGAAGAACTCTCTTGGAAGAGAGGAGAAAGCCCTTTCTCTTGACTGCACCAATTGCCTAGAAGATCAATCTTTGGTTCTAGGTTGGAGAGCAAGAGAGCAAGATTTGGAAATACTTAGGGCTTTGGACTTGAGAGATTTGATCTTTGAAAATGAAAGCTTGAGAGATTTTGCAATGAATGAGTAACCTTCCAATGGAACAGTAGAGGCTCTATTTATAGCTTTCTCAAATCCACAAAACAGTTTAGGCAAAAACCCAATTGGAATCCGTGAGAAAAATCTCAACGGATATAATCTGAACTCGCGACAGTCGACTGTTGAACAATCCACAGTCGACTGTTGCACAGTCAGCAAGGGTAGGTGAGAATTCATAACGGTAACTTACCACGTGGACAGTCGACTGATGAAGTAAAGACAGTCGTCTGTTAAAACAACATGCGACTGTAATTTCTTCGACATGCGACTGGTCGAAAGAAGAGTAAGTTAGACAAATTCTGGAAATCTCACAAGATACAGGACAGACGACTGATTCAAGTAATACAGTCGACTGTTAATCAGAACAGGTGACTGTAAAACCTTAAACAGACGACTGTCAAAAGCAAGAGAAATTTCCAGAGAGCTGAGTCAAAGAAATGACTTACAGATAGCCAACTGTTGCAGCATAGACAGTCGACTGATCTAATAGACAGTCGACTGTATATACAGCATTAGTCGACTGGCCATAGAAGTCAGATCAAACAGAGTTTGGGCAAGGATAGACAGGTGACTGATTTACAATACATAGTCGACTCTCACTAGGACAGGCGCCTGTGAATCGTTCAACAGTAGCATGTACGAAATAATCAAAGAAGGCCCAAAACTGTATTGTAATAGTCTGTGCATAACAGGCGACTGTAGAACAAAACACAGTCGACTGTTTTTGAGACAGACGACTGTAAACTGTTCAGCAGTCGGCTGTTATGAACAATCCTAGCACAAACAAAAGAGAATTGAATTGGGATCAAAGGACAATTGGTCTAATAAAGTCCTATGACAGAATGTAGATGTGTGTGAGTGCTCCATCAAAGTTCTACTTCTAAGATACATACTAGAAGAGATAAAAGAAAAATTACATTGATGAATAATCTCTTCTTTCCATCGTATGAGCTTGAAGTCTTTACGGAGCTTCAATCATCAATCTACAATCATCCAATTCATGACATTTGCCTTCAATGACGCTTGTGAGTCATCCATTGCTAGTTGATCTTCATAATAAGCTTAGGCAATGGATTAACTGCAAAATAGGGGATTAGTCACAAGTATTTATGTTTGCTCATCATTAACACCAAGTAGGGAGAAGTCCAATACTCAACATTCTCCCCCTTTTTGATGATGACAAACAAACATGAACAAAAAGATAAATAATTGTGTGTAATGAAAACTTACTCCCCCTACATAGATGCCAATCAAGTTAGTCAACAAATATTAGAGCATCTACATAAAAGTTGAAGCAAATGAGTGAGATATGGATGAATTCAATACAAGAAATCTAGGAAATAAAATCCATATTCATTGTAATCTTACTCCCCCTGAATCTAATGCAACGTAAATCTTAGATTCAAGCGTTAGAACATACTTAGCACATCCATTATGAATCTTGTATGTTTATTTCTCTCCCCCTATGGCATTATCCAAAAGGTGGGAGCAAATAACAACAACAATAATAGTGCTAAATACGAACTAACAACAATCAAGGAGTATAATGATATATCGAATCAAAAACTCATAAAATCACACCATATACACATGTGAGTAATGGAATTGATGTCCAATATCAACATTTTAGATATATGAAATGAAAATAATTTCCACAAATTCATCACATCAAGAATAGCATGAATTAACCAATATCAAATTCATATATTGTCTCAAAAACACATCAAGGAGAGTGTAGCATACATGGAGACAACATATCATACATCACACATATAAGATATACAGTGTAGCATAGTGTGACACAAGATAAGTAGCAGCATCATATATAGATATATAGAAAAGGAGTACATCAATGGATGGTCATCTACATGACCATCATAAAAAGATACATCATGATCAAGACAAAAAAACATCATCATGACGACATCAAAGTACATCACCATACATATATAAAGTCACTGACAACATCATCCATCATACATCAAAAAAAACTATCATCACCAAACTAACATCACTCAAACATCAATCTAAGAGTGAGCGTCTCCAGGGGCTCCAGAAGAGGAAGCAGGCTCTGTAGCAGCTGGAGTATCCTCTGGAGGAGGGTCAGAAGGAGCAACAGTAGCAGCAGCAGCAACATCCTGAGTAGAAGCTACACCAGGAGGCTCAACGACATCAGAGGGCTGAGGAGGATCATGATGCTGGGGAACAAACTGTCTCAGATCCTCAGGGAAGGGTATTCCCTGATGGAGGAAAGAGAGGGACATCAATCTGTAAATACAAGAGACCATCTTCAAAAGAATATCACGAGATGGTGGAGCAGAAGTGGAAGGCAGATCAGCTGGAGGCACAGTGGATGAGGACGGAGCTGAAGTAGATTTCCTCTTCTTCGAGGCAGTCTGCAGAGCCAAAGAAGATTTCTACTTTGCAGATGCGTCGAGGAGAGGACCAAAGAGCATGGGCTCGTAAGAGTCAAGTCAACACCAAAATGACGGAAGACACGAGTCAGAAGACCACCATAAGGAATGTGAGACGAGGAGGTCGTGAACTCAACCCTGTCCATCCTAGCAAGGAGGACACCGGCCCAGTTCACGGGCATACCAGAGAAAATAGCATACATACACTTCAGGATATCCTGAGACGGCTGGTCAGACGATCCATATCTTGGCAGGATGTTGGACTTCACCACTAGGTGAACAGCCCAACCTCTCGCAGAGAACATAGATGATCTGACAACCGAATCAAGAGCTAAAGGGACCTCTCGAAACATATCCCGGAGGAAAGACTGGTCAAGATCATCAATCTAGGAGATGCAGATATCAGTGGGAAGGGAACCAACAGAGGGAATCCTAAGAATAGTCCCTAAGAGAGAGGGAGTGATTTGAATGTGGGTTCCCTGAACTACAGTATCGAGGATGCCGGTAGACGAATACTCACCGCGAACACGGTTCGCATAGAAAAGCTTCACCAAAAATGGATAGGCTCTGGGGGACTCGCTCTGAGAGAAGCGAAAAAGATCGGCTAGGTGAGTAGCAGAAAGAATGTCCGATAGTCTCTCAGCAGTGAAGGCGGGGAAAGCAATGTACCGCTCCCTAAGAAGGTTGATCCCTAGAAGAGAGTTAAATTTTGCCAGACAAAGATCGTCTCGGCAAATGGGAACTAGAGGATCAGAGGGGGGGTACAACAGGAGTCTCTTCAGAAGAACTCGACACAGAAGGAGACAGATGGGGGTTCTCAGCAACAGGCTCACTGATGTGAACACCAGTGGGCTTGCGCTGACGACGGATCAAAGGCTGAGCATCGCTAGAGGTAGCAGAGGAAGAATCTGCAAGTTTGGATCGGGCTTTATAAGGTTTCTTCTTCTTGGCAATTAGTTTCTTGGGTGCCCTAGGTTGTTTAGGAGCAACAATCTTCTCTTTTCCCTTCGGTTTGGGAGCCATGGAAACGAGAGAAGGAGAAACAATGCAAAGAAAATCGAACGAAGGGCAAGTGAGAGAGAAGAAAACCAAGTATAGAAGCAACGACGATCGGGGAGAAGAAGATTGACGGCAACGACAGCATGTGATCGATGACGACGAAGAGAAGCAGATCGACGATTTTGGAGAAGAGAACGAGCAGGAAGACGAACGGTCGAATCGGAAGAGAGAGAGTCGACGTGGGGAAGTGATCGCGCATTCTTGAATATAAAATTTGGGGAATGAATCTAAGCCGTTGGATCAAAGAATCGACGGGTCGGATCAAATCACTTGAACCGTCACAACAGAAGACAGTCGACTGATGAACAAAAGTCAGTCGACTGGATAAGGTGATAAATGATAAAGCTCGAAAAGATGTAACAGTCGCCTGATGACTAAAATGCAGTCGCCTGTTAAACTAACAGTCGACTATAAATCATTCATCAGTCGACTGAGCGAAAGATACCAATTCTCAGACTGAGGAGATAGAGTAGGGCAGTCGACTGTCGAAGGAAAGACAGTCGTCTGACCAGGTCCAAACGTGCACAGTGAGATAGAATTCCAGAGAATAAGAACACTCACCCTAGGACCTATACTCTAATCACAAATACATCATAAAATCATTATAAAAACAATAAATCCATTGAAACACGAATCATTCCAATCACTCTCAAAAACTCATGAAATCAAATAAGTCACAATTGCCTTTCTTAATCTTATAATATAATAAAGCACATGAAGAAAGACAACAAAAAGATATGAGCTCAAAAAGAAGTTATAACATGAAAGTTTGAGCTTCTAGATTTCAGATTCACCCATAATTCTCAATTCTCCACGCAACCTCACAAATGAATCTTCTTTAAGAGGTTTAGTGAAGATATCAGCAATTTGTTTTTGGGTTTCAATGTACTCTAAGATGATGTCCTTCTTAGATACATGATCATTTATAAAATGGTATCTCACGTCTATGTGTTTGGTACGGGAGTGGTGTACCGGATTCTTGGAAAGACAAATAGCACTTTGATTATCAACCATGATAGGGCAAGTATCACAATTGACACCATAGTCACTAAGAGTGTGTCTCATCCAAAGAACTTGTGTGCATGCAAGACCCGCGGCAATATATTCTGCTTCAGTCGTGGACAATGACACCGAATTCTGTTTCTTAGAAAACCAAGAAACTAAGGAATTTCCTAAGAAATGGCAAGTGCCACTAGTACTTTTCCTGTCGGACTTGCATCCGGCAAAGTCGGCATCACTATATGAGATTAACTCATATGTGCTAGACTTAGGGTAAAGTAACCCATAATCTAGAGATTGATTGAGATAACGAAATATTCGTTTAACCGCAATCAAGTGTGACTCCTTAGGTCTAGCTGGATATCTAGCACAAAGGCATACGGAAAACAAGATATCGGGCCTACTAGCGGTTAAGTAAAGTAAGCTACCGATCATACCTCGATATAGACGAACGTCTACATCTTTTTCGCTTTCATCCTTGTGTAGATGAGAAGTAGTACTCATAGGAGTCCTTTTGCTCGAAGACGATTCCATCTCGAATCGCTTAATAAGCTCCCCTGTGTACTTTGTCTGATGTATGAAAGTGTCATTCTCCATTTGTCGAATTTGCAATCCAAGGAAGTAGGTGAGCTCTCCCATGTGGCTCATCTCAAACTCGTCCTGCATAGACTTGGAAAATTCTTGACAATGATTAAAGTTAGTAGAACCGAAAATAATATCGTCTACATAAACTTGAATCAAAAGAATGTCATTTTCATAATCTTTAATGAAGAGTGTAGAATCAACTTCTCCCATTTTAAAACCTAAATTCAAAAGAAAGGTCTTAAGACGATCATACCAAGCTCTATGAGCTTGTCTCAACCCATACAACGCTTTCTTAAGTTTGAAAACATGGTTTGGAAATTTTTCATGAATAAAACCGGGAGGTTGAGAAACATAGACTTCTTCATTGACAAACCCATTTAAAATGCACTTTTGACATCCATTTGAAATAGTTTAAAATTCTTATGGGATGCAAAAGATAAAAGCAACCTAATAGCTTCTAATCTAGTTACGGGGGCAAAAGATTCTTCGAAATCAATACATTCCTCTTGCCGGTAGCCTTGAGCTACTAACCTTGCTTTGTTCCGTGTGATTACCTCGTTTTTATCCGTCTTGTTCTTGAAGATCCATTTGGTCCCAATGATTTGGTGACCACTTGGAAGAGGTACGAGTTCCCAAACTTCATTTCTCTCGAATTGCATTGGTTCTTCTTCCATTGCCACTATCCAAGAGCTATCCGCATAAGCTTCTTGGATGTTCTTTGGCTCAATGGTAGAGACAAATGCACAATGAGAGAATTCTTCAATTCTTGATCTCGTTCGAACACCCACACCAATATCTCCAATAATTTGGTTATGGGGATGGTTGCGAACGGTCGGGTAAGCTTTGGGTATACCTGGATCACTAGGAACAACTTCAACAACTTCGTTAGAAGTGTTAGTCTCAACAATAGTATCATTAATCTTAACATTATTAAGAGAATCACAAAGAATATCTACATTATCATCATCAACTGGAGGAAAATCAAAATCTTGATATCGTGAAGAGATTCCTCAATCGTTGAAGAAGTTTTGTTGTATATCCGGTAGGCTTTGCTACGTGTGGAATATCCAACAAAAATTCCTTCATCGGATCTTGGCTTGAATTTGTCTAAATTACCAAAGGTGTTCTTTATAAAACATTTTGAACCAAAAACATGAAAATATTTCACTTGAGGCTTTTTATCATAAAACAACTCAAAACAAGTTTTGTTTGTTCGAGGTCTCACTAGGATCCTATTGAGCACATAACATGTCGTGTGCACCGCTTCTGCCCAAAATTATAGTCCTAAATGACTGTCATGGAGCATTGTGCGAGCACACTCAATAAGAGTCCTATTGTTTCTTTCTACAATACCATTTTGTGGTGGTGCACGAGGAAAGGAAAAGTTATGAGTTATCCCGGAGTCATCACAAAACTTGGTAAAAGACTCATTCTCACATTCTCCTCCATGATCACTACGAATAATGATAATGGTGGATCCTAAAAGATTCTGAATCTTCTTTGCAAATTTGGTAAACTCTTCATGAGCTTCATTCTTATTAGTTAAGAATGAAACCCAAGTAAATCTAGAAAAGTCGTCAACGACAACTAGTCCATAATGAGCATTATCTAAAGAAGCGGTTCTAGTTAGCCCAAATAAATCTAGATGTAGAAGTTCTAGGGGCCTCTTAGAAGTAATCCCTTCTTTAAGCTTAAATGAAGATTTACTTAGTTTACCTCTTTGACATGAATCACAAAAGTTTTTCTTATTAAAAACAATCTTAGGAAAACCTTTGACTAGATCATGCTTAGCTAACTTATATAAGTGCTTGAAGTGAACATGACCAAAACGGCGATGCCATAATAGTTGTTCACTTGTGTTAGCAACTAAGCAATGTTCTACGGTTTTAGGCAAGCTCAAATAATAAATATTTTTACGCCTAATACCGGAAAATAAAACATTTGAATCACAATCAACAATAGTACACAATCCTTCTCCAAAGTTAACCTTGTAACCTTTGTCACAAAGTTGACTAATGGAAATGAGATTGTGACATAAACCACTAACAAGATAAACATTAGTAATTAAAGGTTTGGAAGGATTACCAACGATACCAACTCCGATGATGGTTCCCTTTTGATTACCTCCAAAAGTGACCGTTGCACCATCCTTGATGGTAATCACTTCGGAGAGCAATGAGGGATCTCCCGTCATGTGTTTGGAGCAACCGCTATCAAGAATCCATCCTTTCCATTTAGATCTAATAAGACATTTATTGCTCTTCTTCTTCCTCTTGGGTACCTATATAATATACCATAAGCTTATGGTACCCAATGGTTGTTAGGTCCAAGGGGATTAGCCCTTTGGAAGTCAAGTCCAAGTGGACTTCTGCTTCCCAACATAGTTACTATTTCTAATCACATCATGAAAATAGGAATCAACATAAGCATTCCTAACATTTAGACTAGTGTTCTTAGTACCCCAAATAGTGTACATCTTGGGAGTCCTATTCCTAGTTGCATGCATATGTGTTGGATTTCTATGTGGTGCATGCTTCTTAGGAACATGATTTCTATCATAGAGATGTGGTAGAGGATATGCATTGTACATTCTAGGATGATATGTATGCTTGGGAACATGCATATTATATGAAGCATATTGATCATGCATGACATGTGGAGGATGAGCATACATGAAAGAATGATGCGTATGAGCATACGGGTGTATAGGAGCACGTACATGAGTATTTCTCATGTGTGGTTGTGTACGTGTCCATGGCTGCGGAGCATAGAATGTGTCATGATTATCCACTTGTGAAGTAGGATGTTTCCTACGTGGATGAGTGTTAGTGTACATATAAGCATGGCCTTGCTTTTGGTTTCCACCCTTAGTGGGTTTCTTGCCAAAAGGAAGAGAACGTGATGTGGTGACATTCTTGGTAGGAATGCTACCTATAGTATCTTTGACACCACTTGTGGATGCACCGGAGGAAGGCCTCACAAAATCTACAGTGACACCACTATAGGAGGTGTGAGCATTAGATGCATTCGCTTTTACAAATCCAAGGCCAACACGATGTGTGGCCGGAAATTGGTTTACAAGCAAATCATCCAATTGTCCTTTTCCCTTATTGAATCTCACAATACGGGAGGACATGAGCTCATATTTCTCCTTTAAAGAAGAAATGTTGGTATCCAAGGTGGATACCTGTGCTTTGAGCTCGTGCACTTGGGTTTTAAGAGAACCATTCTCTAAATCCAATTGTGTGTGACGTGTAACTAGATCACTGTTATCCTTAGGATGTGTTTGATCTAGTTGAGATTTGAGGGAGTTCACCTCATCTCTCAATGTGACATTTTGAGAAGCTAAGTTTGCTTTCTCAAGAGTTAAAGTATCAACAATGGTGTCATTGTTGATAATGCATGGAATGGATGACTTGATAACGTTTGATTTCTTTAAGCTAGTGTATCTAAGCATTGAAAATTGGTATTTAGCAAATAGTTCTTCATTAGCTATACGAAGTTCATCCATTGTTACCTCGGTGTCATCCGTGTCGGAATCACTCTCATCCGAGAGTGGATCTTCAAGAGCCATGAAACACATGTGGGCACTCTCACCCTTCTCATCATCGAAATCACTTGATGAGTCATCACTTGAGTCATCAAAGGTACCTACGAGTCCTTTCTTCTTGTCTCTCTTGTTCTTGTCGGACTTGTGGTACTTTGGTGCTTTCCAATTTTCTTTGTTGTTTAGCATTGGGCAATCCCTCTTGATGTGTGCTGGCTTATTACACGTATAACAAAGAGAGGAAGTAGCATTAGTAGACTCAAAACATTTGTTTGAGGGAAATTTACCTTTGCGGAAGAAGCGTTGGAACTTCTTCGCCATTTGGGCCATTTCACCCAAATCCATCTCGCTCTCGGATTCATCACTTTTGGAGGATGATGAATTGACGTTGAATGCCAAAGCTTTCTTCTTGGCCTCCAAGGGATTCATCATGGCTCGAATCTTCAATCGGTTATCCCGTCTTACTTCGTAAGACATAAGAGTCCTGATGAGATTCACCACGGTGTAGTTCTTCAAGTCATTAACCTCCTCGATGGTGATTGCTCTTCTTTCCCATTTGGAGGTCATCCACATGATGATCTTCCTTACCTTTTCAGGTTCGGTGTAGATTTGGCCAATGTCTTCTAATTCATTTGTGATGTCGGTAAAGCGTCCGTACATCGATGCGATGCTCTCATTTTCCTGCATATGAAACAAGTCGAAGTTTTGCACGGCAACATATAACTTTGAAAGCTTTACCTTATTTGTTCCCTCGTGGGTAACGATGAGATGGTTTCAAATTTGATATGCACTCTTACATGTGCATATCTTGTTGAACTCATTCGGGTCCAACGCACAATGAAGAGCGTTCATTGCTTTAGCGTTGTTGACTTCGGCGGACTTCTCGGAAGTCGTCCATTTCCCGGAATCCTCTTCGACGGGCTCGACGTACTCCTTGTGGAGAGTTCTCCAAAGAGAAGCACTCCTAAGGAATGTCTCCATCCTACACTTCCAATAGCCAAAATTAGTACCATTGAAACATGGAGGACGTACCGTAGATTGACCTTCGAAAAGTGTGGACGCTCCATCACGGTCGTGATTGTTGTACATAGGCGGCGGAGAAACGTTGTTGTTGGATGCCATAGATAAAACCTTGCGCTCTGATACCAATTGTAAGGACCCTGCCTATGGGGAAAACACTAGAATGGGGGTTGAATAGTGTTTATGCAAATTTAAAGGAATTTACGCCAAATAAAATGCAATCCAACAAATAGTGCGGAATAGAAAAACAACCCAAAGTGAAACACACGTAAACACAGAGATGTTTCAAGGGTTCGGATTACCCAAGTCAACTCCCGACTTGTTCCCGGTAATCCTATGTCCCTACCACCCGGATACCACTGGATACTCAAGTTAGAACCCTAACTTGAGGTTTCATTAAAGCCCACTTGTAGCAACCATACAAGTGCAATCGAATACAATCGATGTCCTTGACTCCCACAACCAGGGAGCAAGCAAACCCACTCTCACAGCCGAGAGCACAATTCAAATAACGAAAGTTATGAAATATGAAAGCAACACTTACAATCACCTATGCCTTGAAGTAGAACTTGAAGGAGGAGTGTGATGCGTGTTGAAGAACTCTCTTGGAAGAGAGGAGAAATCCCTTTCTCTTGACTGCACCAATTTCCTAGAAGATCAATCTTTGGTTCTAGGTTGGAGAGCAAGAGAGCAAGATTTGGAAATACTTAGGGCTTTGGACTTGAGAGATTTGATCTTTGGAAATGAAAGCTTGAGAGATTTTGCAATGAATGAGTAACCTTCCAATGGAATAGTAGAGGCTCTATTTATAGCTTTCTCAAATCCACAAAACAGCTTAGGCAAAAACCCAATTGGAATCCATGAGAAAAATCTCAACGGATATAATCTGAACTCGCGACAGTCGACTGTTGAACAATCCACAGTCGACTGTTGCACAGTCAACAAGGGTAGGTGAGAATTCATAACGGTAACTTACCATGTGGACAGTCGACTGATAAAGCAAAGACAGTCGTCTGTTAAAACAACAGGCGACTGTAATTTCTTCGACATGCGACTGGCCGAGAGAAGAGTAAGTTAGACAAATACTGGAAATCTCATAAGATACAGGACAGACGACTGATTTAAGTAATACAATCGACTGTTAATCAGAACAGGCGACTGTAAAACCTTAAACAGACGACTGTCAAAAGCAAGAGAAATTTCCAGAGAGCTGAGTCAAAGAAATGACTTACAGACAGGCGACTGTTGCAGCATAGACAGTCGACTGATCTAATAGACAGTCGACTGTGTAAACAGCATTAGTCGACTGGCCGTAGAAGTCAGATCAAACAGAGTTTGGGCAAGGATAGACAGGCGACTGATTTACAATACACAGTCGACTGTCACTAGGACATGCGCCTGTGAATCGTTCAACAGTATCATGTGCGAAATAATCAAAGAAGGCCCAAAACTGTATTGTAATAGTCTTTGCATAACAGGCGAATGTAGAACAAAACACAGTCGACTGTTTTTTGAGACAGACGACTGTAAACTGTTCAGCAGTCGGCTGTTATGAACAATCCTAGCACAAACAAAAGAGAATTGAATTGGGATCAAAGGACAATTGGTCTAATGAAGTCCTATGACAGAATGGAGATGTGTGTGAGTGATCCATCAAAGTTCTACTTCTAAGCTACATACTAGAAGAGATAAAAGAAAAATTACATTGACGAATAATCTCTTCTTTCCATCGTATGAGCTTGAAGTCTTTACGGAGCTTCACTCATCAATCTACGATCATCCAATTCATGTCATTTGCCTTCAATGACGCTTCTGAGTCATCCATTGCTAGTTGATCTTTATAATAAGCTTAGGCAATGGATTAACTACAAAATAGGGGATTAGTCACAAGTATTTATGTTTGCTCATCATTAACACCAAGTAGGGAGAAGTCCAATACTCAACAAGGAAGAGTTCGAAATGAGCCACATGGGCGAACTTACATACTTCCTCGAACTACAAATAAATTAGTCAAAAGAGGGAACCTTCATTCACCAAAAGAAGTATGCCAAAGATCTACTCAAAAGGTTCGGGATGGAGAATGCATCTGGAAAGAACATAACTATGGCCACATCCACCTCTTTAGACAAAGATGAAGCAAGTAAAAAGGTTGATCAGAAAACATATCGAGGTATGATCGGTTCAATGCTCTATTTAACTGCAATCC
Organism: Scilla litardierei; assembly: GCA_030789695.1. Taxonomy (NCBI): domain Eukaryota; kingdom Viridiplantae; phylum Streptophyta; class Magnoliopsida; order Asparagales; family Asparagaceae; genus Scilla; species Scilla litardierei. Next base: position 54,067,970 of record CM061137.1, read on the forward strand.
GACCTGATATAATGTTTAGTGTATGCGCATGTGCACGATTCCAATGTGACCCAAAGGAATCACATCTTAAAACAGTAAAATACATATTTATATATCTTAAGACCACTTCTGACTTTTGATTGTTTTATCCCAAAGGTAGCACTTTTGATTTAATTTCTTATAGTGACTCAGACTATACTGGTTGTAAAGCCACTCGAAAAAGCACAAGTGGAACATGTCATTTTCTTGGACACTTCCTTGTCGTGATTTAGTGAAAAGCAAAGCTCAGCATCACTATCAACTACCGAGGCAGAGTATATAGCTACCGGACTTGCTTGTGCTCAGGTACTTTGGATGAAACAAGTCCTAGCAGATCATGGTATTAATTCATATACTTGTGTAATTTATTATGACAATAAAAGCGATATTAATCACACTAAGAATCCCGTTCTTCATCCTAGAATAAAACATATAGACATTATACACAGATTCATAGATGATCAATGTGTTAAAAAGGATGTTCAACTTATGTATGTACCCTCTGAACATCAAGTTGCAGATATTCTCATGAAGCCATTGCAAAAAGATATATTTTCAAAATTTCGTCGAGATTTGGTTATCATGGGGGAGAAGGAATTGAAACAAGATTGGCTCCTTTCACTCATGATATTTTTGTAATCTTTTTTATTGATGTCGAGGTGGAGAAAAATAGAAATGCAAAAATGAAAATGAATAACATAACTGCCAACCAGCTTTGATACAGGGGGAGTATGATATTTTCACACCTCATCTAAGCAGGCGGAGTAAGTACACTTACTTGTTATTCTTCATATTATTCATTTATTTTTCATTTGGGTGGCATCATCAAAAAGGGGTAGAGTGATGGGAAATCTAGTCCCACCCCTAAGTGGTTTTGATGATGAGCACACCAAATGCTCTTAATATACTAATTACATTTTTAAGTGTGTAGGTTGTGCAATCAATGGATGAAAGCTCAAAGCATACTCCGAAAAGAAGGAGCTCAACCACACTCAGAAGATGAAGATGAATTTAGTAACTCACATTCCACGTCAAGCACAAATGAAGCTCAAAGATGAAGCTCATAGAACGTGATCAAACTTAAGCCAAAGAGGAGCTCAAATTCAAGTGAACCATGCATCTACATCAAGATCTTATCGGCTTCAAAATCTTCATTATGTCTAGTGTATAAGTTGTTCCTTTCTAGGAATATGTTAACGCTAAGATAATTTGCACACACACAAAATGTTTTTCAAAAACAATTTTTAAACTTGTTTTTAAAAATTCTTGAGTGTTTAGCTATTGTTTCAAATTCTCGTAGTCAATCTCCAAACACCTAAGAGTTGCGTACATATCTTTCAGCAGAGTTTCACTTAAAACCTACTCTGGGAGTCGACTACCAAGGGAGGGAGTCGACTTGCTGTAGCAGAGTTTTCATTGAAAACTATCTGGGAGTCGAATACCTCCCTTGGGAGTCGACTACCAGCTGTGTTTTGACTTCCCAGATTTGCTCCTTCATTTATTCGTTGCTTGATTTGTGGGGCTGAAGTCAAACCATTTTGAAACTCGAAATTCTCTTTGAAACTCTATAAATAGAGACCATATGAGAACAATTTTTAATACCAATTTTTTCATTCTTGAGCAACGCAAAAACACTATTGAAATCTCAATCGTTCTCATCGCTCTTAACGTTCATAGCCAAAAATGGTTTTTCATTTCTGATCTTACTGTTTATATTTAAAATTCTTTTTAAGATCATAATTTTTTTTGGCTATTGCAAATTGGTGTTTCAAAATCCTCTCTTTGATTTTTAATATTCTTTAAAGGATTTTTGAAACTCAAGATTCTAGATCACATCAAATTCATTTATATTCTTTGTGTGACTAAGAACTATTTTAATTCTTTACCCACATAAGCACAATTGCAATATTATCTTGGCTATAGGATTATTTGGGTGTCAACCAATCTCCACTAATTTATTTTGGTGACTTGAATTTTGATTTTATCTGGAGTCCATTGGTGATAATAGTTGTGGAAAATCCTAGTCAAGACTAGGTGATTGGAAATCCGGGTTGTGATACTATGTCGTTGGAAATCCTAACGAGTGAAGGTAGGTAATTGTATTGCTAAGTCAATAGTGGATTAAATCTTGAGCCGTGTTGGTCAGGGACTGGACGTACCCAAGTTGCGGGGAACTAGGATAAATCGCTTGTCTCTCTGTGTGTGATTTTCTGTGGTTGTCTTTATTGTTTTCTTTGTGCTGAGCTATTCATTGTTTATATTATATCTCAATTGTAACTGATTTTAATAATATTGTTAATTCAAATATTGCTTTTTTATTCCGCTGTGTAATCTCTCTGTTCCTTATTATTATTATTATCATATTGTATTTATCGTGTTGATTAAGGACCAAGCGTAGATCGCTCTACTTGGTTCCTTAGGCAACATTGGAAGAGATATTTGTTGTGTTCTAATAATCGAAGAAAATATTTGTAACTTATACAACACTATTCAACCCCCTTCTAGTGTTGTTTGTCATCCACAGGATCCAACAAGGTCTACCCTAATCATGTATTAGGCATTTAATTGTTGCAACAATTTTTAAAACAAGGCATGTCCATCTAAAAATTAACTCATAAGTTTTAGAAAGCTTTTAATGGTTATCCTAAAAGTATTTCTTGTATTATCACAAAATCAACAAGAAATAATATGACCATCAAAATTATCAACTAAACATTTTAGCATGATAACAGATCAGCTAAAAATTATCTAATAAAATTTAGTTAAACATGTAACTTAAAAATATCTCATAAATATAAGTTACATAAAAATCAATTATCATCATATAATAATTTGAGATCTAATTTTAAAATCATCACATGATTTTAAAATAGATCTAATTTTCAAATAAAAATTTACCGAAAATAAAACCACCATATGGGTAACGACTATAGCTTAATAAAACATCCTTCTCATATAGAAACATACTGCATCATATGCACTTTATAATTGCAAAAATATAGATCAAATAGATTGGCTTTGATACCATTGTAGGGTATCGCTCTGGTATCATTGCAATGCTGTTAAGGCCCATCTTCCAGGGTGCCCTAGACCCGTCACAAGATCCCTCACAAACTTGTTTTATGGCATGCCTCTCGACAATGCCCAACCCATCATAAGATCCCCCATCTTATCGGGGCTTGGTACGGTAAGAGCGATTACTTCGGGTCAGCTCATAACCCGAGAACCCGTACTCAAGCATCAACAAGCTCTGAAACCACTGTATGGGTTTCTAGGCCCTTAAGGCTATAATTCGAAGTCTGGCCTAAGTCGGACGGATGTAGAAATCAAAGCAAGCAGCGAAAAAATAGATCTTAAAACATTTTTAAGTCAAGTCCTAAAGAATTAACCCTCGCCAGAATATCTACTATCATGGGGTTGGGTCCGACCAACCCCTAAATATAGATCTATCAAACTATTGCAATTATAAACATATGAATATTAAACAACTTACCCGGAACATCGTTTCTGCAAAATACGAAGCATCTTTTAAGCAACCTTTCTTTGACCTCCAAAGCGATGTCATGTATTGGGGCTGAGCCACTTCTCGTGAGCTGAATGTGTCCCAAACTGAACCGCATCCCGAGGCGAGCAACACCCTTGTCGCCAAGCCAAACACACGCTCTAGAATGTTTCACCTTGAGTGGATCCTCCGTCAAGACTTCGGATCCGATTCAAACTCCTTCGTAGCTTTGCTAGAGTCTAATCAGGAGCAATAAAGAAATAGGTAGAAAGTGGGAATATTAATTTAAGTCTTAATCTGAGTGTGCTCAAAACATTTTGGAGCTTATTGAATTTGAAGACTTGATGCAAGTTTTAAGGAGGGGGTTGGCCCCAATTTATATTTGTGGCTGACCCCTCTCCTTCTCATCATATCCGCTGTGGGACTAAAGGTTAGAGGAAAATTTTCAATTTAAAGTTTGCCTTCCACAGAGGCCAATCTTTAGAGAATTTTTTCTCACTCGTTGTTGAGCTTCGCAAGTGATATTATATACCAAATCGAAGAGCACTGAATGGTGAACGCATAGAAATAAATGGGGACACATTATGCCTTTGTTTGACCCCTCGAACATCATCTCAAAAATGGCCAAAAGTTGCGCGTTTAACAAAAATGGAGCCATCAATGATCTGGGCATGAAGCCCTAATAGTGGGGCCCCACCACAATATGGGCCCCATACGCGCATAGCTGGCTGGCACGTGCCCCAGATGGGTGCATGCTATCGCCCTCTGATGGGCGCTTCAGGTGCCCGCAATTGGGCGCCAATTTAACGGGCCACCTTTTCTTCTTCTTTTTAATTTAATGTTTAAAACCCCCTTTTAAACATCGTTATAGGGCCCGTTTGTACTCCAATTCGAGCAAGTTTTCTCACCGACTTTCGTGGAAAAATCCTCTCTTTGTTTCTATGCATCAATTATTTAAACTATGCTCACAAACACTTTATGACATATCTTAATACTATTGCATCAAATGCAATTAAACCCACATCTCTAATTCCTTTAGGCTATATCACAAACCTTTTGCGACGTAGTTAATTCCAATACATCCAATGTATTATCTTATATCGCAAACTCTTTGCGACTTAATAAATTCCCTTACATCATATGTATTATCTCCTGTAAAGACTTCTTATTACTTGACGAAGGTCTCACTCTGTATGAGACCCTACAGCCTGACCTTACTATAGGTGGGGCTAGAAACCCCAAACGGCTGTGACTATGAGCCGCAGGTGTCGTTCTTGTTTTGATATCATAATTATGTGGTTAACTCATTGACATGAGTATTGTTGGGACCACCCTGACTGTGTTCGTAATGAATATCTCAGTTTTAGTCCATTCTTCAAAACTATGTCACCTAGTCAAGCCTATGGTATGGTCAATTGTCAACCCTACTAGCTTGGACTTGGTTAGTCTCCATCGGTCTTTAGTCTATCAATGTTGGACTGCTTCCAACATACTTTGGCCAAAGTTTTCACTAAAGACCGAACCAACACGTGCAACACTAGCTCCCCATAAATGGGAGAGATGAATCCTCTTTTGGTCATTACTCTCCTCGCACGCTTCAAGTGTCACCTAACCAAAGACCTTTCGACAGGCCTTGCCTCGAAGCTAGGTCAGAGATCTAAATGACATCGTTCACATACAGATTTGTATAATGACCTCAAGTATAAGGACCAACTAGCATATCATCACTGAGAGTTATCACTGACAGATCAGTTATGTTAACCATGTGATAACTCTCGTTGGGTCATTCAGTAAACTCATTCTCCAATGCCCACCTGTGTCTTGTCTCCGACTTCGCCAAGTCGAACGACCATGAGATCATCGTCACCACTCTATGGTGAAAACAAAGACAAAATATTCTATCCGATGTTTCGATATCCTTTTCACGAAACATCTACCACCACGAACGATTTCAGACTAATGCTACAAACGGTCAAGCAATTCTCCATGATAGAGATCCTCATCTCGATAATTGTTTGATCTCGCATCAAGTCTCAGGACTTTATCTAAGTTCTAATGTAGACTACATTATTATTAATTTAGGTAAATGCTTACCAAATAGCTTACTGTTATTTAGAACAAGACGTTTGTACACATACACAGAGATAAATTGCCTCGAAGGCATACCCATCTTCCAACAATCCCATCAAGTAACATACTTTGAAGCTTTTTCATCCACCTTCAATGACTTTCAATATTCATGAAAACAACACCATATAACAATAACAATTGATAGCATAAAAGTGTAAGGTGAAGATTTAGAAATCTATTTATTCGGTATCGAACTTTTTTTAACTATTCATAAATTCAATCATGCAAATATAGTCAAGAAAATAATACTAGAATTTTTACATAATATGATTTTCACCAAAGTGGCTTTTTCAATGAACTAACGAAAAATATCCATTCAGCTCTTTTTTTGTAATTTTCTGTTTTCAATCATTTTTTATTTATAAATTTCACGTTTTCATTCATTTTTTTCTTTTTTTCTATTTTTCTTACACACCAAAATATCTATGAAGGTAAACAATAAGCTCAAAGAAGAAATCATACTTTTGTGTCACCGTTTGGCCAATGAACTCTATTGATATCCAATGACAAAGCCATGGTTCCTTGTCCCTCCATCTAACTTACCTACACCAAAAATGTTATGTGTGACCTAGTAACACATATAGGTCCACCAACGTTAGTGAAAGTGCCTTTAGAACCCCAAATTTGTTTAAACTTTTTGTTCTTGTTCATTGATGAGTGGATATTTTGTATGTTTTTAGTGGGGTTTATCCAGGCCTAATCTCATACAAATTCTCAATTTTGTCGTCACTTTATCATATTATTGTTCAGTTTTACTCCTTGGGTGTTTGTGTGCGTTTCAGGTTGAAATCAAGCTTAGATGAGCTAAATGAAGACAAATAATCAAAAGAACGATGCATGGCAAAGAAGTGGAATAAAAAAATAATCCAAAGGAAACAGGCTCCACGCGACCACGTGGGATACCCCATGCGACTATGTGGAAGTGAGCAGAGAAGAGACCAAAGTGAGCAGCCAAGAGCATTCGATGCGGTCGTATGAACGTATCACACACGACCGCGTCGATCCAACATTCTTGAAGCAACAAACGCATACAGCGTGCCCGCGTAAAATTATCCCACAATACCGCGTCATAAGGAGCACGAGATGAAGAAATAAGATAAGGGAAAAGAGAATTCGACGCAGTCATTTAAGAGGGGCCAACTCTTTAGAATTTTTACAAATATTATCGATGCGACCATGTTATTCTTGAAGTGACCACGTAGAAGAGCTCATCCCAAGCCAAATAGAAGAGGAGTCACGTGGTCGCGTTGCTTTCCCACACGACCGCGTGAAGAAGATGCCACAAGAAAGTGCACAAGACTAGCAAAGACTGAAAATCTGCTCATGACTCTATTATTCTCTTCAATTCTCTTTATTTTTCCTTCAAAGAGTGTCTTGTCATGATTCCAATGCATATTTATTTGTATTTTCTAAGATCAGAGCGATTTTATACATTTTCTGGAAGACCAGACTACATTGCAGAATTGGTGACGTGACCAAACGACGTGACCGTGTGGAAAATGACGCGACCGCATCGTTTCAGGGGCTGCAAGTGTGTAAAAGTGATGTTTCTGGGGCAGACTCGACGCGACCACATGGATCTTCCACGCAGTCTTTTCGGGTCGGGTTTTTCCCGACTTATTTGGGTTTCTAAGGGCTTATTTAAGGGTTTTGTGCATGTTTTGAGAGGGGAGCCGACCCTTGGAGGCATTTTCTTCATCTTTTTCATAATTTTTCTTAGTTTTAGGAGTAGGGATAGGTTAGATTAGGATTTTGGTTGGATTTCATCCGCTGATGCACGTTTGTATTGAAATTTCATATTGCAACAATTGGAGATAAATGATTATTCTCTTTATTTTGTGTTTTGCAATAGTTCTATGCTCTTTTCATTGATCCTTTGTTATTCTCTGTCTTTCTATATGATTCGTGAGTAGATTTTAATCTATGTTTTGGTGGATCCTTAATTGTGGGTTTGTGCATGAATTGATCTTGTTATTGGCTATTGAATTATTTATTGGGGTAATGTTTAGGCTGATTATTATCCATGTATATTAATACCCAAGATTGATCGCCAACTAGAGTTGGGATTACTCTAGGGCTTCATTCTCTATATGCGATACATACTAATTACGTCACCAATGGGAGTTGGGGCATAACGAGTGCCCTCCTAGCTTTGATCGAGTTTCTATCCCTGAAATATGGCTGAACAGTGATTGGGGAAGATTATCTGCTTAATGCATCTGTAGTGTGATTACGCGCTGCAGGAGTAGGTTTATTGTCTGCTTAATGCATCTATAGTGTGATTACGCGCTACAGGAGTAGGTTTAGTCACACGAGGGATAGTCCTGTCATGGCATCACGGAAGTGGGGGACATGAGATCACATGGGGAAAACCCTTTCATAGCATCATGGAAGTGGGGGGTAGGTGATTTCCTCTAGTCCAACAACCACATCCTATGATGATTTCATAGCCATGCAACGAGTTCATACTTGTGTTCAATCCACTTTAGGGTGACACCTAGCCCTAGGCTCCTTTTATTTTATTTGTTTCTCCATATGCTTTACATATCCCACATATCCTTCATGTAGCTAACCACAATTTTAGGATTATCTGGTACTCTATTACCTAAACTCCCTACGGACGACCCGTTTGCGCTACGACGACAGCCGTACACTTGTAGTTACAAATATACAAAACTCCTAACATTCATATTCCAATAATGATTAAAGGTATGTCCAACTTTACCACATCCAATGCATCTAGGAAAGACACTTTTTTCCTTATCAAAAAGATTGTTCTCATGTTCATTTTTTCCAAAACCAAGTCCTTTTCTATTGTTTGCAAATGGTTGATTATTAAGAAGCATCTTCAATGACGTATCACTAATAGCAAAAATTTTCACACATGTTTCTAGCTCTTGGACTTTAGATTCTAGAAATAAATTCTCATTTACAAGTATAGAACAACAGGTTACAAAATTGTCATCTTTTTCTTTTATGTCTTTATTTAAGGCATCACAATCTTTTTCAAGCTTTTCATTTTCAGTTTTTAGACCATGCAATTCTTTTTCTAAAATCAAGCAATTATCACAAGGATTTTTAAGCAATTTTTCTTTTTAGATTTTAATTTCTTGATTTTGTTCTATAAATTTTCAACTTCTCCAGTCAAGTGATCACATACTCTAACTAAATCTTTATAAAAAAGTTCAGATACCTCATCGCTTGAATCCTCAGCGCTAGAATCCGTGTGTGCCATCAAACAAAGTCCTTCTACATGGTTTTCATCATCCTCACTGTCATCATCCTACGTAGTCACAAGAGATTTCTTCCTTTCCATCATTTTTCATTTCTTCAACAATGAACATTCTGGTTTAATATGCCATGCTTTCGATAATTGTAGCAAATCAGCTCATCCTCTGATTTGTCATTATTAGAGGAAGACTTTTCCTTTTTCCTATTATCCTCCAGACATGAACAATTAGCTTTAATGTGTCTGTGTCTCCTGTAATTATGAAAAATAATTTCATCATCAGAATCATCAGCAATATTTTTAGACATAGAAGCATTAAGTTTGTTTAAAAGAAATTTACATACATGTCTAGTGTTCAGATATTTCTTTAAGCTTTTTACCACCAATGTTATGTCATCATCGTTGTCATGTGAACTCATCAACGCAATGGACTTCTTCTTTGGTTCTGCACCATCTTTAGCATATCTTTTTTCCCTTTCCTTAAGCTCAAGTTTATATGTCATCAAGTTTCCGATGAGCTCCTCCATGCTATATGTGAGAAGATCTTTAGATTTCTGGATCGTAGTAACTTTGGCATCAAAGCTCTTTGGTAGTACACCCAAAATCTTTCTCAATAAATCTTTATTTGAATAGACTTTTCCTAGAACCATGGAGTTGTAAATGAGGACGCTATATCTAGTGTACATCTCCTTGATCGTCTCATCATTCGAAATCTTAAAGCTCTCGTACTCATGGCTCAGCAAAGTGAGGCAAGTTTCTTTCGCCTATGATGCTCCTTCGTGGGTAACCTCCAGAGTATGGCAAATATCCTTAGCTGTAGAATAATGGAAAACACAATTATATTCAGTTTTATCTAAAGCACAAATAAGAGAATTCACAGCTTTAGTATTCAAAGTATACAATTTTTTATCGTTAGCATCATGTCTCTAAGCTTAGGAACATTTATTGTCTCTATTTTAACCATAGGAGGTGTGAAACCAAATTTAACCATATCCCAAACATCATAGTCTACGGAACTTAAATAGATTTTCATGCGAGCTTTTCAATATGCATAATCAGTTTCGTTAAAAAGTGTGGCCTAATTATAAACTGTCTCTCAGCAAAAACACCATCTGAAATACCCATGATATGTGTGTGTGTGTGTGTGTGTGCACGTGCAACCCTAACCTCTAGGTCTAAAACTGGGCAACCTAGGATCTGATACCACTTAAAGGATCAAAAAGTACACGCTAGAGGGGGGTGAATAGGGTGACTAATAATTAAAAATGTGCAATACACATGCAAATAAAAACACAGAAAGCACATCCAATCACAGACAACACTATATGTGACATGTTTTGGTCGAACCTCGACCTACTCTAGCAATCCACAAAATCCACTAATAGATCAATCAGTCTCAACACGCCTACAGACAAGTAGAACTCGTAAATCCCATTCTCCACACATAAGCTATATAGACTCGCAAATCCCATGCTTGACTGAACTAATCTATCTAGCTGGACTCTGCCTAAATCCATGCCATGTGAATCAAGAATCTTATAACTACGCCCCATAGCTCTCTCACCATAAAAATAATGTAAAATGGATCAAATGGATGTACACCACAAAAATATTAATAAAAAAGTTCAGATTGCTCAGTTTGTGGTGGCGATGTGTCCTTGTTGATATGCCCAAACACAGCATTGCAATGGTTTTGACCATATGTCCATGTTGTAGAATAGGGCTTCTTGAACTTCCAGTACCCCTTTTTGAAGCCAACGAGCATATATGAGGCCAAGGCCGTAGCAGAGCTTTCCAATAAGTTCGACTCTCTCCACAAGATAGTGAAGAGATTGGAGAAGTATATCACCCAGCCACATGGAGCTCCCTCCACATCTACGACGGGGAGCAATATGAGTGATTGGCAAGACCAATCTTAAGCTATGTTCGTAGGAGGAGAGCATGGAGAGGGAGCCTTGGAACAAGTGCAATATGTTGTGGGGAACTCCGGTTATTGGGCCAACCCGGCCGCAAGGAATCATCCGGGGTTTTTGTATGCAAATAATGAAGGGGATCTAAACCCACCACCGCTGCAACAACCTCAAGCTAGGCCTCCGCCTCCACAACCTCAATACCAACCGAGGGGGCCACCGCAACAAAGCTACCTGCCTAGGCAACAAGCGGGACCGTATAGGCCGCCCGGTTATAACCAAAGTTGGAGAGCTGCAAACCCACCACAAGCTCAACCACGATCGGATCATAAGCTAGGGTGGAGGAATTCATGGTGGAGCAAAGAAAAATCAACGCTAGGTTGACGGCGCAACAAGATTCGCTAAATACCGTCGTTGCGCAACTTGGGGAGCAACTTGCGTTGCTAAACAAAAACACTCAACAATTGCCGACTCAACCGGAGCCCAATCCACGGAGCAATACCGGCCATATAAATGCGGTAGTGGCGGTCACAACTAGGGGCGGGAAGGATACCACTCCCGCCATGGTCAAAACCAAGGAGCCCGTGGAAGAGATTTTGGATGACAAAGAGCCGGCTATTGAAGAGGAGAGCACAAAAGAGCCGCAAGAAGTTGGAAATTCTGAAATAAAGAAGCCTAATGAGGAGCGCACCAACATGCCGTCGGTGACCTTTCCATAACGGTTGGCGAGAGCCAAAATAGAGAAGAGGCTCCCCAAGTTCCTTGAGTATTTGAGGGGAGTAAGCCTCAACATACCTTTCTTGGATGCTATAGTGGAGATCCCGTCATATGCAAAGTTCTTGAAGGACTTAATATCAGGAAAGAAAAGGAAGGAGAAAGTAATGCTTGCTGAACAAGGAACTTGGTTCACCCGGAGGGAAAAGGAGCCCGCGAAATTCAAGGATCCCGGAAGCTTTCGCATCCCATGCACACTTGGAGGAGTCCCATTGTAAAAGGCTTTAGTTGACTTGGGAGTAAGTGTGAGCCTAATGCCCCTTAGCATGTTCCGGAAATTGAATACGGGGACCGACTTGAAGCCAACCGATATGAGAATACAACTAGCGGATGGTCGGGTTACTAGGCCGGTAGGGATTGCGGAGAACATTTCGCTACAAGTTTCGGGAGGGATATACTTGCCTTGTGACTTCGTCATTATTGACATTAAGGAGGAGGGCGACACTTCACTTATACTTGGACGCCCGTTCCTAGCCAATGCCGGTGTTATAGTCGACGTGCGGGAAGGCACTTTATCCTTGAATGTCGGGAACATCGAGGTTGAGCTCCACATACCCAAAGCCATGAAGCATATGCCCTACCAAGAGGAGTTGGATTATATGGACCTCCTTGATGAGGTAATCGACGAAGCCATTCCACATTCTATTGGCGCTCTCCATGATGATGGCCATGAAGAAGGCCAAACTTCTAGCATTGAAGAAAAGTTGGAGGACCCTCCAGATAGCTCAACGGCCGATGACAAGGACAACGCTGATGTCGCAAGGATAAGGGAGCTTTGCAAGCTCTCAACAGCCAACAATTCGAAGAAAGCTCCACCGAATAGAAGATCGGTGTCACCGGTGAAGAAGAAGATTGGTTCTAGCTCAAGCTTGGGGGACTTATCCCCCAACTCTACCCATGATGAGGGGACGCCGAGGAAAGCCCACGAGCATCAACAACCAAATCCAAGTGGCCTTCCTGATAAGTTTGACGGGCGTATCTCGCATGCCCCCAACATCACGCGCTAAACGAGAATCATAAGGGGTCGAGCTCATGACCTTAAACGAGCGCTTGTCGGGAGGAAACCCGACGGTTTTATTTCATTTTCAGTTGATTTTTATTTTTATCTTAGATTTTTCTTAGTGTTTAGAGTCTAGCGTCTATAAAAATCGTGACAACGAGCTTTATTTTTGATGACAGAAGATGGAGAACAAGAGATCATTCATATGGAGGATGACTAAGGTAAGGGAGAGCACTCCAGGAACGCGATCAGGCCCCGGGAGAAGAAAGGGACTGACTGGAGGAAGAAAACAGAGAATAAAGCGAAAACAGAGAGTCGTTACAGAAAATAGGAAGCCACTCGGCCGAGTAACATATGTCACTCGACCGCCGCCGGACCGCCGCCGACAGCCGCCGGTTCCGCCTCCCAACCGTCGGCCACTCCCCATTTTGCCCCAAATCTGTATTTCTCCTCCATTTTCCCATTTCGTATGCCCATTATGCTATAAACTCAAATCAATTCCTATATATGTCTATTGAACCCCCATCTTCCCCCATATTTGTTGATGTACACCGCTGATTTTATTGTTTGCTTTTCAGGATAGCTTGGGGGAGCTTTGGGGAGCTTTTGGACGCATTCGGAGCTTTGTGGAGGAGGCGTCTCTTCGCACACTTCCGATTTTGCTCTCGCTTCGTGCTCATGTATACTCGTTCCATCATCTAGCACTTTGCATTTTTATTTGGGTAGTGGGCACGTCTCGCGGCACATATGCCGCCTCGCCTTAGGCCACGCACCCGGTAGCCCGCTTCCAAGCGGAAGAAGTCAGGTGACCCTGGCTCCTCTTCTGCTAGTGCGGACTCCCCGCCACCTAGCCCACCCCCACCTACACAGCCGCCTCCGCCCGATCCCATTCCACCACCTGTACAGCCTACCCCTGCTATCGATGCGATGGGGATTACGTTCAGAGATGACGCACACCGTGCCAGATTTGAGCGTATCTCCCACCGCTCGTTTTTACCCTCCAGGTTCGCTCACCTAGCTGACTTAGATCGCCTAGGGGTACTTAAGGGGCTGCTCACGTTGTACGACAACGTGGGATGGCATAACTTTCTGTCTGTGTCGGCGAACACCTACATCTGCCCGACATTAGAGGTCCTTAGTTCCATTTCCCGGACCCCTGGAGGATGCTCATTTCGATTGATGGATCGAGAGTGCGAGGTCACTCTCGATATGCTTCGAGCTTTCTTCCAGTGGCCCGTTGTACCAATCCCAGACCGCACCTACGCTCCCACGAACATCACACCCCTGTCGTTCGACACGCACGACTTTTGGATGCGGATCACGGGTTCATCACTCGCCTTTGACCCTAGTAGAGCCAAGGCATCTGCGATTCTCCACCCCTGCCTCCGCATTGCACAGTGCCTCATGGTGACCACTTTTCTTGCGAGGTACGAGCCCAGGACACTATCTACGCCAGAGCTCTACATGCTCTATGCGATGACGCGTCCTAGGGTCTTCGATAGGGGTAGTGACATCTTGGTCGCCACCGTCGAGATTTATATTGCCAGTTGGTACATCGACCGTATAGTTATTTCTGTTGGCCTCGGACGCCTATTTTTTATGGTGGTCTGATTACCCTCTTGGCCCTTATGACCGGCGTCGACCTACCTGCTGACTTGCTTCGACCACCGGGCCCCACTTCACTATCGATAGACGTTATGGCCCGGATGAGGATGATGCGTCCTCATGGTCGTCAGCACTGGGTGTGGCTCCATGGTCCTTTTACTGCTGATTACATGATTCTCTCGAGCCCTGCTCAGACTCATATAGGACCCGCGGGCGGAGATTGGATTCCAGTGATGGATCTCCTCATCCCCGCCGCTTACATACTAGAGCCCGAGGGTGCTCAGCAGGAGCCCCTCATTCCACCCTAGGACCTCGTGATCTCTCGGCCTGCACCTGACCTATCTGCACCTCCTGACACATCTGTCCACACTTTTGTTAGTGTCGGGGGCACCTTTGCTTAGTCCTCATCCACCACCGCCACCACCACTATGCCTATTTCTGTCGATCCCATTTCCGCTACAAGCCCTAAGCGTCCCACCACCATTTTAGAGAGCGGCAAAACATCCTTTACCACCACAGTGCCGGCCCTGTCCTAACTTTTGTTCTCGACTCCTGGGGAGTCACTTTCTGTTCCCTTCACGGCCACCCCAGCCATTGACACGTCCGCCCCCACTGCTGCTGTTTTCTCTGAGAGCGTCGTGACGTCTGTCCCTACTTCTGTTTCACTGACCTCTCTGCCCACCTCGTCCACCATTTTCACTCCTGCTTCTGCTTCTGCTCCTCCCTCGTCTACCTTGCATGCGTCTCAGCCTCACACAGAGGCTAAGCGACACTTAGAGAGCACAGCACCCACGCACCACCCCATTGCTACACCTATCCTTTACGACGGCCGTGTGAGACAGCCCCGTTCTTCACCTGTTCGACCCGTTCGACCCTCTGCTCCACCTCCCCCCGACACCCTAGTTCTGGGCATTCGTGCTCTTGAGGGGGCAGTTATGGACTCAGAGGAGACTTTAGGGCTCTCTCCGCCACCGTCAGTGCAGTCCAGACCCACGTCGCCATACTTCCTAGTATTCAGGCTTGCCTGAATCAGATTCTTGCGCCTCTGCCTCTGCCACCCACACCCACCCAGCAGCCACCACACCCGCCACCACCTCCACCACAGGACGGTGCCGGTCCACCCCCACCCCCTTAGGCACACACTGTATGCCTTCCACATTTTTGATGTCAATACGCTGGATACTTTTTGTGCGCCTGCTGATTTTGCACCCCTCCTCCACACACTGTTTTGTTCACATTATGGTCCTATCTGTATATATCTGTTTGAGAGAGAGGGAGTACTTTTTGGAGACACTCATATCTGCAATATTTTGATCTCTGCATGCATCACCCGCATTCTCATATCATTTTCTTTCACTTTTTTCCATCATGCATGCATCCTCACCCACCCCACCCATATTTTGTCTCTCGGTGTGCCACACTTTGCACATTAGGACACTGTGCACTTTAGCTTGGGGGAGTGAGTTCTCATACTTTTCATTTTTTGTCGCCTTTTATTTTTTATTTTCCTCACATTTCTTCGTTTTTATACCCATTTTCACCCACTTTTTCCTTTATTATCATGCATCACGTTTTTTCTATTTCTTGAGTGTGCTGCATTGTATAGTAGTAGTTTTCATTTCCTTTTTATCCTTATTTCTTTCATCTTTTTGCTAGAGATGAATTTTCTGTGATGATGATGACATGGTGTTAGCTTATCTCTATATGCATATTACTTTGTCATGCCATAGTTTTTATTTCAGATATCATATGCTATGTCTTGCTATGCATTTGAGATAGTAACCCGCACTTTCATGCATGAATATGGATGAAATTCTTTTATTAGCTGAGCCTGATGATTTTCACTGTATACTCTTCGTAGAAAACACACCAAGCTTCATGTATTGATTGCTTATATCTGGAGTACTGCTTTCTTTTCTTATAGCACTTCTTATTGCATGAAAATTGTACTCTTCACTTTCAGTTTAATGGATGTATGTTAGGTAGATATAACTGGATTAGTTTACTTTCTAAGATTAAACTGAGTAGATTACATTACTCTGCTGAAAGTTGTCGTGCACGTCATATAAAGTGAACCGAGTGTTACATATATTTCTTTCTCCGCATATCTTGAGCATTATTCCTATACTTATATTCATTGGTGAATCTCCCTTTAGCGATTCTATCATTGGCATTTCCCCCGCTATTAAATTCCATGCTCCAATTCCCCAAATTCAAAAAGGAAAAAAATATATGAATATCTTTCTATCTTTTGATTTGGGACCTCTGATGTATATATGCTATATTGAAAAAAAAGGAAAGAAAAAGAAAAGAACAGAGAAAAGAAGCTTATACATGATCCCATCTCATACTCTTTCTCTCTTTCTTCCCTCTTTTGTTTTTATTTTTATTGGAGCTCCAAAAATGGGGAATGTACTTGTTGATTTACTTATGCACCATGCTTATAGATAAGCTTGGGGAGAGGATCCAATGATGTGTGAGAGAGTGACTACTTGACTGTGCATGACAACCTAAGCTAGGTAATTTTCTATACTCGGTGAGATTACTGAAAGTTTTACGAAATCCAGGAATTGAAACTTAGCATGCATTTCACGAAAACCATACCTTTCTATTCTTATTGATCCATGATGTGTGATATCTCTTATACTCCAAATAGAAAGCATTCAATTGAAAAGTGTGTGGTCTATGATTATGTATACTGCTTTAGATGCTTCAGACGATGTTAATTCTAGAACGATTCCATATTTCATATTGCTTTGATATTCTCGGGTTTTCTGTTTTGAATGCATCCATATGACTATGATATCGAGATGAAAATCCCTGGCATGTGTTTATTATATTCGCAGTATGCTATATGAGTAAGCGAAGCCCACGTCCTGAGAAAATGATCTAGCACCTCTCTCTTTGCTTTCTTTCCTTACTTTCTATTTGTTCCATTTTTCATTTTTATTAATTTTCCCGTCAGGTCGCCTTTTACTTATCTTCCTCGAGGACGAGTAAGAGGTAAGCTTGGGGATTTTGATCACTCCATATTTTACACCTTTTTTCTGCATGTTTGCATGCCGTTTTGATCGCCCATATCGCTTTTTTCATGATTATTTGACAATATTGCGATGCTTTTCACTATTTCTTGTTTTTGTCGTATTTCAGGAAATATGGAGCAATTTGGAGCGAATTTGAGATCAAGGGATTTGCAAGCGCTTAGGAGTGTTACCCACGGCTTATTTGAGGGCTTATCAGCGATGGAGGATGAGCGGAGGAAGAAGGAAATCAATAGGAGCGACGAGGAGGCAAAAAGAAGAAGAAACAAGCACAGCAGCACATCACTCGGCCGAGTAGACCACTCACTCGACTGAACAAGAAGTCCCACTCGGCTGACCAGAACGGATACGCACACAAAGTTTTCAGCGTATACTTGGCCGAACAAAGAAAGCCCACTCGGCCGAGTGAGAAAGTTCACTCGCCCGAGTGGTACAGGGAATTCGTCCAGAGAAAAGGCCGAATTTACTAGAATTTTCAGAGATCCTTTGGAGGCCCACTCGGCCGAGCATGAATGCTCACTCGGCCGAATGTGGAAGTCCACTTGGCCGAGCCACCCCCCGATGACAGACCCTGAAACCCCCGAAGTTACTGTTTTTGTACAGGGTTTGTCACTCGGCCGAGTGACAATGGTCACTCGGCCGAGTGACCCTCTCCGCCTGCTGTTAGGGTTGCGATTTCTGGGCTGCATAGGGGCAGTTTGGTCACGATTTTTTGGACGATTTTAGAGGGTATTTAAACCCAGTTTTTGCCCTAGTTTAGGGAGCTTTTGAACAATTAATATCTAGACTTTCTTTTAGGATTTTGACGGCTACTCTTTGTGAAATCTCAGCTGGAGATCGTCGGCAATTACATTGGTTTGTCTATTTTTATTAAAAACTTGATTTTTATGCATTATTTCTCTTTTGCAATGAATTGTGTCGAGATTATTATTGATTTTTCTGAGATTTGCATGATGTCTAGTGAGTAGTGCTGTCGTCCTAGGGAGTAGGGATGAACCCTATGGACCCTATTTCTAAATTATGATGAATTTGTAGAATTGTTGCTAGAATTGATTAAGGTTAGGTTGTGATCAATTGATTACGGATAGCTAGAACTTCATATCGATTGGGATTTGCAAGAGATTGGATCCCAATTAATAGGAAGGCCTAGATATTCAATTTAGATTGACAATTTGATTTCTCTAGATTTGGTTTGCAAGAGATTGGAACAAAGCTAAGATTTTTAATTGTGATTCTATACTAATATCCGTTTGCAAGAGATTGAATGGATAGGAACTATCATAACCTAGGTCGTAGCTCGAGTTTGCACGAGAGTGGGCTCGAGATACGATTGAACAATGATGTCGTTCTTCACGCTAGCGGCTTAGGCTAGGGTTTGCACGAGAGTGGGCCCTATCCTAGGTTTGCTATAGACCGGCAATAGCGGGAGAGCTTGATCTTGGTTCTACATTAAGTTGAGACTAGTTCACCTATATTCAAGCTTAGCAACAATGAAACTTATGAATCACAAGGATGAGAGACGGTCCGTAGTGGGGATTTCCTATCCCTAGACGTTTTATTATATTGATATTTCTCTTGATATTCTTGATTCTCTTGATAACTAGGTGATCGGAAAAAGACACAGTCATTTGTCCTCCCTGAGTTCGATACCCGCTCGCCGCTACACCGTGCGCTTGCAGTAAGACTACAAGTCGTTTTTCGGGTGTACACTCTGACGCGATCAGTTATCAAGAGATTTTGGATAAGAGTTTTTAGATAAGAGTTGAGAAATTGGGTATAAATGAGGGATGTTATTAAGAGAAATTGGATAAGATAAGAGAACTTGGATAAGATAAGAGAAATTGGATAAATGAAGAGAAATTGAGTTTGAAATTTTTAAGTTTGAAACAAAATTTTGGGGGGAATTAAATTTTGGGGGGAAGAAAACAACCCAGCGCTAAAAAACCCATCAATCCTATTTTGGAGGGGAATTAAATTTTGGGTGATGAAAACAACCCAGTCCTCAAAAAACCCCATCGATTCTCTCTTCACAACCCCAAAGCTCCATCTTCGTGGCTTCTCTCTTCTGGCAATCGACAACTCCAGAGCTCCATCTTCGTGCGATCAAGAAACTCCAGCTCTCCATAGCTCCTCTCTTCACGGGATCGAAAACCCCCCAAGCCTTAGTAACACGATCTTGCGCATCCCCCTTCGCGATCGAGAAAACCCCAAAGCCCAACGCCCTAGCAGCTCGAAGAAAGTCGTCAGAAAAAATCATACCAGTAACATCTCTGAATTTTTTTCGATCCCACGAAGAGAGGAGCAGAGCTGCGGTTATGAATTTTCCTCCCCAAAAATCCATTAGCTCTGGCTGGCTCCTACAGCAGCTCTGACTGGCTCCCACACCACCATCGGAGCCTTCGCATCCACCATCGAAGACTTGGTCCATGGAAGCAAGAAAAAAATCAGCTTTTTTGGAACTACTGAAGCAAGAAATATTTGAGTTCATCTGTTACAATCTCCCTCTAGGATTTGA
Organism: Scilla litardierei; assembly: GCA_030789695.1. Classification (NCBI taxonomy): domain Eukaryota; kingdom Viridiplantae; phylum Streptophyta; class Magnoliopsida; order Asparagales; family Asparagaceae; genus Scilla; species Scilla litardierei. Next base: position 54,087,694 of record CM061137.1, read on the forward strand.
GTTCATTGTCTTTCTGTTAAATATTCTTCTATTTCTTCTACTCATCATTTTCATTTTTTCTTTATTAATTTCTTCTACTCAGCATGCTGAAATCAATTGAAGGAATCCAAGGATCGGGATTAGATTCTGAAGCTTCGGTTTTTTGATAGAGGAAACTACTTCAGATTTTCAGATAATTTTAAATTTTAAAGTTAATCCCTTTCTAATGGGTTGAGTTCGTTAGTTGATTGTTTTCGGCTTAATCTTTTTAAGCCTATTATTTAGGGGAGATTTGAGCAGATTGAGTTGGAGGTGTCGAGCATTCTGTTATTTTGCATTATTATGTTTGGGTTATGCTTACTCTTTTGCTGATTGAGAAAATACATTGGAGAAGCGTACTCTTTTTTATTACTTTTTTAATTATCATTCTTCTTATTGTAATTTGGTGCATTCCCTCTATTTGAGAAATTGCATGTTACCCATTCGTTTTACTTCGGTTAGTCATAAGTAAGAAATGATGTACTTTGGTTCTTCAATTCCCGACAAGAATGCTAGAGTCATTAGTCATTATAAGATTATCTATTGATGTTGTTTTAACTGAATTGGGTTTATCTATTGATGCTCTTGAGTGGGTTCAATGTTTTATTAAAGGATTAATTGTAGTGGGATTCCATCTAATTGCAACAGTTTCTGTTTTTCCTCATTTTTGTATGCTTATGTTTAGTTTGCATTTGTTTAATTGTAGTGGGTTCAATATCTATTCGGTCATGTTTAGTTTGTTTTAATTTCATATAATTATTGCTTCTTTGCACGCAGTTGGGTTCAAATATCCTCTTGACATATAATTTTGGCTTCTTTTGTTTAGTTTGATTCTTCAGTTGCATTCATTTGAGAGTACTTATTTCTTTCCTTAATATGAGACCAACTCATTATTTATGGAACAGTTGAGTTAAATTTCATGAACATGGCACTTGAAGTAGTACTTGAAATATGAGACCAACGTCTCAGCAGTAAACCAAGTGTCCCTCCCACTTCTTTTTGAAGAAACTCTCTTTTATTCTTTTCATCTCTATTGGAAATATCAACAAACACTTGGTGCTCATTCTCAGAAAAATGCACATCATATCCCCTCGGTGGACATCTTATTCAGCTGGATGGATCCCTGGTTGGCAATAATCTGCCACAACTTTGTTTGCACTGTAATCTTCAGTTGGATTATTGCCAATGAATTTCTGATGACCAGGCAATGCAGAAAGCTGCTGAGAAGTTCATTGGGGAGCATGACTTCAGAAATTTCTGTAAGATGGATGCAGAAAACGTGAAGAGTTATAAAAGGCAGATCATAGAATTTTATATTTCTCCTTGCGACCAAAGGTACTTTCTGATTAGCATAAGGGAATATAATGAATATTATAATGAAAATTTTCTGTAATACATTTAAGACACAACAACAATAACAAGAATCCTATATCCCAATTGTTTGGGGTCTGCCACATAATCCTTTTCTTCCATTCAAATCTGTTAAATGCCATCTCAGTTAAATCAAGCACTAATCATGTCATTAATTGCCTGTGAGAAATGAGTTTTTGTTTTCAAAAGTAATGTTTGCAAGATGTTACATATCACTACTAACATGACCACAATGCCAAATGACCTGCTTAAGATCTCTGAATTGATTATAAAATTTGTCATGGAATGAATCTCTTTAGAGACACGTAGGTTAGGATTTGCTTGGGATGATAATCAAAGTATTCAAAAGGAAGAAGAATTAGTTTAGAAATCCCAATCGTTCTGAATTTCTTAGGCATTAAACAAAAAATATAGCGGAGGTGGAACTTGCTTTAATTAGGCTTCAGAATGCAGGGAAAACGTCCCTTGTGAACGTCGTTGCAGTATTTACATATTCATGACTACAACGTTCGTAATGTTCTAGATTAGTGATGGTTTTAAGTTTGCAATGCTAATTGAGTTTTTTATATTTGTGTAGACTGGTGGATATAGTGAGGATATAATTCCTACTGTAAGTGTTAACTTCCTCTATCGAGTCACTAATTTTAGTGTTTTCTTACGAGTAATCTAGCTGATGTGTAGTGATGAGCATTTTGGATTTTATAGGTAGGAAACAATACAAGGAAAGTATAAACTCAGTCACCGAATGGATCTCAGCTCTATGCCCACTTGAGGAGGCAGTTCATCAAGGTGACATTTTTCTAAATTCAGCAAGGTGAATTTATTTTTTTGCACGATGTATAAATTTTAGAAAGATTTGTGTAGGCCGTATAAATTCTTCGAAGTGATTTACAAGATGGTTGTATAAATGTTTGCTGAAGCATGTATGAATCATTCTTCCGTGTACCCATTATTGTGCATTACATACCCAAATTTAGTTAAGATTTCAATTTTTCCAAGTGACGATCCAACAAACTTCATTGATGTGGGTCAATGATATGAGCGATTTGGTCGGTCTCATCGTTTTGAATGAGGGTTGCCAGCTCAAAATCGTCAAGATAACACTGTTGTGTTGATGAAATGCTAAGCATTGGATACAAGAATTAGGTTCCAATGTTTTTCAAAGTACGTTATAATGCAGGTTATTGATTACAATATTATTTACATTACTTGCACTTCTTATTTCATTTTACTAGGAAAACATATCGTTGATGTTATATAGTTTGTCGTATGATTGAGCTGAACAAGTGTGGAAACAAACCTGTTGCACGACAGTAGATGCTCCAGCATGATGCAAATTGAACCGATACAAAGAAATTTTTTTGGCCGAGTAAGAAAACTTTACGAAAATTAGTGAATTAGGCTTTCATTTGGCTTTCATTTGGCTGTCATAATCCAGAATTATGTCATTCGTGATTGTTTCCATTTGGCATCATACGTTTCCATTGTAGGATTCAAATGTAAATTTGAAACCAAAAATAGAGAGATTGGTGCTCGAAAACACGATGTCAACTGCTTATGCTTTCAAAGGAAACAAAGTTTTAATTTGTAAATCGATTGAATGTGGTTGAATGGAACGGTTAGATTTTTTCTCCCCCTCTTTCATGCTTTCTCTTGATTGATTTTTAAGTTTTTTGTTTGCTAAAATTGTTAGGAATGCATGAGCTTCACTCAGGTGGGGGAGTTACCAGAATTGTGATATATGGGTATCAATCTAGAATCAGAAGAACCATTGTAGCTGATGACTGTATAGAAAGATCAAAGTTGTGATTAAAGCACCAATGTTCTGTAAGGATCAATGAGATATACGGGGATAGTTGAGGACCGTACTTACGATTATGAGACGGTGGATTCTGTTCATTATGTTGGTCATTTCTTTGGTTGTTTTTATTTAACGAATACTATTCATATTGTGTTTCACTAGATTTGATCATTATCTTCATGTTATTTTAAGCTTTTAATATCCATGTTCAATTTTAGTCAACCACAGAGCTTAACAATCATATTAATCTCTCTTTCTTTCTTTACCATTAATATGCCAATCAACTGAAGAATAAACGAACTTGCTATGTTATTCTATTGATTTTATTCTGATTGTATGTCTACCTATCAGGGCATTTGTGGTGGCTCATGCAATGTGGGACATTATTACTGGTGAATTGCTAGATCCTGAAGTGGGCGTTAGTTCATCTGTTGGAGGATTATTAAATTCTCTAACATGTAGCATGGCATCATAAGAATTTTTGCTGCAGCAAAACCTGTGGCGGCACCTGTTGCAGCTTCATCCACTTTAGGTGCTTCCCCAATTGGCTCTGTCATATATGATGCTCCAAAAAGCACTTCCCGACCCATCGACAAAGATGCCATTTGGTCGGTACTTTCTGTTATGATATCTCTCATCTCAGATTTTCCTTGCGCTATATCTCTAGAATTTTCTCGCTGATCTAATTTTAATTTGGATTAATATTTATCATTTTACAATTGTTGGTTCAGGGACACCTCTAGACCTTAATTTTTCCAATATTTCTGCGATCAGAACCAGTGGATTTTCTACATCAGATTTGCCACCCACAGACCTCAAGCAACCTGCTTGGAAACCATACCTTTATAAAGGCAGGCAGTGCATACTGTTCACAATTCATGAAACTATCTATGCTTCAATGTATAACCGTGAGGAAATTCCATATGCCAATTCAGTCTCAGGTCGGGTAAACTGTAGAGCAGAGTTAGAAGGACTGCCGGATGTGTCATTTCCGATGATGGGGTTGAAATTTGATCTTCTTTTATACTCTGTCAATTTCGTCTTTTACGTTTTCCATTTGATTTATTTGAGTTTTCATCTAAAGAAATCACAGATGATGAGCAAGGAAGTTTCTGTTTTTATGGCTGGTTATTTTAGTAAGCTTTTGTAGACAATTTTAATGTAAATTGCTTGCGATGTTGTGATGTTCATAACGAATTTTGCAAACAATTTTCATAGCGATGTTGTATGCAAACTTTGTAACATGATATTTAAAAATTGTTTTTGCTTGGGAAATTCATAACCTATATATAAACATCATCGCTATGTAAATTGCATGTGATGTTGTGATGTTCATAACGAATTTTACAGGTAACAATTTTTATAAAAAATTTTTTTGCCTTCAACCTGTATATAAACAATTTCCCTACCTAAACCCATCGTTTTTCCCTACATGTATATAAACAATTTTCCCATTTCTCATCCAGATAATTTTTGTATGTGAGATTGAATTATGATGTTATATCTTTTTGCCTGCAACCGGTATATAACCAAATTTCCCCCTATTTTTCTTATACAATGTTATAGACCATGATGATGTGAGCTCCATGTAGGGATCGTCTAACCCTTGCAATACTAACAACACACACTAGAGGGGGGTGAATAGTGTAATGGTAATAAAATTATCCAATTAAAATTTAACTTGCAAATGCGGAATTATAAATGCAAGAGGAATTAAAAGACACAATCAAACCAAACGCAAACACACAGTTTTACCCTGGTTCCCCAAACTTGGGTACATCCAGCCACACCAATATTCACTATATTCCCACACAGAGAAGTGAATACAAATCTCACAAGGAGATATCCCACAAAGAGGATTTATGCCCTACACAAGGACCCAACCAATCCTACACGAGGATCAAGACTCCCACACAGAGATTCACTAACTCCCACTCAGAGAATTAGGGTTAGCCCTACACTAGGACACAAGAACTCCCACAAAGAGAGTTACTCCCACAAAGAGAGTTATTCCCACTAAAAGAATAAACCTAAGTCCCACAAAGAGACAACCTCCCACAAAGAGAGAAACTCCCACAAAGAGAGAAACACTAATTCACACAAAGAGAATTAGAGACAACAATTACACCAAGTAAAGTAAATACTCTTACCTATGCCTTGAGATGCTTACTCATGAATGAATGCAAGGCATGGAAGAGGATCTCCAAGTGTTGGAATCTGCTTCAGAGCACTTGGACGATTTCCCTTGAGCTGGACTTCAATGCATGAAGAGGAATGAATGCTCAATAGAGGAAAATGTGGGAGCTTGAGAGTTTCTAATTAATCTCTTGAGATTTTCAATTGTATCAAGAAGAATCAAAAAGAAGCAAGAGATGGCAGCACACTCATGTATATAGGAACCCCATATCAAGCCCCAAAGCCCAAGGAAACAGCCAAAGAAAGAATTCTGCAACGTCTGGAAACTGGATGAAAACGACAAGAACAGTCAACTGTTGATCAAAAGACAGTCGACTGATCAACGGCTAGAAAATATCCAACGACTATAATCTGAGCCATGATAGTCGACTGACGAAGACAATACAGTCGACTGACAAACAGGACAGGCGCATGTTAATCCTTCAGCAGACGACTGCTGCAGTGGATGGATAGAAACAGAGAGATGCACTCTTTCTCCAGTTATTCGTACAGGCGACTGATGTTAATACTACAGTCGACTGTCAAATAGTCAGGCGACTGTATATTCTTCATCATTCGTCTGCAGTATAACATGGAGAGAAGACAGAGAGATGCAGAGATTGCACTTACGCTAGACAGACGACTGTTGGCCAATTTCCAGGCGACTATAAGTATACATGCGACTATAAACTGATCGATAGACGACTGTGCGTAAAGCTCAAGTTTGAGTCAATTGAAATGTTGACTTGAGCTGTGCAAATCAGGCGACTGTAGAAGGATCTACAGGCGACTGGAAATCACCCAGTCAACTGTGTTTCCCTCATCAGGCGACTGATGGAAAGCCATAGACTCCAAATGAGTCTTTGGACAAAGTGAACCTATTAGGTTAGATTCTAAGATAATCCTAAGGATCACTATGATGGTAAAATGCATATGCATGATAAGTAAACCATCTAACAAGGCATTACAATAACCTAGACTCAAAAGAGAGAGAAAGCAATAAGGTAAATTACATGGATTACAATGCTTTCCTTAGAGTCTAAGTCTTTAATCTTGATGCCTTGATTGCTCTCCATCATCTCCAAGCTTTGGCACTCCTTGAGTCCAAACTTTGGCCATTCTTCACATGATGTCCATCCTTACACCAAGTGATTAGTCTCCAAGAAAGATATTCTTGAAATAAAACTAAGAGGCTAAAACATGAGATTCATTAGTAACAACATAATGTTGTGATCATCATCAAAATAAGATTGGTATGAAACACCAATACTCAACAATCTCCCCCTTTTTGATGATGACACACATTATGTAAATCATAAAGAAATAAAGCACAATGCTAATGATCTCCCCCTACTTATATGCACCAAATAAACAATGAGCTACACAAAGGTAAATACTCATAATACCAACTGAAATCAAGGTGGCATATAATAGGCAGGTTTATATAAACCAATTGTAAAAGACAATTATCATGCATACATGCAAGGTTTATCTAATCCCATATATCTCTCCCCATATGCATATGAATATATCTCCCCATATATTTTTGCATAATGCATATATCTCTCCCCCTTGACATCGTCAAAAAGGTGGACATCAAATATATCCCCCTTTGTCATCTTAACCAAAATGTGACAATATGCAAGAACGAAAGAGATGTATGATACCAAATTGGAAATTTTAGTGGGTATCAATTCACTATCCCATGTTCCCCCTAGATCATAGAAAAGGTCAACGTTTGACTTCTAGGATCTAATACCAATTATACACTAAATGGAGCCATGGGCTTAAAGTGTATCAAAGCAATAGATATGGAAAAATCAAGCTTCAATGATACACAATGATAAAGCCAAAAGAGTTGTACCATGAAACAACTTGGCAATATCAAAGAGGTTTTGTTTGAGACCAAAAATAACCAATTGTAAATAATGATCTCAAATAACCTTCGAAATGAGAGTTAAAATATGTCTTCAAATAATTTTAAACATATAACATAATAACTCCCCCATTGACAAACACATGGATCAAAAATGCATGCATGTCAATAAACCCCAAGGTCCCCATATTCATGAAAAGAAATAAATTTGAAAATATTTTCAAAATCATGAAACACACACAATCAATGGGTATGCTTAAAATAAACATAGAAGCACAATACACATGCAATATGCATATGTGTGAGGAACCTAAACATTAGATAACCAAACCCAAGAGGAGTTTGATTTCCTAACGTAATCACACGAGATGATCACATCCCTAACTAGAGAGTTTATGTAACTATCTCTCTCTTGCACACTAACCTTAGTGGGAATCCATAATCTCAAGGATTTCCTAGGCAATGGTTTTGCCTTTGCAAGAGGGAAGGATGTGGCATGCTTAGGTGAAGAAACGAATTTCTTAGCATGCAAAGAATGAGGATTTTGCTTCTTAGCAAAAAACGAAGATTTTTAATTCTTCCTCATCACCTTGTGATCTACATGCTTCTTGTTGGTGTTCTTGTTGTACAAGAAAGCATGGTGATTCTTCTTAGGTGCTTTAGCAATATTTCTTGAATTTGCACCATAAGAGGAATTAGAGATGGGTTTGGGAACCACATTTTGAATAGAACCCAAACCTCCTCTATGATTTGTCGGATGTTGTTTTTCCAACAAATCGTGGAGTGAATCCCTAGAATACACAAAGCTTATTAGCTTACGGGATTCCTCTTCACATTTCAACGTAAGTTGGTGAATGTGAGCATCTAAGCTATGGTTTTGAGCAACAAGTTTTTCATTTGAAAGACTCAATTCCTTAACTTGAGAGAGAAGTGTGTCTCTCTCACTAGTGTCGCAAACATGTATCTCATCATGAATATTTACACTAGATGATTCTACTTCATGCACCCTACTCATGCATTATCAAGTTTAGCCTTCATTTTATCATATGAGTCGATGCACTTACTTGCCAAATTGGAGGCCACATTTAGGCGGTATTCAAGTTCCTCATAGGATGGCTTTTCCTCCTCAACTTCCTCATCACTTTCCTTATCGCTTTTCTCCTCACTTGAGCTAGACGAAAACTCTTCCCCATTAGCCATGAAGCAACTTTCTTCTTTGGAGTTGAGCCATGTCTCTATCTATTCCTCGTTAGAGTTAGATGAAGTTGATGAAGAATCATCAAAAGCAACGAAACACATGTGATCATGCTCCTTGTCATCCTCTTCTTCATCATTAGATGTGTCCCCATCGGAATCATCAAATGTGCCGATAAGTCCCTTCTTTTGGTTCTTGACCTCGGACTTGGCTTTCTAATGTTTCTTCCCTTTACCCTTATAGGTATCTATGGTGGGTTTGGAAGGGAATTCGGTAGCCACCTGACCTTTTCCATTGCAGTTGAAACAAACCAACTTGTTAGACTGAGAGACAAACTTTGACGAAGACATACCTTGATTGTCCTTGAGGAATGCCTTGAAATTCTTGAATTGCTTGGTAAGCTCGATGTAGTCATCGTCACTAAGATCTTCTACATCTTCACTCGGAGCTTCTTGTTGGAACTTCTTTTTCCACTTGAAAGCCTCCTTCTCAACGTGAAGAGCAACGCCCTTTTTCTTCTCGGGCTTGGTTGACTGAAACTCTTCTTTAAGTTGAAGTAACACTTCATGAGAAATCTCCAATGTATGCCAAATACTGTTGGCCGATTTGCACATGGAGATGCGATCAAACTCATCTGGAGTGAGGGCGCAATGGAGAACTGTAACGGCTAGTTTTTGTATGGTGAATATTATTTATATATATATGCAATTGTTCGTCTTCTTTCTTTACCTCTCCACGCTCACATCTTAGTATAGGATCACTCTTGGAACTCATTAGAATCATCCCGAAGCTTCCCGCTTCAATTTTCGACTTCCTGTGCAAATTAGCCGGTTCACGTTGAGGAACCGACCGACTAGATGTCAATCTAGTCGGTCAACAACTCCTCTTGGACCGACTAGTTTCCGTCAGGTTTTTCCCTTGAGTTACTGTTTACGATTAGTCGGTCTAAGTTCATCCACTGACCGACTAGTTCCCAAACTAGTCGGTCGACCGCCCTTCTCTGACCGACTAGTTGACCCCGAAACCCTAATTTTTGTGCTAGCCGCCGTTTCTTTTCTTATTTAAACGGGGCTTCTTTCTTCATTTCTCTTGATAGATTTCAGTCTCCATCTTCCCCAAATCCTACTCCCCTACCTCCTACGTCTTTCCTTGCTCGTTCCTCCATCCTTGCGCCTTCCATCTTCCCCAAAGCTCTCCCTCTCCTCTCATTTCTCTTTCTTTTGCCCTAGCACGGAGTTCTCATCTCAGATCCAGCAGCAACGACGCCGGGAGACGCTGAAATCTTCACCACCACCGGTGATCAACGTTCTCGCTGCGCTACCCGTGGCTTGGGAACTTACGGACGACGTAAAGCTTCCACCCTTTCCAGATTGGACACCGGATCTTCGTGCAATCGTCAATTTCAGGTTGGTGCCCTAAATTCATAGTAACCCCCACAATAGATGATCAAACCCTAAATAAAAGTCGCAACCTAATCAAACTAAATTTATTTTTCGCGGGTCTTTAAAACGGTGTACAACCGTAGAAATCGACGAATGGACATTATGCATGCACACATAGGATAGATCGTCGATTAGGTCAATTCATTAAAAATGTGATTTTTGGATTGGATAGGATAGTCCCGATAATCTAGACACAACCCTAATAGGGATTAATGAATCGTGATCTGACACCGTCGCCGTGTCACGATTTTCAGACACTTTTCCGTTGACGAGACGTTTGGACGAGGCGTACCAGGGAGACGACGCACTCGCCACCACAGGCAAGTGTATCACTTGCGTTCTTGGCCATGTTTTGGGCCTTCATCTTGTTAGGATTGTTAATTTAGAAACTTGAGGCCCGGACGTGAAATGATAGAGTCCGGGATGCCTTTGGTGGCTCAGATTTGACAACGAAATCTGAGTCCAACAACAACAATTTGACATCATAGGATTGACATGCGTGTGCGTGAGTTGTGGACACCCTAGTACAGCCCCTCCCGTTTTGTTGTGTCGTGTTCCTTTCCGTCTGCACAGCCCGGTGGGCAATATGGCACTCGCCAAGCCAGAGCGAGTGATCCCTTGTACTAGTTCACAGCCCGATGGGCAATTGGACACCTGTCAAGCTAGAGCAGGTGATCCCATGTACCGATACATAGCTCAGAGAGCAATTGAGCACTTGTCAATCTAGAGCAAGTGATCCCATGTCTTGTCACGATTCTTGGGGTTATGGGGTAGGGTTGAGCGTGCAAGCGACAAGAGGGATTGATCCCCCTCGAACCGAACAGGCGTGAACCCTTTCGTGTCTTGTCTTGTCTTTTCTTTTCTTGTCTGGCTTTCCGTGTTCCGTCTTGTCTTGACACCTGTAGGCTAGTCCCGTAGTCCATAGCACTCGCTATGACTACTACTTGTCTTGTTTACTTTCCTGTTGTGTTTCTTTCTGTTGTTAAAACCTCAGCATGTTAATCAACCAGTAAAACGTTGTAAGTAATTGGTACACTTGTAGCTTGGTCTAATCTTTTCTTGTAAACCTTGCCTGACTTACAGTTCCTTCTTTTGGTGTTGTACGTCAGGGATTAAGCCAGAGTACGTGGAGGAGACTGACTTGCCAGTCGACGTGGAGCCAGAGAGCGTTGATCCCGAGTACGACCCTGAGGAGGATCAGAGCTAGAGACTTTTAGTAGCAGTTTCCAGAGACGTCATTTATTTTGTTGGGTGCGTAGCACCATTATGCTTCTTTATCTAGGTTGGGTGCTTGCACCATTAGTTTTACTTTTCTGCTGTTGTAGCCCTTCGGGCGTTGAGACTTGGTACTCTTGATATGTTGGAATAAATAATGTGATGTTCTTTTTTTTCTTGTACTCTTATTGTTCTGTACTGACATGCAGGGACCTGTACCTTTGCCTTGGTTTCACACAGACGCTTATTGGGTCAGGGCTTCGTAGCCCTGGCCTAAGCGGGCCTCGTCACGCTTCGCCTCCGCTGTTTTGGGAAGCTGGGCGTGACAGGTTTTAGTGGTGGCCCATGCAGGTCCACGTCCCAATCTTTCTGCAAGTACAGAACAGTAAGAGTAAGGACATTCACTTTTGATATTCAAACATTGTACGAGTCTAACCCTCGTCTTTCTGTCAATAGGATGGCCGGACGACGCGTTACTCGATCGGGAAACTTAGGCGATGGAGTTTCGGAGGACCAGGGCGGAGAGTTCCGTCAGTTTTTGGGTGTGATGAGGGAGATGCTGGATGTTCAGCACCAGCTAGTTCAGCAGTCTCAGCGTGCTGCCCAGGCTCCACCTATTGCACCACCACCGCCTCCGCCTGCCCCACGAGCTGCTCCAGGAGTGAAGCAGTTCAACGAGCTGCAGCCGAACACTTTCTCTGGGAAGGAAGGACCTCTGGGTGCCGATGAGTGGATCCAGAGCACGGAGGAGAAGTTAGTTGCTGCAAAGATTCCTGACGACACCCGAGTGGAGATAGCGAAGATGCAGCTGACGGAGAATGCGAGGAACTGGTGGCGCATTGAGGAGAGGCGTCTGGAGAAACCAGTGGAGTGGAGGACCTTCAGATCGATGTTTAAATATAAATATTTCACCAAGTCTGCTAGGAGGGAGCTGCTGAGCAAGTTTATAGATCTGAAGCAGGGGGATATGACTGTCGAGGAGTATGAAGCCGAGTTTGAAATGCTGAGCCGTTTTGCCCCGCACATGGTGAAGAAGGAGGAGAAGCGAGCTGATCGCTTTCATCAGGGACTGCGTCCGAAGATTCAGGCTTCTATGTCTTCGGCGAGTTTCTCGACTATGAGGGAGGTGCTTGATGCTGCGAAGAATCATGAGCTCATAGCTCTTCTGCCTGACCCTCCAGCTGATAAGGGGAAGCGTCCCATGGAGCAGTACCGGCCACCTGCCAGGCCGGCGATGAGGCCAGTCCAGACTGTGCCATTTAAGAGGCCTGGAGCACCAGTGCAGCAGCAGAACAAGGGTCTGTGCCATTTCTGCGGCAAGCTCGGACACGTTCAGACCAACTGTCGTAGGAAGCTGGGACTGTGCCTACTTTGCGGAGATGCTTCGCATGCTGCGAAGGACTGTCCTAGAGCCCGCACTGTTGTTGTTGGAGCGCCAGCACCGTTACAGATGAGGGCACATGCTCTGGTTCAGAGAGGACCTGCAGTTCGTGGACCACCCTTGGTGCCACAGAGGCAGCTATACCAGCGAGCTGTGCAGCCTCCGAGACCGGCCTATACTATGACTGCTGCAGAGACCGAGGAGCTGGATGGAGTGATTGCAGGTAATATCATGACCTAGTCTTTTCATTTCATAATTATATTGTATTGCTAGTCTAGTTAGTGTTGTTTGTTTGTTTGATTGTTAGAGCAGTGTCTGACCTTAGAACCTTGTTTTATTAGGCACCATTCTTGTGTTCTCTCACCCCGCTTTGGCTTTGTTTGACTCCGGTGCATCTATGTGCATCTTATCCCGGAGGTTTATAACAAGGCACTCCATTCCTACCCATACAATTCCTAAGTGTTGGGACATCACTACTGGGAACGGAGTAGTGACGGTGAATCTGGGATGTCGGTCGATTCCTTTAGTGGTTAGTGGACACGAGCTATATGCCGATTTCATCGTCCACGATCTACCACATTTCGATGTTGTCCTCGGCATCGATTGGTTGGGAGATTTCCACGCTTCGATCGATTGTCACAGTAAGAGAGTGGTTTTCCGGATTCCAGGTCATCCGGAGTTCGAGTTCCGTAGCCGAGACGAGTCGCTTGGGCCCATCAGATTTTGGGCCAAGCTGGAGGTGCCGGTGATAGCAGCGTTGCAGATGGAGATGGAGATCGACTGACCAGCAGTTGTCAGAGACTTTGACGACGTCTTCCCGGAGGATATCTTGGGTCTGCCACCCGACAGAGCTTTGGAGTTCGGCATCGATCTGATGCCGGGTGCGCAGCCGATATCGAAGGCGCCGTATCGGATGGCTCCCGCGGAGCTTGAGGAGCTGCGGAAGCAGTTGGACGAGTTGTTGCAGAAGGGTTTCATCCACCCAAGTGTGTCACCGTGGGGTGCACCTGTGTTGCTCGTGAAGAAGAAGGATGGGTCCCGCGGGATGTGTGTGGACTATCGAGGATTGAATGCTGTCACTGTGAAGAATAAGTATCCGCTGCCGCGCATCGATGACATATTTGATCAGCTGGGAGGTTCGAGAGTTTTCTCGAAGTTGGACTTGAGGAGCGGTTACCATCAGTTAAAGGTAAAGAAGGATGACGTCCCGAAGACAGCTTTCCGGACGAAGTACGGGCACTATGAGTTTGTGGTGATGCCATTCGGCGTGACCAATGCTCCAGCTGTGTTCATGAATCTTATGAACTTGATTTTCTACGACTTCCTGGATAAGTTTGTCGTTATTTTCATTGACGACATTCTTATTTACTCGAAGTCTGAGGAGGAGCACAGCTGTCATCTGAGGACAGTGTTGGAGACGCTGAGGCGACACAGGTTGTATGCCAAGTATAGCAAGTGTGAGTTCTGGCTGGACAGAGTCACGTTTCTGGGACACGTGGTGTCTGGTGATGGCATATCTGTGGATCTGGAGAAGGTCAGAGCAGTCAGAGATTGGCCGACTCCGCAGTCAGCATCCGACATCAGGAGTTTTCTTGGTCTAGCAGGCTATTATCGGCGGTTCATTAAAGATTTCTCGAGGATTGCAGAGCCGATGACGAAGCTGACAAGGAAGGATGAGAAGTTTCTGTGGTCTGATGCTTGTGAGGAGACTTTCAGTATCTTGAAGGCAAGGTTAACCACGGCACCAGTTTTGACGGTACCGGATCGGAGCGAAGGATTTGAAGTTTATTGTGATGCATCGGGGAAGGGCCTGGGATGCGTTCTGCATCAGCATGGCCACGTGGTCGCGTATGCTTCTCATCAATTGAGGACTCATGAGAAGAATTACCCGACGCACGATCTGGAGTTGGCAGCGGTGATATTTGCATTGAAGATTTGGAGGCATTTCTTACTGGGTGAGTGTGTGAAGATTTTTACAAATCATAAGAGCTTGAAGTACATATTCACCCAGAAGGAGCTCAACATGCGTCAGAGACGATGGTTGGAGCTCATGGCTGACTACGAGATAGATTTGCAGTATCATCCGGGGAAGGTGAACGTTGTGCCGGACGCTTTGAGTAGACTTCCCACTGCTATGGTGCATACTGCTGACTGGAGGATTCAGCAAGAGCTGAGGGAGATGGATTTGGAGGTTGTCCTACCTGGTGTGATTCATACTTTCATGAATTTGCAGATTCAGTCCACGATCGTGGATCGGATCAAGGCAGCACAGGCAGGAGATCCGAAGTTGCAGAGGATCAGGAGGCAAGTGGAAGCTGGACTGCGAGCAGAGTTCGTGATTCATGAGGATGGTTCGCTGCGGTACGGCAGCAGACTCTGTGTACCTGCGGGTGATGTTCGTGAGGAGCTTTTGAGTGAGGCTCATAGCTCGCCTTATTCTATACATCCTGGTGGCACCAAGATGTATAAGGATCTCCGACAGAATTACTGGTGGATTGGCATGAAGAGGGGTGTGGCACGGAGCGTTGCCAAGTGTTTGATATGCCAGCAGGTGAAGGCCGAGCATCATCATACTGCTGGGTTGCTGCAACCGCTTCCTATTCCGGAGTGGAAGTGGCAACACATTACGATGGATTTCGTGACTGGTTTACCTCGGACCCCGAGGCAGAACGACGCAGTCTGGGTGATCGTAGATCGGTTGACCAAGTCTGCGCATTTTATTCCTTTTCGAGTGGGCCAGTCTACGGAAGCCTTGGCGAGGAAATATCTTGAGGTAAAATTTCGTTTCTACTTCTATTTATATTTTTTTCCTCCTTGATTAGTTGTAAAGTAGACCGTGTACGTGCAGGAGATTATACGCTTACACGGGGTCCCCGTGAGCATCGTGTCTGACAGAGATACGAGGTTCACATCTCAGTTTTGGAGAAGTCTGCAGGAGCATTTGGGTACGAGTCTGAGTTTCAGCACGGCGTACCACCCGCAGACCGACGGCCAGTCTGAGAGGACTATACAGATTCTGGAGGATATGCTGCGAGCTTGCACACTCGACTGGAAGGAATCTTGGGAGGACCATCTCCATTTGGTGGAGTTTTCTTATAACAACAGCTACCAGGCAAGCATTGGCATGACGCCGTTTACTGCCTTATATGGGAGAAAATGTCGATCGCCACTGAGCTGGGATGACGTTGGAGATCGGGAGCTGTTGGGTCCGGAGATGATTGTTGAAGCTGTAGATGTCGTGAGAGACATCAGGGAGAAGCTCAGAGTTGCGCAGGATCGCTTTAAGCATTGGGCTGATGCCAAGAGGAGACCGTTGGCGTTTCAGCCTGGAGATCACGTTTTATTGAAGATTTCTCTGAACCGCGGAGTTATTCGTTTCAGGAAGAAGGGGAAGCTGAGCTCGAGATTTATTGGACCTTTTGATGTGCTGGAGCGTGTGGGAGCAGTGGCCTACCGCCTTGCTCTGCCACCATCTTTGGTGGGGATTCACGACGTATTCCACGTATCACAGTTACGTCGGTACGTCAGTGATCCGTCGCACACGGTGGATTTCTCGGAGATCACGGTCCGTCCGGACCTGACCTACGACCAGCAACCCGTGCAGATTTTGGACCGTCGACAGAAGCAGTTGAGGAATAAGGTAGTCGACCTGGTGAGAGTGATGTGGTGTCACGGATCGCCTGGAGAGTCCACTTGGGAGAGAGAGGATGAGATGAGAGAGCGTTACCCTCACCTATTCTGAAAGAAATTCCGAGGGCGGAATTTTCTTAAGGTGGGTAGGATGTAACGGCTGGTTTTTGTATGGTGAATATTATTTATATATATATGCAATTGTTCGTCTTCTTTCTTTACCTCTCCGCGCTCACATCTTAGTATAGGATCACTCTTGGAACTCATTAGAATCATCCCGAAGCTTCCCGCTTCAATTTTCGACTTCTTGTGCCAATTAGCCGGTTCACGTTGAGGAACCGACCGACTAGATGTCAATCTAGTCGGTCAACAACTCCTCTTGGACCGACTAGTTTCCGTCAGGTTTTTCCCTTGAGTTACTGTTTACGATTAGTCGGTCTAAGTTCATCCACCGACCGACTAGTTCCCAAACTAGTCGGTCGACCGCCCTTCTCTGACCGACTAGTTGACCCCGAAACCCTAATGTTTGTGCTAGCTGCCGTTTCTTTTCTTATTTAAACGGGGCTTCTTTCTTCATTTCTCTTGATAGATTTCAGTCTCCATCTTCCCCAAATCCTACTCCCCTACCTCCTACGTCTTTCCTTGCTCGTTCCTCCATCCTTGCGCCTTCCATCTTCCCCAAAGCTCTCCCTCTCCTCTCATTTCACTTTCTTTTACCATAGCACGGAGTTCTCATCTCAGATCCAGCAGCAACGACGCCGGGAGATGCTGAAATCTTCACCACCACCGGCGATCAACGTTCTCGCTGCGCTACCTGCGGCTTGGGAACTTCCGGACGACGTAAAGCTTCCACCCTTTCCAGATTGGACACCGGATCTTCGTGCAATCGTCAATTTCAGGTTGGTGCCCTAAATTCATAGTAACCCCCACAATAGATGATCAAACCCTAAATAAAAGTCGCAACCTAATCAAACTAAATTTATTTTTCGCGGATCTTTAAAACGTTGTACAATCGTAGAAATCGACGAATGGACATTATGCATGCACACATAGGATAGATCGTCGATTAGGTCAATTCATTAAAAATGTGATTTTTGGATTGGATAGGATAGTCCCGATAATCTAGACACAACCCTAATAGGGATTAATGAATCGTGATCTGACACCGTCGCCGTGTCACGATTTTCAGACACTTTTCTGTCGACGAGACGTTTGGAGGAGGCGTACCAGGGAGACGACGCACTCGCCACCACAGGCAAGTGTATCACTTGCGTTCTTGGCCATGTTTTGGGCCTTCATCTTGTTAGGATTGTTAATTTAGAAACTTGAGGCCCGGACGTGAAATGATAGCGTCCGGGACGCCTTTGGTGGCTCAGATTTGACAACGAAATCTGAGTCCAACAACAACAATTTGACATCATAAGATTGACATGCGTGTGCGTGAGTTGTGGACACCCTAGTACAGCCCCTCCCGTTTTGTCGTGTCGTGTTCCTTTCCGTCTGCACAGCCCGCTGGGCAATAGGGCACTCGCCAAGCCAGAGCGAGTGATCCCTTGTACTAGTTCACAGCCCGATGGGCAATTGGGCACCTGTCAAGCTAGAGCAGGTGATCCCATGTACCGATACATAGCTCAGAGAGCAATTGGGTACTTGTCAAGATAGAGCAAGTGATCCCATGTCTTGTCACGATTCTTGGGGTTATGGGGTAGTGTTGAGCGTGCAAGCGACAAGAGGGATTGATCCCCCTCGAACCGAACAGGCGTGAACCCTTTCGTGTCTTGTCTTGTCTTGTCTTGTCTGGCTTTCTGTGTTCCGTCTTGTCTTGACACCTGTAGGCTAGTCTCGTAGTCCATAGCACTCGCTATGACTACTACTTGTCTTGTTTACTTTCCTGTTGTGTTTCTTTCTGTTGTTAAAACCTCAGCATGTTAATCAACTAGTAAAACGTTGTAAGTAATTGGTACACTTGTAGCTTGGTCTAATCTTTTCTTGTAGACCTTGCCTGACGTACAGTTCCTTCTTTTGGTGTTGTACGTCAGGGATTGAGCCAGAGTATGTGGAGGAGACTGACTTGCCAGCCGACGTGGAGCCAGAGAGCGTTGATCCCGAGTACGACCCTGAGGAGGATCAGAGCTAGAGACTTTTAGTAGCAGTTTCCAGAGACGTCATTTATTTTGTTGGGTGCGTAGCACCATTATGCTTCTTTGTCTAGGTTAGGTGCTTGCACCATTAGTTTTACTTTTCTGCTGTTGTAGCCCTTCGGGTGTTGAGACTTGGTACTCTCGATATGTTGGAATAAATAATGTGATGTTCTTTTTTTTCTTGTACTCTTATTGTTCTGTACTAACATGCAGGGACCTGTACCTTTGCCTTGGTTTCACACAGACGCTTATTGGGTCAGGGCTTCGTAGCCCTGGCCTAAGCGGGCCTCATCACGCTTCGCCTCCGCTGTTTTGGGAAGCGGGGCGTGACAAGAACACACATAGCCCTAGCATTGACTTTGATCAAGTCCTTCTCCGCTTTAGTTCTCAAGGCCGCGGGTGAAGTAGGCTCCTCGAAAGGTGACTCCATGATGTCCCAAAGGTCGTGACTCTTCAAGTAGACCATCATCCTAATCTTCCAACTCGGGTAGTTGGTTCTGTTAAAGAGCGGGGGTCAGACGGTTGAAAGACCTTCTTCATGAATCGCGGATGTAGCGTTGAATGCCATCGTTGCAGTATGCTATAACCTCGCTCTGATACCAATTGTAGGGATCGTCTAACCCTTGAAATACTAACAACACACACTAGAGGGGGGTGAATAGTGTAATGGCAATAAAATTTTCCAATTAAAATTTAACTTGCAAATGCGGAATTATAAATGCAAGAGGAATTAAAAGGCACAATCAAACCAAACGCAAACACACAGTTTTACCCTGGTTCCTCAAACTTGGTTACATCCAGCCACACCAATATTCACTATATTCCCACACAGAGAAGTGAATAAAAATCTCACAAGGAGATATCCCACAAAGAGGATTTATGCCCTACACAAGGACCCAACCAATCCTACACGAGGATCAAGACTCCCACACAGAGATTCACTAACTCCCACTCAGAGAATTAGGGTTAGCCCTACACTAGGACACAAGAACTCCCACAAAGAGAGTTACTCCCACAAAGAGAGTTATTCCCACTAAAAGAATAAACCTAAGTCCCACAAAGAGACAACCTCCCACAAAGAGAGAAACTCCCACAAAGAGAGAAACACTAATTCACACAAAGAGAATTAGAGACAACAATTACACCAAGTAAAGTAAATACTCTTACCTATGCCTTGAGATGCTTACTCATGAATGAATGCAAGGCATGGAAGAGGATCTCCAAGTGTTGGAATCTGCTTCAGAGCACTTGGACGATTTCCCTTGAGCTGGACTTCAATGCATGAAGAGGAATGAATGCTCAATAGAGGAAAATGTGGGAGCTTGAGAGTTTCTAATTAATCTCTTGAGATTTTCAATTGTATCAAGAAGAATCAAAAAGAAGCAAGAGATGGCAGCACACTCATGTATATAGGAACCCCATATCAAGCCCCAAAGCCCAAGGAAACAGCCAAAGAAAGAATTCTGCAACGTCTGGAAACTGGATGAAAACGACAAGAACAGTCAACTGTTGATCAAAAGACAGTCGACTGATCAACAGCTAGAAAATATCCAACGACTATAATCTGAGACAGGACAGTCGACTGACGAAGACAATACAGTCGACTGACAAACAGGACAAGCACCTGTTAATCCTTCAGCAGACGATTGATGCAGGGGATGGATCGAAACAGAGAGCTGCACTCTTTCTCTAGTTATTCACACAGGCGACTGATGTTAATACTACAGTCGACTGTCAAATAGTCAGGTGACTGTATATTCTTCATCAGTTGTCTGCAGTATAACATGGAGAGAAGACAGAGAGATGCAGAGATTGCACTTACGCTAAACAGTCGATTGTTGGCCAATTTCCAGGCAACTGAAAGTATACAGGCGACTGTAAACTAATCGACAGACGACTGTGTGTAAAGCTCAAGTTTGAGTCAATTGAAATGTTGACTTGAGCTGTGCAAATCAGGCGACTGTAGAAGGATCTACAGGCGACTGGAAATCACCCAGTCGACTGTGTTTCCCTCATCAGGCGACTGATGAAAAGCCAGAGACTCCAAATGAGTCTTTGGACAAAGTGAACATATTAGGTTGGATTCTATGATAATCCTAAGGATCACTATGATGGTAAAATGCATATGCATGATAAGTAAACCATCTAACAAGGCATTACAATAACCTAGACTCAAAAGACAGCGAAAGCAATAAGGTAGATTACATGGATTACAATGCTTTCCTTAGAGTCTAAGTCTTCAATCTTGATGCCTTGATTGCTCTTCATCATCTCCAAGCTTTGGCACTCCTTGAGTCCAAACTTTGGCCCTTCTTCACATGATGTCCATCCTTACACCAAGTGATTAGTCTCCAAGAAAGATATTCTTGAAATAAAACTGAGAGACTAAAACATAAGATTCATTAGCAACAACATAATGTTGTGATCATCATCAAAATAAGATGGTATGAAACACCAATACTCAACACTCCATTCTGTAAATGTATAATATATGATTACAGAATTTATTTCTTATTATTAAATAATTCATATTCTTATGATTCCAGGTAAATTCGAGACATTTAGTTTGTTGTTCCACTAATGCCTTTGGGCGTGTCCATTCTGAATATTGAACAAGCTTTTGTTTTTTATGGTTATCTTCATGAAAAGATATATTTGTCTACAAATACATTACTCATTTTTAATGTTGGTTACTATAAATTCTAAAATTGAACAATCTATGGGGAAGAAGAGTTTGATGCTTCCATAGGTAATTGGTAATTGGTTCATGATCCCCCTGTTATCTTGGTTAGGACTGCATTTGGGTACTTCTCCTTTTATTTTAATTTTTTGTTATAAAATAAGTGAATGTGGGTTAGGATTGCATTTCTGGCCACTGTTCAGTAATTCTACTTCTGGTTGGGTATTGAAATTCTGATATCAACCTGATTAATCAGTGCTTCTGTTATCAGACGTGGCTCAAATGTTGATGTCTGTTATGTTATCTTGAAATTAGATCTTTTTATTAACAATTGCAATTATGTTTATTTTTATTGAAATACCTTTTTTCCATTCATTAAGCGGAATTTACAGGTTCTTCTTGATGAAAATTGTTGACTTTATTTAAATCCTTTAATGGTTTTATTTAAATCCATTAAGCTCTGTTCATATGTTGGCTTAGAAGTGATCTGATCAATGTTATCTATTGTTTATTCCATTTAGATATTTCTGTCATTTTATCTTAAGCATGTATGGTACACACCTGATGATTGATGTGTTTCTCTTCTCAAGCCCATCAGCCTCTTAGGTAATGTGATGATCAACAGCTCACGGTTTGCCATTCAAAATCTTACAGGTTTTCCATTGATATTGGTAGTAGCGAAATGAAGAGACCCTGCAATCTTTTTTCGAAGGCTCTTCAGATCTCGTCGGCTAAGCCACCGTCAATGGCCCGTGGCGACGTGGTCAAGCTTGAGCATGGTGTCCATATTCCATCCCCTCACACTCCTGCAGGAATCAAGAGAAGGTGATTATTACTAAATAAATAATTTGTTAGTTGGCTTTCAGTAATCAGTAGGTTAAGTCTATAGACAATGAGAATATACTCTATATTTATATATAATTTTCTTTATATCTGAATCTTTCTTCATAGGATCATTCTCTGTCAGGCCACCAAATTAGATTCCCCAAAAATCTTTGCTTTATGAACAAAATACAAGACAGAAAGTTCTCTTCTGATCACTAGAATTAATCTCCATGAAAATTATCTCACTTCATTGCTTCTCTTAATTAACTAACTTTGATGGGCTGATTAGTTAATTCTGCAGGAAGAGCCCAGCAAAGAAAGTGGTTTGTATCCATGCACCAGCAGCAGCCCACAGTAGGCCAAGTGGAGAGGTGGTGCCATCTGATCTCTGGGTTTGGAGGAAGTACGGTCAAACCCCCATCAAGGGTTCTCCTTATCCAATGTACCCTTAATTTTACTAATCTGGAATTTTAATTAATTACTTATCGTCCTCATAATTATCATATGCTTACAAACAGCACATTGATTTAGAAAAAGAACAAAAGAGAAATATCTTCAATCCTTTAGACATGGAGATCAGAAGACATAGTTGGAACACCGAGTTGGAACAGTTTTCATCAAAGAAAGAAAGAATTACCGAGTTGGAACAGTTTTCGTTCAGTAATTAATTCTTGTAATTTTTTTGTTGCATTTGTGGTTAATGACTTCTTCTATATAGCTGGTTAATGGACTATCCAAATTGGCTTTTTTTAAATGATTGTCTAATTAGAAATATTCATTCCTAACATATTCTGATATCCGAGCGATGGGATATGTTCATAGTACTAAAACACTTGCAAGCACCAACTATTAACACCATGTTTTTATGATGTAGTAACAACTTGCATTTCTTGTTATAAGAAATTACTGATGGATTACTGTTTTCGAGGTTAAGAATAATGGAGTCATTCATGGAAAATCCTAAAAGAATTGTTTGCCTAATGAAAAACAAACATTTACACATGTGATCTTTTCTGTCTTAGAATCCCTAATAATATTAACTATCACCAAGTTATATATTTGTTTTGAAATTTGTATTGAAATTTCAGTTATATATTCGTTTTGTATTGAAATTTCAGTTATATATTCATTTGTATTGATCAAGGTTTTTGGATACGTGCAGTAATGAAATTTGTATTAATCAAGGTTCATGAAATTTGTATAATAAAGGTTAGGGATACACATGAGATTTCAATACACATGAGATTTCATTAGACATATTTCATTAGACACAGTTAGACAGTTCATGAAATATGTCTAATGAAATTTCATGAAATTTCAGTTCATGTGTATTGAAATTACAGTTCATGAAATTTCATTAACTTCTTCTGGCGGTTAATAAGACACACTTCTTCCTCGATATCTATAAAAATTACATTAACCCCTAAAAATACAAGTGTACCCATATCTACTGAGTCTAAACCTTATAGTTGTTAATTATAAGTGTACCCATATCTACTACTGGAGGTCTTTCCAAGTGGTCTGGCGTGCCCTTAGATAGGATATTTCAGTATTGCTTGAGATATATTATTGGCAACCCCATCATGTTTAACTTTTGGGCGATTAAAGCATTATATTATTGTATATGAACTTTTAAAGAAGTCCAAGTATTATCCCTGAACTAATAGTTACATAAGGAGTATTATGGCCTATTACCGTCTTAGCACAAAATTGGGGACTCGAAATATGCTGACATGAATGTAATCATGTAATATGTAGAAAATTATGTTACTGCTAAAGATATTTCCTTCACTCAGTCAATTGTTGTAGCAATTCATTCCCAAAACCAGGTTTTCTTTATCTAACTAATCTCTCATCAATAGTTTTAAGACTACCTGTCAATGATGCTATGCCTGAATCTCTTCCACAAGCCAAGCTAACCAAAACAGCAGGATCTGAAGGTCTGATGTTTATAGGTTAAGTTAACTGTGACTCTTTATGGAGACCCAACTCAAAAAGTTCAACTAAAGAGGAATTCATTGGTCCTTACCTTTTCGGGTGCCAATATGATCTTTGAGTTTCATAAACAGAAAAGATGATTGCTATGCTATGTCCAACACGCTGCAGTTTACATTTGATTAAATGAGATGCAATCAAATTAGCTAAATTTACTACCCGTTGATTAATGTAGAAAAAAAAGTCTGATTTGTTGTTCACAATATTGATTATAGGTATGCTACGTTTGTATTGTCACTGGATATTGTGAAGGAGGTGACATGTGAGTGCTCACTTATGTAATTAGAGCTTATATTCTTTGAGTAAATTGCTTCTTGGCTTAATGGGCATTTGAACACAGGGCTGAGTGGATGAAGCGATTAAATGGCACATACTTTTCGGAGGAGGTATTTATGTTTTTAAATGAAGTATATATAATGGACTTCACATATTCCACATCTCGATGTTTGAATTTTTTTAAAAACATTCTATCCCTGCAGAAACTATTGAAATGGTTTGTGCAATTAGTATTAGCTGTGGAGTATCTGCATTCCAATTTTGTTCTGCACCGTGACCTCAAGGTTTGTGATTATGTGTTAAGCAACTGGTTCTTTTTGTACATGGTAAAATTTATTATTGTTAACTTTCTTTATCTTATTGCAGTGTTCGAATATATTTCTAACGAATGATCAGGATATCCGCCTTGGTTAGTTCCTGGAAATCTTTGTTCCCCAAAAACATGGCAGATATTGGAAAGAAATTGGCAGAAACATGACAGATCGAAGCTGCATTGGCCTTCACAGAACTGGAGGTATGTAGGAATATTTCTATGACATAATGAATATTCTCCCAAATATCACATTTTTTCCAGGATGCGATGAATTGTGTAGAGGATTGTTTGAAGTTTCTATGTCAGACAATTCGGGAGAACTGTCCACATGATATGAGGCTAATGTCGAAATGCATAAACCACGACTGTAGCAATCATATTCAAGCCATGAGATCAAGCCCTTTCGCAAGAATTACTTATACAGAAGCATTGGAGATTCTAAAGAAGGTAACTGATGAATTGAATCCATTGGTCTGAGAAAAGTAAGACTAAACAAAAACTGAAACTGATTGTAGGCAGAAAACAAGAAATTCAGAGAATAAGCGGACTGGGTAATTAGTCTATCAAGAGACCATGAAAGGTATAATCTTTCCTATAACAAAAACTGGGTACTTCTCTCACGATCTTTGTGGCAGATATTTGGCTGATGAGGTATTCAATCGGCCGATAATCATATATGAAGGTTAAGCCGTTTTACGTTCGTGCAAGAGATGATGGGAGGACGGCGTTCGATATCATCGCACCAAAGGTCGGTTCTTTGCCATTAGATAACAAGGATTTCATAAAAAATAGATCGTATGAACATGAATATGTGGTTGACAGGTTGGAGTGTTGGTTCAGGGAAGCCAGAAAGAGGAGCGTATTAATAAGATTCGTTCAAGGTTAATCTATATGCATATTTTGCAATTCAAATAATAATATATGATCGAAGAAAAGTTCAAAATAAACATGAAGTGAAGATGCTAACTTCTCTTCTTGCCGGAAATGGTGTTTCAGACTTCAGGAAGTTGGTTTACCCCGGGAACAATATGAATGGTATTTGGATCTTCGACGGCATGGTACTGTCAAGAACGCTAGTTTCATCATCGGATTTGAGGGGTTGGTTATGTTTGCCACCGGAATTGAAGATGTCA
Organism: Scilla litardierei; assembly: GCA_030789695.1. NCBI lineage: Eukaryota > Viridiplantae > Streptophyta > Magnoliopsida > Asparagales > Asparagaceae > Scilla > Scilla litardierei. Next base: position 54,113,161 of record CM061137.1, read on the forward strand.
GAGATGTAATCCCATTCCCAAGAACTACACTTTATGCTAATGTTTAGAAATTGGGAGAATGTAATGACAATGAAACTATGTACTGTTGATCCGTGACACGTGACCATATGATCTATCATTTTTAACTGATTAATACAACATTTTCCAATATTTTTGCTATTGTTTCAGTAGTAATCATCAATTTCTGGACATTTTTGCAATACATTTGAATTATGTAATTTTTGCATACATTTGACTTATGGTTTGTTCTTCAGCATCCGTTATGTCGCCATTTCAGCAAATCACTTCAATTGTACCCAAATTCTGGACATGCCTGATCAAATTATGTAGTTTTGGTCCTTTCGGTGTCAGAAAGTTATGCTATGAAGAATGGTGTAGGGAAATGAGCATTATTGGTGTGTTCTTAAATTGGTATTATTGTACCTGTTTCTATTTGGATGTTTCGATTTTTAAGCCCTGGCAAGCAAAAGTTAGTAGACCAAGGAATATCTTTTCATTCTCCTATCATTGCTAATGCTTCACTATTGAGGAGATTTTGGAGTTATTGAAACACTAAAGAAAAATGTTGAACTAGGTATGGTGTTAAGTGTACTCATTGGTTATATACACTATGTTTTCTAGACCACTTATCTTAGAATTGCCTTTCACCATCTTAAAATAGCCATGAACAGGGGGAGAATGCAGAAGGATCATGAAGAGTCATTAATGTAAACTCATTGGAAGAAATATATTAAGACCACATCAAGTGATCATCCTTGAGATGTTAATCGGCATCCCTATGCATACATTTTGAATTGATTGGCATCAATTATTGCATACTTCATTTCGATGGCTTTATCTGTATACAATTTGAATTGGCTAGCATGCAAGAGACTAAGTTCTATTGATATCTAATGAAAAAACATGTATATATCATGGTTACTGAAGATTTTTTGCACTTTCTTACTTCCCTTAAACATGAATTAAATGAAACGGTCTGATCAACAATTTTTTTTGTATTATGATGAAATTTTACTCATACGTTATAACTATCACCTTCTTTTTGTACTCTTTGAAAATTAGGGTGTCTAATATTTTGATGGGGTGATATTTAAATGATCTGTGCCCTTGGGTATTGGTATATACTGGGGTGTGTGTGTGTGTGTGTGTGTGTGTGGGATGTTATCAAGAGAAATTGGATAAGAGAATTTGGACAAGATAAATTGGACAAGAGATGAGATTTTGAGGGATATCTATTATACAAATGAGGGATGTTATCAAGAGAAATTGGATAAGAGAATTTGGACAAGATAAATTAGACAAGATAAATTGGACAAAACACTTCTATTTCACTTTTTTACCCACACCCCCCCACACTTGTGAACTCCCCCCTTCATTTTTTGTTCGTTTCTTTTTTGGCCCGGGTTAAATATTTTCTCCGCGCTAAAGGCCCCTGCACCGATTTAGAAATTATTTTCGTTCGGTTAAATTTTAGAGATGGAAATAATTTTGGGGGAGAACAAAGATTTTAAGGGGATATCTTAAATGAACCGTGCCGAGGGCACGGGTTATGACTAGTATATCTATATATTAAAACACAACTGTTTTTGAATCCTAGGACTGACTAAGACAAGTTGACTAGGACAAACAGGTTGATAGAAGGATGGTTGTGATTTAATCTTGGAAAATTAATGGTTGAGATGAGAGTTTGTGAAAATTTTGAGAGGGGAAAACAGCTCTTGGAAAATGAAAGTTTATGGGAAAATGAAATTTTTTGGGGAATGAAAGTTTATGGGGAATAGCAGAGTGCAATTAATGCATTTGGGAAAAAAACTTTAACTTGCACTTAATGCTGCAGATCGAATGTCTCTCACTCAACGCGGGGCCCACCGTCTCTTCGACGCATGAGGCAACAAGATGAGAATAATTTCCCGCGCCAAAGGCGCCCGCTTTTATGCTAATTTTTTGTTCGGCACCGAAGGAGCCCGTGCCGAATTTGTTGTTCTACGCTAATTTGTTGTTCCATGTCAAATTTATTGTTCTGTGTCGAAGGCGCCTGCACCGGCATCGAAGGCACCCGCTTTTACGCTAATTTGTTGTTCCACGTCGAAGCCGCATGTGTCGAATTTGTTGTTCTACACTAAATTGTTGTTCTGCGCCGAAGGCTCCCGCGTTTACGCTAATTTGTTGTTCCGCGTCGAATTTGTTGTTCTTTTATATTTTTCCAAAGGCGCCCATGCCGCTAAATATTTTTACGCTAATTTGTTGTTCTTTTAAATTTTGGATGTGAAAATAATTTTTTGGGGAACAAAGATTTCGCGGAGGAAAATCTTAAATGAACCGTGTCCGCAAATCGAATGTTGCTACAGATCGAATGATCTCTCCCTCAACGCAGGGCCCACTGTCTCTTTGATATATTGGGCAACAAGATGAGAATAATTTCATGCGTCGAAGGCGCCCGCTAAATTTTTTTTAACGCTAATTTGTTGTTCCGCGCCTAAGGTGCCCGTGCCAAATAAAATCTTAAATGAACCGTGCCCGCGGGCACGATTTATGGATAATGTGTATATGTATATATATATAAAAATCAAACTTGGATCTGATACCACTTGTTAGGATCAATAAGACACCCTAAAGGAGGGTGAATAGGGTGAATGCGGAATTAAAAATATTTAGACTAGCAAATACATGCAGTTATATGATTTACAGAAATAATCACATGTAGTTAAAAATATGCAGAAAATAGCAAACTACCAATCACAGATGACACCAAGATGTACCCTGGTTCGGTCGAATCTCGACCTACTCCAGCAACCCCCAAGATCTACTCTTTGATTAATCAATTTCTCCACGCCTACAAGACACTATGAACTCGCAAATCCCTTTGCTCCATGCCCAATAGATCTCTAGACTCGCAACTCCCTTTGCTAAACTGGACTAACCAAACAAGCTAGACCCTTCCTCGATCATATCCCGTGCATCGAGAATCCCCCAAAGTACAACACGTAACTTGCACAAAAGTTTGTAAAAATAAGATTTACAAGGATCAAAGCAACTCTCAAAAGATAAATATGAGTTTAGAACGATCAAATTGAGATGTCGCAATGTCCTCGTCCTTCTGCTCGTAGACTACTCATCAATGGCTCTGACCGTTCGTCAATCGGAGGTCTGTGCTGAAAGATATGGCTTCTCCAACTGGAAATCTACACCTCGTTCTCTGCTTCTCTGTGCAAGCGTATAATTTCTGTTCTGCTCTATGTCAAATAATTTTGTCCCAAAAATCTTCTCACTTCTTCTCTTTAATTATTTTTTCTTTTGCCTGGGTGATTAATTAATTTGACCTGACCAATCAAGATCTGTTCTCCTGCACACAAGAAGAAGGAAAAGACTTAAGCTTGATTGATAAGGGATAAAACCTACTTACCTCTCCTAATCAATTTGTTTAGCCCTTAATCCCTTTTTCCTTTCACATGCAGCCGAAAGTGGACTTTGTAAACTAATTTTGTATTTCTTTTTGTTTGGTTCAACTGTACACAAGGAAGGAGAGAGGTTCCTAATGTATTTAAAAAATAGAACTTACCTCTACCTTCAATTGATTCAAGCAGCTGCATGTGTGTTTCTCAAAAGAATTTTCATATAGTTTTCAGAACTTTGTATGGTACATAGCCTGCAATGGGAGTCGGCCTCATGATATTTATAGGGTATTTTAGAAAACACTTGCCACTAGTTATTTACAAGATTGCCCCTAAGCTTTCTTATAGCATAATTTAGCTGTTTTAGACTCGTTTTCAGATCTAAAATTTTCCGTGACTTTCTCGTTGTCTCCCCCATAATCCATGCCCATATTTGATATTTTATAACGTCATAAAAATGACCAAGATGCACTTTTATGTCCAAAGTGCATTTTATCTCCATAATGACCAAATTGCACTTTTGTTTTTCCAAGCTCTTTTCAACCTGAAAATACTTACCAAACACATCAAAATAATTCATGAAGGTTTGTTATCATCAAACAAGGAATCCTAGACCGTTTTTTCCAACACTCATCCGAGGACCTAGTTTCTTTTTGTTCGGGTTAGAGAATCTTGGTGTTGATGTATTGATGGTTATACTTCGGGTTGTATGGATGTTGATGTTTGATGTTGTCTCATGATGTACGTTGAGTTGTTATATGTCTTTTGTGTGCTCCATGTATTCTTTTTTCATATATATGATGATGACATTTCCCTTTTGGCACATTATTATTTTCTTGCGTGATATTGTCTCTTTGTGCTCTTTATTATATATATTGAATGATGAGATGTATTGCATGTTTAATGTTAATATTGGATCTCAATTCCTCTAGTCAACCTAGTTTTGATTTTTTGATATGTATTTGTGTGATACACCTTCATGATTTTCTTATTTTCATTTGGTATCACATTAAATGCATATGCATTTCTTTATACTCCCATGATTTTTTTACTTTTATTTAGCACTAGTTGTTGTTTCTTTACTCCCACTTTTTGGATAATGCCATAGGGGGAAAGAAATAAATAAACTCTTTATTTTGTGCTAATTAGACGCTAAACTCGAATCTAATTTTTAAATAGCCTTAGATTCGGGGGGGAGTAAGATATAGTGAATTTGGATTCAAAAATTATAAATTTAAATACTTGAACTCATTTCATTCACTCATATCATACTTATTCTTTAATTGATCTCATGATGCCCATATCTTTATTGTCTAACTTGATTGGCATCTATGTAGGGGGAGTAAGTATTTCTTTAAAAGCACAATTACTTCTTTTTGTTTATGATTGTTTGTCATTACCAAAAGGGGGGAGAATGTTGAGTATTGGACATCTCCCTAGTTGGTTTTAATGATGAGCAAACATAAATACTTGTGACTAATCCCCTCCAAGCAGTTAATCCATTGCCTAAGCTAATCATAAAGATCAAATAGCAATGCATGACCACCAAGATCAAGCAAAGCTCAATGAATTGAAGATTGGATGATTAAGATGAAGATTGAAGCTTCAAAGACTCCAAGGCCATTCAAGAAAAAGAAAAGAAGCAAAATTCAATGTAAATATTTTTATGCTTTTATTTCTCTTGATTAGAATGTAGCCTTGTAGTAGAACTATCTTGGAGCTTACACACTTCACTTTATTTAGCCTAAGATGTCATTAGAAATAATTTCCAAGGACTCCAACTCTACATTCCCTTTACTGTGCATTCTAGATTTTCAACAAGCGACTGAAGAACAAAATGTAGGCGCATGTCTCCATATACGCACCTAAGAATTGTTCTGCAGTCGACTGTAATGCACATATTTTGACTTAGGTTTTAGGGCTTTTCTGTATTCAACTTCAACAGGTGACTACTTTACATAGTACATGCGCCTGTCTAGTTTCTGGTGCCTGTGACTTGTTAGTCAGTCGCCTGACTCCTCTTGCCCAAAGATCCAATGATCTGTCAACTTACGCACTTGTGCAGACAGACGACTGTAGTTGGTTATCCAGTCGCCTGCCCATGGCACAGGCGCTTGTGGATACCACAGCAGTCGCATGTCCATCACTTGCCTAGAACTTTCATTTTGGCATGTTATCCACTTGTGCACACAGAGACTGTAGTTGGTTTTCCAGTCGCCTGCCCATGGCACAAGCATATGTGGATACCACATCAATCGCATGTCCAAGATAACCCAGAATTATTACACTTTGTCAACTTATGCACTTTGTCTCACAGTCGCCTGTAAAAGGTTTCTCAGTCGCCTGTCGGATTACAGGCACCTATCTAACCTTCATCTGTCAACTGTCCTACGTGGTAAGTTACTGTTTGAATTCTCACCTACCCTCGGACACAGTGTAGCAGGCGACTGTCCGTACTTTATCAGTCACTTATCCTGGCTGTAAAATCAATCCATTGGAAATTCCACGCGGATTTCAAAGGGGGTTTTGGGTATTTTGTTTGAGGGTTTTAGATAACTTATAAATAATATCTCTATTGTTCCATTAGAGCTTCTTAGACAATCTCTTAGCCTTTGAAGAATTCATCTCAAGCCCTAGAATCTCATTCTCTCTAAGTCCTAGAATCTCATTCTCTCTTGCTCTCTAACCTAGAATCAAAGTTGATATTCTCTAGGCCTATAGTGGTGACAAGAGATCGGCTTTACTCTCTTCTTGCAAGAGATCAACACTCACATCACTTAGCTCCTTCAAGTTCTACTTCAAGCCATAGGTGATTTGTAAGTGTTTAATTTCAAGTTAATGTGCCTTTTCCGATGGATTAGTGGAGATTAGACAGGTGTTTGGCAGTCATGCATTGGTTGCTAGGCTTAGTGGGGGTGGTGAAATCCTTATAATACCCCTAGAGGGTTCTACACACTCTAAGCTCCACTAATCAACCTCCACTTCAACTCTATCCTCCAAAACCTGATCCTATCCATCCTTTTTCATGGCTAGCACCTATGAGAGAGTGAGAAAGTTCAGAGGTTGAAGGAGGAGGAGTTTGAGGAAGAAGAGCTTGTTTGCTAGGGTTTGGAGCTAGAAGGTGACTAGAGGCTTGGATCTTGCTAGAGCTTGTACCTTGGAGGGAGCTAGCTTGGAGGTCTTCAACATATCATCTAGGAGCTCAGGTAGAGATCCTCACACACTAGGGTTAGGGTTCTTCTTCATTATAGTTTAAGTGATGGTGCATGTTGATTGATTTCCTTGCATATCCATGCATAAACCCTTGAATCATCTCCTTTGTTCTTGCTGGAAAACGTAACTAGAATAGCTGAAGTTTAATCTAATTGCTGGTGCTAATTGGCTACATAAAAATCTTAGCCAAAATTTGAGGTTGTATATCATGTTATTCTTAACAACTTTTATGTTTTGGGTTTTGTCAAATGCGGCCTAGAAATTAGGATAAAAATTCAGTGTTTACAAGCTGTCTGTTTATAGTTAATCTGGACACCCTTCGGGAGAATTAGCTTAACTACATGCACACTCGAGCAAATAATGTGATTTTGGTGTCGTTGGAAACCTATCTTCGATCGTCCCAACTTTGTAGTTTGTCAGAAATTCTAAATCTGTCTGTGTCTTGGAGGGAATTTGATGTAAACATGACTGAGTTTCTGTCTCAGAAAGCCGAAATGATATATTGTTGGTATAAAACTCACTATAAATCCAATTTGAAGACTGAAATTATGAAAATTGATGGGTGGAAGGAAAACGACATTTTGAACAACTTTGTAGTTGTAAATGTTTTTAAATTAAAACTCGAAATGCATGAAAACAGCCTCTCAATTTGACTAATTTATGTGATCTGCCTAAAATCAGTGAAAACCCTGATTAGTAATAAAATCATAAAAAATCAACCATTTGGTATTTTGGCCTCAAATTTGAAATCTGACCTGCTGGTATATGGGGCTACAACCCCCTTTGAATTAGTTTTTCAATTTCAGTAGAATTATTTGAGATATCACCCCTGCAATGGTCTGTTCTGGTGCAGAACTGAAATCTGAACTGAAATTGTGAGCATGTGTTTTGAAATTTCTAAATGTAAAGTGTAGATTTTGATGAAAGTGGTTGTTTATACACCTCCTTAGATGTGTTAATGATAAAATGTTCAACCCTAAGCTTTAGTTGCTCCCTTGCTCAAAATGAGAATGTTGGATATGGTGTCTTTGGCATTGTTGTGGTGGGTCAATGATTAAAGTTGAAATGAAGAGAACTGAAATGATGGCTTGGCCTTGAAAACTGATTTGATGGAGCAACTAAACCCTAGGGTAGATAACTTAATGCTAGAGGTGTCTACTTGCACGGAGCGGGTCGATCATCTAGGCGGGTTTGGGGAAGGTATCGTGTCAGGTTGGTGTACGACGATGAGACTTGGTTTAGGAGTGGCAACCATGGGCACACGGACCGTGCACTGAGCTGCAGTAGATCTCCACTCGCACGATGTTTGTCATGGAGCGTGACCCCACTTGCTCGAGGTTTGTCGAGGAGTGGGGAGCCCCGACCAGCTGGCGGGTGTCGCTTTCCATCCCTACTTTAGGGATGAGGTTTAGTCCTTGTACTATAGTCTCAGTCATGGAGTCTCCAAATTCAATAACATTCAAAATATAATGAACTCCTAATCATGAACGTTTAACTCTGTAATTGAACTGTGTGATTATTGTTGGTGTGTTTAGTACCCTGTGTGTGTTGAGTTTCTCTGCTAGACATGCCTTGACGTGTCCCTTTCCCGAGGTTTTGGGAGCAGATACCCAGGAGCAGCGCTTGGAGCCGGACATTGCCAGACGTCTGTAGTCTTCTTAGCTGTCGAGAGAGTACATTAGGAGATGATGTGGGTGTATGCGGGGTTGGTGAGAGACAAGGTGGTAGTTGTTGTAGCCACTCATGTGGCCAGTGTAGTAGTTTTTTTTTGTTGTACCACCGGACACATGCAGTTGTACTCTGTAGACTTGGTGGCTATGTAGTAGTGTCGGACTTTGATATGATGTAACTTTTGGCAGAAGTATAGTAGTAGTAGTGTTTGATCAGTGTACTCTTGGACTGTGTTTCTCTCTGCGAATGATGTTGAAATGATGATATCGTCTTATGTTGCTTTTACTTCAGTAGTTCTTAGTACCACTTTCTGTTGATGTTGTTGGTCTCAGAGTTCTTTTATGCTTGGTATTTATATTCTTAGTATGTTCTGTGTTGTTCCAGTGCGAGCAGTGTCCTGCTATACTCTACCTCTTCGCATACACTTGGTACAATACTGCGGCCTGTCGGGCATCCCATCCCCTCTGACTCAGTGAATGGAGAATCACATCTCTTTCCTTGAGTATTTGGGTGACTGGGGCATGACACCAAGTGTCGTTACTTGGAGTTTCAACCAGGAGATCATGTTTTCCTGAAGATATCCCCAAACCGAGGAGTGATATGTTTTGGGAGACGAGGGAAGCTTAGCCGAGATTCATTGGACCCTTTGATGTGTCAAAGCGAGTTGAAGAAGTAGTGTATCATATAGCGCTATGCCTTCATTGGAGAGAGTACATGATGTTTTCCATGTATCTCAGATGCGTCGTTACATCAATAACCCGTCATATGCTATCGATTACTAAGAGATTACGGTTCGACTGGACCTGACATATGAGCAACAGCCGGTGTAAAATCTTAGACCGACGTCAGAAGACGCTCAGGAACAAGGTCTTCGAACTTGTGAGAGTAATGTGGCGTCATGACTCGCCTGGAGAATCCACCTGTGAGTAGGAAGATGAAATGCAAGATCGTTATCCATATTTGTTCCATACTCCCTAGTTGATAGGAATTCCGGGGACGGAATTGTTCTTAAGGTGGATAGAATGTAACGGCCGGTATTTAATAATACGTATTTTGCACGTATTCTATCTTTGTCTTGTGATTTTCCGTATATGTACTGATATGTGTATTCGTATTACATATTATTTAAATACGTATTCTTATACATACGTATTTAATTAGCTTTATATACTCATACTTATTTACGTATTTTAATTAGCTATAATTATATATAAATCTATTATTATATGATTTCATTATATAATTATTTTGAATTCAAAATTCAAATCCCCTTATATTTTTAGATAAGAGACTTTTTACCCCATTATAATTGACAATTAAACCATATTCTTAATAAAAATTAACTCCTTGTTCATTCCATTTTCCTCTAACCTTAAACCCTTCCATTTTTAACTTAAAAACCTAATTCTTTCTAAAGCAGCCACCATATCTTTTCTCCATTTAATTTTCATGTGCATGCATCTGAACCCTAGGACCCTCAGCTTGTGCACACCCTCAGCTCTACAAAGCAAAAACAAATAGAAGAAACCACATGCTTTCCTCTACTCATGCACAGCCTCTACAAATAATAAAACCCAATGAAACCCAAATTTTCCTCTACTCACGTACAGCCCTACATAATAATAGAAACCTAGGTTTTCCTCTCTCGTCCATAACAAAACCCCTAGTGTATACCCTCCTCTCAGCCGCACCAAACACCCATCTCCGATCATCCTCAACTCTTCACCCATCTCTTCCACCGAAACCGTAGCCACAACCCCTCTAGCCATCTCGACAGCGCCCTCTTTCGCCACCCTTCCATATGCGCAACCCCCATATCCCCAGTGCCATACTCTAAGCCTACACCTTCCCGTCCGACTGCCGCTCACCCACCTCCGAACAACCCTAAACTGCCATCAGCCTTTCAACCACCTGTAGACAGCCCCACACCTCTTCGACTGCTCCGACCACCCTCCAAGCCATAGCCCAGCTTGACTGCAGCGACCCCAACCAGCCATCGCTCGTATCCTCCCCTTTTGCCCGATATAACACCCACAGACAGCCAGCGCCCCTCTTCCCTCCGGCCACCTGCAAGCACCGCACACCCAGTCGCCGGAGAACCGCCGCCGTCCAGCCCATTCGCTACGCTATAGCAGCCGCCTCCGACCCGCAAGCTCATGCAAGGAGCCACACGAAAAACTCGTAATCTTTTGAAATGAACTATAGGCTATGAGATGAGTATGTTATATACTGTTAGTTTAAAATATAGTAAATATACTGTTAGGTTATTATATATTACTGTTTGTTAATATGATATATACTGTTAGTTACAAATACTAATATGTTAATGTTATTGTTAATATGTTAATAAGCCTATGAGATATATAGTTAATATATTATATTACTGTTAATTTATAACTACTAATATAAGGCACAACAGCATGTTAGTATTAATATTAGAAAAATATATCAGCTAGAAATCCTTGTCAGTAGATAAGTATGCATATATATTAGTTGTTAATTCATATATAATGTCAGATATTACTAATTTGCAAAATGATAGGTAGGTTAATGTAAGTTTATTAATAATTTGTATACTAGTATGTTGGTATAATAGTTAGCACTATCTAAACTTGTACCATTAATATGATTCTGTTAGCGTAAAACAAGTAGTCTCATACGCGAATCTATTTGTCACAGAAAAATCGTGCCTTCCGTTGCGATCACCGGGACATCCACCATCGCCTCTAGGCAAGTATTTATTGTAATTGAATGTTAGGACAAACTGCTTAATCTGATGCTAAAACCTTATTTTGAACATGTTCGTCAAACTTAGCAACCAAAATGTACGCTCTTACAATGCCTGTTGCAGTTGATTAAAATGGACATTTCATTTTAATGCTTCTTTATAAAAGAACAACTTTTCTATGCATGTCATCAATTGAACCAAAACAGAACAGAGGGTAGGACACAACCCTCGAAACATAATGAGAACACATCGATTACAGATGAAAATGAAACTAGTCGGTGACTGGTTATGACACTTTGGTGGGGTTGGTCCATAGTAGTAGGTTTTGTAGAAGTAGCTTGACCACCTTACGGCTACCTTCATACCACACCAATGGAGGCAAGCATCTCGGCCATTTTCCAGGTTAGGGATGGCAAGAAGCGTCACGGTAAACCCCCAATGATAAGTTGCATCAAGAACATACTACCAACCCGGACATGGACTAATCACGAGCACAAATAACCGAATACTCAATATACAACCGCTTTACGTTTGAACTGCAATTCATACATGCTCGTACTTTACTTTATGCGCTCATTACTTATAAATGTGTATTAATGCTCTTTTGTTCTTTCCCAAGTTGTTCTTATTTCATTACTTTAAATATCTTGTCGAGCAATTCGTTGACAGATATTTCAATGTAATTGTGAAATATATGTTAGGTTTAGAGACTGATTACGTTGAGGACCCTGCTTCTGAGGATCTCATCTTGGAGGACGATCCTGCTGACCAGAGTTATGAGGACGCTGAGGTCCTCCCTACCGAAGAATAGAGAGAGCTGCTCTCAGTCTTATTTTATTAGTTGTACTTGTTATCTTGCAGGTGTGTTTGCATTTTCAATAAATTGTTCGGCCATGCTAGGCCTAACTACTTTGTGTACTTGTTTGAAAACTCTAGAATAAAAGCGAACTAAATATTTATGATGTTCTGATAATATTCACATGCAAGAAACCTGCTTAACTAAATAAACGCTTATTGTGCTTCAGTCAAAGAAGAAATAAATGAATAAAAGTATCTCTTCTTTGCTTTAAGCACATGCGGACCCGCTTGCGTACTCGCTCCCACGTGCAATGGGAAGCAGGGCGTGACAAAAGCTCATCTCAAGCATTTGGTTATCCACACTTGCATGCTTTTTTCTTCATATTGGTAAGATCATCTCAAGTCATAGATAGGTGTTATTTTGTTTCATCATTTGTGAGAAATCCTAACTCTCTATGTGAGAGTTAGTTTCTCCCTTTGTGGGAGGTTGTGCCCTTATGTAGGACTAACCCTTGTGTAGGGTTTGAGTTCTCCTTTTGTGGGAGTGAGTGAGAGTGTCCTTGTGTAGGACTTACCCATGTGTAGGGTTACCTTTGTGTCGGGTTTGTATTCACTACCTTGTGTATGATTATAGTGAATATTGGCTGGATGTACCCAAATTTGGGGAACCAAGGTAAAATCCTTTGTGTTTGTGATTGTTGTTATTGAGCATACTCATTAATTTATGCTGCTTATTGCGCCTTTAATTTCAGCAACTTTTAATTTACCACTTTTCTTGCCTTTATACTATTCCCTCCCCCCTCTAGTGTAGTGTGTAGCCTCGCTAGGTCCTAACAATTGGTATCGGAGCCTTGGTTTGGTAGCTTTTGCAAGTAAGATATCATTGTCTCAACAACCACTCTCCCTTCCTCCCATCTTCAAAGGTAAACACTTCTTAAAATGGAGGAAGAACTTGTACCGATGGCTTGATGAGCAAGAGACTTCAGATGCTCAAGCTTAGAATGCTTTGCTCAATGCCATCTCTCCAAAATTTGCAAAGAATGTAATGGAATTCGAGATGGCATATGAGATATGGGATTATCTTGATGGCAAGTATGGTGGAGAGGAATCTTACGATGATAAGAGCATCGTTGGAATTGAAAAACACCCTAGAGTGGGGGTGAATAGGGTGTGTGGCACAAATTTTAAAAACAATCACAATCACAGACATAATCAGACACGGATACTTTTTAACGGAGTGGCTCCCCGCCAAAACTCCGACCCCAAGACCTATGAGGATTTCACTCAATAAAACTGATCACACTTACGGGTAGTGATCTCACCGTACACATATAAAGTTCAAGAGTTAAAGCGCATAGATAGCTTCAGAGTAAAGCTATTCACAATACAATCTCACGACTAAAACAGATTCAAATAACTTTAATACTGCGGTGAAAAATCAGAGAGATATCACCGTGATAAACTTTGTGAGATCGTGATCGTGTGGGCACAAACGGTTCGCTGAGCTGATGTCTGGATTGGAAGATATAGTCTTCAGAAGATGATTGCACGAATCTGAATTCTGTTGTGGCTGATCTGTAGAAAAACGCCCAAACTGTGTATAATCCTGAGGACTGAGCAAAGGAGACTATCACCGTTGCGAAGAGGATGAAGATGTGGTCGCGTGGGCGCAAACGGCTCGTCAATCTGACGTCTGGATCAGGAGATATGAGCGTACGAAGTCGAATGCGCGAATCTGGAATCTGCACTTGAAATCTGCCCTTGCACGATCTGTGTGTTTCTCTTTGCAACAGCAGCAAGAAGAGGAAGATGTGCGTCTGTTGTTCTCACGTCACAGATGTTGACCACCCTCAGAGACACACATGAATTGATGCTCAGTAATTAAAAGAAAGATACGGCAGCCTCTTCTTCAAAAAATTTATAATGGGCCGCAAGATATATTTGAAGAGCCGCACTCGAGATTTATTAATTTTTGGAGAAGAAGGCTGTAGGCTCTTTACTATTTAGCAAGGATGTTGTTAATATCACCTTTATCTTTCGCAAGGGTGGTTTGATTGCTTCTAGATCTTTTCAAAACACATTTTCAACTGTTTTATTTGAAGAGGCCGCAACTAACAAACTGAATGAAACGCACTGAGTATTCCTTGGTGCGTGCGTAACATTTTTGACAGAGGTTGCGCACAAAAATTAACACCCGGCCAAAAATGAAAATCTTGATTCAATAGATTTGCTGTGAGCTTCTGCGGCCATTCAAAATTTTTTGTGTTTCAAAATTTGAATTGTGGCCAAAAAAAATTGGCTGAGACTATGTAATTCTCAGATGATGCGGTAGATTGTGCGATTTTGGATGAGGTTGAATAGAAGATTGAATAGGAGACCAAGTGTGTTGTGTTTAGGATGAGAACGTGGAGTTTGAATTCAAATAGAAAATCCCTTAGTATCCAATCAGTTACTTAACCAATTCAAGTCTTCATTTGAATCTGAATATGGATAATGTAGAATCATTTGAATTTCCTTTTTACACCAATGTCCACGGACAATCGCTCTCTCTTGCAAACAAGATTTATTTTGCACTTTCCCCTTGAAATCACTTAATGAAAAATGTCAGTCACACATGACTTGTTTGTCATCATCGAAATTAAATCGTACGACCTAGTTAATAGACTAACTAGGCCAACAATCTCCCCCTTTTTTATGATGGCAAACAAGTCTGAAAAAATTGAGAAATGATATTGAAGAGCAAGTCATACAGTGCACATGATTATAAACATCATACAAAGCTCCCCCTATCGATGTGCTCTCATGAAAAGTTGTGACAAGCTCCCCCTCAAGATGTGCATCTCTCCCCCTTGTGCATTATTTTTCGCGTTTTTCTACTCTCCCCCTTTTGCCATTAATCGAAATGATCACAAAAATAAATTGAAGAGGTTAAGAATGAGACATGAAACAAGTTTAGCATATCAAAGAAACAAGAAATTGATGATGATGCTCATATTAATGCTTTTTCCCCACGAACTTAAAGTATAACGAATGTCATGAGCATTGAAAGGATACGATCGTTGTAAGAAATCTAACAAGAAGATGTTCTATTATGAAACACTTTGATAATATGAAGGGTGCTTAAAAACTTAATAGATGAAAATATTAGATTATCTAATACATTTTGTGGGCCTTCGTTGCTATGGAATAATCAATAAGTAATGTGTAGGGAGACACCAATCAAGGGATACCATGGTGGTAAATTTCGGGTCCTTTGGAATTGAGGTGCGCTAAGTGGTTACTTCATCTACCATATTTCATACGCATTGCTCAACAAACCCCCGAAATCCGGTTACTAGCCGCTGGCATCAAATGAAGTGTATTAGAAGATGTTTTGTTATTCCCTTTTTCTTTTTCTATTTTTTTTTGTAAATGCTCATTTCAATTTTTTTACAATATTGGTGTCTCAGAATAGTGACGCATGAAGGCATCGACATACTCGACTCCTACTAAATAATTTTCCATTGAGATTTAAGCGCACAAAATTGTAAAGATAAAATATAAATTCAGAAACTTTAGAATCTAAGCACATCCAATTGTCTCCATAGTTTATAAGACTCAATCAATCTATTTGATTCGCACAATTTGGTATGCTTACAAGTTTCACTTTTTCATTAATAAATCAAGCATGGGGATTTTACAATAATATGGTGCATCATCATCAAAAACATTTTAAGGTTTCTAAGATGTCTAACAATGTTCATATTAAATTCTCAACCGACATCAATAATAGTGATAATGATCATGCATGCACATACAAAGAATGATCAAACCGATGTGAGATAAAGATAGTGTGCAATGTATGAAGCATGGATACAATTTTTTTAGCATATGTATGTGCATGGATATGCGTGCTAATGCTCAATTAGTGACATGATCCCCAACTCCCTTCGAATGAAACAAAATTGGTTTTGATTTAAGGGTTTTGTGAATATGTCCGCTAATTGTTTTTCTGTATCAATATATCCTAAAGAGATATCTTTCTTATCTACATGATCTCTAAGGAAGTGGTGACGAATATCAATATGTTTTGTCCTAGAGTGTAGAATAGGATTTTTAAATAAATTTATAGCACTCTTGTTGTCACACCAAATGGTTGTAGGTTGGAAGGTAAGATCGTAGTCTCTGAGGGTTTGTCTCATCCATAGAATTTGAGCACAACAACAACCTGCTGAAACATATTCGGCTTCGGTTGTACTCAATGCTATGGAGTTTTGCTTCTTGGAGAACCATGAAACAAGAGACATACCTAGTAGTTGACAAGTACCTATGGTACTTTTACGATCGGTCTTACTTCCCGCAAAATCCGCATCAAAATATCCTACAAGCTCAAATGATGTGAAACAAGAATACCATAAGCCAAAATCTAAGGTCCCTTTAACATATCGAATTATTCGTTTAACATAAGAAAGATGGGACTCTTTTGGACAAGATTGAAACATATCACATAAACATACACTAAACATTATATCAGGCCTACTAGCTGTTAAGTATAATAAGCTACCAATCATACCTCGGTACAAGCGTTCATCCACTTTATTTCCCTTTTCGTCTTTATCCATCGTTGTCGTTGTTGACATAGGAGTAGAGCATTCCTTAGCATTTTCATGTCCAAACTTCTTCACTAACTCCTTTGCATATTTCACTTGATTGATGAAAATTCCGTCCTCACCGTGTTTGATTTGCAAACCAAGCATAAATGTAAGTTCACCTATGAGGCTCAAGTCAAATTCCCTAGACATACATGTAGCAAATTCCTCATACAGTAGATTGTTAGTAGCACCAAAAACGATATCATCGACATATATTTGTACTACAAGTAGATCTTTACTTTGATGTTTAACAAATTGAGTTTTATCCACCTTTCCCATGGAAAAATTATTTTCAAGCAAAAATTTACTGAGTCGCTCATACCAAGCTCTAGGAGCTTGTTTGAGCCCATATAAAGCACGTTTAAGCTTGAAACATAGTCCGGGTGGATGGAGTCTTCAAACCCATGAGGTTGTTTGACATAGACTTCCTCAGATAAAACTCCATTCAAGAAGGCACTCTTGACGTCCATTTGAAAGAGTTTGAATTTCATGAAACTAGCAAATGCTAAAAGCATCCTAATTGCTTCCAATCTTGCGACGGGAGCGAAGGTTTCATCAAATCAATCCCTTCCTCTTGGTTATATCCTTGTGCTACTAATCTAGCTTTATTACGCACAACATTTCCCATTTCGTCAAGTTTGTTTCTAAATACCCATTTAGTGCCTATAATCGTTTGATTTTTTGGTTTAGGACCAAGTTCCCAAACTTGATTCCTATCAAATTGTGACAATTCCTCCTGCATTGCCATAATCCAATAGGAATCTTCTAAAGCACTATCAACATTTTTAGGCTCTAAAATGGATATAAATGCAAAATTAACCATCAAATTAAAGCTACTTCTAGTACGTATACCTTCCGTCGTGTCTCCAAGGATTTGATTCTTTGGATGATCCTTCTTAAAGTGCCAATCCTTAGGGAGATCTTGTGATGGCGTAGTAGCTTCTTCTTCTTTTGGTACACCATCATTGTTGTTCTCTTGATCATTGGAATTGCTAGTGTTTATCTCCAGTCCATCAAAGCCACCTGTAATATCTGTAGATTCTGCAGCACTACAAGATTCATTAATAGCACTTTTCTCGTCAAATTTCACATGCACAGTTTCTTGAATAGTAAGAGTTATTTTGTTAAATACTCGATAAGATTTGCTATGTGGTGAGTAGCCAACAAAAATACCCTCATCGGATTTAGAATCAAATTTATCCAGATTTTCGCCAACTTTCAGAATATAGCACTTGCATCCAAATGGTTTTAAATGTGATAAGTTGGGAGTCAACTCTCTATAAAGCTCATAAGGTGTTTTCTTCAAAATGGGTCTAATGGACACACGATTTAAAATATAGCAAGAAGTATGTATAGCTTCAGCCCAAAAATATAAAGGCAATTTGTAATCATGAATCATGGTCCTAGCCATTTCTTGCAAAGTACGGTTTTTCCCCTCAACCACCCCATTTTGTTGTGGTGTCCTCGGGGCAGAAAAATTATGTGAATAACCTTTTGAAATGCAAAAATCATCAAAGCTAGTATTAACAAATTCTCCTCCATGATCACTTCTAACTTTGACAATTGAAAAACCTTTTTCATTTTCAACCTTTTTACAAAACATTTTGAAAACATCAAAAGTTTCATGTTAGTGTGTCAAAAAATAAATCCAGGTGAAACGTGAAAAGTCATCGACAATAACAAAGCAATAATGCATACCACCTAAACTAGCAACCTTTGTGGGTCCAAATAAATCCATATGTATTAGTTGCAATGGCTTAGAAGTAGTTACAACGTTTTTAGGATTGAAGCTACTTTTATGATGTTTACCTAGTTGACATGCATCGCAAAGCTTATCCCGATCAAAGCTAATTTGAGGTAAACCTCTCACCAGTTTCTTTCGAGCAAGCTTTGAGATTAGGTCCATGCCGGCATGGCCTAATCTTCGATGCCAAAGCCAACTAGTCTCATGTGATGCAACTAAACATTTTAGATTATTTGAATCACTAAGTTTGATAGTATAGAAGTTATTATAAGATGTACCCTTGAAAAGAATATCATCACCTTTTAAAATATATACTTTGTCATTTTAGAAATGAACCTTAAGGCCTATAGAGCAAAGCTGACTCACACTTAACAAATTATGTGCTAAACCATCAACAAGATTAACATTTTCAATGACCACAAGAGGATGCTTACCAATGTTACCTTTACCCAAGATTTTGCACTTCTTTCCATCTCCAAGAATAACCGTCCCTCCATCTTTCCTTGATAGCATCGTGAAGAGGGATTCGTTGCCTGTCATGTGATTCGAGCAACCGCTATCAAGGTACCAAATGCTGTCATTTTCCACTTGAAGATACACCTACAAACGAAGATGCACCCTTTGGTAACCAAATTTTGGATCCACAGTTGTTAGTACGATGCTTTGGAACCCATATAAAATATTTAGGATAATATTTGGCCAAGCAATCATACATAACATGCCCACTTTTGTTGCAATAAAAACATGTAACATTGAAATGCTTATTAGTAGATGACATATGATTTTTGTGCATGCAATGTTGAAAGCTCATATCTCTTGCAGAATTCTTTTCAATGATCTTCCTAGTTTTTTTCTTAGGTTGTTTTTTCTGAAAGCCAAGACCATGTTTACTAGATTGTTCATTAAGCTCATTTATCATCTTATTAAAGCTTTCTTGGCTATTTGTGAATTTCTTTAATGTCAAGCTAAGATTTTGATTTTCATTCTCAAGTTCACTAATCTTAGTCTCATACCTTTTTTCTTTTTCACTAGTTTCTAAATCGATGGCTATGTGTTTTCCTTTTATTAAGTTAGATTTTTCTTTTTCAAGCTCTTCCAATGTTTCTTCATAGCTAGCCACTTTTAGGTTCAACAATTTTATTTCAGAATCTTTAGAGCCAAGAATACTAATTTTCTCTTTTAATTCTTTAGCTAAATTAACGTGGTCAAGCTATACCATAGCCAATTTTTTATTAGTATTTTCTAGCTCTAAGGTTTTTGTTTCTAATTAGGTTTCATCAAAATTGTATATTATTTCCTTTTGTTCTTTCCACTTAACAAACAGCTCATCTCTCTCTCTCTCTCTCTCTCTCTCTCTCTCTCTCTCTCTCTCTCTCTCTCTCTCTCTCTCTCTCTCTCTCTCTCTCTCTCTCTCTCTCTCTCTCTCTCTTGTCATGCTCCCTAGTTCCTCTTTTAATGAATCACAGACCTTTTTTAGTTTAAGGAATTTAGGACCCATTTCTTGAAGGAGCTCTACAAGAAATTCATAAGCTTCCTCCATGCTAGAAAACATATCATCACTAATATTCATTTCATCATTAAATCTTTGAACAAGAGAGCTAATTTTTACCTTTTTGTTTCCGGCCATAAAGCAAGTTCCAGTGTTGTCGTTCCAGTCATCATTTTAGGAGAGCTCTTCTGAGTCACTTTCTCCCCATGTAGCCACCATTCCTCGCTTTGATGTTCTCTTTTCTCCATCACCAGTCTTTTCCTTTCCATTTCCTTTCAGAAGTGGACATTCTGCTTTCATGTGCCCTCTCTTATTGCATCTGAAACACTGAGGTGCAGAACTTTCTCCATCATTTCCTTCATTTTTCTTGGTTCCCCAAATGTTTCACGTCCTTCTTTTGTTGTTTTTCATGAATTTCACAAATTTCCTTGTAACAAGAGCCATGCTTTCATCGTCTGATTCATTCATCTCTTCCTTGAGCATTTTGGACACTTGAAAAGCCAAGTTCTTTTCCTTTGTTTCCTCCTTCTTAGATTTCTCTTCCATCTTTGGTGTGCTGTCATTGGCCATCTTCAATTGAACCTCATAAGCCATTAATTTTCCCATTAGCTTCTCGAAACTGATATCTGCCAAGTCATCTGCTTCTTCGATCGCCGTCCTCTTTTGAATCCAATCGCCAGATAGAGAGTATAAAATCTTTCCAACCCCTTGTTAGCAATACGTAATACGGAAAATATTCGGAACGCGAATAAAACGTGTTTAATTCGATCAATTTCAAAAGGAGTTCGGTCAAAAATTCGGTCAAATATGCGCAATACGGGACTAAAACGTAAACGGGTTAAATCGTGTTTAATTCGTTAACCCAGATAAAAAATGCGACTAAAAATACGAATACTGTCAAGATATCATTCATCTAATTGAACTTAAAAATCAACAATATCAATATAAAATAAGAGTAACATAACTTCTATAGTCATGATTTAAATAAATTATATTCATAGTTTTAACCAAAATGACATGATCATACTATTATATTCCATGCAGCATGCCCTAAACCAAAGTATGATCATGAAATCATAGTTCAAAATGATTTAAAAGTGCCCCTAAAACGCGTTTAAAACACATAAAATGCGCAACACGGGGATAAAACGCGTTTTGTTCGTCTACCCCTAAAAAAGCGCGTATTTTTCCGAATAATTCAAATGGACGGCCATTTAATACGGAAACCATTTTAGACGGATTTTAAACGTAAAAAATATATAAATTCGCGTTTTTTACTAACAAGGTTCCAACCAGATCTTCCTCTGGGAAGTCCTTCCCTAAAGATTTCAACGGATAGACGATATCTGCAAAACGAGAAAACATAGCATCAATAGACTCATTAGGCATCATAACAAAATTTTCATATTTCTGTAATAACATTCTAATACGAGTTTTCTTAACTTCACTAGTTCCCTCATGAGTAACTTCAAGTCTTGTCCAAATATCCTTAGCAGTAGAACAAGAACTAATGCGGTTAAATTCAGTTTTACTAAGACCAAAATACAAGATGCTCATGGCTTTAAAATTTAGATTTTGTAACCGATCATTTTCTTTTTGCTGCTCAGGAGTGGGTTTATCAAATAGTGTAAAGCCTTCACTGATTTTTTTCCACAATGCCATATCAATGCCTTTGATGTGTATGGACATGCGTTGTTTCCAGTAACTATAGTCCGTACCATCAAATAGAGGAGATCTGAGATACGACTGACCTTCTCTTCGATTGTGTGAGTCATATGAATATGTGTGTGGAATTTGTGCCATAGGATCGAAATTCCACTAAACTTTGAGTCTAAAAGGAATCCCGCTCTGATACCAATTGAAAAACACCCTAGAGGGGGGTGAATAGGGTGTGTGGCACAAATTTTAAAAACAATCACAATCACAGAGATAATCAGACACGGATATTTTTTAACAGAGTGGCTCCCTGCCAAAACTCCGACCCCAAGACCTATGAGGATTTCACTCAATAAAACTGATCGCACTTACGGGTAGTGATCTCACCGTACACATATAAAGTTCCAGAGTTAAAGCGCATAGATAGCTTCAGAGTAAAGTTATTCACAATAAAATCTCACTACTAAAACAGATTCAAATAACTTTAATACGGCGGTGAAAAATCAGAGAGATATCACCGTGATAAATTTTGTGAGATCGTGATCGTGTGGGCGCAAACAGTTCGCTGATCCGATGTCTGGATTGGAAAATATAGTCTTCGAAAGATGATTGCGCGAATCTGAATTCTTCATTGGCTGATCTGTAGAAAAACACCCAAACTGTGTATAATCCTGAGGACTGAGCAAAGGAGACTATCACCATTGCGAAGAGGACAAAGATGTGGTCGCGTGGGCGCAAACGGCTCGTCGATCTGACGTCTGAATCAGGATATATGAGCGTACGAAGTCGAATGCGCGAATCTAGAATCTGCACTTGAAAGCTGCCATTGCACGATCTGTGTGTTTCTCTTCGCAACAGCAGCAAGAAGAGGAAGATGTGCGTCTGTTGTTCTCATGCCACAGATGTTGACCACCCTCAGAGGCACACATGAATTGATGCTCAGCAATTAAAAGAAAGATACGGCAGCCTCTTCTTTAAAAAATTTATAAAGGGCCGCAAGATATATTTGAAGAGCCGCACTCGACATTTATTATTTTTTGGAGAAGAAGGCTGTAGGCTCTTTACTATTTCGCAAGGATGTTGTTAATATCACCTTTATCTTTCGCAAGGGTGGTTTGATTGCTTCTTGATCTTTTCAAATAACATTTTCAACTGTTTTATTTGAAGAGGCCGCAACTAACAAACAGAATGAAATGCACTGAGTATTCCTTGATGCGTGCGTAACATTTTTGACAGAGGTTGCGCACAAAAATTAACACCCAGCCAAAAATGAAAATCTTGATTCAATAGATTTGCTGTAAGCTTCTGCGGCCATTCAAAATTTTTTGTGTTTCGAAATTTGAATTGTTGCCAAAAAAATTGGCTGAGACTATGTAATTCTCAGATGATGCGGCAGATTGTGAGATTTTGGATGAGGTTGAATAGAAGATTGAATAGGAGACCAAGTGCGTTGTTTTTAGGATGAGAACGTGGAGTTTGAATTCAAGTAGAAAATCCCTTAGTATCCAATCAGTTACTTAACCAATTCAAGTCTTCATTTGAATCAGAATATGGATAATGTAGAATCATTTGAATTTCCTTTTTGCACCAATGTCCACGGACAATCGCTCTCTCTTGCAAAAAGATTTATTTTGCACTTTCCCCCTGGAATCACTTAATGAAAAATGTCAGTCACACATGACTTGTTTGTCATCATCGAAATTAAATCATACGAACTAGTTAGTAGACTAACTAGGCCAACAATCTCCCCCTTTTTGATGATGGCAAACAATTCTGGAAAAATTGAGAAATGATATTAAAGAGCAAGGCATATAGTGCACATGATTATAAACATCTTACAAAGCTCCCCCTATCGATGTGCTCTCATGAAAAGTTGTGACAAGCTCCCCCTCAAGATGTGCATCTCTCCCCCTTGTGCATTATTTTTCGCATTTTTATACTCTCCCCCTTTTGCCATTAATCGAAATAATCACAAAAATAAATTGAAGAGGTTAAGAATGAGACATGAAACAAGTTTAGCATATTAAAGAAACAAGAAATTGATGATGATGCTCATATTAATGCTTTTTCCCCACGAACTTAAAGTATAACAAATATCATGAGCATTGAAAGCATACGATCGTTGTAAGAAATCTAACAAGAAGATGTTGTATTATGAAACACTTTGACAATATGAAGGGTTCTTAGAAACTTAAGAGATGAAAATATAAGATTATCTAATAAATTTTGTGAGCCTTCGTTGCTATGGAATAATCAATAAGTAATGTGTAGGGAGACACCAATCAAGGGATACCATGGTGTTAAATTTCGGGTCCTTTGGAATTGAGGTGCGCTAAGTGGTTACTTCATCTACCATATTTCATACGCATTGCTCAACAAACCCCCGAAATCCGGTTACTAGCCGCCGGTATCAAATGAAGTATATTAGAAGATGTTTTGCTATTCCATTTTTCTTTTTCTATTTTTTTTATAAATGCTCATTGCAATTTTTTTTACAATGTTGGTGTCTCAGAATAGTGACGCATGAAGGCATCGACATACTCGACTCCTACTAAATAATTTTCCATAGAGATTTAAGCGCACAAAATTGTAAAGATAAAATATAAATTCAGAAACTTTAGAATCTAAGCACATCCAATTGTCTCCATAGTTTATAAGACTCAATCAATCTATTTGATTCGTACAATTTCGTATGCTTACAAGTTTCACTTTTTCATTAATAAATCAAGCATGGGGATTTTACAATAATATGGTGCATCATCATCAAAAACATTTTAATGTTTCTAAGATGTCTAACAAGGTCCATATTAAATTCTCAACCGACATCAATAATAGTTATAACGATCATGCATGCACATACAAAGAATGATCAAACCGATGTGAGATAAAGATAGTGTGCAATGTGTGAAGCAAGGATACAATTTTTTTAGCATATGTATGTGCATGGATATGCGTGCTAATGCGCAATTAGTGACATAATCCCCAACTCCCTTCGAATGAAACAAAATTGCTTTTGATTTAAGGGTTTTGTAAATATGTCCGCTAATTGTTTTTCTGTATCAATATATCCTAAAGAGATATCTTTCTTATCTACATGATCTCTAAGGAAGTGGTGACGAATATCAATATGTTTTGTCCTAGAGTGTAGAATAGGATTTTTAGATAGATTTATATCACTCTTGTTGTCACACCAAATGGTTGTAGGTTGGAAGGTAAGATCGTAGTCTCTGAGGGTTTGTCTCATCCATAGAATTTGAGCACAACAACAACCTATTGAAACATATTTGGCTTCGGTTGTACTCAATGCTATGGAGTTTTGCTTCTTGGAGAACCATGAAACAAGAGACATACCTAGTAGTTGACAAGTACCTATGGTACTTTTACGATCGGTCTTACTTCCCGCAAAATCCGCATCACAATATCCTACAAGCTCAAATGATGTGGAACAAGGATACCATAAGCCAAAATCTAAGGTCCCTTTAACATATCGAATTATTCGTTTAACATAAGAAAGATGGGACTCTTTTGGACAAGATTGAAACCTAGCACATAAACATACACTAAACATTATATCAGGCCTACTAGCTGTCAAGTATAATAGGCTACCAATTATACCTCGGTACAAGCGTTCATCCACTTTCTTTCCCTTTTCATCTTTATCCATCGTTGTCGTTGTTGACATAGGAGTAGAGCATTCCTTAGCATTTTCAAGTCCAAACTTCTTCACTAACTCCTTTGCATATTTCGCTTGATTGATGAAAATTCCGTCCTCACCTTGTTTGATTTGCAAACCAAGCATAAATGTAAGTTCACCCATGAGGCTCATGTCAAATTCCCTAGACATACATGTAGCAAATTCCTCACACAGTAGATTGTAAGTAGCACCAAAAACCATATCATCGACATATATTTGTACTACAAGTAGATCTTTACTTTGATGTTTAACAAATAGAGTTTTATCCACCTTTCCCATGGAAAAATTATTTTCAAGCAAAAATTTACTGAGTCGCTCATACCAAGCGCTAAGAGCTTGTTTGAGCCCATATAAAGCACGTTTAAGCTTGAAACATAGTCCGGGTAGATGGAGTCTTCAAACCCATGAGGTTGTTTGACATAGACTTCCTCAGATAAAACTCCATTCAAGAAGGCACTCTTGACGTCCATTTGAAAGAGTTTGAATTTCATGAAACTAGCGAATGCTAAAAGCATCCTAATTGCTTCCAATCTTGCGACGGGAGCGAAGGTTTCATCAAATCAATCCCTTCCTCTTGGTTATATCCTTGTGCTACTAATCTAGCTTTATTACGCACAACATTTCCCATTTCGTCAAGTTTGTTTCTAAATACCCATTTAGTGCCTATAATCGTTTGATTTTTTGGTTTAGGACCAAGTTCCCAAACTTGATTCCTATCAAATTGTGACAATTCCTCCTGCATTGCCATAATCCAATAGGAATCTTCTAAAGCACTATCAACATTTTTAGGCTCTAAAATAGATATAAATGCAAAATTAACCATCAAATTAAAGCTACTTCTAGTACGTATACCTTCCGTCGTGTCTCCAAGGATTTGATTCTTTGGATGATCCTTCTTAAAGTGCCAATCCTTAGAGAGATCTTGTGATGGCGTAGTAGCTTCTGCTTCTTTTGGTACACCATCATTGTTGTTCTCTTGATCATTGGAATTGCTAGTGTTTATCTCCAGTCCATCCAAGCCACCTGTAATATCTGTAGATTCTGCAGCACTTGAAGATTCATTAATAGCACTTTTCTCGTCAAATTTCACATGCACAGTTTCTTGAATAGTAAGAGTTCTTTTGTTAAATACTCGAGAAGATTTGCTATGTGGTGAGTAGCCAACAAAAATACCCTCATCGGATTTAGAATCAAATTTATCCAGATTTTCGCCAACTTTCAGAATATAGCACTTGCATCTAAATGGTTTTAAATGTGATAAGTTGGGAGTCAACTCTCTATAAAGCTCATAAGGTGTTTTCTTCAAAATGGGTCTAATGGACACATGATTTAAAATATAGCAAGAAGTGTGTATAGCTTCAGCCCAAAAATATAAAGGCAATTTGTAATCATGAATCATGGTCCTAGCCATTTCTTGCAAAGTACGGTTTTTCCTCTCAACCACCCCATTTTGTTGTGGTGTCCTCGGGGCGGAAAAATTATGTGAATAACCTTTTGAAATGCAAAAATCATCAAAGCTAGTATTAACAAATTCTCCTCCATGATCACTTCTAACTTTGACAATTGAAAAACCTTTTTCATTTTCTACCTTTTTACAAAACATTTTGAAAACATCAAAAGTTTCATGTTTGTGTGTCAAAAAATAAATCCAGGTGAAACGTGAAAAGTCATCGACAATAACAAAGCAATAATGCATACCACCTAAACTAGCAACCTTTGTGGGTCCAAATAAATCCATATGTATTAGTTGCAATGGCTTAGAAGTAGTTACAACGTTTTTAGGATTGAAGCTACTTTTATGATGTTTACCTAGTTGACATGCATCGCAAAGCTTATCCCGATCAAAGCTAATTTGAGGTAAACCTCTCACCAGTTTCTTTCGAGCAAGCTTTGAGATTAGGTCCATGCCGGCATGGCCTAATCTTCGATGCCAAAGCCAACTAGTCTCATGTGATGCAACTAAACATTTTAGATTATTTGAATCACTAAGTTTGATAGTATAGAAGTTATTATAAGATGTACCCTTGAAAAGAATATCATCACCTTTTAAAATATATACTTTGTCATTTTAGAAATGAACCTTAAGGCCTATAGAGCAATGCTGACTCACACTTAACAAATTATGTGCTAAACCATCAACAAGATTAACATTTTCAATGACCACAAGAGGATGCTTACCAATGTTACCTTTACCCAAGATTTTGCACTTCTTTCCATCTCCAAGAATAACCGTCCCTCCATCTTTCCTTGATAGCATCGTGAAGAGGGATTCGTTGCCTGTCATGTGATTCGAGCAACCGCTATCAAGGTACCAAATGCTGTCATTTTCCACTTGAAGATACACCTACAAACGAAGATGCACCCTTTGGTAACCAAATTTTGGATCCACAGTTGTTAGTACGATGCTTTGGAACCCATATAAAATATTTAGGATAATATTTGGCCAAGCAATCATACATAACATGCCCACTTTTGTTGCAATAAAAACATGTAACATTGAAATGCTTATTAGTAGATGACATATGATTTTTGTGCATGCAATGTTGAAAGCTCATATCTCTTGCAGAATTCTTTTCAATGATCTTCCTAGTTTTTTTCTTAGGTTGTTTTTTCTGAAAGCCAAGACCATGTTTACTAGATTGTTCATTAAGCTCATTTATCATCTTATTAAAGCTTTCTTGGCTATTTGTGAATTTCTTTAATGTCAAGCTAAGATTTTGATTTTCATTCTCAAGTTCACTAATCTTAGTCTCATACCTTTTTTCTTTTTCACTAGTTTCTAAATCGATGGCTATGTGTTTTCCTTTTATTAAGTTAGATTTTTCTTTTTCAAGCTCTTCCAATGTTTCTTCATAGCTAGCCACTTTTAGGTTCAACAATTTTATTTCAGAATCTTTAGAGCCAAGAATACTAATTTTCTCTTTTAATTCTTTAGCTAAATTAACGTGGTCAAGCTATAACATAGCCAATTTTTTATTAGTATTTTCTAGCTCTAAGGTTTTTGTTTCTAATTGGGTTTCATCAAAATTGTATATTATTTCCTTTTGTTCTTTCCACTTAACAAACAGCTCATCTCTCTCTCTCTCTCTCTCTCTCTCTCTCTCTCTCTCTCTCTCTCTCTCTCTCTCTCTCTCTTGTCATGCTCCCTAGTTCCTCTTTTAATGAATCACGGACCTTTTTTAGTTTAAGGAATTTAGGACCCATTTCTTGAAGGAGCTCTACAAGAAATTCATAAGCTTCCTCCATGCTAGAAAACATATCATCACTAATATTCATTTCATCATCAAATCTTTGAACAAGAGAGCTAATTTTTACCTTTTTGTTTCCGGCCATAAAGCAAGTTCCAGTGTTGTCGTTCCAGTCATCATCTTTGGAGAGCTATTCTGAGTCACTTTCTCCCCACGTATCCACCATTCCTCGCTTTGATGTTCTCTTTTCTCCATCACCAGTCTTTTTTTTCCTTTTCCTTTCAGAAGTGGACATTCTGCTTTCATGTGCTCTCTCTTGTTGCATCTGAAACACTGAGGTGCAGAACTTTGTCCATCATTTCCTTCATTTTTCTTGGTTCCCCAAATGCTTCACGTCCTTCTTTTGTTGTTTTTCATGAATTTCACAAATTTCCTTGTAACAAGAGACATGCTTTCATCGTCTGATTCATTCATCTCTTCCTTGAGCATTTTGGACACTTGAAAAGCCAAGTTCTTTTCATTTGTTTCCTCCTTCTTAGATTTCTCTTCCATCTTTGGTGTGTTGTCATTGGCCCTCTTCAATTGAACCTCATAAGCCATTAATTTTCCCATTAGCTTCTCGAAACTGATATCTGCCAAGTCATCTGCTTCTTCGATCGCCGACCTCTTTTGAATCCAATCGCCAGATAGAGAGTATAAATCTTTCCAACCAGATCTTCCTCTGGGATGTCCTTCCCTAAAGATTTCAACGGATTGACGATATCTGCAAAACGAGAAAACATAGCATCAATAGACTCATTAGGCATCATAACAAAATTTTCATATTTCTGTAATAACATTCTAATACGAGTTTTCTTAACTTCACTAGTTCCCTCATGAGTAACTTCAAGTCTTGTCCAAATATCCTTAGCAGTAGAACAAGAACTAATGCGGTTAAATTCAGTTTTACTAAGACCACAATACAAGATGCTCATGGCTTTAAAATTTAGATTTTGTAACCGATCATTTTCTTTTTGCTGCTCAGGAGTGGGTTTATCAAATAGTGTAAAGCCTTCACTGATTTTTTTCCATAATGCCATATCAATGCCTTTGATGTGTATGGACATGTGTTGTTTCCAGTAACTATAGTCCGTACCATCAAATAGAGGAGATCTGAGATACGACTGACCTTCTCTTCGATTGTGTGTGTCATATGAATATGTGTGTGGAATTTGTGCCATAGGATCGAAATTCCACTAAACTTTGAGTCTAAAAGGAATCCCGCTCTGATACCAATTGAAAAACACCCTAGAGGGGGCGTGAATAGGGTGTGTGGCACAAATTTTAAAAACAATCACAATCACAGAGATAATCAAACACGGATATTTTTTAACGGAGTGGCTCCCCGCCAAAACTCTGACCCCAAGACCTATGAGGATTTCACTCAATAAAATTGATCACAGTTACGGGTAGTGATCTCACCGTACACATATAAAGTTCAAGAGTTAAAGCGCATAGATAGCTTCAGAGTAAAGCTATTCACAATACAATCTCACTACTAAAACAGATTCAAATATCTTTAATACTGCGGTGAAAATTCAGAGAGATATCACCGTGATAAATTTTGTGAGATCGTGATCGCGTGTGCGCAAACGGTTCGCTGATCCGATGTCTGGATTGGAAGATATAGTCTTCGGAAGATGATTGCGCGAATCTGAATTCTGCAGTGGCTGATTTGTAGAAAAACGCCCAAACTGTGTATAATCCTGAGGACTGAGCAAAGGAGACTATCACCGTTGCGAAGATAATGAAGATGTGGTCGCGTGGGCACAAACGGCTCGTCGATCTGACGTCTGAATCAGGAGATATGAGCGTACGAAGTCGAATGCGCGAATCTGGAATCTGCACTTGAAATTTGCCCTTGCACGATCTGTGTGTTTCTCTTCGCAGCAGAAGCAAGAAGAGGAAGATGTGCGTCTGTTGTTCTCACGTCACAGATGTTGACCACCCTCAGAGGCACACATGAATTGATGCTCAGCAATTAAAAGAAAGATACGGCATCCTCTTCTTCAAAAAATTTATAAAGGGCCGCAAGATATATTTTAAGAGCCGCACTCGGGATTTATTATTTTTTGTAGAAGAAGGCTGTAGGCTCTTTACTATTTCGCAAGGATGCTGTTAATATCACCTTTATCTTTCGCAAGGGTGGTTTGATTGCTCCTTGATCTTTTCAAAACGCATTTTCAACTGTTTTATTTGAAGAGGCTACAACTAACAAACAGAATGAAATGCACTGAGTATTCCTTGGTGCGTGCGTAACATTTTTGACAGAGGTTGCGCACAAAAATTAACACCCGGCCAAAATTGAAAATCTTGATTCAATAGATTTGCTGTGAGCTTCTGCGGCCATTCAAAATTTTTTGTGTTTCGAAATTTGATTTGTTGCCAAAAAAATTGGCTGAGACTATGTAATTCTCAGATGATGCGACAGATTGTGAGATTTTGGATGAGGTTGAATAGAAGATTGAATAGGAGACCAAGTGCGTTGTGTTTAGGATGAGAACGTGGAGTTTGAATTCAAGTAGAAAATCCCTTAGTATCCAATCAGTTACTTAACCAATTCAAGTCTTCATTTGAATCTGAATATGGATAATGTAGAATCATTTGAATTTCCTTTTTGCACCAATGTCCACGGACAATCGCTCTCTCTCTTGCAAACAATATTTATTTTGCACTTTCCCCCTGAAATCACTTAATGAAACATGTCAGTCACACATGACTTGTTTGTCATCATCGAAAATAAATCGTACGACCTAGTTAGTAGACTAACTAGGCCAACAGGAATGAGGTATCTCGTAACTCTCTCATTCAGCTTAGGGATTTTTTGAAAATAATAATGCGTTGTTTTTGGACACTCCTAAATCTAAAAAGTTTAAGCTTAAAGAGAGATGCACACACTCACACACATCACCATCCAATCCTTGCGATGATGCATGATTTATTCCTTTGAATCAAGAAAAAGTTGCTATTGATTCTCATGTGTGCATGTTAAGCAAATAGAATGAGTCTCTTAAAGCTCAAGTAGTGTATGTCAATGAATTTCATAGGTCATTAAAGGAGAGTGCATATGCTACTCATAAAGAGGAAATTCGTTGTTTGCATGCCGAGAAAGAAAGATTTCTTTCTCAATTGAGTGCCTTGAGAGATGAGAATGCTTATCTCAAACTCCAAATGAATATGATGCACTCAGATTGTGATTACAACATTTTGATAGATGAGAAATTAGCTCTCAAGTCAAAATGTTGTGAGCTTAGCTCATGCCTATCCAAGAGGGATGGCAACATTTCTTCACTTTTGAAGAAGTGTGAGCTATTGTCTACTCAAATTGAAATTTTCAAATTGAGTAAGGACAAGGTTTTAGGATCCTCTATATTGAAGGTGAACAAACCAAGCTCTTCTCATAGAAGCACCCAAATAAATTTTGTAGGGTGAGCATTCTAATGGTAAAGTCCAATCCAACTGTTTTGGTCTAAAATCAACTACTATTTCTAAGCCAAAGAGAAATCCTGCATATGTTAAGAAGTCTATTCAAAAACATATTGTTATGAATGCTTATTCTTTGAATGTTATGAATGATGTGTCTACTCATAGGAAATCTTATCATTCCCTGCATGCTAGAATTACTGCTAATCCTTTGCATGCTTCACATGTTCCTATGCATGGTAGAAATGCTTGTGTGAATGATTCTAATGCTAAATTGCATGTTTCACACACAAGGCATGCCAATCTTTATGTTCCATCTCATAAGACTCTCACCTCATACTCATGCCTTAACTAAACCTCTTCTTAAGAATCCCAAATTACTTTCTTTGTGTATTCTTAAAAATGTTTCTAGGCTTGATATAAATTCGTAAATATATTCATATGTTCAAAATATTATTTTTTTCATATGACTATATACGGAAACCATACTCCACTTTTGTTTGGTTTCCACCTTGCTAGCTCACTCACATTGGTATTCATTGCTTGGGTACTATGCATGTATGTTACATTTTGTACCCATATTTATTTGACTGTGTTCTTTACTCATTTTACTTGTTTTATTTGATTATGGGGGAGTATGGAATTTTTGATTGCTAGCATTAGTTTTTCCATTCATATGTCACTTTGAATGTCATTCACATTTTGTTTGTGCATATGGGATGGTTATTTCTCTTGCATTTGATTTTCCTATTTGGAAATTACCCATCTTTTTGATATGCCAATGGGGGAGAGAAATGTGTTATGTAAAAATATACATTATGCTTTTTATTCATTATTAACAGTTGGTATTGTTTTTGTATAACATCCATCAATATGATTTATGCTTTGCATTTTTATATTTTGTGCACTTTTGCATATTGATTAGGGGAGTTTGTTTGCACATATTGTTTATCTCAATGTTTATTATATTTTGACATAATGGTTGTCATCATCAAAAAGGGTGAGAATGTTAGTTCTTGAGGGTCAAGATTAATGTTATTTTGATGATGATCAACACATTATGTTAGTGTACTAATCTATCTCATGTTTTAGTCTCAGTTTATTTTAATAATTATATGTTAAGGAGACTAAAAGCTTGATGCAAGGATGGACATCAAGAGAAGCACTGCCATAGCTTGGAGCTTGATGAAAGGAAGCTCAATAAGAGGTGCAAAAGTTTGGAAGATGACGGAGAGAATCAAGGCATCAAGAGCTTGAGGTATCAGACTCTAGGAGAAGCAAATTGTAATCCATGTAATACTTTATTACTTGCTTTTCTCTTTTTGAGTCTAGAACTTTGTAATGCCTTGATTAGATTGTCTATCATTCATGCATATGCATTTACCATCTTAGTGAACCTTAGGATCATTATAGAAACCAATCCAATAAGTTTCCCATGCCAATAACTCAATTGGAGTTATTGGACTTCCAACAGGCACCTGTTGAAGGCATGACAAGCGACTGGTGTTAACCAGGCGCCTGGCCATCCTACAACAGACGGCTATTATGCACTAGCTCAAGACAATTTTCTTGACTCTATCTTAAGCTTTTGGTACATGCGACTGATGTACAATTGACAGGCGCCTGTCAACCAACAGGCGCCTGAATATTGTTCAACAGTCACCTAGTGCACCAATGTACGTAACTTGGTATTTTGAGCTCCAATCCATCTTGTGGGACAGTCGATTGATGTAGAGTTTTTAGCTGCCTGTCAACCTTCAGGTGCATGGACTTTGTTCATCAGTCGTCTGATACACAAGTGCGTAAGTTGTCATTTTTGTGATCCATTCCATCCCTTGTGGCAGTCGCCTGCTAAAGCCTTTACAAGCGCCTACATAGTGCTACAGACACCTGTGTAGTCTTCTACAGTCGTCTGTCCTGCCTCAAATTATAGACGTTGGAATTTTATATCTGTTACAGCAGGCGCTGCTTCCCTGCCTTCAAGCGCTTGTCCGAGTTGTTTCAGCCAAAATTATAGCCGTTGCAAATCTATTTTCTTGGCTTTTTACTTGGGTTCTTTGGGTCATTTTGGCTTCCTATATATAGGAAATGGCTTAGTTCATTTAGGACGCTTAGAAATCTTTGAAGATCATAAAATGTCTTCATCAAGCATCTCCTTCTTCATTCCCTTCATAGAGCTTCATTCTTATGCTATAGCATCTAAGCTCTAGGGAATATCTCCAATGGATTTCAATCTCATTTATTTCTTGGAGAACATCTTTCTTCTCTTCATTCTTACACTCAATTGAGAAGTGTTAGGGTTCATTCCTAGACGAGAGAAAGATCAACAAGTGCAATCAAAGCTCATCTCAAACACTTGGTCATCCACACTTGCATGCTTTCTTCTTCATGTTGGTAAGATCATCTCAAGGCATATGTAAGTGTTATTTTGTTTCATCGTTTGTGAGAAACCCTAACTCTCTTTATGAGAGTTAGTATCTCCCTTTGTGTGAGGTTGTGTCCTTGTGTAGGACTAACCCTTGTGTAGGGTTTGAGTTCTCCCTTTATGGGAGTGAGTGAGAGTGTCCTTGTGTAGGACTTACCCTTGCGTAGGGTTAACCTTGTGTAGGGTTTGTATTCACTACCTTATGTAGGATTATAGTGAATATTGGTGTGGGTTGATGTACCCAAATTTGGGGAACCAAGTTAAAATCCTTTATGTTTGTGATTGTTGTTATTGAAGATACTCTTTAATTTCCGCTGCTTATTGTGCCATAATTTCAGTAACTTTTAATTAAGCACTTTGCTTGCCTTTACACTATTCACACCCCTCGAGTGTATTGTGTAGCCCTGCCGAATCCTAACATGAGCTTCAGTAACCTTACGAGCATCGGACAAGGAGTTGACGATGTCCTTGACTTTCACCAATGCCCATTCGACATCAGCTTTGGCCTTAAGCGCCTTCCCCAAGTCCTCCTTCAGCTTCTTTATTTGGGCCTTGAGCTTAGCAGCTCTTCGGTCGGCGGCATATGCCCGCTGATGCTCATCAACCATGTCAATGACCTGGCGGTGAAAATCAGTGCCAAAGGCTGACAAACCCTAATTAATTGAATCAACAACTTGAGTGGAAAATAAATACGTGAAAGAAAACTAACCTGATAGCCAGAACCCATGAAGAAGTTGGCTATCCTCTCGAAGGCCATCACCCGAAGGAATTCACGGTCGCAAGGGAGAATCGAGTTCTCCACCAATCGAGCAGTCGTCCCAAAGTCGAGGAAGGCCGATTCTCCCTCGTAAATGATGAAGGGAGGCTGGTGTTGTTCGCCTAGAATAGCCTCTCAAGAGGAGGAAGAATGTTGGTTCAGCATCAAGGCCCGATCATACTCTGAAGGGATCGGACCTGTTAACAGAGTTGGGGGTTCGATGTGTTGGATTTTGATGGACCCCTTAGGGCATAAAATCAACACCCGTCATACGTTGGATGGATTATAGAAGAATAAAAAGGCAGCTGAATAAAATACATTAAACTATTGAATGTTAGCCCTAACAGTGTCATGAACCCTAGCCAGGAAATCTACTGTCTTTGGGGTGGGTCTGACCAACCCCAAAGAAAGATCTAAACTACATCAACATACATGAAAGCATTGTAAAAGAAAACATACCTGAAACTTTGTTTTCGCAAAATGCAAAGCGTCGTTTTCAGCAACCTTTCTTTAACCTCCGAACCAATGCCCCGTGTTGGGGCTGAGCCGCTTCTCCCAAGCCAAAACACGTCCCAGAAACTGCGTCCCGAGGCGAGCCAACACCGTGCCTCCGAGCCAACCACTTGCCAAAGAAGTTTCACTTGAGTCGGACATGTGTCAAAGACTTTGGATCCGATCCAAATCTCCTCTCATCTTGCTATGACTCGAAGGAGGAACGGAAGAATTTTAGGAGGATGGAATAAATTTTAAGTCTTACTTTGAGCGTGCTCATAACTTATTGGAGCTATTCAAAGAGGAGACTTGATGCAGGTTTTTAAGGGGGGTTAGCCCCTATTTATATAGAGAGCTGGCCCTCCTTCTTCGTTTCATGAGCAATGTGGGACTAAAGTTAATGGAAGAAAAAACAATTTCAAGTTTGCCTTCTACGAAGGCCAAAATTTAGCAAATTATTCCTCTCTCATTGTTGAGCGTAGCAAGTGATATCATATATCAAAACGAAGAGCACTG
The DNA here is from genome assembly GCA_030789695.1 of Scilla litardierei. NCBI lineage: Eukaryota > Viridiplantae > Streptophyta > Magnoliopsida > Asparagales > Asparagaceae > Scilla > Scilla litardierei. The sequence goes on from CM061137.1 coordinate 54,149,017, forward strand.
AACAGTGAACACATAGAAACAAACGAGGCTCAATTCCGACATCGTTTGACCCTTCAAATGAGGTCTAAAAGTTGGCCCAAAAACTGCAGAAAGTTGAATCTGGACAGATTTGAGTATAGATTCATTCTTTCTTTGAGCAATTGTTTCTCCCTCACTAGTGATCCCCGAAGTCTTACAATATGTCGTTTCGAAGGGCTTTACATGATGAACGCATAGAAATAACCGAATCTGGAAATTTCCAGCCATTTTTTGACTAGGGTAAACCATAGCTAAGCGGGCCCCCCATTCCCTAATGGGTTTCACCAGACCCAAGCTTGTGCAGCTGGTCCAGGACATTACTGGACCCCCGTTTTGTCGAATGGATCCTTTCTATGCGTTTGTTCGTACCACATCATATGCGATCTAAAATATGATTTGCAACATATTTAATTTATTTACATCATATGCAATAATTTAACATCATTAATATCTTTAAGGCTATATCGCAAACCTTTTGCGACATAATTAATTCACATACATCTGATGTATTATTTTAGACTTTATTGTCACAAACCCTTTGTGACACTATTTATTCCCGTGCAACCGAGTGCACTCCTCCTTAATCATTCCTATTACTAAGATGCAAACCCTACTAGGTGTGAGACCCTACAGCCTGACTATACTACAGGTTGGGACTCGAAACCCCTAAACAACAGTGACCACGAGCCGCGGTGTCGTCCCTGTTTCGGCATCATAATTACGTGATTGACCCATTAACTAAAGTGTCGTCAGTATCACTCTGACTGTGTCTGTGATGAATGCCATATTTTTAGTCCCTTCGTCATAACTATGTCGCTTAACCAAGCCTAGTGTATGGTCAACTGTCAACCCCAATAGCTCGAAACCGGTTAGTCTCCATCGATCTTTAGTCAAATAATGTTGGACTTCTTTCAACATAACTTGGCCAGAGTTTTTACTAAAGACCAAACTAACACGTACGATACTAACTCCCCATAAACGGGAGAGGCGAATCCTATCTTGGTCATTACTCTCCTCGCATGCTTCAAGTGTCACCCAACCAAAGACCTTTAGACAGACCTTTTCTCGAAGCTAGGTTAGAGATCTAAGTGACACCATTCACGTACAGGTTCATACAATGACCTCAAGTCTAAGGACCAACTTGCCTATCATCACTGAGAGTTATCAATGACAAATTTGTTAATGTTAACCATATGATAACTCTCGTTGGGTCGTTCAGTGAACTTATTCTTCAATGAGCATCTGTATCTTGTCTCTGACTTTGCCAAGTCGAACGACCATGAGATCATCATCACCACTCCATGGTGAAGACAAAGACCCAATAATCTATCTGATGTATCGATATCCTTTTCACGAAACTTCTATGAACACGAATGGTATTAGACTTATCCTAAACAATTCTCCCTGATTAAGATCCTCATCTCGATACCTATTTGACCTTGCATCAAGTCTCAGGACTTTACCTAAGTTTTAATGTTGAATACATTATTATTAACTTAGGTAAATTCTTACCAAATAGCTTACTGTTATTTCGAATAAGATGTTTGTATACATACACAGATAAATTTCTTCGAGGGCATGCACATCTCCCAACACGATGGTCTCCCTTGTCCAGTTATCCTTTGAAAGCCTCGAAGGTGGCCTAACTATTCCCTGAGGTCCCTCGAGAATGGCCGCCTAATCCTTGAGAGCAGTGGTCAAACACACACTACCCTTTGCCAAAAGCGACACAGAAGAAGTCATGATCACGTCCCTCCTTTTCTTTTCAACATCTTCCCCTTCGAAGAAGGGATAGTCCTTTTCTTGATCAAAGGTCATGCATGTTTCGGTTTCACGACCGAGTCACCGACACCAGCGACAAGTGCTTCCGAGGCGGTGGTCGGAGCTTGGGGAGGATCGATACGGGAGCTGACCTTGGTCGAAGTCATCTGTAACAAGGATCGAGAGGCAGACTCAAAAGTCACCCTGACTCACCTCCTTCCTCGGAGGTACTTTGGCTGATGTAAAGAGTAGGCTGAGCAGTAGAGCCCTTAGCTTGCTTCCTCTTTCAATGTTCATTGAGAATTCGACGCAACTCTGGAGCCAAATCTCGGTAAGCCCCTCAGCCATCTCTGCAGATGAAAATTTTAATTAATGTCAGTGATCATAATGGGAGCACAAAAGCAGTATGTGTTCCCCGTATTCCACAAAGTGATCTTCATCCGATGAGGATCCAGCAGAAATGCAGTCGACCTCTCTTTAGACGATCAACTCAACAAAGTTTCGGCTGCATTAACCTCACTCGGAGATGACCCCAACTCTTTGAACATATTCGGGCTAGGGTTACTCCAATGGGAAGGAGTGTATCCAGGTTTTTAGTGGAAATAAATACAAAAGTATCTTCCCAATTATGGTCGGGAACAGAGAGCTCACAGAAAAGTTTTCTTTCTTTGCGAGCCTCAATATGATAACATATCTTGTGAGAGTCGACCTTTACTTGGAAGAAATGTCTAAATAACTGAATGGATGATTTAACCTTACAAAGCTAACAAATCATGGTGAAGCAAACCATAAGGGAAATAGCCTGAGGCATAAGCCGACAAAGGGGAACTTCCAGAAAATTCAAAATCTCTATTACAAAGGGATGAAGAGGAAAACGAAGGCCAAAGAAGAAGGATTTAAATACAATCCAATGTTATCTCTCCGAGGGAAACCAATCCTTTCATTAAACTCCAGAAACCTAACCTTGTAAGGAAGAGAAAGATAATCTGACCAGATCTTGGCGGTCAGATCAAAAGAGAGCTTTGGCACCTTATTAAGGATCTCTCGAGGAACCCTCGATTTTTCATCAAGCCGAAGAATAGAAAATCGGGGTTCCATGAGGAGTCCTTTCCCTTTTCCAGGCACCAGAATGTATTGGGAAGGTCGAAGACGCCGTATAATTTCTTCGTAAGATGGCCCTCTGATCCACAAAAGCGGCCACATAGCTATGAGAACTAAAAAGAGCCTAAAAGGAAGAAGGGAACTACCTTAGCAAGGTCTGGTGATCGCAAAAGGAAGCCGGAGAAAAGGCAAGCTTTCAAAAATTTAGGGACAAAGCAAATAAGTTTCTTTGTCCTCCATTTCCCCATTTGCATTGAAAAGCCAAAGCCGAATCAGAGGAAGTCGTTTGATGAGCGGCACGTGTCTAAATTTGATCCAACCTGGTGAGGATCGAAACTGAAGGTGAAGAGATTTGGCGGCATAAAGTAAACAAGCCTGCTTCGACTGACATGCCTATTTAATGAGACTTCACATCATTCAGTCTTAATCAAGTTTTTCTTGAGCAAAAATGATGGTGGCCATTGTTGATGCACGGGTACGGCCCATGAAGCAGGGAAGAACTAATGAGGCCCATTTAAAGACTTAAGCCTCGACCCAATAACCCGAAACCCGTCAGCAGGGATGAGTAAATACCCAGTCAATGAAACAGCTCATTCAACCGTTAAGGTTTCGCTAGTTACAGGGGAATGGTTAAGGGAGACCAAGTAAATGGGCGGTCGTTATCAACAATCCCGGAGAAGATCCCGCCACAATCAATGAGGAATCGTTATATACTATCGACAGACACCATCAACTATAAATAAGTGAAAAGACAACGTAATATGGGTTCAGACTCCGAAGGTACGAAAGACCTGATACTCTGAATTATTCTTCCACACTTATAGTTCTTCCTATAAATAGCTTGAGGTGACTAATTCGAGACGAACATCTGTAGGTTGATCTCGACAGTCTCGAGTCTTCACTTAAGTCATCTACTAACTTAAGCATCGGAGGGGATTTGGGTCGAAACCCAAATCCGACCCCCTTAATGTTCCTTTGTGGTGCAGGAGATCAAGGCTTGACCCAGCAGAATGGTCAAACGATAGCTCCTATCGACCGTTGTTCGATGGTCGACCCAACTTGAAGGTCGAACGAGTATCCACACTACGCTCTTATCTCAACCACTATCGACCCTAGTTCTGCCTACCGAGGGTCCCACTTCACCAGCTGATGATGCTTCATCTCAACAGAAGAGTACACGTCCGCCCAATTACTGTTGACGCTAATTTTAGCCTTAACACTTATACAAAAATTTCATCCAAATACGCTATAATAGAGAAATGCTAAAATACACAAGAGGGAGAAGAAAGATTTCACCAATCTCTCAAAGAATCAAACTTTCCTCTCACTTGAGCTCCTCCTTCAAGCCCCTAGCATCCTTCCATGGTCTCCAAGCACAAGAAATTTTGGAAAGGAAGAAGATTAGGGCTAAAAAGAAGTCCAAAAACCCTAAAACGTAGCTTCGGCAATTCGGGTGTAGAAACAAGCCAAAAGGGTCGAATCCATGCCCAAAACCCGCAACTTATGCCCAAATTAGTAGAAATTTTCAGCACTGCCAACTTATCTTCCAGAAAATATAGAAAATTGTTTCGACGTCAGGAAAAATTGCAATAATGTATTGGAATCGGGACTTCACGATCTTCAATTGGAAAATAATAGATGACAAAGATATAGGCGACAAAGCTGTAAAAATTGTGTTTTACACCTAAGTAAAAGATAAGCTCCAATATTGAGTGATATCATCAAAACTGTGTGTATCGGAGTCAAAATGAATACAAATTATGCACATAATTCCATCTAATGAGGAGTAATATATGCAATAGTAAACCCTAATCACACCCCCAACTAGATTTTTGCTAGTCCCTAGCAAAACAAGCGATAGATTTGAATAAGCAATAAAAGCACACATCAAACTCCAAATTATTCATGGCATAGGAAATATTTTCAACATGAAGTCAAATTCAATATACACATCCATGACAAAGAGCAAACCCATGAACACCGCTTCAATTTGGCTTAAACAAAGAAGAACAACCAATGTTTTGAACAAATTAAGATTAAAACACAACATCGTATCATAGTATCTCAGACTCAGGTATTTAACCAAATGACACTTGATTTTGATGATGCACTTATTCTTTTTCTTTCTCTTTTTGTTTTCTTTTTTTTTGCTTTTTAGCTTCCTTTTTTGCTTTCTCTTTTTTATGAATCAACACACCAACCAACCACACCTAGGCATAAATCGATCATAATCATAACCAAAACCCAACGTATTGAAAATTACTCAACTCAATTGGCTCAACATAGACTGATACATCACAAGAGTTGCAACAACTCAAGCCAAACCATTATAAGGACCGTCTACCTTGCAATACTAACAACAAACACTCTAGGGGATGAATAGAGTAATGGCAATAAATTATGCAATTAAAATTTAACTTGCAAATGCGGAATAATAAATGCAAGAGGAATTAATCGACACAATCTATCCAAACGCAAACACAAGAAATTACACTGGTTCCCCAAACTTGGGTACGTCTAGCCACACCAATATTCACTATATTTCCCACAAAGAGAAGTTAATACAAATCCCACAAAGAGATACCTCACACAAGATTTTGTCCTACACAAGAACCAAACCAACCCTACACAAGGGTCTAACTCCCACAGGGAGAATTACTAACTCCCACACAGAGAATTAGGGTTAGCCCTACACTAGGACACCAAACTCCCACAAAAAGAGAAACTCTCACAAAGAGAGTATTTAATTCCCACAAAGAGAATTAGGGTTTCAAAGAAACAAAAATTAAAATACTCTTACTTATGCCTTGAGATGCTTACTTAGATGAATGCAAGGCATGGAAGAGGATCTCCAAGTGATGAGATTGGCTTGAAAGCACTTGGATGATTTCCCTTGAGCTTGACTTCAATGCATGAAAAGGAATACTTGCTCTAAGAGGGAAATGAGAGAGTTTGAGAGTGGCTTGATTAAACTCTAATGATTTTCAATAGCATCAAGAAGTTCTAATGAACTCAGCCCTCTCATATATATAGGAACCCTATAGGAACTCTCAAAAGCCAAGAAAAAACTGCCAAAAACAAAAAGCTACAACTGCTAGATTTTGGGCAAAAACGTCACTGACAGTCAACTGATGAACAAATGACAATCGACTGTCCAACGGCTAAATAAATCCCAACGGCTATAATCTGAGCCATGACAGTCGACTGATGAAGACGATACAGTCAACTAAAAACAGGACAGGCTCCTGTTAAACCTTCAGCAGACGACTGCTGCAGGGGATGGCATAAAACAGAGAGTTGCACTCTTACTCCAGTATGCATACAGGCGACTGATGAACAAATGACAGTCGATTGTAAAATAGACATGCGACTGTTTATCCTTCATCAGTCGACTGCTGTAGGAGATGGAAATAAACAGAGAGTTTCAACTTTCGTACTTATGCCTTTCAGACAACTGTTGACCATTTCACAGGCGACTGTAAATGTACATGCGACTGTAAATTGAACATCAGTCGACTGATGCAAAAAGCTCAAGTAGAGCCAATAAAAATGCTGACTTGAGCAGTGCACCACAGTCGACTATAGAAGGCTCGACAGGCGACTGGAAATCACCCAGTCGATTGTAAAACCTTCATCAGGCGACTGTTGGAGAGCCAGAGACTCCAAATGAGTCTTCGGGCAAAATGACCCTATTAGGTTGGATTCTATAATAATCCTAAGGCTCACTAAGATGGTTAAATGCATATGCATGAATGAGTAGACAATCTTTCAAGGCATTACATTAAACCTAGACTCTAAAAGAGAGAAAGCAATAAATGAAATATTACATGGATTGCATTGCTTTCCTCAGAGTCTATGGCTTCAGTCTTGATGCATTGATGCTCCCCATCATCTCTAAGCTTTGGCACCCCTTGAGTCCAAGCTTTGGCCCTTCTCCACTTGATGTCCATCCTTACACCAATTGTTTAGTCTCCAAAAATGATATTCTTGAAATGTAACTAAGATACTAAAACAAGAGAGTCATTAGCAACAACATAATGTTGTGATCATCATCAAAATAACATTGGTATGAAACACCAATACTCAACAATCTCTCCCTTTTTGATGATGACACACATTATGTAAAATATAAAGATATAAATCACAATGCTAATGAGCTCCCTCTACTTATATGCACCAATTGTAAAATGAGATACACAATTGTAAATACTCATTATACCAAATGAACTAAAGAGAAACCATGGTCACATATAATAGGTATGGATTACATAAACCAATTGCAATAGAAAATAATTATGCACACTTGAATGGTTTATATAATCCCACATATCTCTCCCCATAGATATATCTCTCCTCAAATTCATATGTGTGAAATACAAGATTTACATAATGCATATATCTCTCCCCATTGACATCGTCAAAAAGGTAGACATCAATAATATCCCCCTTGTCATCTTAATTAAAGATGTGACAATATACAAGAGAAAAGGAGAGGTATGATACCAAATTGTAAAATTTTAGTGGGTATCAATCATTATCCCATGCTCCCCCTAGATCATAGAAAAGGTCAAATATTTGACTTCTAGGATCTAATACCAATTGTAAAGTAGGAGATAAACAATCTCTAACAATTGAGATAATACCAATTGTAGAAAAAGAATCTTGAAAGATAATCCTCTTTACCTAATGTTAAACATAAATTGGAGCCATGGGCCTAAAGTGTATCAAAGCAATAGATATGGAAAATGAAGCTTCATTGATACACAATGACATTGCCAAAAGGAAATATAACATAAAACATGTTGGCAATAACTAAGGGGTTTAGTTTGAGACCAAAAATAACCAATTGTAAACAATGATCTCAAACACACCCCCGAAATGAGAGTTAAAATATGCTTTAAAATATTTTAAACATACAACATATTAACTCCCCCATTGACATACATATAGATCAAAAATGCATGTATGCCAATGTATTTCTCAAGGTCCCCATTTTTATGAAAAATAAATTTTGAAAACATTTTCAAAATCATGAAACACACACAAATATTGGGTATGCTAGAAAAAATCATTTAAGCACAATACACATGCAATATGCATGTGTGAGGAACCTAAACATTAGGGAACCAAACCCAAGAGGAGTTTGATTTCCCAATGTAATCACATGAGGTGATCACATTCCTAACTAGAGAGTTCATGTATCTATCCCTCTCTTGCACACTACACCTAGTGGGAATCCATAAACTCAAGGATTTCCTAGGTAAGTGTTTTGCCTTAGTAAGAGGGGTGGATGTGGCATGCTTAGTTGTAGAAAATATTTTCTTAGCATGCATAGAATGAGGAGTTTGCTTCTTAGCAAAGAATGAAGGATTTTCATTCTTCCTCATCACCTTGTGATTTACATGCTTCTTGTTGGTGTTATTGTTATACAAGAAAGCATGGTGACTCTTCTTAGGTGCTTTTGCAATATTTCTTGAATTTGCACCAAAAGAAGAATTAAAGGTGGGTTTGGTAACCACCTTTGGAGTGTACCCCAAGCCTCCTCTATGGTTTTCCGGATGTTGTTTTTCAAGAAAACTGTGGAGTGAATCACTAGAATAAACAAAGCTCTTGAGCTTTTGTGTTCCTCTTCGCATATCAATGTAAGTTGTTGAATGCGAGTTTCTAAGCTAAGGTTTTGAGCTACTAATTTTTCATTGGTTATGCTCAAATCCTTAACTTGAGAGAGAAGTGTGTCTCTCTCACTAATGTCACAAACATGCAAAGCATCATTGTTATTTACACTAGTAGATTCTAAAGCATGCACCCTACTCATAGCATTCTTAAATTTTGCTTTCAATTTATCATATGAGTCGATGCACTTACTTGCCACGTTGGAGGCCACATTGAAGCGATAATCAAGCTCCTCATATGGTAGCTTTGGCTCCTCCTCTTCACCATCACTTTTCCCCTCGCTAGAGCTTGACGAAGACTCTTTCCCATTAGCCATGAAGCACATTTCATTGGTGGAGTTGAGCCACGCCTCTACCTCTTCATCCCTTGATTTTGAGGAGATTGATGAAGAATCATCAAAAGACGCAAAGCATATGTGAGCTTGCTCCTTGTCATCCCCTTCTTCATCACTTGATGTGTCCTCATCGGAATCATCAAATGTGCCGACAAGCCCCTTCTTTTGGTCCTTGAATTTAGACCTGCCTTTCCAATGATTCTTCCATTTCCCTTTGTAAGTCTCTTTGTCGAGCTGGAAGGACATTCGGTAGAGCGATGACCTTTGCCACTGCAAGTGTAACAAGTAGGAATCTTGTTAGAATTGGAGGCAAACTTTGACAAAGATTTACCTTGCTTGCCCTTGAGGAATGCCTTGAATTGCTTGGCAAGCTCGATGAAATCATCATTTCTAGCATCTTCTTCTTCATATTCTTCACTCGAGCCTTCTCGATGGAATTTCTTTCTCCACTCGTTGGCTTCTTCTCGGTAAGGAATGCAAAACCCTTTTGCTTCTCCAGCTTCTCGGGCTTGGATAGTTGAATCTCCTTCTTGTGTTGAAGCTTTACTTCATACGCCATGAGATTCCCAATGCACTCCTCAACAGTGTATTTGGACATGTCATTTGACTCCAAAATTTCGTTGGCCTTTGACTCCCATTGAGATGTAAGCGAGTTAAGGATCTTCTCCACTCGATCCTCTTGGAAAATCACCTTCCCAAGTCCTTCCAAAGCATTCACAATGTATGTGAACATTATGAACATTTCTGATATGCTTTCTCCTTCCTGCATCCTAAACATTTCATATTTAGATCTAAACACACTTTGTTTAGATTTCTTTACCTTGGATGTCCCTTCAAAAGTAATCTACAAGATATGTCAAATTTCGTTAGCTGATTTGCATATGGAGATGCGGTTGAACTCATTCGGAGTGAGGGCACAATGGAATGCATTCATAGCCCTCGCATTGAATTTAATGGAGTCCTTCTCCGCCTTTGTCCTTGAGGCTGCGGGTGTAGTAGGCTTCTCAAAGGGTGACTCCATGATGTCCCAAAGGTCTTGACCTTCCAAGTAGATCATCATCCTGATCTTCCAAATTGGGTAGTTGGTTCCGTTAAAGAGCGGGGGTCGAACGGTTGATAGACCTTCTTCATGAGACATGGATGAAGCGTTGTATGCCATCGTTGTTGTATGCTTCAACCTCGCTATGATACCAATTGTAAGGACAGTCTACCGTGCAATACTAACAACAAACACTCTAGAGGAGGATGAATAGAGTAATGGCAATAAATTGTGCAATTAAAATTTAACTTGCAAATGCGGAATAATAAATGCAAGAGGAATTAATCGACACAATCAATCCAAACGCAAACACAAGAAATTGCCCTGGTTTCCGAAACTTGGGCACGTCCAGCCACACTAATATTCACTATATTTCCTACAAAGAGAAGTGAATACAAATCCCACAAAGAGATACCTCACATAGAGGATTTTGTCCTACACAAGAACCAAACCAACCCTACACAAGGGTCTAACTCCCACAGAGAGAATTGCTAACTCCCACACAGAGAATATGGGTTAGCCCTACACTAGGACACCAAACTCTCACAAAGAGAGTAACTCCCACAAAGAGTGTGTCTAATTCCCACAAAGAGAATTAGGGTTTCAAAGAAACACAAATTAAAACAAATACTCTTACTTATGCCTTGAGATGCTTACTCATAGATGAATGCAAGGCATGGAAGAGGATCTCCAAGTGATGAGATTGGCTTGAAAGCACTTGGATGATTTCCCTTGAGCTTGACTTCAATGCATGAAAAGGAATACTTGCTCTAAGAGGAAAATGAGAGAGTTTGAGAGTGGCTTGATTAAACTCTAATGATTTTCAATAGCATCAAGAAGTTCTAATGAACTCAGCCCTCTCATATATATATAGGAACCCTATAGGAACTCTCAAAAGCCAAGAAAACAGCCAAAGACAAAAAGCTACAACGGCTAGATTTTGGGCAAAAATTTCACCGACAGTCGACTGATGAACAAATGACAGTCGACTGTCCAACGGCTAAATAAATCCCAACGGCTATAATCTGAGCCACGACAGTCGACTGATGAATACGATACAGTCAACTGAAAATAGTATAGGTGCCTGTTAAACCTCAGCAGGCGACTGCTGCAGGGGATGGAATAAAACAGAGAGTTGCACTCTTACTCCCAGTATGCATACAGGCGACTGATGAACAAATTACAGTCGACGATAAAATAGACAGGAGACTGTTTATCCTTCATCAGTCGACTGATATAGGAGATGGAAATAAACAGAGAGTTTCAAGTTTCGCACTTATGCATTTAAGACGACTGTTGACCATTTCACAAGCGACTGTAAATTGAACATCAGTCGACTGATGCGAAAAGCTCAAATAGAGTCAATAAAAATGTTGACTTGAGCAGTGCACCACTGTCGACTGTAGAAGGCTCGACAAGCGACTGGAAATCACCCAGTCGACTGTAAAACCTTCATCAGGCGACTGTTGGAGAGCCAGAGACTCCAAATGAGTCTTCGGGCTAGATGAGCCTATTGGGTTGGATTCTATAATAATCCTAAGGCTCACTAAGATGGTTAAATGCATATGCATGAATGAGTAGACCATCTTTCAAGGCATTACATTAAACCTATACTCTAAAAGAGAGAAAGCAATAAATGAAATATTTCATGGATTACATTGCTTTCCTTAGATTCTATGGCTTCAGTCTTGATGCCTTGATGCTCCCCATCATCTCCAAGCTTTAGCACCCCTTGAGTCCAAGCTTTGGCCCTTCTCCACTTGATGTCTATCCTTACACCAAGTGTTTAGTCTCTAAAAATGATATTCTTGAAATGTAACTAAGAGACTAAAACAAGAGAGTCATTAGCAACAACATAATGTTGTGATCATCATCAAAATAACTTTGGTATGAAACACCAATACTCAACAACCATTCCAAAGACAGTTCCTGGAAATATGCACTCGCTTCATAAACGATATATTAAAAGTGATCTCATGAAAAAAAAGTAATACAAGGCATGCCAATTACAATCAAGAGTTTGAAAAGGAAATATTAATTCGAAAATAAGCATAAACATGAAGCATACAAGGGACAAAGCAAACAACTAGCAAATGAGCAAAGAGGGTAAATAATATGCTTGTAAAAGATGATTGGTGATGGCAAAATGTAGGTTTTCTTAAAAAATCTAAGCAAAAATCGTAACAATCCTAAAGATTCTAACACTCTCCCCCTCCTTAAAATAAACATTGTCATCAATATTCAAAGAGTATTAGATCTCGCCAAAAGATCCTAGAAACTAAAGAATAAACAAAGAAAAATATACTACTAAATCATATAAAACTTAAATCATTTATTTTATTTATTTGCATTACTGGATAGAAATTATCGTGATCGAAAGGCCGATCTCGGATGTCTAATAGTGGAGGTAGCTGCTCTATCAGCTCCTTTCTCTCCTCTGCCAGTTGATTTGGACTAGGCCTCCACCGACCTCCTTGGATTCTAGCAATGCAGCTCCAAGCTGTTGGGTTTTATAGACCCTCAGGGCACAAATCTATGCCCTTCCTAAGTCAGACAGACCATAGAGGGAAACGAATGCATCGGAAAAATCAGATTCGTTAAACTATTTTAACGAAGCCCTAAGGTCCAAGACCCATAGCTAGGATCTTTGCCAACTTGGGTGGGTCTGACCACCCCAAGAAGGATCTAAACTACTGCGATTAAATTAAAGAAAAGCTAATTAAATTCACATACCCGGAACCTTGCCTTGGTACAGGCAAGGTGTACCGCACCGTCTTCCGAGCCGCTCCCTGTCCCGCGCCGAACTGCTCCTCGAATCGCTTCGCATCCCGAGGCGAGCAATTCTCTTGTCACCGAGCCAACCATGCGTCGAAGAAAGTTTCACCCGAGTGTGAACCTTTGCCAAGATTTCGGATCGGATCCGAACCCCTTCGTGGCTTTGCTAGAGCCTTTCAGGAGTAAGGCAGAAATTATAGGGAGAAGGGAATATTTAATTTAAGCTTAGATCTGAACGTGCTCCAACATATTTGGGAGCTGCTCAGATCTAGAGCTTGGGACGAGCTTACAGGAAGGGGGGACACTATTTATATAGGCGGCTGATCCCTTCCATTTACGCCACTTCCGATGTGGGACTATGTTTTTAGAGTTTAATAATTCAAGTTAGTTTGCCTTTCATAAAGGCCAAACTTCCATGAAATTTAACTCTCTCACCATTGAGCTTCAATCTTGATACAACCTATCAAATCGAAGAGGGTTGAACGGTGAACACGTAGGAAAAAACGGCGAGTCAATCCGACGTCGTTTGACCCCTCAAACGTCGTCTCAAAGTTAGCCAAAAACTATTCAAAGATGGAAAATCCAGCCGTAAAAAAATACCGGGTTTCAAAAACCCTAACAAGAAAATTCGGGCTTGGTGGGCCTCCATTTTCGCTGGGCTCAGCCCAATGGTTTGGTGACCGGCGCCCCGTTTACGGTTTGGGCGCGGTGTCGTTTTACCGCAAGTGCACGGTTAGTGTAGGGTGCGGGTTTATCGAACTCAGGGAGGTGGATGGCTTGAATGGCTACTAGCCTCGCCTAGGTTGTGTGCTAGCTACGCGGATGATATGGGTGAAGTGTAGAAATAAAGAGAAGAAATAAAAAAGACAAGAAATGAATCCCCGCTAACACGGGCTAGAGCACTCATGACACTTGGCATTTGACTTGACCCAGGGTGAGACATTGCCCCAAAAGGTAGTACCTAGCGTCCATGGCCCGATATTCCGGTCGGTGCCAAGTGCGCTAGGCCTACCCGGTTCCGGACGGTGGGTATTCCCATGTCCATTAACACCTTCCGCAACCGGAAGCATTAAGGCCACAATGATATCTCCCAACACTTCGTCCAAGCCGTTCCCACGCACGAGGACTCAATGTCTACACTAGGGGTGTGAGCTGTGGCTAGGGAGTCAACCGCCAAGTTTATTCCCCCTTGGCCCGACGGTCAAAGGCGGTCTTTCTCCCGCCAATGATAATGAAACACCCCCGCGTAACCCTAATGGCCAAATAGGTCAAATGTGATTTCTAGCAATACATCGAAGCGGATCTTGACTAGACAAGCACCGGACCCCAACCCCCAACACAACTAGTGTGTTGCCGTACAAATTGGACTCAGATTGCTAGAAATCCCCATTGACACATTTCATCGAACACATGCCATGCAATCAAGTCAAATGAAACAACCCAAGCATCAATCATACTCTAACCCGTATTAGGGTTCATCGACATTACTCAATGGTGAAGAACACAAAAATAAACAACATAAAAGAGATACAAACGTTCACCATCAAGAAAACTTAACACAATACAAAACAATGGAATAAGAGAGAAAGAAATACTTATCTTGGATTTGAATCTTCAATCCAATACAAGATTTATTACAATAGAAAACCTAATCTAACCTAATCTAAACTCACAAGAGAAAGTGGCAAAAAGCCCTAGAAAAACTGAGGAAGAACAACCCCAAGTCGTGCCCCCAACTTCCATTTATAAGCCCCTCAAAACCCCGCTTGGTTCGGGTCCAGAACTGTCAAAACAGGCCCACCCGATCGGGTGAAAGTTCACCCGCTCGGGTGGACAGAAACAGAGACTCAAAACGGCAAAAATTGATCCCACCCGGTCGGGTGGAAACTCACCCGATCGGGTGAAATGAAAATTCAAACTGCTGCCAATTTCAGCATATAGCTGCGCTCAGAAAATTCCAGAAAAATCTAGAAAAATAGGATTTGGGCATGCAACCTATCGTTGGAAAGCTAACGACGATGCCGATGCTACAAAAATAAAAGATCACCCAAAATCCTTCTGGAACGATAGTAGATCTTCAATGAATGAGCAGTGGTGCGCGAAAGGGGACGAAAAGGCCACCCGATCGGTTGAAATGTCAACCGATCTGGTGAGCAGCTTGTTGCTTCGGCCGTCACCTTCGGGAGCTTCAACCGGGCGCAGAGGAGAGCGGGTGGCGTGACCGGGTCATTGTTCAGAGGAATCGGCTATAGATGAATCGATCGGGTGAAGGTCACCCGATCGGTTGGAATTCAGCTCCATTTTCCCGAGAACTCTGACGGACTCACCCGATCGCTGAACCGATCTGGTGAGAAGCTCTTTACTCCAACCTCAGTCCGGGTCGGATACGCGTGCGTCAACCGATCGGCTGAGCTGGTCCACCCGATCGGTTGAGGGCTGATAAATAGCAATCTTCATCGTTTTGACCCTCTGGATCGCGCGTGACTCCTCCCGTTGCTCCGGGGACTCAAGATATCGTCGTTTTATGTCCCATATACTAGAAATTCTTGCAAAATACCAAAAACATGGAAAAGTGAAAGAAAACAAGAAAACACGAGAAAACGAATACAAGACGGCGGTAAATAACGGAAAAACACGGAAGAAAACGTGCGCAAATATATGAAATATAAACGCACGTCAAAATCCCCCAAGCTGAACTCTTCCTCGTCCTCGAGGAAGACGAATGAGAGTAAGAGCTCGGAGGGAGAAAATAGAGAGAAAGAGAGAAAAAGGGAACTCTATATCCTAGATCGCCCGTCAGGGCCAACAAAATCAAACACGCCACACTAAGCAAGCATACGACAAAACACGACACTAAACCAAGGAATGTGAGTCCAAACAAGTGTCGTGGGCCCACGCAGTGAAGCGCGAGTGAGTGTGGTCGTGTGCTAGCAGACGGTGTCGCTATCTACATTGTGCAATAAGGCTCGATATACGCAAATCCAGGAAATGACCCAAATATCGATTCAATTTGAAATTGCGGTGAATAAATGGATCAAGCATGCATGAGAAGAGTGTAAGAATAGAAACGTATCATGCATCGGGGATTCCACAGCTAGGGACAAGGAAATCACCACACTATAGCCTAGAAAATCGCTAGAAGGTCCCTATGCCAAGTGTTTTCGAAACTGATGGGGGTTGAGATGATGTGGAGTAGAACACTCGGTGCAAATTCTCTCCTTCCCTTTATTCTCGGCAAGTAGGAAAAAATATTCACACTGGGAATTTTTTGGGTTTTTGGTATTTGTAAATTTTTTTGGATTTTTGGCTATACAATTTTTTTTCTTCCATTTCTTTTTGGGTTTTTCATTTCTTTTCTCCTTTTTTTTGGATTTTTGGGATATTGGCTATGCACATGTGTACTCTCCCAAGTGGGAGAAAGGTACACGACGAGAGGATTTGCACCAAGTAAAACAAAAAAGAAATCGGAATCTAAACACTTGGGCAAATGAAACTATTCTCGCTAAATAGAGCATGGTCTAAATGGGTTATCCTAGTCCTTAATTGTGGAATCCCGACACATGCGAAATGAAGCGTACGATATATATATAGCATGCAGAAGAAGCAGACAGTAGAAACAAATACCGCATATTCAAATCGAAGAATGATAATCTAGGGGTCATTCCTGGACAGGTATATAAAGTAAAATCACAAAGCAGAAGCACACCACACAGCTAGGCACGACACACGACTCACAAAAGCTAAGTCGACCCACGATGCATGAAATGCAAGAGGACTCAATATCCTAGGGCTAGTGAGTGTGATTATCGATGTCATGCTAGGTGTGTGTGATTTTGTGGCAATTCATCATAGGGTTCATCTCTAGGAGAAAGAGATAAAAAGAAGAAAAGAAAAAGAAAAATAAAAACACGGAGAAAAACGACTCAAATAACGAAGAAAAAGAGACAAATGACGCACGAAGTGCGACTCCCCCAAGCTGAAACTTGCAGTGTCCTCAATGCAATAGTAGTGAATACGGGAGGGCAATGAAAATGGGGGGGTGCGCACGGACACAAAAAGTGAAAAACACGAAAAACACACGAACGATACTAAAAAAATTAAAGAAAAAGAAACACTCAAATAAAAGATATAAAACGCAACGAAGGACTCAAAGACACAAACACACGACAATGACACACGAAAACATGCACACAAAAGTCGATTTCCCCCAGCTGAATATGACAATGCTAGCGAAATGATATGATCAATGTGATGCAGAGATAGACAAGGGGAAGATCGGAAAAGAAAAGAAAGAAATCAAAATGCAGGAGAGACGGTGTGCTCATTTTCCTCGGAAGAGAATGAGGGTGAAATGATAGAAGGGCACGACATGAAGGGTTATTAAGATGCAAAAGCAAATCCTAGATACACTCCCCTCGCTAATGAGAGGAGACAAGATTATTCAAATCTAAACTAGAAAGCTGTAAATTTTTACACTACTGGATTAGGATACACCTAAGCATATGCGGATCCAAGATCTGAAGTGGGGCAGGTAGCTGCTCTAACTGCTCCTTCCGTGGCTCCGCCAGAAGCGTTGTACCACGTGTGCCAATGGACCCAAGCAATGCACCTCCAAGCATCCTTAGTAGGTAACCACCTGTGATCTGCAAAGGACGAGGTGCATTAGCCCATGGCAAGAAATCTTTTCCCAAAATAAATGTATCCCAGAGATAGTCGCCGGTAAATGATGGTAAAATATATGAAATGTGGCGAATACTCCCTGAGAATGGGTCGTTATCCTCTGTACTAGCGACGACCAAATCCTCAATCTCCATGAGAAGTGGCTCTCCAGGTGGTGACACACCGCAGCATACCTTAAGGGAAGTAGATCTTGTGTCCTGCGAGAGATATGGTATGTCAAATATATACGAGTCTAAAGAAATAGGAAGTGAAAAGTGAGACTCAAAAGTGGAGTGAGAGTGAGTATGAAAATCTCCCTGAATAGGGGCAATATGCTCAAGTAGATGCTCAGCCGCAGAAGAAGTGGAGAGCGACGGTAAAAGTAGATGTGACTCGGGCTCCATGGAGTGGACCATCGTATCCAAGCCCTCATGCACATCCTCCTCGACGATATGCTCATGCTCCACCATCTGCCCGATGTCCTGAATGACATCCTCGTGGTTGACCACAGACCAAGGAAGAAGCTGTGACAGAGATGGCTGTGGAGGTGGATGTGGAGCGGACCCCTCGAATGTGGTCGTGGTGTCCTCGTCCTCACGCACATCCTCCTCACCGGTATGCATAATCTCTGTAAACTCCTCAGTGCTCTCATAGGACTCATGTGGGGTATCCAAATCAAGACAAGAAATCTCTCCCACAGATCCTAGATAAATCTCCCCCATCCTCACTATCATCATCAAAAAATGCTTCGTCATCCAAGTGGTAGTGTTGGAAAAATGGGGTATCGGCATGAGATGTGTCTATGGTGGCCGATGGCATGGTAGTCTCAACCATGAAAGTAGGTATATCCTCTCCTTTATCCCCTCTCCTCGGTGTAGGCTCGATGATTGGTACCATCAAGTTTTGTAATATTTGGTCTTGGTTAAGCATGGCACTTTCAAGGAGAGACACGAGGCTTGACTCTTCTTGTGTTTGTGGAGGGGTATAAGGTTGAGGAAATGGATGGGAGGTGTTTGGGCTAAGGTTGTGGGAAAATGTTTGGCCTTGGAGTGGGGGAGGCTCTCAAGCGTAAATGGGCAATCATAATACACATGCCCCGCCATCCCACAAGTCTCACAAACTACAACCGAATAAGGATTGTATCCTCCCATCTGAGCATCAAAATTTGATCTCCACATGGTTACACCAAAGATACATGGACAACAAAAATAAGAAAACTAGAGAGGAGCGTCAATAGTACAAGAAAATAACAAAAAGATAATATAATAGTGGGGGAAAAATTTCTTGGTTATTGAATATTTTTTTAAAAAAAAAGAAAAGAAAAAGAAATTGTTTTGTGTTTTTATGCGTAGTCTAACGAACCCAAGCTAAGCTAATATCAAACCGAACGCCTCCCTGGCAACGGCGCCAAAAACTTGACCGGCGCCCCGTTTACGATTTGGGCGCGGTGTCGTTTTACCGCAAGTGCACGGTTAGTGTAGGGTGCGGGTTTATCGAACTCAGGGAGATGGATGGCTTGAATGGCTACTAGCCTCGCCTAGGTTGTGTGCTAGCTACGCGGATGATATGGGTGAAGTGTAGAAATAAAGAGAAGAAATAAAAAAGACACGAAATGAATCCCCGCTAACACGGGCTAGAGCACTCATGACACTTGGTATTTGACTTGACCCAGGGTGAGACATTGCCCCAAAAGTTAGTACCTAGCGTCCATGGCCCAATATTCCGGTCGGTGCCAAGTGCGCTAGGCCTACCCGGTTCCGGACGGTGGGCATTCCCATGTCTATTAACACCTTCCGCAACCGGGAGCATTAAGGCCACAATGATATCTCCCAACACTTCGTCCAAGCCGTTCCCACGTGCGAGGACTCAATGTCTACACTAGGGGTGTGAGCTGTGGCTAGGGAGTCAACCGTCAAGTTTATTCCCCCTTGGCCCGACGGTCAAAGGCGGTCTTTCTCCCACCAATGACAATGAAACACCCCCGCGTAACACTAATGGACAAATAGGTCAAATGTGATTTCTAGCAATACATCGAAGCGGATCTTGACTGGACAAGCACCGGACCCCAACCCCTAACACAACTAGTGTGTTGCCGTATGAATTGGACTCAGATTGCTAGAAATCCACATTGACACATTTCATCGAACACATGCCATGCAATCAAGTCAAATGAAACAACCCAAGCATCAATCCTACTCTAACCCATATTAGGGTTCATCGACACTACTCAATGGTGAAGAACACAAAAATAAACAACATAAAAGAGATACAAACGTTCACCATCAAGAAAACTTAACACAATACAAAACAATGGAATAAGAGAGAAAGAAATACTTATCTTGGATTTGAATCTTCAATCCAATACAAGATTTATTACAATGGAAAACCTAATCTAACCTAATCTAAACTCACAAGAGAAAGTGGCAAAAAGCCCTAGAAAAACTGAGGAAGAACAACCCCAAGTCGTGCCCCCAACTTCCATTTATAAGCCCCTCAAAAACCCTCTTGGTTCGGGTCCAGAACTGTCAAAACAGGCCCACCCGATCGGGTGGAAGTTCACCCAATCGGGTGGACAGAAACAGAGACTCAAAACGGCAGAAATTGATCCCACCTGGTCGGGTGGAAACTCACCCGATCGGGTGAAATGAAAATTCAGACTGCTGCCAATTTCAGCACATAGCTGCGCTCAGAAAATTCCAGAAAAATCTAGAAAAATCGGATTTGGGCATGCGACCTATCGTTGGAAAGCTAAGACGATGCCGACGCTAGAAAAATAAGAGATCACCCAAAATCCTTCTGGAATGATAGCAGATCTTCAATGAATGAGCAGCGGTGCGCGAAAGGGGACGAAAAGGCCACCCGATCGGTTGAAATGTTAACCGATCGGGTGAGCAGCTTGTTGCTTCGGCCGTCGCCTTCGGGAGCTTCAACCGGGCGCAGAGGAGAGCGGGTGGCGTGACCGGGTCGTTGTTCGGAGGAATCGACTATAGATGAACCGATCGGGTGAAGGTCACCCGATCGGTTGGAATTCAGCTCCATTTTCCCGAGAACTCTGACGGACTCACCCGATCGATGAACCGATCGGGTGAGAAGCTCTTTACTCCAGCCTTAGTCCGGGTCGGATACGCGTGCGTCAACTGATCGGGTGAGATGGTCCACCCGATCGGTTGAGGGCTGAGAAATAGCAATCTTCATCGTTTTGACCCACTGGATCGCGCGTGACTCCTCCCGTTGCTCCGGGGACTCAAGATATCGTCGTTTTATGTCCCAAATGCTAGAAATTCCTGCAAAATACCAAAAACACGGAAAAGTTAAAGAAAACAAGAAAACACGAGAAAACGAATACAAGACGGCGGTAAATAACGGAAAAACACGGAAGAAAACGTGCGCAAATATATGAAATATAAACGCACGTCATTTGGGCTGACTTGTTTTGCCTCTAACTTGTGCATTTGGACTCCGTTTTTTATGCGGTTTGAACCTGCGTTTAGAGCGGGACGATCCCGTCATCCAGGTAACCTTTTCAATGCGTTTATTATATTAAATATGGTCTTAAACAATTTAAGACACATTTAACACCTTTTGCATCACATGCAAAATAGTCCCCCATCTAAGCTTAAAATATCATTTGCAGCAGATACAAATGATCTGAGGGCATACATCCCACAACATCTCTCACTTGCACTCAGGATCATTTATCCTGAATACAGAAGATAATTGCAAACTCTTTGCAGTTTTCTATCAATTGTATCAAATGCATTCTCCCTAATGTTTCTACCTATTACTAGACGAAGGTCGCACTCTGTGTGAGACACTACAGCCTGACCCTAATACAGGTTAGGCTCAAAGCCCCATACGACAGTGACCACTAGCAGCAGTTGCGTCCATGTTTCAGTATCATACTTATGTGGTTAACTCATCGACATGAGTATTGTCGGGACCACCCTGACTGTGTCCGTGATGAATTCCGAGTTCATTCTCTTCGGCTGAGCTATGTCGTCTAGTTCAAGTTTAGGAATGGTCAAACTGTCAACCCAAATAACTCGAAACCGGTTAGTTTCCATCGATCTTTAGTCGAATAATGTTGGACATCTTCCAACATTTTCTGGCCAGAGATTATACTAAAGACCGAACTAACTCTATGACACTAACTCCCATTGACCGGAAGAGACGAATCCTCTCTTGGTCATTACTCTCCTCGTACGCTTCAAATGTCACCCAACCAAAGACCTTTCGACAGGTCTAGCCTCGAAGTTAGGTCAGTGATCTAAGTCACACCATTCACGCACAGGTTCGTACAATGACCTCAAGTCATAAGACCAACTTGCCTATCATCATTAAGAGTTATCATTAACAGATTGGATCAATCATAACCGTATGATAACTCTTGTGGGCCATTCAGTGAACTCATTCTCTAATAAGCACATGTGTCTCGTCTTCGACTACACCAAGTGAAACGATCATGAGATCATCGTCACCGATATACGGTGAAGACTAAGATACAATGGTCTATCCGATGTTTCATTATCCTTTTCTCGAAATATCTACGACCACGAACCCTTTTAGACTTATGCTACAGACAGTCAAACATTTCTCCATGATCGAGATACTCATCTCGATACATGTTTGACCTTGCATTAAGTCTCAGGAATTTACCTAAGTTAATTACTAATGATAACTACATTATGATTTAACTTAGATAAATACTTACCATACAGCTTACTATAATTGTGAACAATATGTTCTTATAGATACACTGAGATAAATTGCCTCAAGGGCATACATCTCGCAACATCTTCCACTTGCACTCATGCCCATTTATTCCGGTATCTTATACCGCATTTACACATGAGTCTTTGCAGACTTCATGTGGTAGAGCCTTTGTGAGTGGATCTGCTAAACCGTCTACAGATTAGACTTAAGAGGTTTTCTATGTTTATATTAGACCATTCATTTGAATCTCATCCAAATAATTTAGTTGGTCCCTTGGAATCCATAATATTAAGTTTTCCTAGATTTCATCCAGCTCATCGTACCTTACAATAATCATTTTTAATAAGTTATTGGTCATTTTAGATGGTCCATATTTAAAAGTGTCAAACTCTTTTGACCACTTTATCAAACTATGTTCCATTCCCTTGATGCCTCACATGTGTTTTAGTCGCTCCCACTGACCTTGAAAACTCTCTGGCTAATTCATATAAGTTTATTCTTCCAAATCATATTCAAAAAACAGAACTATAAATGAATGTTCCAGTTTTCATGGTTATCATGAGCATTTACATTGAGTTCGGTCTGAGTAGATCTGTACGCATCTGCTGGCAAGACAGTTTCATCATAATCCGTTTATAGGAATTAGAATGAAAACGTTCTCAACTAACGTAAGCCGTACTTTACTACTTTCTTTCTGCACCAATCTTCTAAACTCAAAGATTTACTTGCAGACATTTAAGAAACAATTTTCTTTGGGCACGTAAACTAAAGTCCATATTTTATTTACGTGCATGGACCTATTGCATCAAGTTGTTAATCAGAGTCTATAATCTGAATTACATCGCGAAAGTTGACTAAGCCATCATTGACTATGATGTCTAACTCGACTCTTCGTCTCACGAGACTCGAGTAATTCTTTAACTTCCTAACGATTGATTTAATGAATATCTTATTGATAATGTTCTCATGGAACCTTATCAAAGCCTAGGCTTATTTATCTGGGCTTTAACCCAGAGGGATGACTATAACTTAGAGTCACTAGGCATGCACCGCACCATGTCTAACAAAGTACAATTCATGCTCTTTAACACACCGATGTATTAAGAGACTTGACCTAAGAGAAAATCGCATTGTCTTTTATTTACGCAAGACTTATACAACTAAGTATTTGAATTTTCGATCTAATCGGTCTTGTTTTGTTTTCTATGAAGTATAAATGAATGTTCCAGTTTTGTTTTCTGTTTAAAAGACTGATAAAATAGAAAACAAAATGCTTTGTGTTATCAGAAGAATTATCAGAATAAGTTATACTTCTGTCATTTTGTTTTCTATTTTATCAGTCTTGTGTTTCATCAAGAACATGTGTCTTAATAAATTAAGAATAACTTATTCTGGCTTACTTAGACTCATGTCCGGGTACATCAGTATGTACGAGACTGTGAGTTCAACAACTTATTCTCCCACTATCTTACAGATGGGTTTTGTCCATCATACTTTTGAGAATAAGATTCACAAGTGTCCGTAGACTTCATAATACGAGAGGTCAGACTCCTCTTTATGTGGCTTGTGAAGCTTAGTCTCTTTGATACGGCCTAGTCTATTTTACCATATAAGTTTATTACTATCTTGAGTATTCATATATTAACATTTAATATATTATAGATATTACAAATTACTTAACACAAAACATTACTTCAGAAGCAAGGTGATGACATTCATCAGATGTGTTAGACGTCTCTTGTATAACAATTATTCCGAAATCGTGACATCAAATATGTCACATCTTCAGCTCCTCCTACATATGTCTTTACTAATGATAAATAAAACTATCTTTCTCAATTTGACTTTTCCTTAGTGCCTTCTTCCTTTTCTAAATCTCATTTAGATATTAAACGTCTCAACAAAAATTAAATAGCTATGCAAGCATCGCATGTATCCAAACGCCTGAGCTTTGCAACCTTGAGTGTAGCTCAACAAGTTGATTGTCTCAAGATCCAGTTGGGATACATGGTCTTGCACCGCTCATGCACTCATATTCAATTCAAACAGTTTGATCGAATTTTCGAACCTTGCGGATCGAATACTGCTTTCCATACAACCTTGAGTGTAGCACAATAAATTGTATGGAGAAACTTGTTTTTGAACATCAATATATTCGAGCTGTCCCGTATAGACGCGAGTGACATGTAGCGTGAATTTATTTTGTTGGACTCGGAACTTAATGAAATCATATTTCTTAAGTCTGTCCTTAAGAAGTTCATTTTAATGTCAACGAGAATATAGTTTATTCTATCAATTAGAATTTAACTTAATATTCAATTAACCAACCTATTTGACCAGTTAACTTATTCCGTTGGAATATTACCTTTTTGATTCCATTGGTAAACTTAGAACTTACCCCAGTTTAGCATATGTTCAATATTAAATATAGGTAGAATGGCTTTTATCTATCTATATCCTCCCACTATTTTTGCGATCATTCTAAACCTTAATAATGAACGATTTAATCAGATTAAATTAACGGGTAAGAGATCCAATCACCCTGAGCCTAACAACCTTGAGTGTAGCTCAACAAATTGCTTGACTCTGCGATCGGTAGATGACTCTTCATCAATCATATTGTTTCAGAGTGTTTTCTCACTACAAAGCGTTGACCGTGGAGAACCCGGTCAACGTGGTCAAGGGGCCCGCTTTGGGTCCCTCGGGGGCTTCGAATCGGTGCAGAAGGGGCGAGGGGAAGCCTCGGCCCTGGTTGAGACGCTCGGCCTCGGACAGACGAGCGCGTCCTCGGAAATAGGACGACGAGGGGAAGCCACGGTCGTCCGGCTAGATGCGTGTTCGGCGAAGGGCGAGGGGAAGCCTCGGCCCGGGTCGAGACGCTCGGCCTCGGTGGTTTGCGCTTGGCTTCGGCGATCGGACGACGAGGGGAAGCCTCAATCGTCCGGCAGGTTGCGTGGTCGGCGAGGGGCGAGGGGGAGCCTCGGCCCGTTGATCAGCTGTCCACCTGCGTAGACGAGAACGCTCGTCAGGGGTCGGACCTTGGTTCCGGCCAAATCCCCTCCGATGCCTAAGTCAGACAGAGATCTGAGAAAGGAGGCCCGGCGGAGACGGTCCGACTCGTGAGGAGATCGTAACGGCGTCTCTCGGCGCGAGCAGGGGAGGAAGGAGATGAATTGGGGGAACGAGGTCGTTGATGGAGTGCCTTAGGTTTTGTTACCTCAGATGCGGTCCTTTTCTTCTTCGTCCTCCTAGCCCTTTTGTAGAGTTCCCGGCGTGATTGCCTCCGGCCCACGTCCCACGCCTGCCCTCGATCGTGCCCCATCAATCCGCCCCCTCGCCGCCGCTCTCTTCGCCCTTCCCGCACCTCCCCATTACCGCCATTTAGTGGTCGCGCATTCGGGGGAACGGTTTTCGCAGGAGTGGGCGAGTGACTTAGCGGGTTATCGGGGCCGGGTCGGATCGACATTCGAGAAGATCCCTTACAGGGCCTTTGCCGAATGGGCTTGAGGATGCAGATGGGCTCTCGACCAGTAGTCGGGCTCCTGGGCTCGTGTCTTTTGGGGTCTCGGTCAAATAGGCGTAACAATTTCCCCCATCGGTCGAGTTGATTAGCTTCGGCCTGTTCGGCTCGGCCGATGTGACTCCTGCCGATTTTGACAAGCTCGCCAGTCGATGCCGACTCATTTATTAGTCGTCATCATGAGTGGGCCCGTTCGATATTTTTAAGGCGCGGGCTCCGAAGCGCCATTGGTCCTCTGATGCCGCCACGTGTGGCTGCAAATTTACCCCCATCGTTCGCGGGGCCGTCTTCAATCGAGAAGCTGAGGGGTTCGGGCACCGCCATCGGTGGGATCGATCGGCCTCGACTAGCTTGGTATAACCGCTACGCCTCCTGGGGTTCCGAGTGGCGCTTCAGCCGAGGCGTGGTCATAAATGTAGGTCATGATGAGGCGGATCGATTGAACTTCCCCTGGCGCCGATTTCGAAACGCCGCCAGTTCTTCGAAGCCTGCCGCGCGTTCTTGTCAGCCGCTTCGAATTCGCCCCTGCGCCCGGTATATAAGATCCTCAGCCGCGTTGATCTCCCCTCCTCCCTTGCTCCTCCCGGTATTCAAAGCTTTCCGCAACTCGGAGTTTCCCGTCGCCTTCGCTTTCTTGCCTTCTCTGAACTAGTCGAAAAAGGTAATTCCTCTCTCGCTTTCATCTCATGGCTGCTCTTAGGATAGGCGGTTCTGGTCAAAGGGCGAGGGATCCTCCGGAGTCCAGGCGGGGCGAGCCCCGGCTAGGGGAATCAGGTTCCCCCGCCGGGAGTCGTTCTCTTCAAGATAAGGGGAAGGGGAAACTTTTTCCAGACTACGCCCGTGATGACGTGGCGTTGGCTGCCGTGCAGCTTAATGTGCCCCCGGTTGTCCTCCGTACGCCGTCGAGGACTCCTCCTTCGGTGGCCGCGGAGATCCGGGAAAGATATCTCTGCTTCCCATACGAGGTTTGAGTTCCATTTGTCGACGAGCGGATTTGCCTTCCGAGGAGTAATGAGGTCGGCGCCTACGTCGAGATGTTCCGCCTGGGTCTTCGCTTCCCGCTCCATCCCTTCTTCATCCAGGTCATGGAACATCTCACGGTGTCCCTGTGTCAGTTCACCCCGTGTTCGATCGCGGTACTGACGGGCTTCGTAACGCTCTGCTGTACCCGTGGTCTGGAGCCGTCTCTCCCCCTTCTCTTCCACTTTTACCAGGTCCAGACGGTCGGTCCGGGGTCATGGCTGCTACTCCGAGCCCGTTCGAGGAGGGAATGCCTGATCGGGTTGCCCCGCTGGTCAGGGGATTGGAACTCGGATTATGTCTTCGTGGTCTTCTTGGGTGAGGCCCAGATTTTGACAAGTTGGGGAGCGTCTGTCCAACCTCGCCCGCCACTAGACCTTTCGGATGTTGATCAGGCAGCCGCCGCGACGCTGTCGGCTCTTCCTTTGGAATCGAAGTCCATCTGGCCTTTGTTGGATGACCTACTCCTGAAGGCTATCTAGTGGTCCCCGGGTAGGTCGCTTTTTCCTCCTCGGACTGCCCTGTGACTCATCCTGATTTCGGTTTCCTTTGCAGGGATGGCAGGACGCGAGTTCGTCCGTGACGTCGATGAGCTGATCCGTCGTGGAGCTGCTCGGAGCCGAGGTAGTACCTCCGGAAGGGCGCCTCGACGGACCGTTGAGGAGGAGGTGCGTCGAGCCGAGCCCTCCGTGGGCAAGGTAGTTGAGGAGGATGTGTGCCGAGCCGAGCCCTCCGTGGGTAAGGTAGTGGACGTGCCTCCTGCCTCTTCTTCTGGCGATCCCCTCCCCGGGGGCGTAGTAAAGGCCGGACCTGCCCCACCAGCCCGAGAGGCAGGGGGTAATGACGGGTCCGGTGTAGTCCCCCTCGCCCTCGGAGCGTTCCCTCCCGTCCCCGAGAGTGGAGATGGGGCAAGGCGGAAGCGCCCTCCTCCGGCGCTCGTGGTGCCTCACGGAGGGAAGAAGAGGAAGGAGGATGCGGAGCCCTCCAGCCCGGCCAGTTCTGTGCCTCCTGCAGGCACCACCGGGGATCTTCAGGTGACTCTGACAACCACCCCCATCGCAGCGTCCCCGCTTCCGTCCCCGGGAATCGGAGCGCTATTGGCGAGCCATATGGCTTCCCTCGATGTTGCCCCCGGGAGTTCGGTGTTTGCCGACCGAGCACTAGCCCAGCAGGTGGCCGAGAGCTCCGTCTTCCCTCGGGACCGCAGCACCCTCGAGAAGATTCCCGCCGACAAGGTGTCGGATTCTTTGGTTTGGGCCCTTCAACAGGTTCGGCCCTCTCGCAGTCCTTTCTTTCCCTTCACTCCCTTTTTAGCTCATGTCCCATTTTTCAGGGGTCGACGCTCGCCGTGGAGCTGCAGCGGCGAGCCATCCTCCTGAGGAAGCTGGAGGAGTCCACCATGAAGGCTCAGGAGCGGGTCGGGGCGGCCGAGGTGGCCATGATGGAGGCCCAGATGGAGTCTCGGCGCCTCAACCTCTGTGTGGCCGCGTTGGAGGGACAAGTGGGTGACCTCCAAGGAAATCTGGAGGATGCTCATCAGTCGGCTGAGGAGGCGGCGGAGTCGTTCCGCCTGGAGAGGGAGGAGCTTCAGAGGGAACTGTCGGATCGGCACCAAGTGACGCGGCTTGCAGAGGAGGTGGAGAAGGGCGTCGTCGAGACCCTGGGGATGAGGATCCTCGAGGTCCTCAGGGTGGCCTTCGGTAAGTACGAAGACCTCATCGCCCCTCGGATCGTCGAAGTCGTCCAGTCTTCCTTCCGGGAATGTGCGGAGCGTGTCCGGCAGGCCCCTCCGTCGGTCGATCCCCCTTGCTCCGAGCAGGGCGAAGTGCCCGAGGATGTGTCCTCCCGAGCTCGGGCTCCCTAAGCAGTCCCTCCCGGCCTTATCCTCAAATTTTTTAGCATCCGCTTCGCTTTGGGCCAGTCTACTTGAAATGGATCCCTGGCCCCCGCTGTCTCCTTCGGCTTCGTCGATGGCTCCGTGGCCAATAATTGCTGGTTGCATGGCTGCTAGCTTGGGCTACCTACTTTGGGTCTTTTGTCAACCAATTTTGCTCTGTCGGTGTCGATCTGGCTTCTGTAGGGTGTTTTCTTCGCCTCGATCCCCTGTAAATAAGACACATTTTTGTACTCTGGTTAACTATTATAAAAGAAATTGACTTACTCGGACTTCTCGTGTACTTTGCGTTGTCGCCTTGTTCTTGGCCTAGGACTGGTCGACGTTGGCGTTGGCTGGGGGGATTCTCCCCAGACTTATGGGTGTGAGAGTCGGTCGGCGAAGGCAAAAGCTCCTCGGCTTAGGACCGGTCGGCGTCCGTGTCTCGGGGGAGTTGCCCCCAGACTTATGAGCACAAGAGTCGGTCGGCGAGGATAAAGCTCCTCGGCTTAGGACCGGTCGGCGTCCGTGCTTGCTGGGAGAACTGTCCCAGGCTTATGGGCGCAGAAGTCGGTCTGCGAGGGCCAAGCTCCCCGGCTTAGAACCGGTCGGCGTTCGCGCTGGCTGGGGGGATCGCCCCCAGACTTATGAGCGCAGGAGTCGGTCGGCGAGGGCAAAGCTCCTCGGCTTAGGACCGGTCGGCATCCGTGCCTGCTGGAGGAATTGCCCCCAGTCTTATGAGCGCAGGAATCAATCGGCGAGGACAAAGCTCCCCTTCCTCCTCCAGTGAGGTGGCGGTCCCCAGTCTCTTGCGCTATTGGTGACATGTCAATTCCGTCGGGGATTTAAGAAAAGACCAAAAAGGGAATGCATTTGTACTCTCAAGAGTCCTGTCGGACCGGTACATTTGGAGGAAAGGAAAAGGAAATGAAACTAGACAGAGGGACGTAAACCTAGATAGCTCCCTCTTACTAGGCTGCAACCGGGGGGAGAGACATCGCCCGCTCACTCTATGATACGGAGGGGACCTTGGACGGTGTTGATCTTCTTCCCCTTGTCTGGCTGCGTGGAGGTCCCTTCTCCATGGGCCGGCTCGTCGGCCTGGTTCCTGGCGTGCCCCCGGCTCATCAGCTTCTCAATGTCCTTCTTCAAATGCCAGCAGTCTTCGGTGTCATGACCATCGTCCTTATGGTACTTGCAGTACTTCTCCCTGTTCTTCCCACCTCTTCTAGCCTTCGGTGGGGGGCAATCAGCTCGCTCTTCCTTCTGTACTTGGGCGAGGACGGCGTCTGGGGTGGTATCCCTCGCACTTTCTCCCCGCTGCCTGTTCCTCGGCCTCTTCTCGGTCCGGTATCCTTCGGGGCTGACTCGTCCGCCGTCGCCGCGCTTGGTCCCTCGAGTGGCTTTTCCTGCATCCTCGGCCAAGGCCTCCTCGGTCAGCATGAAGCGTTCGGCCCTCGCCATGATCCCAGGGAGGTCCTTTGGGGGATCGTTGTGTAGGGACTTCTTGAGGCCTCGGTGGCGAAGCCCTTTCTTAAGGGCCGTCTGGACCACCAGGTCAGGAGGGTTGTTCACGTTCAGCCTTTCCGCATTGAAGCGGCGCATGAACTGTCGGAGCGGCTCAGCCGGGCCTTGCACCACGTTGAACAGATGTTCAGTACCAGGTTTGATCAGCCTCCCCGCCATGAACTGTTTGCAGAACAACTGGGTGAGTTGCTCGAAGCTGTCGATGGAGCGGCCGGGCAGGCTGTGGTACCAGGTCCTTGCCGCTCCCCTGAGAGTAGAATAGAAGCCCCGGCAAAGCAGGTCATCGTCAGCTCCCTGGAAGGCCATGTCCCCCTCGTAGTCCATCACGTGGTGTCCCGGGTCCCCTATTCCGTCGTACTTCCCCAGCACTGGGATCCTGAATCGAGAGGGGACCCGTGCGTCGGTTATTCTCCGTGACAAGGGGCACCGGTCTCCGTGGATGCCCCCGGGGATGCGGTATTCGCCTGCCTCTGGCTCGATCGAGGGTGGAGGAAGCACAGGCGTCGGCGGGGCTGGCTCTGCGACCCTCACCACGCTTGGGGTCGGGCTGACCCGACGTTCCCGACTCCTCCTGCGGGAGCTCCTGCTCCGCCGCGATCGGTCTCTTGAGTGGTGTCGTTCGCTTCTCCTGCGACGGGACGACCGCGACCGACGAGATGATGCCGTCATCGATTCGCCCTCCGTCCCTTCAGTTTCTCTTCGGCTCCTTTCACGATAAGGGGAGGAGGCGCGTGACCTCGCCTGACGAGAGCCGTGCAGCGTGAATCGACGCTCCGTGTTCGGTTTCAGGGTCCCGTGGTCGTCGACCACGGCGGACCGCAAGTGCGGGGGACCCCCCGCCCATCGATGGCTATCGTCCAACGTGCCTCCGTTGGACGGCGCAGGGCCGACGAGCTGCTGCACCGTCGCGACCAATGTCTGGAGGCTCGCGTTGGTCTCCTGATCCAGGGCGCGGAGCTGTCCCTGCGTGGCCAGTTCTGAGCCTCCGGTCTCTTCGGTTGAGAGGGCGGGGTGATCGCCGACGGGCATGTCCTCGGGGTTGCCGTTTGATGCGCCATTCCCTTCCTCCGGGATGGGGGGCATGCGCTTCCTTCCATTGCTGGCTCGTGCCATTGTTGGTGTGGTTTGTTACTTCGTGGGACGGTTTTCGTTCCCACAGACGGCGCCAGATGTTTCAGAGTGTTTTCTCACTACAAAGCGTTGACCGTGGAGAACCCGGTCAACGTGGTCAAGGGGCCCGCTTTGGGTCCCTCGGGGGCTTCGAATCGGTGCAGAAGGGGCGAGGGGAAGCCTCGGCCCTGGTTGAGACGCTCGGCCTCGGACAGACGAGCGCGTCCTCGGAAATAGGACGACGAGGGGAAGCCACGGTCGTCCGGCTAGATGCGTGTTCGGCGAAGGGCGAGGGGAAGCCTCTGCCCGGGTCGAGACGCTCGGCCTCGGTGGTTTGCGCTTGGCTTCGGTGATCGGACGACGAGGGGAAGCCTCAATCGTCCGGCAGGTTGCGTGGTCGGCGAGGGGCGAGGGGGAGCCTCGGCCCGTTGATCAGCTGTCCACCTGCGTAGACGAGAACGCTCGTCAGGGGGCCAGACCTTGGTTCCGGCCAAATCCCCTCCGATGCCTAAGTCAGATAGAGATCTGAGAAAGGAGGCCTGGCGGAGACGGTCCGACTCGTGAGGAGATCGTAACGGCGTCTCTCGGCGCGAGCGGGGGAGGAAGGAGATGAATTGGGGGAACGAGGTCGTTGATGGAGTGCCTTAGGTTTTGTTACCTCAGATGCGGTCCTTTTCTTCGTCGTCCTCCTAGCCCTTTTGTAGAGTTCCCGGCGTGATTGCCTCCGGCCCACGTCCCACGCCTGCCCTCGATCGTGCCCCATCAATCCGCCCCCTCGCCGCCGCTCTCTTCGCCCTTCCCGCACCTCCCCATTACCGCCATTTAGTGGTCGCGCATTCGGGGGAACGGTTTTCGCAGGAGTGGGCGAGTGACTTAGCGGGTTATCGGGGCCGGGTCGGATCGACATTCGAGAAGATCCCTTACAGGGCCTTTGCCGAATGGGCTTGAGGATGCAGATGGGCTCTCGACCAGTAGTCGGGCTCCTGGGCTCGTGTCTTTTGGGGTCTCGGTCAAATAGGCGTAACACATATCATATGTGATTCTCTTATCGGTTTTTACCCCTAGCCATTTTTGTGATCATGAGTGTGCTCATCCAAATCACAATGACTAGTCTAGTCGGACCCTTATTTTCGTGTCTAGCCTAACTTACGTCGGCGCTCGGTGTATGCACGACAACGCGGTTTAGGTCAGGACTAGACTACATCATAAACTCAATTTACCCCGACGCTCGGTGTATTCATGACACGACGGGTTGGGTCAAGTCTAGCCAGACTACATCATTGGCTTAACTTACGCCGGTGCTTGGTGTATTCACGACACGACAATTTGAGTCAAGTCAAGATTTCATCTTATGTATTTAAGGAGTTGGTTTCTACAAGGTTGCCATGTCGCAGCTTGAGTGTAGCTCAGCAACTGGAACACTGGTCCTACATTTGCCAACCCCTAAAACAAGGAGGGCTACGACTAATCTTGAAGAAGATTATTAACGTATTTGACTTAGATATAGTCCAGGGTGTCATATAGTCATGATTCGCGTCATTGCGGTCCAGCGTAACACGGCCAGGGAATTGACTAAACCAATATCACTTATCCCTTAGACTAGCTAGGGTGATCTAACAAACTTAGCCAAGCACATTGACCGGATCATGGTCCATTGAATGAAGCTTATCATTTTTATATGTGTGCCATAGACTAGAAGGCTTTTATTAACAACTAATTAATCCTATCAACTAGTTGAATCCTCAAATTCAAAATTTTAGGATTTGTTTAACTTTTATTAAATCCTTATCAACTTTAAGGTTCACATGCTATCCTAATCGTTATTAGGATTTTAGTAAATTCAATTACAATGCTTTAAGCGTAGTCTTTTAATGAGAATTATTATTATAACGATTAAAATAATAATCGTCGTTAAAGGGACTACCCTAATCAGGAATTAGGTTTCAAAAGGTTGTTAATGATTTATTAAAACATAGCATGTCATTACAATTCATTTCATAAATTTTAACGTGTTCTTAATTGCTAACCTAAAGGGGTTGTCTTGTGTTATCAAATAAGGGACAAGAGTAACATAGCCATTAAACATAAACTACACTAATTTTAACGCATAAAAAGAGTGTCCATCTATTTAACAATTTAAATAGAAAAAGATTTATCTAATAAATCATTAGCATGCATTCTCAAATTTAATATTTAAATTTAAAATTATGATTTTTAAAAAATTTTATTTTTATCTCAAAAAAATAACAGTTTCAAAAACTTGTTTTAAAAGGAACATAAAATTTGCATGCTACTTTTAAAAATTTTATCGCATAAAATTTTAAAGCATTTAAAATCATTTTTAAAATTATCTCATAAATTAAAAACATTTTAAAATGGGCATTTAAAAGGCATTTCAAATAATTTAATTGCAGTCCTAGATCATGCAAACGAAGCTCTGATACCAATGTTGGGTTTTATAGACCCTCAGGGCACAAATCTATGCCAGTCCTAAGTCGGACGAACCATAGAGGGAAAAGAATACAGTGGAAAAATCAGATTTGTTAAACTATTTTAACGAAGCCCTAAGGTCCAAGAACCTTAGCTAGGATCTTTGCCAACTTGGGTGGGTCTGACCACCCCAAGAAGGATCTAAACTACTGCGATTAAATTAAAGGAAAGCTAATTAAATTCACATACCTGAAACCTTGCCTTGGTACAGGCAAGGTGTACTGCACCGTCTTCTGAGCCGCTCTCCGTCCCGTGCCGAACCGCTCCTCGAACTGTTCCGCGTCCCGAGGCGAGCAATTCTCTTGTCACCGAGCCAACCATGCGCCGAAGAAAGTTTCACCCGAGTGTGAACCTTCGCCAAGATTTTGGATCGGATCCGAACCCCTTCGTGGCTTTGCTAGAGCCCTTCAGGAGTAAGTCAGAAATTATAGGGAGCCACTCAGATCCAAACGTGCTCCAGCATTTTTGGGAGCCGCTCAGATCTAGAGCTTGGGTCGAGCTTGGAGGAAGGGGGAGACCCCTATTTATATAGGCAGCTGACCCTTCCCCTTTACTCCACTTCCGATGTGGGACTATCTATTTAGAGTTTAATAATTCAAGTTAGTTTGCCTTTCATAAAGGCCAAACTTCCATGAATTTTAACTCCCTCACCGTTGAGCTTCAATCTTGATACAACCTATCAAATCAAAGTGGGTTGAACGGTGAACGCATATGAAAAAACAGCGAGTCAATCCGACGTCGTTTGACCCCTCAAGCATCGTCTCAAAGTTAGCCAAAAACCATTCAAAGATGGAAAACCCAGCCGTCAAAAAAATACCGGGTTTCAAAAACCTAACTAGAAAATTCAGGCTTGGTGGGCCTCCATTTTCGATGGGTTCAGCGCAACGGGTTGGGCTGACTTGTTTTGGCTCTAACTTGTGATTTGGACTCCGTTTTTGATGCGGTTTGAACCTGCATTTAGAGCGGGACAATCCCGTCATCTAGGTAATCTTTTCAATGCGTTTATTATATTAAATATGGTCTTAAACAATTTAAGACACGTTTAACACCTTTTGCATCATGTGTAAAAATAGTCCCTTATCTAAGCTTAAAATATCATTTGCAGCAGATACAAATGATCTGAGGGCATACATCCCCAACATCTCCCACTTGCACTCATGATCATTTATCCCGAATACAGAAGATAATTGCAAACTCTTTGCTGTTTTCTATCAATTGCATCAAATGCATATTCTCCCTAATATTTCTACCTATTATTTGACGAAGGTCGCACTCTGTGTGAGACCCTACAGCCTGACCTTACTACAGGTTGGGCTCGAAGCCACATACGGTAGTGACCACTAGCAGCAGTTACCGTCCATGTTTCAGTATCATACTTATGTGGTTAACTCATCGACATGAGTATTGTCAGGACCACCCTGACTATGTCCGTGATGAATTCCGCAGTTTTAGTCTCTTCGTCTGAGCTATGTCGTCTAGTTCAAGTCTAGGGTACGGTCAAACTGTCAACCCTAATAACTCGAAATCGATTAGTTTTCATCGATCTTTAGTCGAATAATGTTAAACATCTTCCAACATACTCTGGCCAAAGATTTTACTAAAGGCCGAATTAACTCTACGACACTAACTCACATTGACCGGAAGAGACGAATCCTCTCTTGGTCATTACTCTCCTCGTACGCTTCAAATGTCACCCAACCAAAGAACTTTTGACAGGTCTAGCCTCGAAGTTAGGTCAGTGATCTAAGTCACACCGTTCACGCACAGGTTCGTACAATGACCTCAAGTCATAAGACCAACTTGCCTATCATCATTAAGAGTTATCATTAACAGATTGGATCAATCATAACCGTATGATAACTCTTGTGGGCCATTCAGTGAACTCATTCTCCAATGAGCACATGTGTCTCGTCTTTGACTTCACCAAATGAAACGATCATAAGATCATCGTCACCGCTATACGGTGAAGACTAAGACACAATGGTCTATCCGATGTTTCAATATCCTTTTCTTGAACCGTCTACGACC
Organism: Scilla litardierei; assembly: GCA_030789695.1. NCBI lineage: Eukaryota > Viridiplantae > Streptophyta > Magnoliopsida > Asparagales > Asparagaceae > Scilla > Scilla litardierei. The sequence goes on from CM061137.1 coordinate 54,184,658, forward strand.
ACGAACCCTTTTAGACTTATGCTACTGACGGTCCAACATTTCTCCATGATCGAGATACTCATCTCGATACATGTTTGACCTTGCATTAAGTCTCAGGAATTTACCTAAGTTAATTACTAATGATAACTACATTTATAATTTAACTTAGATAAATACTTACCATACAACTTACTGTAATTGTGAACAAGATGTTCGTATAGATACACTGAGATAAATTGCCTCGAGGGCATACATCTCACAACACTAGCATCTCCTTTGAATGATCTTCTGTATACTGCAGAAGACGAGCTGCATCAATCTAAGTGTTGCTTTCATGTCCTGTAACATAATTATTCCAAAATGAGTCGTCAAAATAAATAAAGGAATTTAAACATAAATGAGAATAATCTGAATCTAAAATGTAAGGAAGTGAAAATTTGGATTAAGAAATAAAAGTTATAGGTAGGTGGGAACTTCCCTGAAATATGTCGTTATGCAAGGTATGATGCTCTACCTCAGAAGGAGGGGGAAGTGGTTGCAGAGATAGATCTCGAGTGGAAGACAACTCAGGCTCAGTGTAGATCATCGCGTAGTCACCTTCATCTGCTCCATCCTCTCCATCAAGAATCACAAGCTCTGTAGGCCTCCTTAGACTTTATAGTACTCCGTATAAATATCCATAAATGATGGCCTGATGCATATCCTGAGATGAAAGAAATGATGACGGCTGAAATGAATTGGTGGGAGGGCATGGCTCGTGCTCCATCATAGTCTGTAAGCTTACCCACTCGTGCACATCCTCCTCAACGCCAAAGTAAAAACCTGCAGTAGTTCTCCCGATGTACTCATACACCTCAGACTGGGGAGATGAATCTAAAGGAAGACAGGGTTCGGGTTTCTCAACATCATCGATCTCACTCTCTTCGTCACTCGTCTCAACCTCATTATTATCACTGACATGGAAATGCATCGTGTCACCCACATGGTCAACACGCACCTCATTGTCCATCTCCTCTTGCTCATCTGAATGTCAACACTCCATCTCCTCTACTTGGCTCCAATGCACCCTCTCATCCGATCCTTCTTGATATTACATGGGGTGGCATTAGTAGGAGCTCCCAGATGGCTCCTCAAGCTGGACCTAGACCCACTGGAATGTATCCTCAAAGGGAATACTCTGGCCATCGTCTTCATATCTACGTGACTGATCTCCGAATGGCACAATCTGCTCATGCTCTACAAGGTCCACCAAAAATCTCCAGGCGTCCTTTAGCTCCATGTCCAAAAATATACGATCACTCATCATACCTACGCATTCCTGCATCTGCAGCTACAGTCCCTCATAAAAAATTCCAAGACGATGGTGCAACTCGAACCCATGATGTGGGTAGTCAAGCAAATATCCATTGAATCTCCCGAAGCCTGAAAGAAATATTCTCCATCCTCTTGCTGCCTTTGTGCATGATTCCTAAAATTTGAAAAAAAATTGTAGGAATGCAGCTTGAAAAGATAACCAAGTAGATAATGAGTTATAAGACAAAGAATTAAAACCAATATATATCATATTCCATACATTTCCAATATAAACCAATATTGGGTGAAGACTGTGAATTTGATGAGACGACATTCCCCAAAGTAGGCCTAGATTCAGCGAAGTCTCACGCCTCATAAATTATCTTGTGGGACATAAAAGCATTATCACACTATGATCCGAGAACTATGCGATGTGAAGATGAGATCCTAAAAATCCTTTACGTTCAGAACACTGTTTCATTAGTTATCGGATCCATTTACTGACAATAAGAAAATCTTCAGATCACACATCATTGCTGCTAACACTTGGGATTTACATCCCCAATAATGGATGAAATCCACCAGCAGCAAAAGTGGCTGTTGCTCCAAGGATAAAAATCTCAAAAGGAGAAAAACTCCTGGAGGCCCTGAGATAATAGCACCATAGGAAAATGAGTGCATGTCCATACCATCACCCCTCTTGGAACCCCAAGAAGAGGACAATCTGCAAGAAACTGAAATATCATTAAATTTTGTATGTACTGAGGAGATGTTGGATAGAAGAAGCATAATCGTCGATGATAACTTCGCGTTCTATATTGACATTCACGTCGCTGAAAGCGATGATGATATTGATCCATACTTCGTTGTTGAATGCAAACATAGAGATGATTGGCCAAATAAAACTGAGGCAATAGATGCAGAGCTGGACTCGCTTAAGAAACACGAAGTATTTGGACAATAGTCTAGACACCAAAGAAGGTGTCAAACCTGTGGGATATAAATGACTATTTGTCAAAAGAAAATGAAAATATGAGATTGAACGTTACAGAGCACGGCTTATAGCTCAGGGATTTTCCCAATGATGGTGTATTAACTATGAAGAAACATACTCACTGGGTATAAATGTGATCACTTTTCGATTTATAATAAGCTTAACAGCAAAGGAAGGATTAGATATGTAGTTAATGGATGTTGTGACTGTATATCTATATGAAAATCTTGATAAAGAGATTTATATGAAACTTTCTAACGGCTTTCAATTGCCTCAAACTTTCAAGATAGACCACGTGATGTTTACTCTGTTAAGCTACAAAGATCATTATATGATCGGGAAGAATGTGGTATAACAGACCTCGCGAATTCTTTGTACAACAATATTGCACAACAATGAAGTCTGCCATTTGCATCTTCATAGGAGCAAAGGGAACATGATTTGTAAATATTGCACTCTACGTAGACGACTTAAATATCATTGGATCTCCTGAAAAGATTACTGAGATATCTGAAAGCCAGACAAAAGAATTTGAAATGAAAGGCCTAGGCAAAATAAAATTTTGTCTTGACTTACAAATTGAATATTTAAAAGATGGTATCCTGTTACATCAAACCGCATATATTAAGAAATTATTACAAAAATTTCATATGGACCAATGTCATCCACTTAGTACACCTATGGTAGTATGTTCACTAGATGTACATAAAGACCCATTTCGTCTGCTGGAAGATGAGGAGGATTTTCTAGGTCCTGAAGTCCATTATCTAAGTGCAATTGTAGCACTTCTTTATCTAGCTAACTGCACGCGTCTTGATTTAGCATTTGCAGTAAATCTACAAGCCAGATACAGTGCTACGCCTACAAAGAGACATTGGACCAGAGTTAAGCATCTTCTGCGCTACCTCCAAGGGTCAATACAATTGAGCTTATATTATAAGAAAGAATCATCATCCACACTTGTTAGTTATGCAGATGCAGGTTATAGGTCCGATCCCCATAATGAGAAGTCACAAACTGGGTACGTATTTACTTACGGCAGGACGACCATCTTTGGAAAATCTGTAAACAAACTATGACGACGAGCTCATCCAATCATTTAGAAATTATCGCCATCCATGAAGCATGCAGAGAGTGTGTTTGGTTACGCTCAGTTGTGCATCACATTCTTATGACAACCGAATTGAAGACTGGTGATCTTGAGCCAACCACCATGTTTGAAGACAATGCCGCATGTATAGCCCAGCTATGAGGTTACATCAAAGGCGATATGACAAAGCACATCTCTCCTGAGTTCTTCTGGACACATGATCTACAAAAGAATGTCGAGATCGATGTGAGGTACAATCTAGTGAAAATCTGGCTGATATGTTCACTAAGTCTCTTCCTACATCAACTTTTCGGAAACTTGTACAAAAAATCGGTAAAAGGCACCTACGAGATTTGAAAGCCTAAGAGCTTATACAGATCAGGGGGAGTTAAAAGAGAATTGTACTCTTTTCATTGACTATGTTTTTTCTCACTGGGTTTTCCATAGCCAAATGTTTTAACAAGACAAATCTTAATAATTCTAGATCACGAAGTATCCACAACTAGTGATACTTACATAATACTAAGAATTTCGAAGTATTCATAGTCCACACTTATGGCTGGATAAGAGCGAGTGTTATGAATGGTGTAATGTAGGCGCATCATAGGCACATGTAGGACCAATACTATCTTGTAGTTGATTAAAAGTTTGTATCGTACATAAATACGGTATCCTATCATTGTATGAAGTATTGTATGGACTATTCCTTATCTATTCTATATTTGATGAAGAATTTGAATGTTGTCCTACTAGGACAAGTGACTAGGACAAAAGGGCTTATGACTAGAATAATGGCTTAATGACTAGGACAACGACTATGACAAAGTTTTAGGGGGGAGCTTTTAAATTTTGGGAGGAAAACTATTTGATATGAGTATGAGATTTGAAATTTGAAATTTGAAACAAAACTATTTGGGGGAAAACTTAAATTTTGGGGAAAACTTGAAATTTGGGGTAACTTGAAATTTGTTGGGGGTGGACTCAGCCATTAAAATAAACCATGCCCTTTGGGTACGGGCAATGACTAGTTCCCCAATAAATAAAACCCCTATAAATATAAGACTACGGGACACGTGCTCAGTATTACAAGTAACAGTGCAAAAACTACAACCTTGGTCCAAAATTAGTTCCGCCTGTGAACTCAGAGAAGCAGGACGGAGATGTGCAGATCGAAGTGGACTCAACGAGGGGAGAACTCGGATTCAGGTATTCTCTCAAACGCTCCCCTGATTTTGTTAGAGGGGCATCTTCCTGACATCTGCTCGATAAATTTCCCCAATGGATGCGGTCAATTTTGCATGCATGAACCAAAAAATTATTAAAGTTGACTGAATTTGAATTATTTCCACCATTTTGTGTGTTAGAACCCGCCCCTAAAATTGGGGTCCCTGCTGCCTTCCCTCCTTCCAAATGTTGCGGTTGCTAGCCATTCTAGGAGAAAGACTCGCAACACACCAGAACCAATAGCCCAATGGCCACTCCATCTCCCCCAAACAAAGGAATTGAACGAAAGAGAATAACCAAAAAGAAAAAAAAAGGAAGAATGAAAAATATTGCTCACCATTGTCAGCTACCCCATTCTCCTCCTTTCTCATCCATCTTCCCCCTGACCCCAATCCAAGCATCATGATAAAGCGAGAAGAAACTAAGAAAAATGGACGATCTGGCTAGAAAATAGGGGGTGCATGTGTTGATAGAATGCGCGATGGCATCCACCGATGAACCAAATACCCCTAGCTCCTCTGCTACATCTGAATCCATGACGGATGATGACAATGAAGTCTCCAACGTCGAGAAACTCCTTCCCAATGGCGAATTTTACACCGGCCAGTGGTCTGACAACTTCCCCCATGGCATCGGCAAGTATCTCTGGACCGACGGGTGCATGTATGAAGGTGAGTGGCACCATGGCAAGATCATGGGCAAGGGAAAGTTCTCTTGGCCCTCGGGTGCCACATATGAAGGGGAATTCAAGAACGGCTTCATGGACGGGGTTGGGACATACACTGGCATGTGCGGTGCCACGTACCGCGGGAGTTGGTCTATGAACCTCAAGCATGGACAAGGAGTTAAATCATACGTGAATGGTGATTATTATGATGGAGAATGGGTTTCTGGTACGCAAGATGGTTATGGAAAGTACGTTTGGAAAAATGGCAATGAGTATGTTGGGCATTGGAAAGCCGGCGTTATCCATGGCCGTGGAACACTTGTTTGGGGCAATGGAAATAGGTATGATGGTGGATGGGAGGACGGGTTGCCTCGGGGAAATGGTAGTTTTCGATGGGATGATGGAAGCCTTTACGTTGGTTTTTGGAGCAAAGAGGGTACAGGAGTGCATCAAAAGGGGGTTTACTATCCTTCACCTGCTGCAACTTCACCCACTGCCCGTGACCCGAACGAGGCACTTGCAGCTGATCTTGTTGATTGTAAGGTTAGCCCCGGTGAGACCGTTTCAATTTTGCCATCACAGAAGACGCTAAGTTGGTTAGGTATCGAAACTGATTTTGTTCAGAAGCAACCAATTTGGAAGTCAGCAAAGGGCTTAGATGTGCTACAAATGTGGAGGAGATCATCTGCTGATGCGGCATCCGTGCAAGGTGGGACACCAACAAGGCGACTGACTGGGCATATTTTTTCCAATACGATTTCTGGGATCGAGAGGTTTTGTATATGGGATTCAGATGGTGGGGTTCGCAATGCCGAGGTGGTGGATGGGGGTGGGGAGGAGGGGAGCAACGAACCGGCGAGATATCAGCCAACACCACTTCGTCTGATGAAATGGCCAAAAGAGACAAAGAAGCAAGGGGAGACTATACCAAAGGGGCATAGGAACTATGACCTCATGCTTAATCTCCAGCTCGGCATAAGGTAAATCTTTTATATCTGAGTAAATGAGATTTATTGATTTATTATGGTCATTTCCAATGGTTTTAGCCTTCAACTTTAATGTGTTTATTAATGTTTGTAATGATATTTGACTTCCATTGCCACCTTTCATTTCCAGTAGCAATGTATTTTCCGGTACCAGAAATAATTGGAAGGATGATACCAGAAATAATTGGAAGGATATTTTTTATCCATAGAAAGTTTTCTATCATTAATAACTAACCTTCTAGGAATATTCAGCAGAAAGAGATTCCCATGGTATTGTTTTCCATATTTCTTGAAGTTGCCATGTCGCTGAGCTATGGTTTAATAGCCTAGACAACTTGGGTCAATTTTTTTGGTGTATGTTTATTATGAATAACTTCCTTGTATAACATTTCACCATACTTGTAAGCGTGAAGGATGTCTCTTCCTTAGCCTCCTACATCTAAAAATCACACAAACAAAGTGATTAAAAAAGTGATTCTGGTAGAATTTTTCTAGGTTTTGTTGGATAAAAAAAGATTTTTGGTGGAAAGATGTGATTTTTGGTGGAAAGGAAGGATTTTAGGGTTAGGAAGAAGGATTATGGGAAAATATAGTAACTTTATTGATGATAAACTTAAATAAAAGGGATACACTATAAGGGTCTGAGTTGTCTATTCGAGAGAGAGCCACACTCTCAAATCAAAAGATGTATAATCTCCACCTCAAACAAGATTTCACTTAATATTCGACTTTCCTTCTCTAATCTCCATAACCTCTTATAAATAGTAAACTGAAAATAACTAATTAAAAAAGAACTTTAAAACTAAAAATTACGAAAAACCTCCTAAAATCTGAAAATTATTGATGAGCCAAAATTCCAGATACATCATTATTCCACACTTAAAAAATCACATTGTTCTCAAGGTGGTGCATGAAGTGCGTGGGACCTCCTTTTCGTCTGATGATGTTCGTTCCTTCCTGGATTAAAAGAATAGGATTGGTTTCCACCGTTATTAGCAATACTCGGACAAATGCCACGGTGATCTTCTAGCCCGGCTGAAGGTTCTTTGGTCCAAAACACTGATGTCGATACTCAGGAAGTCATCCATATGCAAACTATGAGCCTTGGGGTCCTGCAAAAATGTCGACGTGCCATGGTGGGCCCTGCAAAATGGCAAACAGGCCCAGGCAGGCCCACGAAACTGCAGGTTAAGCCTAACTGGGCCTGCAAGGCAAGGGCATGGCCAGGCTGGGCCTGTAGGCTGGCTGCATGGCTCAGCCAGGCCTGCAAGGGGCCCCGCTGGCGGCCTGACAGGCCCTGCAGGGGGCCTAGGAGGCGCTGCAGGCCCTGCAGCACCTTGCAGGGCTGCCATGGCCATGCAGGGGTTCAGTCGAGCCCTGCAGGGGCTCGATAAGCCTTGCAGGGGCATCCCACAACCCAAAGTGAGGGAGAGGGTGCATCGCCCCCCGTCTAGTTGTTCGTCGTCTCCTCAGAGTCCTTCTCGTCCTGATTCGCGTTGAAGTCGTCGCCATTAAGATCTAGCATGTCGGCCTCCAAAAGTTCCGTCTTTTTCTTTGCCTCCTCCGCTTCCTCTGCCTCTTCTTTCTCAATGGCTTCAATCCACTCTGCCTTAGGGATTCTCTTCTTTTTTTCTGTCAAAGGTGTCGTCTTTTTTTGGATCAACACCGTGGAGTTCTTCCATCTTCAGGGGTAGATCTCGTTAATCTCCTTCAACGTTTGCCTCAACAAGGACATGGCCGCCTCCCAATCCGTTATTGATTCCAGAACGGAACGCTCTGATACCAGTTGATATGATTTTTCTCGGGTTTTGATGTAGAAAGTTAGTGTTTCGGTAGAAAGGTAGGATTTTTAGGGTAAAGATGTGATCTTTATGGCTAGAAAGAAAGGTTTTGGAGGAAATTGCTATTTTATTGCTAAATAACTGAAATAAAGAAGGAATACAAGATATGGTGGTGCATGTAGTGCGTTTATAGAGTGGAAACCTGAAAAGTTCAAGATAGGATTAGTTTTGGTGGAAACAAACCTTATCCTTTTGATCCAGAAGGGGACAAGCGTCATCAGTCGGAAAGGAGGACACACACACCTCAGGCACCACCTTAAAGACAATGTGATTTTTCGGGGGGACATAGTAATGATGGATCTGTAATTTTGGTCCATTAGGAACGTTTTTGTAAATTTCAGTTATTTATCTTGTATTCCCACTTGATAGGGGTTTTCCAGATTTTAATGGTTAAAAAGATGATTTTCATGGAAAGATTGGATTTTTAATGGAAACAACTATTTTTAGGGTTAGGAAGAAGGATTAGGGGAAAAGATAGTAACTTTATCGATGATAAATTGAAATAAAGGGGATATAAGATAAGGATTTGAGTTTTTTCGAGAGGAACTCGCTCTCCCAAGCTGTCCATTAGAGAGGGGGATTGCGCTCTCCAATCAAAGAGGGATAATCTCCTACTCAAATAAGATTTCACTCAATAGTTGGCTCACTTTCTCTAATCCTCATAGCCTCCTATAAATAATGAAATGTAAATAACAAAAAGAACACTAAAACTGAAAATTACGAAAAATCCCCTAGAAATTCGAAAATGTCAAAAACGCCTATGATGGGCCAAAATTCTAGATCCATCAGATTCCTCTGTCCACACTTGTTAATCTTCAGTTGTTTTCTTGTTCTTCTATCACAAACAATATGCTTCATGATCCACTGGGCTAACTGTTCCGCTTCCATTACGGAGTGAATGTACCTGAGCAAACATCAAATGTCTGATATTATCTTACTGATTAATGTACCATGATAGGAAAATATGAAATAATTGCAATATTATCTTACTAATTACTGTAACTTATAGCTCCATTAAATTGTTTGTTTGATGTCCCAGGCATGGTGTAGGAAGGCAAGCACCAGCCACCACACTTGATTTGAAAGCATCGGCATTTGATCCCAAGGAAAAGGTGTGGACAAAGTTCCCTACCGAAGGTTCAAAACATACGCCACCACACAACTCTTGCGAGTTCAAATGGAAGGATTACTGCCCGTTGGTCTTCCGGTAAGCTCATTTGTGGCCACGTCTTCCTCCTGCATTTTTCTTTAATCTGCAGCAGATTGATATTTCTGACTTGATTAAAAATGTTATGTCTATTGGATGTCAAGAACATTGCGCAAACTATTCAAGGTTGATCCTGGTGATTATATGCTTTCTATATGCGGTAGTGATGCCCTGAGGGAGCTATCCTCCCCAGGGAAAAGTGGAAGTTTCTTTTACCTAACGAATGATGATCGCTACATGATAAAGACAATGAAGAAGTCCGAAGTAAAAGTGAGTTTGTTTGTTCTTCTTTTTCGTTTATACCATTTTAAGACTTTTGAGGATACATGTGTACTATTCTTTTTTTCATCATTATCATTGAACAGGTGCTCTTGAGAATGCTTCCCGCTTATTATAACCATTTCAGGGCATTTGAGAATACTTTAGTCACTAAATTCTTTGGTCTGCACTGTGTCAAATTGACTGGGACTATCCAAAAAAAGGTCAGGTCAGGATGAGAAACTATGTTGCTATTTTGAAAATAGTAATGAAAATTTTAAATTCATATCATATAAGTCTTTACTGAACTCTTATAATTTTCAGGTTCGCTTTGTCATAATGGGGAATTTATTCTGCACTGAGTATGCTATTCATAGGCGTTTTGACCTGAAAGGGTCTTCCCTTGGTCGAACAACAGATAAACCTGAGTCAGAAGTTGATGGGAACACTACATTAAAAGACCTTGATCTTAGTTTTATATTCAGACTGCAAAGAGCTTGGTTCCAAGAGTTCTGCAGGTATTGATACATTTGACTTGCTCAGAACCTCCATATGTATGATTAATTTTACCAACCTGAAAACTCCAGATCCTTTTATTTGCTAATGTCTATCCTCTCAATTAGATAAGAGGAATCATGGATTGTAAATATTTTTTGTTTCAGGCAAGTAGATAGAGACTGTGACTTTCTCGAGCAGGAGAGGATCATGGATTATAGTCTTTTGGTGGGCGTTCATTTTCTGGAACCATCAGCTTCTGAAGGTATACTGACTTCTGATGGCCCATTTGACTTGAACAGTAAACACTATATTTCTGAAGATTAACTACGTTATGTATCAATAATTTTCATTGGTTACAGAAAGCACCAAAAACGATGACAAAAGTCAAACAACTCCCCATCTGTCACGAACGGATGCAGATCAACTTCTTTCTGATCCCAAGCGGTAAAACTGAACATCGTGTCTTTCATTTTTTGACTGTTTGATGGTCAAATTATTCCTTAGGCCATTTCAGCATTCAATATGTTAGAACTAAATGCTCATAAGCTATAAAAAGCAATCTGGAACATGAACGAATCATTTGACCGTGAGATTAGTTTACCAAGAAGCTTTGGGCACCCTCAAACTGTTTATATTTTTCATATTTTGCAACATGCTAACCTTAAATAAAAATTTAAAATGGTATTCTCATATGAGTGATGTGTGCATGATGTGCACACATACAGAGGAGGGAGGGGAGTGGAGGGAAATCTCTTTGGAGCGTGTTTGTATGTAGGAGGATATAGGATGTTAGCTGCTCATGTAGAGATCCTAGTCAGCTAATAAAAATTTGGCAGATAATGGATTATTTGCACCAATATCTTCATAAATTCTATGCCCTTAATGTTTGTCTTAAAAAGGTCAAGCCTTTTTAACCATTTTTACCCATGTAAGTAGTTAAGTAACACATTTTTAATATTAACATAACTGGTAACTAATAGGAAAGGTTGGGTTTTGGTTGAAGAGCTTTGGGGATTCGAAAGAAATATGATATTTTTATAGATTAACATGTGAAATACAAATATAATGGCATCAATTAGAGAGGATGACCACTCTCATACCCATTGATTCGAGATAAAGGGCTAAATCTCACAGGATATACACTATTCTCTACTCATTATTTCTATTGAGTGTTATTTGTAGTAGGGTGTGTGTGTAAAGTAATCAAGGGATATTGTATATACGAGGGGTTAGCTCATTAGAAGCTAATCACCACTTTCCCAAAACTCTACATGGTATCAGAGCCCTAGAAAGAAAAAAAAAACAAAACCCTAACCCTCCCGCCTCCGCCTCCACTGTCCGACGCCCCCCACCTGCGGTCACCCCACCTGACCTCGCGTCTCCACCAACCGAAGCCCCAGAACCCCCCGGAGAGACCCCCGACACCCGCGTCTCCAGGCGTCGACCTCGCAAGAAGCCCCCGCACCCGCGTCTGCATAGCAGGCCGCCGGCGGCAGCCTTGCCTGCGCGCGCCGCTGCTTGCGTAGGCCGCCGTCGCCGCCGCCGCCGCCGCCGCCTGCGGTGCAGGCCGCCGCTGTCGCCGCCGGCGTAGGCCGCCTCCGCAGCCGCCTCCGCAGCTGCCGCAGCCACCTGCTGCAGTCGCCTCCGCCGCCATTGCTGCCCGCTGCCGCTGCTGATTCTCATTTGTTTCTGATTCTCGGCTACTAAGGAGGATCCAAAAACCCTAACCCTAGATCTATGGTCGAGCCATGAAGATGACTCCATAGATTTACGGTTAGGGTATGCCCTAGAAGAAGAAGAAGAGAAGTAGATCTGCGGATCTAAGGAGGAAGAGAGGAGAGATCTGCGGATCTGAGGAGAGATGGGGGACAATCTTACCTCCGCTGACATGAAGGCCTTCATCGGAGAGATAACGAAGCTGCTTGCTTCGAAGGAGTTGGGCTCCTCGAGTGGATCGACGCCTTCCCGTCCCGTGCAGAAGCTGGAATTGATGCCCAATGATGTGAAATTGGAAGGGACAAAGAATTATCTCAGTTGGTCCAGGAGGGTGCTTCTCATCCTGAGGTCGAAGGGGTTAGAAGGCGTCGTTCTGGGTTCATGCAAGGAACCACTGGACATGGATGTGGATGATTGGAAAGTCTGGAGCACCACCAACTCACTGGTGGCTGCTTGGTTGATGACATCGATGGTTCCACCCATTGCTGGGATGGTGGAGGCCATAGAGAGTGCTGCGGGGATATGGAGTATGGTGGAAAGAATGTACTCTGGAGCAGGGAATGTGATGCTCATGATGGAGATTCAGGGCAAGGTCGACACCTTGAAGCAGGGGGAGATGACTATTCTAGCCTACTCTGCGGAGTTGAAAAGGCTGTGGTCAGAGTTGGACCACAATGACCCTATTGATCTGCCTGATCCTAGGAGCGCTGCGATACACAGGAAGTGGGTGGAGCGTAGGCGTGTCACACACTTTCTGAGGAACCTGAATGGTGATTTTGAGGCCAGGAGGGCGAGTATGTGCCACTTGTCCTCCATCCCATCCCTGGAGGAAGCCATAGCTGCAATGGCACAGGAGGAGACCAGACTGAGGGTTTTGAAGGATGAGGGTACTCAGGTCACTCGGGCTGCACTGGCTGTACCGGCAGTGGCAGTAGTGAGCGAGGATCGAGAGTGCTACATATGTGGGGTGAAGGGGCACCTGAGCTTCAACTGCCCACAGAAGGGCAGTGGGCGAGGACGTGGCACAGGAGGCAGAGGAGGAGGTCGTTGGGGCCGTGGAGGCCGTGGACGAGGTCGCGGTGGCCCACGGGCCAACTTTGCCACAGCTGACGGACGACAGGAGACAGTGATGATCGAGGCCACGCCAGCTGAGGCTTCAGACCTAGAGCAGAGGAGACAGTCCAGGTCTACTACTGAGAGCTCGGAGAGTCATGCAGACCAGACTGGGGATATCGCCTCGCCATTCGGTAACTTTGCCCACTTCGCTCACACAGGCTCAGGTAACCGATTAGCCCTTTCATGTAGAGATCATATAGAGTGGATCATTGACTCATGTGCATCTAGTCATGTGTCAGGAGCATATAGACAATTTTCCACATATAAACCACATACCATTCATGAAACCGTTCAGACAGCTGATGGCACATCCCAACCTATTAGAGGGATTGGTACTATTCAGTGCACTCCCTCCATACGCCTCTCTTCAGTCCTTCATGTCCCATCATTTCCAGTCAACCTCTTATCTGTTGGTTCTATTGTTGATGATCTCGACTGTAGCATTACCTTTGACTATACTCATTGTGTGTTGCAGGAAAGGAAGACTGGGAGGAGGCTTGGGACTGGCGTCAGGCGTGATGGACTGTGGTACCTTGACAGAGCTAGTGGGGATGCTGCACTGGCTGTCGTTGGTGGCGAGAAGGAAAGAGATGTACTTTTGTTACATTGTCAGTTGGGACACTTGCCTTTTGATATTTTGAGAAAAATGTATCCCGATGTTTTGAATAGAGTAAATGAAATGAATTTGAAATGTGATGCATGTGAATTCGGGAAACACACTAGGACGTCATATCCTAGTGTAGGGATGAGGAGTGTAGAGAAATTTCATCTTATTCACTCAGATGTTTGGGGGCCCTGCCCAGTGACTTCAGTGAGTGGGTTCAGGTGGTTTATCACCTTCATAGACTGTCATTCTCGGATGACATTGCTGTATATGATGAAAAACAAAGGTGAAGCGTTGAAGTGTTTTCAGGACTTCCATAGAAGTGTCAGAAATGTGTATGAGGCCAAGATCCGTGTCTTGAGAACGGATAATGGGACAGAGTATGTAAACAGGGAGTTTGCATCTTACCTATCTGAGAGTGGGATAACTCATCAAACCACTTGTCCCAACACCCCCCAACAAAATGGAGTTGCTGAAAGGAAAAATAGACACTTGTTGGAGGTAACCAGGTCACTCATGCTCACCATGAATGTACCTAAGATATTGTGGAGCGAGGCAGTGATGACAGCCACATATCTTATCAACAGGATGCCTTCACGGATCCTTGGTATGAAGTCTCCATGTGAGACTCTGATGGGAAAGAACACTTTTGTAGTTCCACCAAAAGTGTTCGGATGCACATGCTTTGTGAGGGATCATAGACCCTCTGTGGGGAAACTGGATGCTCAGGCAATTAAATGCATATTTGTTGGGTATCCTTCAAATCAGAAAGGCTATAGGTGTTAGAGTCCCTCAGAAAGAAGGCTGTTTGTGAGCATGGATGTGACGTTCAGGGAGACTGAACCTTTCTATGGAGGACTGATAGATTGTACATCAGTATTTGATACTGGTGCCTCTCCAAGCATAGGAGGAGCTGGTCGAGAGGGGGAGACTGATGACAGGAGGGTAGTGGTTGGACTTATACCGTGACCTGTCAGGCCTACAGGTACTGGTCCTGATAGCAGAGAGGAAGAAAGGACATTGGTGGAGGAGGAGGAAGACAGGTTGTACGGCAGGAAATATAGCAGGAGACAGAAGGATAGTCATGGCGATGGAGAACAACAAGAAGACATCTTCCCCACTGAAGAACCACTAGCTCCACTGCCCCATCTCGAGATTGATCAGTCTATCACGCCTGCTCGAGTCCCGACTTCCTTACCGCCTTCCTCTCCTACCACGGATGGTAACCTTTCTTTACCTTCCTCTAGTTTAGATCTTCCACTTGCATCTCGTAGGGAGCCTCGTATCAATGCCGGCAGGCCTCCTGTACGGTATGGATATGAGACTGATATTGCTAATCATGTCTCCTATGCCTCTCTTACACCTGCATATAGGGCTATCATTGCATCATTACAGTCTATCCCTATACCAAGTGATTGGCGAGTGGCAAAGCAACATCCCCAGTGGAAGAAAGCAATGCTCGAAGAACTTGAGGCACTGGAGAAGAACAAGACATGGAGACTTGTCTCACTTCTAGCAGTGAAGAAGGCTGTGGGCTGCAAGTGGGTATTCACTATAAAGCAAACTTCAGAAGGGAAGGTGGACAGGTACAAGGCGAGGTTGGTTGCCAAGGGCTACAGTCAGACTTATGAGATTGATTATGATGAGACATTTGCCCCAGTGGCAAAGATGAGTACTGTGAGAGTACTGATATCCTGTGCAGCGAACTTTGGATGGAAATTACATCAGTTGGATGTAAAAAATGCCTTCTTGCATGGAGACTTACAGGAGGAGGTATACATGGAGGTTCCACCTGGCTTTGGCACACAACAGACGGTGGGAAAGGTGTGTAGACTGGACAAGTCCTTGTATGGGCTGAAACAATCTCCAAGGGCATGGTTCGACAGGTTCAGGCGTGCAGTCATCACTATGGGATACAAGCAGAGTAATGGTGATCATACTGTATTCTATAGACATTCAGGACAGCGGATAACTCTTTTGGCTGTGTATGTTGATGATATTATTATCACTGGAGATGATGAAGAGGGAATCTCTCACTTGAAGGTGAGGTTAGCGAGAGAATTTGAGGTCAAGGACCTTGGACAGTTGGGATACTTCCTTGGACTGGAGATTGCCAGGTCCAGGAAGGGTATAGTTCTCTCACAGAGGAAGTATGCACTGGATCTTCTGGCTGAGACTGGTATGTTGGGGTGTCGTCCAGCAGTTACTCCTATTGATCAGAATCATAGGTTGCATTCACAATCAGGGGAGCCAGTGGACAAAGAGAGGTACCAGAGACTTGTTGGACGCCTCATCTACTTATATCATACTAGACCTGACATTGCCTATGTTATCAGTGTGGTGAGTAGGTACATGCATGATCCTAGGACTGGACATATGGAGGCAGTCTTCAGGATACTGAGGTATTTGAAGAATAGTCCAGGAAAAGGCATATTATTTGGTAGTCATGGTCACATGAATGTGACAGGCTACTGTGATGCAGATTGGGCCAGTTGCCTAGATGATAGGAGATCGACCTCGGGCTACTGTGTGTTTGTTGGGGGCAATTTGGTCTCTTGGCGCAGCAAGAAACAGGATTTGGTGGCTCGTTCCACTGCAGAGGCAGAGTATCGTGCTATGGTGCTTAGTACCTGTGAGATGATCTGGTTGAGATCACTCCTACATGAGCTACACCTGCTGAGATAGGGACCATTGCGGTTGTTGTGTGATAACAAGTCAGCAATTAATATTGCCAACAACCCAGTGCAACATGATAGAACGAAGCACATAGAGATTGACAGGTTCTTCATTAAAGAGAGACTGGATAAAAAGCAGTTGGAGATCTCCTATATTACCTCTGGACAGCAATTAGCTGATTGCCTTACGAAGGGGTTAAACTCTAAAGGAGTAGAGGATGCTTGTAACAAGATGGGCATGATAAATATCTTTTGCTCATCTTGAGGGGGAGTATTGAGTGTTATTTGTAGTAGGGTGTGTGTGTAAAGCAATCAAGGGATATTATATATATGAGGGGTTAGCTCATTAGAAGATAATCACCACTTTCCCAAAACTCTACAATTTCTACTCACTATTCTTCTTCGATTCTCTTCATATCACTAACACTAACCCTTAACTCATATATATATACTAGTCATAACCCGTGCCCGCGGGCACGGTTCATTTAAGATTTTCCCCCGCGAAATCTTTGTTCCCAAACATTATTTACACAGTCAAATTTGTGCGGAACAAAAAATTCGGCGTAGAACAATAAATTCGGCGAGGGCGCTCTTGAGTCGGAACAATAAATTAGCGTAAAAAAATTTAGCGGGCGCCTTCGGCGCGCGGGCGCCTTCGGCGCGCGGGCGCCTTCGGCGCGCGGGCGCCTTCGGCGCGCGGGCGCCTTCGGCGCGCGGGCGCCTTCGGCGCGCGGGCGCCTTCGGCGCGCGGGCGCCTTCGGCGCGCGGGCGCCTTCGGCGCGCGGGCGCCTTCGGCGCGCGGGCGCCTTCGGCGCGCGGGCGCCTTCGGCGCGCGGGCGCCTTCGGCGCGCGGGCGCCTTCGGCGCGCGGGCGCCTTCGGCGCGCGGGCGCCTTCGGCGCGCGGGCGCCTGCGGCGCGCGGGGTGGAAGTGTATAAGTGTGTGTGTATGGTGTATGGGTAAAAAGTGAAATAAGAGGGGTTTTAAGCAAAAAAGGAAAATATGTGGTATTCTGCGCAAATGTATTGATATATATCTGATTTGTCCATATTTACAAAAATATCCTTAGGGACAAATTTACAAAATTGCCACTGGGCCCAAAATTACAAAATCACTACCAGTGTGGCCGCAATCCCCCATTCGCAGCACTACTCCACTCCTAAAAAACTATCTTGTCCTCAAGCTGGTGCATAACGTCCATGGACGTGCTAGGGATTGCTCGCTCCCTTCCGGATCAAAGGGATGATTGCTCCTGCCTGGATCAAAGGGCCACTCAAGAGCTTTATCCTCCTCGATACGTATCCTCAGATAGTTGCCACAAATCCAAGGACCGTGGGGCCCCAAAAAATTGCTTCACACTATCATCGGACCCCAACGGAGCCTTGTTGTAGCTCGGATTCAATCGTAGGTACCGGGATCACCTCTATTAAAAATAACCCCATGAGGGGCAAAAATGTCCTTTGCTAGTCATGGAATTCCTACGACGGGGCTGACGGCTCGCTTGATGTTTGCCAGGCCTCTGTCGGGTCACCCAAGGATCGCCAGCCCTAGGCGGGGTCTCCTGGAGGCCAGGAGGTCGTAAGTGGCCCTGCCAGAGTTCACTGGACCACGGTAGGCCTTGGAGAGGCTCGATGCTCCGACGATCCTTATCGGGGCGCGCCAAGGCGCGCCCGAGTCGGGGCGGCCCATCCAGGGTTCCCCGCATCGGTGGGAGTTCGCCGACCTTCGCCAGCTTCAGAACTGGGTCGTCGGCGTCGGTCGGGTACATATCTGTACCACTAGCTGCCATCTTTTCTAGATCTGGTAGAACTGAGCTTGTGATCGTCAGATTTGAGCTTGTGGTCCTCAGATCTGGAGCTGGATATTGGGAATGGATCTCCTCACCGAAAGGTGCCATCTTTGGCCTAAGATCCACACCGTGTGCATCCTTCCTTCACAGATCTGTTAGCTCTGAGCTTTTCTTCTGAGATCGAGGGCTCCCCATCCTCTCTTCCATCATTCATTAGAGGTTCTAAAGCCGCTGAGATTTGGGCTAAGATTTGGGTTGAGATCTGATGAGAAAGCTTATCCTCCACCTGATCCATCGTGTTCCTGAGGGACTTAAAAGCACATACTTTTTTCATCATCGCCATCAGGATAGAATGCTTGCTACCAATGTGATAGGAATGGCTAGGGCATTGGTGGCATAAATTTGGGATTTGTGAGAAAGATGTTATTTTTATAGAATTAATATGGAAAATAAAAAAATAATGGTCTCAATTAGAGAGGATGACCACTCTCCTATCCATTGATTCGAGATAAATGGTTAAATCTCGCCAGATCTACATTATCTCTACTCCTAATCTCTACTCACCATTCTTCTTCAATTCTCTTCAAATCGTTAATCTTAACCCTTCACTCATATATATAGGTCTGGATTTGCCCATATTTACAAAAATTCCACGAGGGCCCAAATTTACAAAATTGTCACTCGGGCCGAAAATTACAAAATCACCACCACCGTTGTGGCCGCAACACCCCATTCCCAACACTGCTCATGTTGGGAATGTGGGGTTGCAGCTACACCAGTGGAAGTTTGTCGGCCTTTACTGGCATCAGATCTGGGTTACCATCGTTGGTCGGCTTTAGATCTGCATCGCCAGCTATCATCTTCTCCAGACCTGGTAAATCTTAGCTTGCGATTTCTAGATCCGGGCTTGTGGTCTTCAGATCTGGAGTCGGATCACTTTGGAAATGGATCTAGTCAAAAGGGCCCCACATTTGGCCTTATATCCATGCCGTGGGCCTCCTTCTCAGATTTGATAGATCTGAGCTCTTCTTCTGAGATCTAAGGCTTTCCATCCTCTCGTCCATCATCTTCATTATGGGTTCTAGAGCCGCTGAGTTTGGGCTAAGATCTGATAAGAAAGCCTCTCCTCTATATGATCCATCATGTTTCTGACAGACTCAAAGCACTTACTTTTTTTATCGACGTCATCAGGATTGAACACTCTGATACCAATTTGATATGAAAGGCTATGGCTTAGTGGAAGAATTTGGGGATTTGTGAGAAATATGATATATTTATAGATTAATACGTGAAATGCAAATATAATGGCCTCAATTAGAGAGAATGACCACTCTCCTACCACTTGATTGGAGATAAAGGACTAAATCTCTCAAGATATACTTTGTTCTCTACTCCTAATCTCTCTACTCACTATTATTCTTCAATTCTCATCATATCACTAACCATAACCCTTCACTCATATATATGGCTGATTTGACCTAATTCACAAAATTGCTTGTCGGTTTCAAAATTACAAAATCACCACCGGTGTAGCTGCAATCCCATATTCCCAATAGTAACACATGATGCAAAGAAAAATACATTTGACGTACAAATTCTTACACAAATCTCACCTAGAGCAAGGTGATCATGATAACTCCGGTGGTTATCTATTTGGATGGTTTTAATAGTTTATCAGGATGTTCATTGTTTTAAATGTCTCCAAAATGTCCAGACATATTGGTCGACATGTTGGTATATTTAGGTATATTTATTATACAAAGATTTCTAATCAAATTTTGTGATTTGATGGTGTTAATAATTTATCAGGATGTTCATTGTTTTAAATGTCTCCAACATGTCCATACATATTAGTTGGCATGTTGGTTTGCGAACCCATTATTGCGATTTTAGGTATATTTATTATACAATGATTTTTAATCAAATTTTCTGACATGTCAAATTTGATCTAACATGTCACCCTATGTATTGCTCAATATATGCCTAACATGGTACATTGCACATGAATTATAAATTTTCTTATTTTTGAGATAATGACTTGTAATAATATTTTGATTGTTTATTTATTTATATATTCTTTATGTTATTGTTATGTCAAGTTAAATCTTGTTAATGTTGTTCAGTTGTAAGACACAAATATGACTTTTAAAGTTTTAACATTTAGGTTTACAATTTATTATATAGATCACAATTAGAACTCTATATTTATGTTTAAGTTATCAATGCTTGCACACATGAAATGCATACCGTTCATCCACTATAGTGCCTAATATTTACATAATGTTAAAATATCTCACTAGATATTGCTGAGCAGATATGTAATTTCCTCATCCGCCTTTTAATCCAACTTTAACAGTCTAGAACATTGTGGATGTTATTATTATTTGGTAGGATGGTCAACCCTGTGCTAGCAAGCCACTAAGCAAAAGATGAAGAGACTAAGTAAAAGATTATCTTCATCTGCAGTTCATATCCATTTTCAATATACAAAGGAAATACAAGAACATACACCATGCATGTGCTCTGGAGCAGAGTCAGTCATGAATTACCTTCATGGGGCAAATATTGACTAATACCTAATAAAATTTTATGGCCATAATGCTATGGCATAAACGTGTTTCCTATCAAAAGTTCAAAGATGAGGCATGAGTTGATAATAAATGTGAAAGGTAAGCTTGTGAGGGAACATGCAAGAGATGGAGAATGAACGTCACAAGACTATTGGATTCATGTCCGTCGCCAATTGTATTCTGTACAATTGTGTTCTTTATCTTTATATCATGGATAATAACACGAACAGGAGTAAATCACTAAACAATATAGATTTTAGCAAGTTTACTAGCATATAGAAAATTGTGTCGAAAACAAGAGGCATGAAGCACTAAAGCTAAAGAGAGGAAGTAGATTGTACCACACCCACACCACAAAGTATGATGGATCTAATCCAATTTAACTATATCAGCAAGTTGGAATACTAAATAGTTGAGAAAACATTAGCTTTACCTGAATTTGACCAATTACTCCATAATCAATCACCTAATGCAAGGGACATGTTTGAACAATTGGAGAAAATTCTTTATATTTCATTTTGGATCAAAATCCATTGGATTTCACCACTTTTCCAATGTGTAAATGCCCTTTGGGTTATGATCACAAAAGTTTGTTCAGATGCCGTATGAATTTCATCATTACTCATAGAACTTTTAGAGAAGTTTAGAGGTATGCTAATCATTTTGATTAGAAAAGGATCCCTGATCTGAATATATGAGTACCTTTTATATTATAATTCTTCAAATTTTGGTTAAAAACGAGAACCAAACAAGCCAATTCTTTGGATCAAGGTATAATGTATCGGGTGATACCCTCATGTATCGACCGTTTCGTTTTAGTTTTGGACCATACCAGTATGAAACCGAGTGTATATCTTGGTTTTGGCCGGAATAGTGGTGTTTCGGCCAGTTTCAGCCAGTTTTGATCGAAACTGTTGCACTGTTTCGACCGAAATTGAGAGGGAACATGAAGAAGAAAATAAAATAGAATTGAAAATTAAAAAAATAAATTAAACAAAAATTTCTTGTGTTCAAAAGGGAAAAATATGATTCAACAGGAGAACAATATTTCTCGTGAAAAATAGTGTTATAAATTTTTTCTATAAATTATGAAGAGAAGATTCACAGATAATAACTAAAATAAATATAGAATAATTTCTTGGAAATTTAGAAAACTAAAAAACAATCTTATTTGTGCAAAGCTATCTCTATTTCATCGATGAAAGCAACAGATTGATGTGGAAAGGTATAGATCTCCATCGAAAAGCATCATTTGCATCGATATACATAAGCGAGGTCAAAGGTGAGCACTCCGACGAGGGCAAGGTCGGCGATGTCATCGATTAGAAGCTCATCAAAATTAGGGTAATGGTTCTTTTGGGGGGAAACGAAGTAATAAAGTGCTCTTCTCGAACGGTCTCGATTTAATCGAGATGCTGGTCGAACTACATATTTTGCTCCAGTTTATATATATATATATATCTATAAGCTTGCTATTCTCTTTGTTAATAGTTTAATAAGTGAACATCAAACTTTTAAATAATGCAATACGTTTGGCAAAATGTGTAAAGTGACTGACATCCTGCACGTGAGGCACATGCAATCGCTGCTCCACAATAAGTGCTTCCGTATTACATTTTATGTACAAATTTGTCATTCTTTTTTAGAAGGTAAGTGTGTATCTATTAAAAATCAAAATCGTACAAGGCTCAGGAATAAAGGAAGGATATTAGTAAGGAGGGGATATGGCACAAGTGCCGTCACCCTCCAATGATACTACTTACCCCAAACCAAAGAACCCAAAACAATACAGAATCTACAGAAGCGAACAAAAAAGGCCCACAGCACGTCAGTCTCTTTCCAAAATCCACCAATTTGAAAGGGGGATGGCCACAAAATCCCGATCATACTCAATATGCCTAAGAGCAATCCTGACCTCCGCAGCCAAGTCCTCAAAAAGGAGGGTCTGGGCCGAGCTAACACTCTCAAAAATCCTCATATTTCGCTCCATCCAAATATGCCAAACCATCGAAGCCACGACAGTCTTGGCCAGAATGCCAACGATATCCTTCTTATGATAGTAGGAGAGAAAGAGATCACCAACCCATCAAGAGAGAGGCGGAGGCTCAACAAGTCCCAGCTTGAGAAAACTCCTACGCAGGAGATATCTCGAAAAGCTGCACTTAAAGAAGAGATGATTCACACTTTCGTGTGAACCATCCGAGCATAGCACACAAAGAGGAGAAGTAGACACTCCCCAATGAGTAAGGGTGTCTCTGGTGAGGAGCTTGCTGTGCATAGCATGCAGCAACGTAATGTCCATCTTAGAAATATGGACCTGATACCAAAGCACCTCATAATAGGGAAACCGAGGCCTAATAGCATGAGATCCATCCTAAGCATAACACAAAGGAGAAGGGAAACCGGCATGATGAGGGACCTAACAGGCAAGAGCACGGGGCTATCAATCTAATCCTCAGAGGATCAGTATTCACGAACCATCTTCCTCTCTTCCCCAGTCGGAACCTCATAAGAGTCACAAAGGGGACCACATGAAAGCCAATTGTCATACCAAAAAAGAGTAGTAGACCTATCTCTGGCTATGTGCATAGTGAGCTTCTTAGAAACCTCACGACAATATAGAAGAAACCTCCAAGTCCTAGAGTGCATGGGTTTGGCCTCAGCTAAAAAGAAACCCGCACCACCCATATACTGACGTCGCATGTAAGAAGCCCAAATTCCATCTTGAGTAAGCATACACCATGTCAATCTCACCCCATAAGCAATATTCAGATCCGAGAAGTGTCTAAGCCCTACATCCCCTCATGTTTGGGGGCACAATGATCATCCCAAGCCCAAATATGGGACTTCCCCCAAATAAACTTCATGCATACGGAAGCATACACAAAATGGACTTGGGAATACGGAAGGCTTGAATACAAAAGGTAACAATGTCATAAATGACCGATCTAACAAGCTCAATACGTCCAAAAATGGATAGCAAGGAGGAAGACCACTCCTGCAACCTGCTCCTCATCTGTCAACCAATCGAGCATACATAGAAGACTTGGGATATTTAGCAGAAAGAGGAAGACCCAAGTAAGTGGAGAGTGATTGCACCCGCCGAATACCCAAGACATCCGCAAGGCTGCTAGGCTCTTTGGCCCTCTTGCTAAAAATACCAGCACTTTTACTCCAATTAAACTCAAGCCATGTAAGGCACTTAAAGGTATAGAGGAGGTCCTTCAAGCCCTCAAAAGATTTAATATTGGCACGTCAGAAAACAAGAAGATCATCAGCAAAAAGGAGATGAGTAACATCCCCCAATCTCTTCATGGGAAGAATGCTACATGCAGCATTAGCTCTAGCCATCAGCAGAGAAAAAGCCTCCATAACCACCATAAAAAGATAGGGAGAGAGAGAGAGAGGATCACCCTGCCTCAACACCCTATTAGACTGAAACATACCAAACATGGAGCCATTGACCATAACAGAGGAGTGAGTGGAGATACACTTACAAATCCGTCCAATAAATCTGCTTCTAAACCACATCCGATGAATCATGAAATAGATGAATTCCCTATTCACACTATCAAATGCTTTTCGAAGATCCAGCTTAAGACAAGCCCGGGCACCCATGAGATTATTAAAATCCTGAATATGCTCATAAGCAATCAATGCACAATCCACCAATAATCGGCCTTTGAGAAAGGCAGCTTGATTGGGGGAGATAAGCTCAGTAATAAACCTTTTTAACATGTTGCAAAGGACTTTGCTGATGATCTTATACACCACATTACAGCAAGACATATGTCTATAATCTTTAACCCCAGAAGCGTTAGGCCTTTTTGAAAGAGGGTCAAAAAGTATGATTGTCGTGACGAAGAATTTTACTAGAACGGAAAAAGTAGAGGACAACAGTAGTAACATCTCTACCAATAATATTCCAAGAATTCTGGTAAAAGAACCCATTGACCCATGAGCCTTATTAACCCCAATCTGAAACACCGCATTCTTAACCTCCTCATCAAGAATGGGCCGCTCAACCCAAGAAGCAGCCTCAACAGTAAGAACTCTCTTGGGTGTAAGGCAAGGGAACACCATCCAGTAATCATCTTGGTTATAGAGAGCTGCATAAAATTTGGGCCCATCAACTTTAATTTTATTAATGGTGTCATCACGTGACCCATCCATAGCAATAAGATGACCAAGACTATTATGACTTTGCCTTGCTTTCATAGAGGTGTAAAATAAATGAGTATTACGATCCCCAAGATGCAACCAATCATGTCTACTTTTTTTGCCTCAAATTGGTATCCTCTATATCAATAGCGTCTGCCAACTGATTGATTAAGACATGCTCTCTCCTTTGATTTTCAACATAAAAACGCAAATCGGGATTATTTGCAAGAATTCAAGCTAAGCTCGGCACTTGGTCACATCATTATCATCCCTAAGATCCGCACCCAAATGCTTTAAACCAAGCTTAAGGTTTTAAAGCTTGGAAATTAGCCGCATCATCGGACATCCCACAACACGGATATGCCGCTAATGGTTATATTGCACATTTTACTCAATGTATTACATTTATTTACATGTTTACCATTCTCTAACAAAAGGAATGGCAAACTTGTAAATAAATGTATTAAGTGTGGCAAGATGTGTAACATGACCATCAGTCTGCATACGAGGCGCGTGCGCTCATTGCGTAGCAGCGACCGCCGCCAGTTACATTGCACGTTTTGATAAACATATTACCTTTTATTTAGTAGTTTGTCAGTTTTTGTTAAATATTTATAAGTTACATTCACATGATTTACATTAAAATAATTTTCATTAAAATAATTCACATCTAAATATTCACATTACATGTTTTGATAAACATGTTACATTTTATTTACAATTTTATCATTCTTCTTGTTAACTAATTTTAATGTTGGTTTACATTTTATGTACAAATTTTGCTAAACATATTTTATTTTATTTACAATAATATTAACTAATTTTAATGAAATATTCTTTAGTAATTTTTAGTAATAAAATTATTAATATAATTTACAAAAAATAGTTAATGTAGATTTATTATTTTTTAAAATTTTATTGTTATTGGTTTGTTTCTAATTCTTAGCTGTAAATAAATTTATTTAACTAATATTATTGTTAATAAATTTTTTATTGATGTTAATAATTTTACATAATTAATATTACAGTTATTAATTCTAAAATTTTAAAGTTAATATTTTTATTAACTAATTTTAACGTTAAAACTTAATAATTCTTAATTTAATTAATGTTAAAAAATATTGTTAATTGTTAATTTATTATTTGTAACTATTGATAATTATTTAAATAATATTGATGGTTAAATTTATGTAAATAGTTTAACTTTGCTAAACAATTAACCCATTATATGTTTCCTTCAGTTATAAACAAAAATTAAGAAATATCTCGGAGAAATCGTAAGAAGAAACAATTGGATATGGGTAGGGCTCATGGTAAAATGGTTGGAAATGATTATTGACATAAAATGTGTAACTATTGCCAAAAAGAAATGCATCAAGATGTGACTCACCTTAAGAAACATTTCATGGGAATGATTAATAATGTGATGACATGTATCGAAACATCGAAAGAAGTATGAGCAGAGATGAAGGGACTCATATTTGTCAAGATGAAATAAAAACAAATGTTACAATTTGAGAAGAAGAATATGGAGGAAGAGTTAATGGATATGCCTATAGATGCAAACTCAGATGAAGATGATAAAGATGAAGATGAAGATGATAAGGATGATACCGATGCGAAGATATCTTAGATGAGCACGGAGAGAAAATAGGAAATAATTTACCCAAAATGAAATAAGAATTATTAGTAAAACAATGGGAGCATGATCATCTAG
This sequence comes from Scilla litardierei, assembly GCA_030789695.1. Taxonomy (NCBI): domain Eukaryota; kingdom Viridiplantae; phylum Streptophyta; class Magnoliopsida; order Asparagales; family Asparagaceae; genus Scilla; species Scilla litardierei. Next base: position 54,211,041 of record CM061137.1, read on the forward strand.
TATAGACAAATCCAGAATGGTTCGTACTGAACCTACCGAAAAATTGTCTAGTATTCTAAAATGTCGTTCTATTTGTGTTGAACATACTAGCAGACCGTCTGTTATTCTCAAATCTTGTGTAGTAGTACCAATCCTTTTACTTTAACAATGCAAAAAAAACCAGACAATTATAAAGGCTACAATGAAGGGGATTTAAACTACCAAGAGCTTTCTCAATAAACATGTAGCTAAATTTATGGATTACTAGTACTACATTCTATATAATCTGACTAATATTTCATTCTGTTGGATCTGGATCGTAGCCTAGAGGGGGGTGAATAGGCTATTAAAAATATTCGTGCAACCCACGAACAACCACACGCAGTTATAAGCACAGGCAGAGTAAATAGAATGCAATCATAGAGTATGCACAGATATACCCTAGTTTGGTCGTCCCCACGACCTAGTCCAGCCCCGAAAGCAACTACTAGATAGATATGTAATCAAGGTACAGCTACAATGAGTCAAGATCCCCAAATCAACTCTCATCTAGCTCGTACGCACTCCCACGTGCTCTACACTATCAACCTAGTCAGATGCTCTCACCCTTGACGAGTCTCAACTCATCAAGTGCCCAAAGACACAATAAATTGGTAAAGTTTCCCTACAGAGATCGCTACTACTACACAAATAGAATAATACTAGAGTTCAGAAATGCTCAGTTTGTGTATCGTAGTCGTCTCTGTCAATAGGCGCATGTCAGATCTGTATCTGATGTGATGTAGTCGTCTCCGCAAGTCGTGCAACTCAAGTTGCGGCTCTCCTTACAATTTGCTGTCTTTGGTACCCGTTTGTAATCTTGCGGCCTTCTCCTTGATCTCTCAATTGATGATGCAGTGAGTGGCTCTCTCTCAAGAGTCGACAATCAGATGTTCTTTGATTTGCAACTTGCGGTAACAAGCTTCCCTTGATGATGCCACACGAATAGTTTGCACACACTGTTCTGCACACAGAGTCTTGCATGCTAGAAACTTTTGCACTGGTAACAAGCTTCCCTTGATGATGCCACACGAAAAGAATCTTGCACACAGAACTTTTTTTTCACACAAAAAAAAGAATTCGGCACAAAAAAATAGGTCTTGCACACAAAATTTTTGCACACAAAGGTCCTAGCAAGTCACAACCTGAGCAAAAGGAATCGATAGCAAGCAAAAAAAGGAATCGACAGCAATTTGTCCAACACATTGATTTACGTCCTCGCATTTCTGCAAGCACTTAACACACACATCAAAACGTTCACAAATGTTTGTCATCATCAAACAATAAGTCCTAGATCGTTGTACCCAACAATCTCTCCCTTTTGATGATGACAAACCTACACAAGATTTGCACTTAACGATTTAAGCAATATCATCGTGATGTGTGTGTGATCGTGATATGTGTGTGAAGTGTAATGGAGGATGCATGATGTTCAAGCACACACGCATGCAAGGGTACCAACAAGTATTTCTAGCATGCTCCCCCTATTTTCATGCTCCCCCTTGAACATGTATTCACCCAACAAATAATACCAGGAATAATACCACAAGACTCTTCCAAATCTTTCAATATTTCTCCCCTTTTGTCATCATCAAAAACGTATTCATGAAGTTTAAAGAATATCACATGCAAAAGAAAAGAGCATTATAAATTATAACAAGCATTAGCATGTAGACTTTCCTATAAAAGGCACTTCAAATCCAATGATAAATATAATTAGAGTTCAACACCATCGTGTTAGTGCAATTATTAAACATAGAAGTACAAAGGAAGATACTTTTCTAAAACCAACCAAAACCAATCCAACATTTTCAAACAACTTTATATCACATATGATTGATTTTTCCATCTCATTAAAAATGAGTTCAAGGTATCACGCCCCCAAAACATATCCTAAAAGGACTCTTAAATGTGGGGGTGACATTGCTTGACGAGTAAACACACCAACACTAAAGATTACCCATAAAGCTTATGTTGGATACTCATGTGTAGTGTAATTGCCAAGGATTGTATCCATTTTTCATACGGAGCATCTTTACTGTCTTTTTCGTTTTTCATAACATGAAAACCAATTCTTTTTAGCTCAATTTTTATCCATGGCAATACACTTCATATCCCTTAGATTTTCAGTTATTATTCATCCTCGTTCACTTTTCAATATTCATAAATAGTATCTCCAAATGTACAACATAGTTTAAAGATCGTGGAAGTGAAAGTAGGTGTAGAAATTATATTATCAATTCATTGAACTTGTCATGGATAGTATGAAATAAAACATACGCATGTAGCCATAATAATACTACTACAATTTCTACATGGATATTATTATCATTTATTTATAACACTTGAATGATGTAAAGAGAATGATATGCATTAAGCTCCATTTTTTCTTTTTTGTCTTTTTCAATTTTTTTTGATTTTTCATTTATAAAGAACTAAACAAGCTAAAATCAAACAAGGAAGCACACAAACAAAAATTAAGTCAAGCACACAAAAAGTGAAAAAGGAAACAAAAAATGCTATGAAGGTATGCATTAAATTCAAAGAGGAAGTCATACCTTCACGTCGTCATTTGGCTAAAGAACTAAATAAATGAAGTGTTCACTATATAGCTCCTAGCCAAGTCTACACCTCACCTACACGGTAGATGTTATGTGTGACCTTGGAATGTGTGACCTTGGAATCCAACAAGGTCCACTCACGTTAGTCATCAAATATTTAGGAACCCATATTTGCTTGAACTTAATGTACCTGTTCCTATATTTGCAATAATATGAGATATGACCAACACAACCACATGTAAAGCACTTTGCATGAAAATTTCCAACCTTTGTTATTTCAATGTGAACTTTTCTACATTTTGATTTTTCAACATTTTTAGGATCATATCCTAGTCTTCGCCTATTATTGCCATAAAGTTGATTTCCAAGAATAATGTCCAGATTTTGTTTTCCAATAGAAAATTTCTTTATTGACAATTCTAGACTAGCGACTTTGGATTTGAAATGCGCATTTTCATTTACAATCAAAGTGCATTTACTAATGAAAGCTCGCTTGTTTTCCTCTTCTTTCTTTTCAAAATCACTCATTTTTTCCTTAAGTTCAAGATTTAGTATGTGAATTTTTTCAGTAAGTAATTCTTTATCAGTTTTAAGTTTTAACAAATCTTGCTTATACACGCTAATATCTTTTAACAAAGAGGGACAAGAGGGACAATCATCTTTTTCAGGCAAGCCAGCTTTCTCCATTTTCAACATTTTAATAGTGAAGTTACATGCAACAAGTTCTTCTTTAAGTTGATCAATTTCGTTAGAAAAATCATAGTTTTCTTGTTGCAATTCAAAGCTACCCTTCCTATAATCATCTATGGTAGATTCTAGCTCATCTATTTTAGCTTGTATACCTTTGCAAATATTCAAAAATTCACCTTTAGTGCATGATTCTACCTCATTGTATTTGCCCATTAAGTACATGACAGAGTGGGCTTCATGCTCCTCGTCCTTGTCCTCAGTTTCGCTGTCCATGTCCCACGTTAGCACTTTGGCTTTTCCTTTCTTCTCTGCGACATTTGCTGTATGTTGTGGGCAGTTCTTCATCATATGTCCTTTCCTCCTGCATTTAAAACATTCCTTTTTATTAGTAGATTTCTGCTCAGCGGAAATTCTATTAGAATTAAAATTATTGGAACGAGTAAACCTTTTTCCCATCTCAGCTCTTCCTTGATCAGTCTAAATGTATCTTCTGAAGTTTCTGACCATTAGAGCTTGCTCCTCATTAAGATCGTCATCGTTAGCTTGGAGAGCTAATGGTGTGGAAGCTTTGACTTTTTCTCCGGGTTTCTCTCTGGCTTCTATACTTCGCAGCTCAAGCTCGAGGGACATCAGGTTGCCTATTAAATCCTCCACTCGCATTGTTGATAAATCCTTGGCTTCTTGAATAGCGGTGACTTTAGGCCTGAACGAGCTTGGGAGCGCCCTTAAGATCTTTCGTACCTGTTCATGGCTAGAGTATGGCTTACCGAGGGAACTGGATTTGTAGACGATGTCTGTGAACCTTGCAAACATGTCTTTAATGGATTCTGTTGGTAGCATGCAGAAGCTCTCATATTCTGTGCTCAGTAACGCAAGTCTGGATTTCTTCACTTGCGATGTTCCCTCGTGTGTTACCTCCAGAGTTTGCCATATTTCCTGCGTAGTTAGACAATGTGAGATACGATTAAACTCAGATTTATCAAGAGAGCATATAAGCGCTCATAACTTTACCATTAAGAGTATAAAGTTTCTTATCAGCTAGATCTCACTTGTCTTTAGGCTTTAGTCATAACAGTGTCTTCGATTTTAATAGTGGGTGGACTATAACCATTTTCAACAATATCCCACACATCATAATCAACAGACACTAAATAGATTTTCATCCTAGCCTTCCAATATGCAAAGTCTACACCGTTAAACTTAGGGGGACGTGCTATAGACCGTCCTTCAGCAAATGCACAATCAGATGTATTCATGGTCACCTAAAAAACTAGACTAGATCCTCTAAATTGGCTCTGATACCACTTGGATCTGGATCGTAGCGTAGAGCGGGATGAATAGGCTATTAAAAATATTCATGCAGCTCACAAACAACCACACGCAATTATAAGCACATGCAGAGTAAATAGAATGCAATCACAGAGTACGCACAAATATACCCTGGTTCGGTCGTTCCCACGACCTACTCCAGCCCCGAAAGCAACTACTAAATAGATATGTAATCAAGGTACAACTACAATGAGTCAAGATCCGCAAATCAACTCTCACCTAGCTCGTACGCACTCATGCTCTCACCCTTGACGAGCCTCAACTCGTCAAGTGCCCAAAGACACAATAAACTGCTAAAGTTTCCCCTACAGAGATCGCTACTACTACACAAATAGAATAATACTAGAGTTCAGAAATGCTCAGTTTGTGTATCGTAGTCGTCTCTGTCAATAGGCACAGGTCAGATCTATATCTGATGTGACGTAGTCGTCTCCGCAAGTCGTGCAACTCAAGTTGCGGCTCTCCTTACAACTTGCTGCCTTTGGTACCCGTTTGTAATCTTGCGGCCTTCTCCTTGATCTCCCAATTGATGATGCAGCGAGTGGCTCTCTCTCAAGGGTTAGCAATAAGATGTTCTTTGATTTGCAACTTGCGCTAACAAGCTTCCCTTGATGATGCCACACGAATAGCTTGCACACACTGTTCTGCACACAGAGTCTTGTACATAGAAATTTTTGCACACAAAAAAAATTCGGCACAAAAGAATCTTGCGCACAGAACTTTTTTTCACGCAAACAAAAAGAATTCGGCACAAAAAATAGGTCTTGCACACAAAAATTTTGCACACAAAGGTCCTAGCAAGTCACGGCCTGAGCACAAGAGCATACTCAATTAATTTTATAAAAAAACACAACTTACCTTTAAGAATCGACAACAAGAAAAAAAAGGGTTTTTTGTTTCTTCGGCTTGTCCTTAGGAGCATGTGCCCTTGCGTGGGTTGCTATGGCCGAGAATTGTTTTTTGCTTGAGAGGTGCGTTTTCTTGATAGACTCTTTGAGATTTCCCAATAGATGATAATGGGCGGCTTGCTTCCACATTTCAATTCAATTGCCCTTGCTTTCTCTCTCTAATTAAAGTGGCCGGCCTATGCCCTTCTGTGCTCTACCTTTTGTACTCATCTGCAAACACAAAAAGGAATTTGTACTCCTCTGCAAAAAACAAAAAGAAAGGAGTTAACCCTTTTAATTAATCCTTGGCTTTGCTCTTTTTTTCTTTGCTTGTTAATCTCGGCCTGTAGAAGATGATGCGTGATTTTTTTAAAGATTCTTGTGTGCTAGGTTTTTGGCCGACCTATTTTTTTGACATGATGGCTTATATATGAGGGGGTTGGTACATATTTCGGCTACTCCCAAAACCCTAGGTGTGGATTGCGGCAAGGAGTATACATCCAAGGGTCAAGATGAGTTGGTTCTTTTGGCAAGAGGGTGCGGCAATGAGGAATGGGTTAGCCAATGGACCTGGTCGGCTAGGCAATGGCATGTGGATGGATGAGAGGGAAGCTATGTGACTCAAAGGAAATCACTAGAAAATAGGAATTGATGCAATCCCTAATTGGTGTATAATATTGAATAAGATTTGCTCTTATCTCTCCTCATCCCCCTCATATTTGACCAAGTCATCCTTGTTATGTGAATGGCTCTTTGACCAAGTCACCGAGGAGTGTGTATAGCAATTTGTCCAATACATTGATTTACGTTCTCGCCATTTCTGCAAGCACTTAACACACACATCAAAACGTTCACAAATATTTGTCATCATCAAACAATAAGTCCTAGATCGTTGTACCCAACACATACTACCAGTCCATGGCAGATGCTTTCATGAAAATGGATCGTGGTGTTCTTCCACCCACTGTTTGGGAGCTTTCCAACACATATTTTGACCTAGAGGTTGAAGAGACTAAATCTTATGTTCAAATTTTTTATAGCTATTGGGATGAGTATGGTTACATACTTATATGTGATGATTAGACAATACAGAATAGAAGAAAATTATTAGTTTTCCTATGTATTCCACCTACGTAATAACGTTTCTTGACTCGAAAGTTGCAACTGATAGTTTTCAGAATGGTCTATATATATTTAACTTGATAGATAAATATGTAGATATAATTGGAGAGCATAAAGTCGTCTAAAGAGTTGCTGATGTTGAAAGAGGATATTAAAAATAACGTCGAGCAAAGTCAAACTGTAAGAAGATTTATATACAACAAAGGTTGGATGTTTAGCTTGATGAGAAAAGAGACAAGTGGAAAAGAGGTGATCAGGTTTGTAATCACAAGATTTTGAACACACTTTATTTCATTAGACTCTATCTATGTGCATCGGGATGATTTATGGAGAATAATCATTTCAAGAGAATGGTCTGAAAATTTTCCTATGCTCAGACCAAAAGATATGATTTTTGCAACTAACATGTATAATTTGATTCATGTTTATGATTCTTGACAAGACATCCTTAATGTTATTACTATATTTGAGCTGTTGGTAAAAGTTCTAAAAATGATCGATAGTGATGAAAGTCTGAGATGTATTATCTGTATGAGGCCATGAACCTAGTAAAAGAAGAAATAAAAAAATATTGGTAAAAATATAGAAAATGGTAGGACATTATCGACAAAAGATGGGATATACCGTTACATCAAAATATTTATACCGTAGGTAAATATTGTATTTTTATTTTAGGTAAACTTATTATGATACAGATCATTTATTTATGTGCTATAATTCAATTACAGGTTATTTTCGGAATACTCGTGTCCAATATTCCATCAGGACAACAAATGATAACGAGGTGCCGGTTAGATTTAAACATGTGATTAAGAAGTTTGAACCCGACATCTCGAAACAACTTGAAATGGACAAAGAGGTAAATAATATTTAAAATATTTTTATTATGATATAATATTCGATCCAAACATTCACATTCTAAAATTATGCACGATAATTGTAGGTGAAGTTATACAAAATGAAAGTTGATGCATTTAGTTCTCAAAAGGTATGCATAACAGTAAAGCAGGTCCCTTCATGTATCTATAAAATCTTATAACAATCTTAGTTCATTGTATATTCATATGAATTGCCTAGATTTTTTGATAAAGAGAATTACTGAATGATGGTCAATCATTAGAAGAGAGTAAGCTCCAAATCTTACATACTTAGCTGTGCATGGTTTAAGCCAAACTATTTCATACTTAAACTATGAACGAAATTAGATCATATTTTTCATTTATTCACATAAAGACCAGAAACATGTTAACAATGAAAAATCTTAAAAAACTGGGTTATGTGTATTATAATATGAGGTTAAGAGAAAGATACTGTAAGAGGAGAATAACTGAAGATCAACAGATTGATTTGGATCAAGTTTTTCATAAAGACGATCCATTTGAGAAATGAACCAGAGAGACAGAAGACATATTGTTTGATGGCATGGCAGAGACAATTCTTGTTTGGACAACGCACTTACAGAAACAGAACAGACAAGAAACAATCAGTCGCGAACATGTTAAAGCCAAATGAATCCATATATAATCAAAAGAAGACAGTAATTCGGAGAGAGTGACGATTCGTCTCTTGATGAACAAGGTCCTACAGATGAAGGTTATACTGCTTCAGAATACAATCGTCCTACGAACAGAAGTGGAGAACATGCTTATGATACAGCTTATTTGCATGGATATAGAGATTATGGTAGGTAGTGTCAAAGTGAGGAAATGAGGAACACTACTTACTGTAGACATTCTGATCATGGTGGGTATTAACGTTAGGATTATTATGAAAGTTACGAGAATCCTGTCATGCATGAATTGTAGTATACTAGATACTCAGGTAGTTATAGCAATTATTACACACCATACAAATACTCTGATATTTATGGAGATTATGTTAGTCATTACATATACTGTACAAATACCAATGAGCAGTTTAGCGGTCAAAGCAGTCATGACATGCCTTTCATGGAGCAGAGTCCTTCGCATATGATGATATGATGATATCATTTTTAGGACCGGATCGGATGTCATATTGCTATCCACCTACTACTATGCACCAAAATCGGATGATAATGATTTAGAGTGAGATTTTTTATATTTTTTGATTTGTTTCTTCATTTTTTATCATGAGGTCAGATTTATGCCTCATTATTTTATGTATTGTTATTATTTTACATTGATAAAATAATAAAGGGTTGGCTGGGTTCAATTCCCATAATGATTTAGAGTGAGAGGTCAAGTGTTCGATTTCTATTTTTCGATGTATCAAAAAAGAAAAAAAAGAACAGTAGGAAGAATTAGAGAAGGCTTGCTCCATAACAATCGTACATATACATCATCCATGTTTAGGTTACAGAATCACTTGTTTTGTTTCTTTACTTGATTCTTAACTTTCTTGCAATTTAAAGAAAAAAAGAAAACAAATGAGTGTGATGCGATCATTATGTACGAGAGGAGGCGCAAATATCATGTCCATGAGCCGCGTGAGCCAAATGGGTGAAATTTCTATGCATACAACAAGTCATGGGGGAATTACTTTGCACACAACAAGTCATGGAGGAATTACTTCGCACACTACAGTAGGGGTTATAAGAGGCCAGCCGGCCCTAGTTTTCATTAGGTGGAAATTGATGCTTATTTTGATTAATTGGTGAGACTTCTGCGAGACTTCTGCGAGAGATGTTAGGAGAGTGCGGACGTCCTCGCTTACCGGCGTCTTGGGAGGGTGGTTGCCTCTATATTGTAGCCAAAAATTATATTTTTATTCGCTATTTTAGCAATTTAATTTAAGATTTGGGTGATTTCTATCATTTTGGTAGCAGAGCCATTCGATCTCGAGGGAAGAGATGAGATCCATGACGAAGGAAAGGTGTGAGATCATCATGCAATTATGTCTACAGTTGCAGCATTCAAATCGAGAATTCACACAAGATCTAAAGGAGTTCGCGACAGATCTAAAGAAGTTTGCTGCAGATCTAAAGGCCCAGAGACTTTCATATCTGGAGGCGGCTGAAATTCCATAGCTGGAGGCGGCGGGAAATTAAGAGCTAGATGCAGCAGAAATTCCAGATTTGGAGGCGGTGGAGAATTCAGATCTGAGCGAGAACCCTAAATCGACAATAAAGGCGTCAACTTTGATCAAGAAAGGCCCAGAAAATTTCAGATCTGAAACTTTCAGATCTGAATCTGAAGGCGACAAAGATCCAGATCTGAAGGTGGTGGCGGAAGACGTGGGCGAGCCCCCAAGGCGAGAGAACCCTAGCCGGCAAGATTGGGGGCTAGAATTTTCAGATCTGAAACTTTCAGATCTGGATCTGAAGACAGCAAAGATTTAGATCTGAGGGCGGTGGCAGAAGAACATCCAACGGATCAAAAAACCCTAGCCGTCATGGGGGGTTCAGTGACACATTACAGGACCAGCAGGGGTCTGCAATGGGCCTGCAGGTCACTGCAGGCCTGCTGCAGCTTACTGCAGGGCCTCTGCAGGCCCCTGCAGAACCTGCAGGCCCCTGCAGAACCTGCAGGGGGCCTGCAACCCACTGCAGACCATGCAGGGCCCCTGCAGGGTCTGCAGGCCTCTGCATACCACTGCAGGGACTTTGCAATACCTGTGCAGGCCCATCAGAGGCGTCTTGAGCCGTGGACGGATGACCCGGGACCCAGGAACATGCGTGGAGCCCGTCGAGTTCTCCACGATGAGTTTAAGCTACTTTAAGGTCATGATGATGACGTGAAGAATCTACATGGGCTCCATGGACCAAGGTTTTCAGTTGGCCGACCTTGTGAGAATCAGCAATTCTGTTTTACGCATGGAGGACCTTCAGATATGATGGATGACTATGGATATCTTCAGGACGATAGTGAATGCGGTGGAGACCAATCTCATCCTTTTGATCCGGAAGGAGACATGCAATACGTGGAATGGATGGCCCACACTTCATGCACCACCTTGAGGACAATGTGGATCTTTGGAAGCGGAGTAATGATGCGATCATTACGTACGAGAGGAGGCGCAAATATGATATCCATGAGCCGCGTGAGCCAAATGGGTGAAATTTCTATGCACACAAGTCAGGGAGGAATTACTTTGCACACAACAAGCTGGAAGAGAATTACTTTGCACACTACAGTTTGGGTTATAAGAGGCCAGCTGGCCCTAGTTTTCATTAGGTGGAAATTGATGCTTATTTTGATTAATTGGTGAGAGTTCTTCGAGAGTTCTTCGAGGGATTTTAGGAGAGTGTGGACATCCTCGCTTACCGGCGTCTTGGGAGGATGGTTGCCCCTATATTGTAGCCAAAAATTATCTTTTTATTCGTTGTTTTAGCAATTTAATTTCAGATTTGGGTGTTTTCTATCAGAGTGTTACGTTAACATCATGAATGCCAATCAAAGCCTACAACACACAAAATAAGCAATGAATAGTAAACTATCATGATTGCTATTCTATCAAAGCCAGTGATATACAATCACCTGATATCATAATATGATTAAATCCTTCTCGGAAGCATCAGTAACATCAGTATAAATAAAATCCACAAAAGACTAAATCAAATTGAGATGATATTCAATTTAGGTAGTAAATTAATTATAAAGGATGCAGGTTGCACATAATGAGGAAACACCCCAGTATTTTAAGTATATTGGGCCAGATATAGAGAAGTTTTTCTCCTTGCCTCTGAAAGTAAAGATTAAACTAGAAAGAGCAAGAAGTGATATTAGATTTAAATTTGGGCAGTGTAATATCAAATACAAGGTTTTAGTAAACATTTGGGTACAATGCAGTGTCAAAGTGCAAGAAATCACTGAAATATTATGTAGTTCTTGTATGCACTTCATGATGTAGAGGAGTTCGTATCTTAAACGCAATGAGATTCCACAGTATTCCTAATTGCAACAGGGCCTCATCAGCTAGCAGAAAATAGCAGCTAAGAATAGAGCTAATGGAATTTTCACAATTACCAGAATTGTAGAAGCAGCTAACAGACAGAATTTAAAGAATAGTTATTGTAATCTTGAGTTACTATTTATGTTAAATCAATGAAATAAGTTCACATGAGTACTGACAGCAGACTTTATCAAAGGTGCACGAAGCTTGTATCAGAAAACACTAGACATGGAACTCCTGCGGCATGTGATATCCCAGACCACACCTCACCAATGGCCGCATCAAAATATCCATACGGCCTATATGAAAGGGTTGATCCAAAAATTTTACTGCAATTTCTCCAAGTGCAATTTCTCCAAATGGTACAGTAATCAGGGTATTTACAATAAAAGTTAAAAGTTATGACGGCATAAGGAAAGAATGAGACCTGTAAGTGTGAAAGTTGGCTCATTGAGGCAAGGGATAAGCATTGGTTCATCAGCCGAGCTATCTTGTGCAGATGTAGCTCGTCTGTTCTCGGATTCGACCTATCTGACTCTGCACAAGGTAGATAGATCAGATGTTGAGTTATTGGGATTCAACAACATATTGGTTTCTCATTTCAGAGGATTGGCGGTTCATGGATCAGCAGCTATACAGTCCGAGCTTTGGGTAGCTCAGATAGATCGGCTCGGCACTTCGTTCGCTCCGTCTTCAGCTGGAAGCTTGGCAAATCGGAGGGGCCCACTCTAGGGCGACACACTATTTGTTGTAGAGTTGCGATAGGTGTTGAATTTCGTGAAAGGCGGGATTCGTATCTTTTGGAAATTACTCCTCAATGATTACAACTATTGTACCTATGGCTATATATAGGGTGTTTTAGAGTAGTGTTTCGTGCGTGTGGAACACAGAGAGAACTTTGAGTCGCCATTTGTGAGAGCTAAATTTGAGAGATATTATTGTGAGCTTTTGAAGAGAATTTGTGTGCTTCTTCGTTGTGAAGAGAAGATTTGTATTTATTTGTTTCTTTTGTAATAAAGTTTATTGGTATTCATTTGGCAGGTCAACGACCTAAATTGTTATCTCTCATAGCGCTCTTGTTGGTTGTGTATTGCTCGTCCTTGTCTCAATCATCCGACGATCCTTGACTTCTATGCTTGCGTACAATAAACTGGTATCAGAGCTTAGCAGTTTCAGAGATCAACGTAGGAGGCGAAGATGAGTAACGGTGACGATGATAGTTCCTCAAAGGTGTTGACTTTTGGGGGACATGCTCCAGCATCTCGAATAATAGTGTTTAACACGAAGTTCGAAATTGAGGATTTTGATGGAAAGATCAACTTCGGTTTGTGGAGATGCAAAGCTTGAATGTCTTGAACCAACTTGGTCAAGATATTCGCGTTAGACGAGAAGCTGATGGGCATGTCTGATTTGAAGTGGAAGACTCTGAATCGAAATGCATGTGGTACCATCCGACTGTATCTAACAAAGGAGAAGAAGTACCCTTTCATAGAGTAGATGAATGCAAGCAAGTTTTGAAAGGAGCTCGACGACAAGTACATGAAGAACATCCAGAACCAGTTACATTTGAAGAAGAAGCTTTTCGGTCTGAAGCTTGATAAGGGTGTTTCTATCGAGGAAAATCTATACTACAACAAGCTTCATACCGACTTGAGGAACATCGACATGAAGGTCGACGATGAAGACAAAGCTATGATTCTCATCAAATCTCTGCCCCTTGAATATGAGTACTTGGTGTCAGTTTTTACATATGGTAAAGAATCGATCACATTTGAAGAGGTGTCCCTTTAATGAGCAATGAGTTCAAGAACGATGAGGACATGAAAAGCCAATCTAACGACGCTCTTACTGTGGTGAGAGGTTGGAGTAACGAGAAGGGTGGAGCTCGGAAGGGTTATTTCCTATCCAAGTTTAGGGACAAGAGCAGAGGCCCTTATCACAAGGACTTGGCAAATGACCAATATGCTTTCTACAATGAAAGAGGACATCGGGTTAGGAATTGTCCTCTTTCAACCAACGTCGCGAAGAAGCATAATGCAACAACCAACGTCGCGAAGGGTGTTGATGTGGAGAAATGGGTTCTGGTCAGTGCTTCGAATGGCGTGACGTCAGATGGTTGGGTGCTCATTACATATGACGCCACATAAAGAGTACTTTACAACTTTTCGAGAAGGGAGTAAGAGTACGGTCCTATTGGGCGATGACCGATCTTGCAGCACTGCAGGCATTGAGACAGTTCGGATGAAGATGTGCGACGATGTTACACGAGGCATCGATGAGGTGCGTTATGTTCTCGACCTAAATCGTAACATCATATCGCTCGGCTCACTAGAAGTCAAGGGCTGCAGAGTGACGAAGGAGAATGAAGCTTTGAGGGTGACCCAAAGAGCTATAATCGTGATGAAGGGGAAGCGGAGAGGGAACCTCTACTACTTGGATGGTTCGGTCATGACTGGTACATCAGTTCTGATCTGCATGGCCGATCGAGACGACTCTCTTTTGTGGCACATGCGTCTAGGTCATGTTGGTGAGAAAGCTCTGCAGAAGCTGATCGAAGGAGATTGTCTGAAGGGCGCCAAGACAGGGAAGATTGAGTTCTGCGATCATTTTGTCTTCGACAAACAGACATGTGCTTCATTTGGAATGTCCATTCATAGTACGAAGGGAGCGCTTGAATACGTATATACCGACGTATGTGGATCGAGTAGGTCAGCCTCATTGGGAGGTAAACACTACTTTGTGTCATTTATTGACGATTTCTCACACGCATGGTATGTGTGTTTCCTCTGAAGTCAAAAGACCAGGTTCTAAACACTTTCATCAAGTGGAAGAAGCTATTTGAGACTGAACTAGGTCAGAAGGTCAGGCGGCTCCGAAGTGACAACGGTGGAGAATATAGGTCGGACCTCTTCGAGAAGTTCTGCAGAATGGAAGGGATTCAGAGGCACTTCATCGTGAGTGGTACGCTGCAGCAGAATGGTGTAGCTGAAAGGATAAATCAGACTTTGCTGGAGAAAGCCCAATATATATTGTATACTGCCGACCTACCGCAAGAGTTCTAGGCGGAGGCCCTGGCGTACGTGACCAAGTTGGTAAATCGTCTACCGTCTACTGCATTGAGAGGACCACCTTCTTTGGAGGTCTGGTCGGAAAAGCCGGTTTCCGACTATGAGTCTGCGAGTTTGGGGCTGCTTGAGCTACTATGCCGTGAAGGAGGATAAGCTCGATGCTAGAGACAAGAAAGCCATCTTCTTGGGCTTTAGTAATGGTAGCAAGGGATACATGCTGTTGTGTCAGACATAGAAGAAGGTGATCATGAGCAGAGATGTAACGTTCGATGAGTCAGCGTTATTGAAGGAGCATGAACCGGTGGTGGAGACCGAACAGACACAGATGAAGCAGGTCTACTTGGAGGTGTTTAAGGTTCCAGATAGGCCGACTACTGACCCTAGCCGACTTACACCAGAGGCTACAGAAGATGTATTTCAGTCAAATGCTGGTGAAGTTGGTGGTTCAAGCTCGGATGGTGGAGATAGCTCGGCTCCACAGATGACTTAGTCAAAGGATTCCATTACAATGTTGATACCAAGGCATGAGATACAGAGACATGCAAGATACTCGGAGATGGTCTCATTCGTTTTTCCTGCAGTAAGTATTGACATACCCATTTCTTTTTGAGAGGTGGAGCATTTTGAAGACCCGGAGTGGTGGAGAGCGATGGATGAGGAGATGGAATAGCTGGCGAAGAATGAAACATGTGATCTGGTGGAGCTTTCAGAAGGCAAGAAGGCGATTGAGTGTAAATGGATTTACACCAAGATGGAAGGAGCTCAAGCAGGAGAAGTTTGTTACAAAGCTCGTCTCGTTGCAAATGGCTATGCACAGAGAGAAGGCATCGACTACAATGAGGTATTCTCTCTGGTGGTGAAGCATTGCTCGATTCGGCTCCTATTGGCATTAGTGACTCAGCTCGACATGTTTCTTATGACTAATATAATCTTATCATTATTTATATTTCAATTTTCATAATTTGCGACAAAAATAAATTATTTTTTCTAAAGTTAATTAAAGAAATTAAATTACTGATAAAATTCTTGCCTGATTTCGTCACATGAATTACCAATATATTTCTTATGACTAATATAATCTTATTATATATTTATATCTCAATTTCCATAATTTACGTCAGAACTAAATTATTTTCCTAAGTTTGAAATAAATAAGGATATTAACAGAAATTAAGTTAATGGTAAAAAAACTTGACTAATTTTGTCGCACGAAGTTCCAACACGTTTCTTATGACTAATCGAGTCTTATCGTATATGTATATCTCAATTTTCATAATTTACGATAGAAATAAATTATTTTCATAATTTTGAAATAAATATTGATATTGAAAGAAAATACTTGCCTAATTTTGTCGCATGAATAATATGTTTCTTATGACTAATAGAGTCTTATTGTCTATTTATATCTTAATCTCCATAATTTACACCAGAAATAAATTATTTTTCTAATTTTAAAATAAATAACCATATTGAAAGAAATTAAATTACTAGAAAAATACTTGCCTAATTTTATCGCACCATGTACCGGTATGTTTTTATGACTAATAGAGACTTATCATATATATAGCTCAATTTCCATAATTTACGATAGAAATAAATTATTCTCCTAATTTTAAAATAAATAACGATAATAACAGAAAATAAACTATTGGTAATATACTTGCATCATTTTGTCGCACAAAATATCATCATTTTTATTAAACATGGTGCAACTAATGGGGCCGTTGGTGGGAATCTGAAGATACACGACTAAAGACTTCACTCGAAGGATGACGACTAATCAACCCAACAGTGGTGTTGGAATTAATCCCCATGGAACCACACAAACAGAAATTATATTGTCGAGGTGGAATTCAACTTACAATTGAAGACATTAAAAGAGATGGTAACTAATATGCACAAGAAGCTAGGGAACACCCATCGTCTTCCCAAACATAGAGCACACATGGTCCCATGAGTGATATGCATGTCCAACTATTTTTTTGTTTTTTTGAATGGTAATTAATTTCATAAATATAGTCAAAAGATACAATCAGCTAGACCGAATTTGAGGTACATGTGGACTAGGGGAAAAGAGTGAAGACACCCAAAAACCTAGGCCACTAGCACCCCAAAGCTAGCTAAATCCAAATATGACACATACATACAACCAGACCAACCACTAGGACATAAGTGATATTATCAGATTAGGTCGTGTACTTGCGCCAGACTCGCCCCACCTTGACCCGAGAACTCCTTCGAGGGCGAAGTGATACCTGAAACTTCTTCTTCACAGTAGTAGTAATCGGTTGCTCCCAATTGGGATTGTCGGTGACAAGAAAAAAGTGTGGCAGATCGTCCTCATCGTGGCAGTCGTCATCAAGAAGCGATGGACTAGAATGAGCAATCCCAGGTGTCTCCAGAGGATCTGGACGAGAGGGTGTCGCCATAGCAACACTCAAATAGTCACCGGTAGTAGAGGTCATCCCCCCAACATCATCCCCAATAAGGGGAGCCGAAGAACTAGCTTTCACAGACTGGAGCTTAGGCCAGTGCTCTGCACACAAATCTTCTGCCTCATCCTCATCAGATCACCCCACAATCAACCCCCTTACCTTTGTCTCTAGACACCTCAGGTGCAATAGGCATATGATCAACAACACCAAGTCCACCATCACCCTGCTCCAACACTCCCCCACCCGCTGTAGCATCCATCACAGTTTTTTCAAAATCCATAGAGGGACCAGGCCCCCAATGACTCCAGCGGGCACTGAGTGGCAGTATGACCAAATGACAAGCACTTGGTGCACTTCGGAGCTCAAGAGCAAGTGATGATCCATCTTCAAACAACAGGTTGACTTTTCTAGGGAGTGGCAGGGAGGTGTCTACATCAATAAATCAACGTGAAAATTCAATCCGCTCAAGATTGGTCGTCGCTCAATCCATGCAAATAGGGTCACCAACCAAACTGGAGATAATGTTTAGAATCTCAGGCGACCAAAGGTTGAGAGGGAGATTAGGAAATCTCACCTAAACTGGAACGCGACGGAGGATATCTCTCTCAAGCGTCGTAGAACTATCAGACGACCATCAAATAGCCACGGGACCTCCGGTAGCACATTTTCACAATCTTTAGCACGCTCAAATTTGAAGTAGAAGAACCCGTTGTCACGGGAGAACACCCGTAAGCCTGCTTTCAACTTCTATAAGCGACTAACACAAGCTCACACTTGGCTGTAGAACGGGTGATCGCCGACAATATGGCCGACGAGCGTGTTATCCCAACGTTTCGCAGTGGCCGAAGTATAGTGATCAAGTATTAGACCTGTCGGTGCATCGTCTCCTCCCAACACTGGAGCTACGAACGAAAGTTTACGACTTGGATCGCTAGATCTAATTCCTGAGTATATATCTTTCCAAGAATCTGTCGGAGTTACATATTGGGTGTAAGGGGGTTGAACTAGTCCAAGAATCCGCCTGAGTATATATGACATATGTGACTAAGCCACATATGTGTCCTCGAAAATTTCACTATCCATTAATTTTTTCTGATGGTTAGCAACATTCATTTTGATCTTCATATTGTAAAACCTCAATATACCAAATATCTAGTAAACCACATGATTTTTGCTTTAATGCTTTCAACTTTTTGCAACTGTTAGTTGAACAAGTAACATCCCTTTAAGTTTAGTTGAAAACTGATACTTTTAGTTTTTAGAACATGATAATCAAAATGAACTCAACCGATCATCAAAAAATATTGGGGGTGTGGTCGCATGACCTAGCTAATGAGGAAATTTTCTCATTGACTAGCTGATCTCCATATTACTATATATATATGCAAATTTTCATGTGCAGAACTTTCAGTTGTCAAAAACATGAGAAATTTTTTTTTAGGATTTTTCAAAGGTGAAAACAGTTATATGTGTTTTACACATGATAATACACACAAATTCAAGAAAATCATTCATATTTACCCATTGTTCGGATTGGTACAAGACGTTCTATTATTCTAAAACTGTTGAATTTGTAATGGTTTGATCGAGTATCGAATCTTTGTAAGTTTCATCCATTATTTTTCTCGGGGTATATGTATGTATGTATGTATTAAACTTTGGAAATTTTTTTTGAAAAAACTCAAAAAAAATAAATTTTTCAGCACCATGTTCCTGTGCGAAAATTTCACTTGGGGGGTTGTGTGTGTATGTATAGTGCTTACATGCACGCACACATGCTTTTTATCTTCTCAGATAGATTTGCACATTTTTCATAATTGACACAATGATTTTCTTTTACCGTTGGTAGAAGACATTTCACACCTATCTATTGATTGCACAAACAATATGTTTTATCTATATATTCTTCCAGTTTTAACTCTTTCAATGTATACATATACCATATACACAATAATTGGTTGTCAATCTTTACCTTTATTTCGGGCACGTGTTATTCACATGGCTTAGCACGATCGCCTAAAAAGATATTACAAGTTTACAACAAATGACTTTTAAATTTGAATTTGGATATGTTACGACCTAAAGATCGTAGTAGCCCAACTCCCGCCCGGATCCGCCAACATACCCATTTGGCTCACCATTTAACAATTAGGGCCGCCGCCCCGAAAACCCGGGGCATCACGGAGATAGGCGCGCCTTACAGCGCTCCCCGAAACGGCCGAGGCGAACAACCGCAGCCGCCCGACCCACCGGGGTAGCGCGTTGGGGGACACTTGGGTAGCTAGGCCAGGCCTATTGACGGGCGCGGCCGGGCCGGACAACCCCCGACCGGAACGGCCCGTCCGATTCCCGTGAACCGCGGCGCCAAAAGTGGGCCAGACCTTTAGTTCGACGCTAACGACAAACAGCCTAGGATAAGAACACGACTAACACATACGTCACCCGACCGCCTGACAAAGCACCCCCAGGCGGCTGACCTGACCGGCGGTTAGTGCTTTCGGCCCTGACATCCCGACAAAAGCACCCCTCGGCCGTTGCGCCGCCTGACAGAAGCGGATCAGGAACTCCTGTTCCCGACGTCCTTGTCCGAAGCCTCCGCTGACACCCGAGCCAGCTCAGCACGTCTAGTCATCACCCGTCAGGTATAAATACCTCCTCTCCTCTTACGGAGAGGGGGTTAGAAAAACTCTCTCATCTTCAATCATTCACACACGAGAGCAAAGGTCCTCCATATCTTTGTTCTCCCACCTATAGCTCGTCACGCGAGGCGGACACACAGTTAGTCCGGCCAGCGTGTCCAGCCCCCCATTTAAGCCCTTTTACTGACTTAGGCATCGGAGGGGCTAAGGGTTGAACCCCAACCCCGCCCTTCTGACGAGTTGTTCGTGCTGCAGGAGAGCTCGCCCCTTGGCCAAAGTCAGCGTCAGCCTCCCACCGTCCAACCTTCCTCAGCTGCGTCCGACGAGATACGGTCCCGTGAGCCCCACCGGCAACGGATCCAACCTCTTCATCCCACTAATCACTTGTAAAACAGCCTACCTAACCCCTCATTTCCATATAACCACCGTGCCCTTGGTTCCCCATAATACAAATTCATTGTACGCGAGTTCCACCTCGTAACAATTGGCGCCATCTGTGGGAACGAAGGGTCACACCCATGTTAGATTCCATGCCGATCTCGCGGAACCCTGACCACGGCAAAGATCCCGTGGGTCAGGAACCGCTCTCTCTACAAATCACCCCGGCGTCCGACCCCCTTCTGGGGATGGGCACCGAGACTGAACATACTACGGCCCCCGTCGTCCTGAAGAGCTTTGAGGCCGTCCCCCTGGCCAGGGGAGGCTATCAGACGACGGGAATGGAGCCTCCGCCCGGCCCCTCTGAGCCCCTGAACGTGAGGCGGAACCTCCACCCTCAATTCGAGGAGGAGGGGGAGAATAGGGGGCTCGCTGAGGAGATTGCGACCCAGCAAAGGCTCCTGGAAGAGGAGATGGAAGTTGCGCAGCGGTGGAGGCGCCTTGGGGAGGCGGCCGCTGCGCAAAGGCGTTTGGACGAGGCGACCGAGACCGCCCGAAAGGCCTACCAGGAAGAAGAGGCCGCCTGCCGCCAACTCCGCTTCATTGTCGCGGAACGCGAGAGGCTAAGGAAGGAAAACAGAAGCAACCAAGAAGTCATTGAAGAGACGACGATGGGACGGCGGCCCGGGAACGGGCGGGACCCGTTGCTGAACAGATCCCCGCCTGGAGGAGGCGACCCGCGTCACCAGCACCACCCCTCCGATACCCTGCACGAGGAAGCCGTTTGTCGACAACTACGCTTCCTCGCCGCCGAGCGCGAGAGGCTCCTCCGAGAGAATCAGGAACGGATGGAGGCCCGAGGAGAGCTGGCCGGGAGGCGCTGGCGCTGGGAGAGCCGTAGCCCACAACCCGTCGAGTCCTCGGCCCGAGGAAGGAGCCCCGCCAGACGACCATCGGACTACTCCCCGGGGGCGGAGGACCGTCGACGGCCGCGACACGACCGAAGCCTGACCCCCGAATGGCGGAGAGGGGATGCCCCGGATCGCCCTACCTATCCGGAGGAGGCCACGCCGCTTGCACGGTGGATCACGTCCGCCCCAAGGCCCAAAAAGTTCAAACCTCCTCACTTGGCAATGTACAATGGGAGGGGCGACCCCCTCACACACGTGCAACAATACCGGGGGGCGATGGAGGCGCAGGATGTGGACGAGGCGTTCCTATGCCGACATTTCTCCCAAAGCCTGAGGGACACCGCGCTGGACTGGTACTTCGGCTTACCCGCGAGATCCGTCGGGAGCTTTGACGAGCTATCCCACAAATTTTGCCAAGAGTTCCGGGCCGGACGGACGAAGAAGAAGCCCCTGGACTATCTCTGCACGATAGTCCAAGGAGAAGGAGCGACAACAGGTAGATACCTCCGCCGTTTTCAGGAGGAGAGACGGGCGGTGGTGACATGTGGGGATGAGGTGCTTATGTTGGCCTTCAAAACGGGGTTGCGGACTCGGAGTCTCCACAAATCCCTGCTCCGGGACCCGCCGACCGACTATGAGGCGTTGGTTGCCATGACGGAGAGGCACGCGTTGGCCGAAGAAACTCTTGGTACGAAGGCCTTGTTCCCCCGGGCGAAACCGACTCAAGGCGAACCCCGATCACACCCTCGGCCGAGACAGGAGGAGGGGGACCGGGGTCGCGACCGGCTAGCCCGACCAAGGCGGGAACCGCCCGGGCCTCGCCCCTAAGATCGCCCAGGTCCGGCGCGCGAGTTTGCTCCGGTACAAGGGCACCCTCGAGTCGCCCCGAGACAAGAGGTCCCCCTACGGGCACATTACACGCAACTCAATGCCTCCTTGATTGAGGTGATGGCTGCGGCTACACGAGCCGGACTGCTGCCGGAACCGCCCCGAGAAATGAAGTCGGACCCCGCCCGGAGAGATTTTAAGAAATACTGCCGATACCACCGGGACCACGGCCACGACACCGACAACTGCTTCACCCTTAAAAGGGAAATCGAGCGGCTGATCCAGGCGGGCCACCTGGGGGACTTCGTCGGGGGCCGGAGACCGGACCGGGAAGACGGGAACCACCGAAGAGCACGGAGGGCGGACCCTCCGGCAGGCGACGAGCGGGAAGAGCTTCACCCCCCGAAACCCGTCATGCGCATAAACACGATATGCGGCGGGCCATCTTCGGGAGGGGCATCGTCGTCAGGCAAAAAGGCGTATGCGAGACAAGTCATGACGGCGGGTCTCGGAGGGGACCAGAGAGGGAGAAGGATGGCCTACCCTCCCATTACTTTCAGCGACGAGGACCTAGAGGGGATCGAGCAGCCCCACGACGACGCCATCGTCATCGAGGCGCAGATTGGGACGGCCATCGTCAGCCGCCTCCTGATCGACACCGGGAGTTCTTGCGACATCCTGTTCATGTCCACAATCGGGAAGATGGGGTTAAGGCCGACGGACCTGAGACCCTGCACTGGACCCCTCGTCGGTTTCACCGGTCACTCGACCCCCATCATGGGAGTGATCACCTTACCGATAACCCTCGGAGAAGAGCCACAGGTCGTCACTCGAATGACGCTGTTCGGTGTGGTCGACATTATGTCGGCGTACAATGGGATCATAGGACGACCTTACATGTCGGCCATTGGAGCGCTCCCCAGCCTCCTCCATCAGATGGTCAAATTCCAGACCCCCCGAGGGGTGGGGATCGTACGGGGAAGCCAGAAGCTGTCTAGGAGCTGCTACGTAGTGTCGACCAAGCACAAAGGACCAGAGGTGAACCTGAAGATCGACTCCCTGAGGCGGAGTTATGACCCCCACCAGCCAGAGTTAGCTCCAGCCAATGCCACTGCCGAGGGAAACAGGATCGACCACACGCCCCCCCACCGCCACCATCCCCCCATGAGAAGGACGGGCAAATCACTCCAAGGGGCGCGGTGCGCAGGTCGTGACATAGCCCGGAACTGTAAGTCCTGAACGAAGTACCTTGTTCCTTTCTTTTATATACAAATTTCGCCTTTGCTGCCTGACAATTTCAGTTCAACCCAAACCGGAGAGGGGCACGGGCCGAACTCCCTCATCCAATCGCCGACATCATCAGGCACCTCGAGGATGAGTTCTCGCCCTCTCCTGGCGCAAACGCGATGATACACCCCCCACTTCCGAATCACGAAGAAATGCTGAAACAACGCCAAGGAGGGACTCAAGGAGCAAGCAAGACACAAGACGACAAACCCCACTAACAAGCCCCAGGAACGGGGCGCCAAGGCGAATATCGGCAGCTCCAGGAAATTCAACAAGTGAAACAAATACGGGTGGATCGGGAAGCGGAGCCCCAACTCAAAGGACCGGACATAGACCCCGACCTCATTATTCCCCGGTGAGCTCACCGCTTCCTCCGACCCGGGAACCCGCACCTCATAGGGTTGTCGCACAAACCGCACGCGAATCTCCCGGATGTTGATCCTATCCAACCTACGTCGGAGGGACTCAATGTCTCTCGGTGCAACGGATAGCCATGACCATCTTTCCCTGATCCGCTGCACCCTCGGCTGCGACGCCCCCTCGCACGCCGACTCTTCCTCCCCCGCCCGGCTACTCCCTCCAATCTCAAATCGAGATGCCATTGATCGGAAAGGAAGGAAATTAATTGTTGTTACCTGTTGCTCCCTTGAACCTGGAAGGCGATCGGAAGAAGATGGCCGGTGACGGAAGGGACAGGTTAGCCAGCAAGCTCCAAATAGAAAAATCGAGCGCCGGAGGAGAATCGGAGAAAGACAAAAATTCCCGCCGACCGCCTCCCAGACCTTTTTAGCGGTACAGGTGGCCCCGGGCCTCTCGGCCGTCAAACTTTCGCCACGCGACGCCCATCGAGACATCCCCGACGCCTCGACTGGCGTGAGGGTCACCTAATCCACGTGTCGTAAACTCAATCGCAGAGACGCTTCGTTTTCCTCTGCCCCCTTTTCAAATCGTAATGATGACCACTAAAGCGGGAGTTCCGAAGCCGCCGCTGGCACAACCCGGTGGGTCCAAGGCCCATATTGAGGGTCCGGAATGTTGGATATGGTTCGCCCTCCGAGTCGAGCCGGGCTGCCGCCTCAGACTCGAAGGCCGGGGCAATTGTTACGACCTAAAGATCGTAGTAGCCCAACTCCCGCCCGGATCCGCCAACATACCCCTTTGGCTCACCATTTAACAATTAGGGCCACCGCCCCGAAAACCCGGGGCATCACGGAGATAGGCGCGCCTTACAGCGCTCCCCGAAACGGCCGAGGCGAACAACCGCAGCCGCCCGACCCACCGGGGTAGCGCGTTGGGGGACACTTGGGTAGCTAGGCCAGGCCTATTGACGGGCGCGGCCGGGCCGGACAACCCCCGACCGGAACGGCCCGTCCGATTCCCGCGAACCGCGGCGCCAAAAGTGGGCCAGACCTTTAGTTCGACGCTAACGACAAACAGCCTAGGATAAGGACACGACTAACACATACGTCACCCGACCGCCTGACAAAGCACCCCCAGGCGGCTGACCTGACCGGCGGTTAGTGCTTTCGGCCCTGACATCCCGACAAAAGCACCCCTCGGCCGTTGCGCCGCCTGACAGAAGCGGATCAGGAACTCCTGTTCCCGACGTCCTTGTCCGAAGCCTCCGCTGACACCCGAGCCAGCTCAGCACGCCTAGTCATCGCCCGTCAGGTATAAATACCTCCTCTCCTCTTACGGAGAGGGGGTTAGAAAAACTCTCTCATCTTCAATCATTCACACACGAGAGCAAAGGTCCTCCATATCTTTGTTCTCCCACCTATAGCTCGTCACGCGAGGCGGACACACAGTTAGTCCGGCCGGCGTGTCCAGCCCCCCATTTAAGCCCTTTTACTGACTTAGGCATCGGAGGGGCTAAGGGTTGAACCCCAACCCCGCCCTTCTGACGAGTTGTTCGTGCTGCAGGAGAGCTCGCCCCTTGGCCAAAGTCAGCCTCCCACCGTCCAACCTTCCTCAGCTGCGTCCGACGAGATACGGTCCCGTGAGCCCCACCGGCAACGGATCCAACCTCTTCATCCCACTAATCACTTGTAAAACAGCCTACCTAACCCCTCATTTCCATATAACCACCGTGCCCTTGGTTCCCCATAATACAAATTCATTGTAAGCGAGTTCCACCTAGTAACAGGATATGATGGGTAAGTGATGGTTTCTCTCCGTTATCTATTTCTATTTAGATTTTAGGACGAACGCATACTTTGTGTATTTAAACTATCTATGATGATGATGATATGATGAAGTAATGTGGTATTGTGGGCCTGCTTAAATGGTAGAGAGTATTTAAAATGTTCTAGAGTGATGTGATGGGTCATCAATTTCGCTTTTAATTATGTAATGATAAACTAAATGTAATTACAAATTTAGAATGATTTGCACATATTTTTTGTTATTACACAATATAATGATATAACAATAAGTTAATCATAAGATAAATGTAATAATAAAATAATATAATAATTTTCTAGAGTGATGTTGAGGTGGTGGACATGCATTAGTCCACCTGTGATTGCTCCTTGTAATTGGGAAGATATAGCTTCTCCAATCAGAGAATTGGCGGTATGAAGAGTAAAGATGATGTGCGCTTCCACAGTCTGGCCAAACTTATGCTTTTAATATTAAAGGCAAACTTCATGGCACATGTCGTATCAAAATTTGTCCACTAGAGATTGCGCCCAGATATGCATGTTACTTATTTTCTCACCTGAATATACAGCTTTGAATGGAGTAACCAGTATTTGTTGGATGCGATTACATTATGTCTTATTTGGAGAAATTTTGAATGGGCAGAATAGGTTGGTTTTTGTATAGACGCTATTGCTTTTGTTAGGAAAACTATGAAAAAAAGGTGGTGTGTTATATTTATGAACTCATTTCTTTTATGCAGCACACGTTAATCGTATGCAAGATAATTATCACCTATGGCGCACCTATGAAGCATGGACGCTTCAAAATGAGTCACATATCGGGCCCGACATGTATCAGACACTCCAAAACAATAGCCAATTTTAAAATAAAATAAGAGAGCATGTCAAAGCCATGCCGTTTGAAACCTGAAAGTCAGCGTGTCAGACTCAAACATTTCAGAGATACATGTGTCTTGGAAGAATATATAAAAGTTCTTGATTAAGCGGACCATGTACTATGTAGACAAAGTTTAAACATCATGTAAACTAGGTCAGGTTTTGATCAGATTTTTTAATCTTTTTGTTTGATTTCCTCACTTAGAATATATGAGGTTTTGTCATTCAAATTTATACTGTTTTCTTTTTATTTATTATTTTTAATAGAATGCCCCCTAATCTTGAGCTTTGATGCGCACTATTTATAGATAATCCATGCATGCCCATGCATGGTCGTATTGCCTTGTTGCCCCTGTGTTCACATTTTAAGAATTGGTGTGTACCCTTGCTCATGACTCCGTCTCATGTCGTATCCATTTCCGTGTCCATTTTTGTACTTAAATAGTTTACCCACTAATCTTGTTTATGATGACCTTCCATCTTATTGTCACTCTCTATGTGAATATTTCTAAATATTACTTCCCCTGAATCTCTTGTTATTCCACTTATTATTAGACGTATTACTATAGAATATATGGACATTAGAAAATATATTCATCTTTTGAACACCGTGTAATAAGAAAATAAAAATGTCAAAAAAATAATGTATATGATCCGACGTGTGCCCATTCATAAGGTGTCTCCAATCTAACAACCTGCCTACTTTCTAGCAAAATGTTATTGCTCGTCTTGCCCCTACTTCTCTATGTGATGTTGGCAGTGTCTCGTGATGTTTTTCAAATGCACACTATCTTAAAATAGTGTCTAATTTTGACTCTTTGTGACTTATATACTTCACATACTGAACAGATCAATCATGTGTTAACAAATGTACATGCTTCTCAATGTCTACCAGATATCATTTTGTAAACAGTCTTTCTATTTTGGTTATGGCCAGGTGGTTTACAACTAGACTTGGAATAAACATGCCAGCGAGGGTCGAACAGATTGTGAGGAGAAATGATAGCGAGTCCCCGCTGATTGGGGAGCCAACAGGGGAGTTCTTTGATGTGATTGTGTTCTTTGGCATCATAGACATACTCCAAGACTACGACATAAGTAAAAAGCTCGAGCATGCGTACAAGTCAATCCAGTATGATGCAACCTCAATATCTGCTGTTGATCCAAAGCAATATGCTAAGCGGTTCAAGGATTTCATCTTCCGAGTTTACACAGAAGATAATAACACTAGTCTGATATGAAACTACCCAGCTGACCTAACCTGGAACAGAGGAGAGAAGAGTATAACCACATGTATAGGCCGCGGGCTTCTTTTTGGCGATTCAACTAGATGTATAACTACATGTATTATCAAATAGGCATACATATCCAATGTTCAGATTTTCTTCTTGTATAGGTTCATTTTTGCAACATCGATTGGAGATGTGAATGGGAATCTGTGACATGGGGTGCACGGGGCGATTAAGATTTTGTAAATAACATTAATTACCAAGGTAAATATGTATTTTTTTTAAACCCACAACACACATTTTCATATTTCATAGCCAATGTCTTTCCATCACCGCGTCTGCTACTCCCGCAGGGATTCTATGATTTCAACAAGGCCACTTTCTGATTGATCTTTCCTTTACAAGCATAATTCAAGAAAGAAAGATTATTTCGTCAGCCTATTGTTGCTAAAACAAGTTACAACAAAAATTATATTGAATGACCCATCTCGAATCCCAGATCTCTTCGTACATGCCTAGGATTCTGTCTCATCTGCCATGTGCAAACACACTTTCTAAGGATTTAAGAAAAAGCTTGAAATCCATTCTGTAAATATATGAAAGAAAATATATGAAATGAGATTGAAAGAAAATATATGAAAGAAAAGTGAAATGAAAATGAAAAAGAAAGAAAAGTGAAATGAAAATGAAATGAGATTTTTTCTCATGTTTGGTTGCCAAAGAAAATTTTGAAGAAAGTTCAAAGGAAAATAAGGAAATTTCTTCCATTAGGTTATTAATTCAAAAAGAAAAAAATTAATTGGTGTTTTTGCTAAATAATTTAAGAGATGTATTTGCTAACTTTATAAATAATTTGCTTAAAAAATTTAAAAGGTATTTTAGTCTCATAATAAATTAAAAATTTGTTAATTGTTCTGAATAATTCAGAAAGTTGGCAAATAAATTACGAATTCTTACAAATAATTCTCTAACCATACAAATATCATGATTCATAAATAATGTAATATTAAATAGTACATAAATAATTTAAAAATTATATGAAAACATTGGAAATAATTTGCAAGCTATTAGAAAAATTCGTGCATAAAGCGCGAATTTTTCAAGCAAAACACGAAAATTACACGAATTATTCGCGAATTTTTCGAACAAGTTCATGAATAAAAATAATTTAAATATTCATGATTTTAATAAAAATTCCGAATACATACTATTTTGAAAAATTCGGGAAAAATTCGTAAATTTTGAATAATTTGCGAATTTTAAATAATTCATGTGTAAAATTTTGATAATAATTCGTGAGTTTTTGAAAAATTCATTCATAATTTTTTGAAAATAATTCATGAATTATTCATGAATTCATTAAAAATAGCTACTAATTATATTTGTTAAAAAACACAAATGCATGAATGTGAAAATAGTTAGTTTTGCTTTGTTTTCCCTCATTTTCCTTGGGTCAAGAGGAGGAAAAGTTGGAAGAAAAGTTTTACTATTTATTTTCCACTCTTTTCCTTCATTTCCTTTTTCTTTTCACTTTTCTTTTAAGCCAAACAATGGAAAATCATTTTCCTTCTTATTTTCATTCCTTTTCTTTCCTTTTCCCACTAACCAAACACACCCAAAGTGTTTTATTAACTATTATCATTTTCAGTGGATATTGCCTTGTGAAATGTTTCCAAAACCCATCGTCAAGTAATTAATGTCTAATATATAGCTTTTCAAATTTGTATTAGCTTTTAAATTTTGAACAATGAATATTGTTATGAACCATCATTTGGGGGAGGACCCCAGCTCTTTATTTATAGTAGAGGATCAGCGTATAGAGATAATATACAATAGATAATATACAATAGATACGATCTTATCTATAATAAGATAAGCCGTGATCCTAACCAACTCAGTAATATCCATTCACAACACTCCTCCTTATCCAGCCATATTTGTGGACTCTGCTCATGAATACTTCAGGATTCTGAGTGTAGTAGGAGTCTCACATGGAGTGGATACTTCAGAATCCTGAGTTGATGAGCTTTGCATCGTTAAAACCTTTAGCTATGGAAAACCCTGTGGGAAAAACCATAGTTAGGGAAAAAGAGTACAAACACTCTCTAACTCCCCCTGATCTGTACAAGCACTCGGGCTTTCAGATCTGTTAGGCGCATCATCCCAATTTTCTGTACAAACTTCCTAAAAGTAGCAGTAGGAAGGGCTTTAGTGAACAAGTCTGCCAGATTGTCACATGATTGTACTTGTCTGACATCGATCACACCATCTCTCTATAGCTCACGCGTCCAGAAGAATTTTAGGGGAAACATGCTTCATTCTGTCGCCTTTGATGTAGCCACCTCGTAGCTGAGCTATGCAAGCAGCATTGTGCTCGAACATGGTGGTGGGTTCAAGGTCCACAGACTGAAATCTTGTCGTCACCAGGATGTGATTTACAACTGACCGTAGCCAGACACATTCTCTGCTTGCTTCATGGATGGTGATGATCTCTGAGTGATTGGATTAGATTGCCGTCATGGTTTGCTTGACGGATCTACGGGAAATGGCTGTCCCACCATGGGTAAACGGAGGTAGCACATAAGGTGCTTTAACCCCGGTCCAGTGGCGCTGCATAGGCGCTGCACTGTATCTGGCTAGTAAATTTACTGCGAACGTTATATCGGGACGAGTGCAGTTGGCCAGATATATAAGTGCTCCAATAGCACTCAGATAAGGGACTTCTGGACCAAGTATATCATCCCCCTCTTCCAGCGGCCGGAAGGGGTCTTTATGTGCATCCAAAGATCGTACCACCACAGGTGTACTAAGTGGATGACATTGGTCCATATGAAATCTTTGCAACATTTTTTCGTATACGTGGTTTGGTGTAATAGGATTCCGTCTTTTAAATGTTCAATCTGTAAGCCAAGGCAGAATTTCATTTTGCCTACGTCTTTCATTTCGAATTCTTTTGTCAGGCTTACAGATATCTCAATGATCTCTTCAGGAGATCCAATGAGGTTCAAATCGTCTACGTAGACTGCTATTATGACGAATCCTTTTCACTTTGCTCTTATAAAGATGCAAGGGCAGACTTCATTATTGTTGAATCCTTGTTGTACAAGGAAATCACTCAGTCAGTTATACCGCATCCTTCCCGATTGTTTAAGAACATATAATGATCTTTGAAGCTTAACTGAGCAGACATCACGTGGTCTATCTTTTAATTCAGCAGGCATTGAAAAGCCATCAGGAAGTTTCATGTATATCTCCTTGTCGAGATTATTGTATAGATATGAGTCACAACATCCATTAGTTACATATCTAAACCTTCCTTTATTGTTAAGCTTATCAGAAATCGGAAAGTGATCGCATCCATGACCGGAGAGTATGTTTCCTCATATTCAATACACGTTCTTTGGGAAAATCCTTGCGCTACAAGCCTTACTTTGTAGCGTGCGATCTCATTATTTTCATTTCGTTTTCTCACGAATACCCATTTGTATCCCACAGGTTTGACACCAGTAGGTGTCTGGACTATATGCCCAAAGACTTTGCGTGTAACGACTGGTTTTCTTGTATCTGGATTTATTATATTATAATATATGTTTTGGTGGATTTTCTCCTCATATGTGGTTTTCGTCTCCGTAACTTTCATTTTCGATCGTTTCGTCGTGTTTTCCCGTTTCTTCTTTAGGATCGTCGATTTCGGAGCAAGTCATTCATGACGGGCTTCATAACGGTCGTATCTTACTGTTAGATCAAGCCTAGGAGTCTTAGAAATCGATCCCGGGGCTCCGCGCTCCGTATCGGAACTTTTGGTGCTTATTAGCCGGTGTAAGAAGGGGCACCGACCGACTAGATGACGATCCAGTCGGTCGGCAATCCTTCTTGGACCGACTAGTTGGCTTTCTAAATTTCTCAGAAGTTACTGTTTATCGTTAGTCGGTCTAAGAACGTTGGTTGACCGACAAGGTTGCAAACTAGTCGGTCGGCAATGCTTCTTTAACCGACTAACTCATCATCTAAATTTTAGTATCAGTACTGTTCATTCTTAGTCGGTCTAAGTTCATCTCTCGACCGACTAGTTGCCAAACTAGTCGGTCAGCCGTTGTTCATTGACCGACTAAATCTAAATCCTATTTTCGTTCAGGAGTTACTGTTTACACTTAGTCGGTCTGCGTTGGTCGACCGACCGACTAGTTGCCAAACTAGTCGGTCAGTGGTTGCTCTTTGATCGACTAATCTGTGTTAAAACCCTAATTTCTGGGCAGCCGCCAGTCCATCCTATTTAAACCCCTCCCAAACGTTTTCTTCTTCCTCCACTCGACCCAAAAACCTAGTTTCTCCCCCATTGAGCCCCCTTCTTCCCCAAACCCTTATTCCTTCATTCCAAGCCCTAAATCCATCATCCAAACCATCCATCAACTCATTCTACCTCTCATCTTCCCCAAAATTTCATCAAATCCCCAAAATCCCCCAAAAACCCTAGTTCTCCAAACTTCTCCATTCGTTTCCAGATCTGGTCCCTAGGTTCCCCGGAGTGTTTCTTCCGCCTCCTCTCGGTAAGAAATCGATCTCTTGATGTTTTCATAACCTATTTGTATTTTTATGAAACCCTAATGAATGAATGTTGTTTTGATGA
The DNA here is from genome assembly GCA_030789695.1 of Scilla litardierei. Taxonomy (NCBI): domain Eukaryota; kingdom Viridiplantae; phylum Streptophyta; class Magnoliopsida; order Asparagales; family Asparagaceae; genus Scilla; species Scilla litardierei. The sequence goes on from CM061137.1 coordinate 54,242,960, forward strand.
GTGTTTCCCCATAACAGCGATTTCCCCGTAGATTAGCATCCGCGAGACGAACCTTCATGATCGTCATCCCCGGTGCTAGGCAAGTGAAACTTGCCACTTAGGATTTAGGCCATGTTTTAGGCCATTTGCTTGTTGTAGGCGTAAAAGAGGCTAGGCGACGAAATGATACTCGCCTAGGCGCAAATTGGGGAACTAGCTTGACAACGAAGCTAGTTCCGACATTTAGCATGTTGCACAATTACCATGTCATGTTTAAATTCCATTAACGGTACGCAAATTAATTGTCATGTCATTGCATTCTTTAAGTGATCCCGTGATTGCGTAGCATCGCTACAATATTTGTGTTTCCTGGCTCGTGACCAGAAGCGAGCATAATGAGTTGCTAACCCCAACGCTCGATATTGAATTGTGAACTAGGAAAACAAGCTCCCGTGCGGGGCAACCCTGGCTCACTTGCTGGGCTCATGTGCAGGGACCCTGGCTTGTTTACGTGTGGGATGGGGTAAGGGTTAAGCGGCCATTCAACTGGGAGTCTGCCCGATGAGCAACTGCAGTTGTAAGGCGTAAACTCTGGGGTGGGGTAGTGTTTAGTGCCGATCAGCGTGAATGTTGTACCATTCAGCTGAAGGGCGTAAACATCTACAAACAACAGTGAAACGTGAATAGTGAATTGATTGAGATTGTTAGTAGCTTGGCTACTCTTGTCTTGTCCCGATAATTGTACTCTTGTACTTATTGTTCATCATGTCATACTTGTGCACTCATGTTATAACTGCCATGTCATGCATACTAAAACTGCTAGGTTGCTAGTTGCCTTACTTTCTGTTTCCTTGCCCAAGTCTTTTAGACTTGCTGACATGTGCCCCTTTACTCTTTTGGGTGACACATGTTAGATCCTGTGCCTGAGTACCTTGTTGAGGACGAGGTGTTTACTGACGCCGAGCCCGAGCTTATGTTTGACGGGGAGTACGTGGACACTGGGGACCAGTCCTAGCGTCTTCGTTGTGTTTTCCTTTTTGTTTTAGACTGCTATTTTGTTGTCGGTGCGTAGCACCCATACTTTGTTATGTTGTTAGTTTTGTTGGCCTTGTTCTGGGCCTTTAGACTCTTTCTTTTAGCCTGGTGGCTTTTCTGGATGTTGGACTTATCTTTGATGTTGGACAGTTTATGAGATATGAGAATTTTATTTCTGTCTCTCCTTTTATTATTATTGTTGATCCGTTTGTGGTTACATGGACCTGCTTATGTTTTATTGACGCTTATCGGGTTTGGGGCCTCACAGCTCCACTCTCGTGCGGACCTTTTCACGTCTCGCCTCCCTTTTAGGGAAGCGGGTCGTGACAGGTTTTGTTGGTGGCCCATGCAGGTCCTTCTGTAACTGCGATTTTTGGAATGACGATAATAATATTAGAATGTACAATGAACTAAGTTCGACGTCCGAGTCATAAACTATTAGTCTAATCTGATTCGTTTTCTGTGTCATTAGATGGCAGGAAGGCGTTTCACCCATGGTGGGGGTAGTGGTGCGCTCCCTCATGATGAGGAGCCTGAGCGGGAACCCACCAACGGTGAGATGATGCGGATGATGCTGCAGATGATGCAAGTGCAGCAGGGCGTGCTCCTGCAAGTCCAGAATGCTCCACTTGCTCGAGCTGCCCGGGCACTTCCGGATGCCCCTCGCTCTGAGCCGGGAGCGAAGCAGTTTCGCGAGCTGGGTCCCACATATTTTGATGGGTCTGAGGGTCCTCTGGCTGCCGATGAGTGGATTCGGAACATTGAGGATAATCTGAAGATGGCCAAGATCACCCCGGCTGGATGGGTTGATTTGGCGAAGAGGCAACTCAAGGATAATGCTCGGAACTGGTGGGATGCGGAAGAGAAGATGTTGGTGGAGCCGATAGCTTGGGCTACCTTTAAGTCCAGGTTTGATGAGGAATTCTTTTCAAAGGCTGCGAAGAAGGAGATGCTGCAGCGCTTCATTGATTTGAAGCAAGGGAGCTTGACGGTGGACCAGTACCACCAAGAGTTCACTAGGCTGAGTCGGTTCGCACCGAAGATGGTGCAGGATGCTGATGAGAGGGCCCTGAGGTTCCTGCAGGGACTTGCTTTGGAGCTCCAGAGTTTTGTGTCTTCCTCCGATCTGGACTCTTATCAGAAGGTTCTGGTCGCTGCGAGGAGGCAGGAGCTGAACCTGAGTCAGAGGAGGGGGTCTATTGTTGGTGCTGGGAAGAGGCCTATGGAGCAGGCCAGAGCGGTGGTTAGGCCTGGTTTCAAGCCTAATCAGCCAGCTCAGTTTAAGAGGCCAGGAGGGCATATTCTGAAGACTTGCCATTTCTGTGGCAAGCCTGGCCACATCAAGGATCAGTGTCGGAAGTTTTTGGGCCAGTGTTTGGGTTGTGGTGATGCTTCCCATGTCGCGAAGGATTGTCGGCATGCGGGTCATCTACGGAGGGCACCTGTTGCAGCACAGCCGTTGCAGCAGCGAGCGCCTGTTCCTGCTGGTCGTGGAGCAGCTCTTGTTCCACAGAGGCAGGCTTTCCAGTAGGCTGTTCCGCCAAGGAGGCGGGCTTTTCTGATGACCGCTATGGAGAGCGAGGCCGTGGATGAGGTTATCGCCTCAATCTAGCTGTTACTTTCCTAGCTGGTTTGAATGTTAGATTGTGTTGTTTGCTTGAACCTGGTTGTTTGCTAGACTAGGGTTTGATTGTTAATTGCTTGTTAGGTGTGATTTTGGTGTGCACATTTCCTGCACGAGTCCTCTTTGACTCTGGTGCATCGATGTGCATTATTTCTCGGAGCTTCGTGGAGAGGCATTCCTTGTCGACGTCCCCTCTTCCCAAGAGTTGGAACATCGTTACAGGGAATGGCGTGGTCTCGGTACATCGTGGTTGCAATTCTTGCTCGTTGGTGGTCTGTGGACATGAGCTTTTCGTCGATTTCATTGTCCACGACATCATCAACTATGATGCAGTTCTTGGGATGGACTGGCTAGCGAGCTTCTATGCTACGATCGACTGTCGAAGGAAGAAGGTGATGTTCGAGATTCCCGGACATCCAGTATTTGAGTTCAGTCGTGGTAGCAGTTCGCTTGGTCCTGTCCGATTTCGGGCCAGACCGGTGGAGGTTGTGGCTATGCAGATGGAGCTGGAGTGGCCAGCTGTGGTGCGTGATTTTGGCGACGTCTTCCCCGAGGAGATGTCTGGTTTGCCACCTGATCGAGCTTTAGAATTTTCTATCGATCTTATTCCAGGTGCGCAGCCGATTTCGAAGGCGCCGTATCGTATGGCACCTGCAGAATTGGAAGAGTTGCGGAAGCAGTTGGATGAGCTCTTGCAGAAGGGTTATATCAATCCTAGTGTGTCTCCGTGGGGAGCACCGGTGCTGCTGGTGAAGAAGAAGGATGGTTCGCGTCGCATGTGCGTGGACTATCGGGAGTTGAATGCGGTGACCATTAAGAATAAATACCCGTTGCCTCGCATCGATGATATTTTTGATCAGCTTGGAGGTTCGAGGGTGTTTTCTAAATTGGATTTGAGGAGTGGTTACCATCAGTTGAAGGTGAAGAAGGGAGATGTTCCGAAGACAGCGTTCAGGACGAAGTATGGACACTATGAGTTTGTGGTTATGCCTTTCGGCGTAACTAACGCGCCCGCAGTTTTCATGAATCTGATGAACCTGATTTTCTACGACTTTTTGGATAAGTTTGTCGTTATCTTTATTGACGACATTCTGATCTATTCGAAGTCGGAGGAAGAGCATGCATCGCACTTGAGGACGGTATTGGAGATCTTGAGGAAGCATCGTTTGTATGCTAAGTTTTCGAAGTACGAGTTTTGGCTGGATAGAGTTGCTTTTCTCGGGCATGTGGTGACTGGAGATGGTATTTCAGTGGATCCCGAGAAGATTAGGGTCATCAGAGAGTGGCCTGTTCCGTCGTCTGCATCTGAGATTCGGAGTTTCCTTGGACTTGCTGGTTACTATCGGCGATTCATTAAGGACTTTTCCCGTATTGCTGAGCCGATGACCAGGTTGACGCGGAAGGATGTTGTTTTTGTTTGGTCGGGTGATTGTGAGAGTGCTTTTGGTATTCTGAAGGAGAGGTTGACGACTGCCCCTATTCTTGTTGTGCCTGATCGCAGCGGTGGATTTGAGATCTTTTGCGATCCTTCTGGCAAGGGTCTCGGTTGTGTGTTGCATCAGCACGGGCACGTTGTGGCGTATGCGTCTCGTCAGCTCAAGGTTCATGAGAAGAATTACCCGACGCATGATTTGGAGTTGGCTGCCGTTGTGTTCGCTCTTAAGATTTGGAGGCACTTCCTGCTGAGTGAGAAAGTGAAGATTTTCACCGATCACAAAAGCTTGAAGTATATTTTCACTCAGAAGGAGCTCAACATGTGACATCGTCGATGGTTGGAGCTTATGGCAGATTATGAGATTGATTTGCAGTTTCACCTTGGCAAGGTGAATGTGGTCCCTGATGCGCTGAGTAGGCTTCCAGCGGTGATGATTTTGACCTCGCAGTGGAGATTGCAGCAGGATTTCTGCGAGTCTGGTGTTGAGATTGTTCTTCCTGGGGTGGCTTCATCGTTGATGTACATGCAGGTACAGTCGACGATCGTGGATCGGATTAAGGCTGGCCAGGCTGAGGATCCGAAGCTGGTGAAGATTTGGGAGCAGGTGGAAGCCGGTCTGCGGACTGACTTTTTGATTCATGAGGATGGCTCACTGAGGTTTGGAGCCAGGTTGTGTGTGCCAGCTGGAGATATTAGGGAGGAGTTGATGGTGGAGGCACACAGTTCGCCGTATTCTGTGCATCCTGGTGGCACCAAGATGTACCAGGATCTTCGTCTGAATTATTGGTGGCATGGTATGAAGAGAAGTGTGGCTCGGAGTGTAGCCAAGTGCTTGGTTTGCCAGCAAGTGAAGGCGGAGCATCAGCGTACGGCCGGGTTGCTACAACCGATTCCGATTCCGAAGTGGAAGTGGCAACACATCACTATGGATTTCGTGACTGGACTACCTCAGAGTCCGAAGCAGAATGACGCGATTTGGGTGATCGTAGATCGATTGACCAAATCCGCGCACTTTATTCCGTTCCGAGTGGGACAGTCCACTGAGGCGCTGGCGAGGAGATATATGGAGGTAAAATTCTTTTACTCTCCGTTTTATTTCCTTTTTCCTGGTTGGGATAGTGATGTAACGTGAATCGTGCAGGAGGTAGTGCGACTTCATGGAGTCCCCGTGAGTATCGTGTCGGACAGAGACACGAGGTTCACATCTCAGTTCTGGCAGAGTTTGCAGAAGAGTTTGGGTACGCGTCTGAGTTTCAGCACGGCGTACCATCTGCAGACGGATGGCCAGTCCGAGAGGACGATTCAGATTTTGGAGGACATGCTGAGGGCGTGCATGTTGGATTTCAAGGGTTCGTGGGAGGACCATCTACATCTAGTAGAGTTTTCTTACAACAACAGCTTCCAGGCGAGTATTGGCATGGCGCCTTTCGCCGCTCTTTATGGGAGGAAATGTCGATCGCCATTGAGTTGGGATGACGTTGGTGATCGGGAGCTGTTGGGACCTGAGATGGTCGTGGAGGCCGTGGATATCGTCAGGAATATTCGGGAGAGGTTGAGAATTGCTCAGGACCGTTTTAAGCATTGGGCGGTGCTAAACGCCGTCCTTTGGAGTTTCAGCCGGGCGACCATGTGTTCTTGAAGATTTCCCCGAATCGCGGTGTGATTCGTTTTGGGAAGCGAGGGAAGTTGAGCCCGCGATACATTGGACTGTTTGACATTCTGGAGAAAGTTGGCGAGGTAGCTTATCGATTGGCCTTGCCGCCATCTTTGGAAGGAGTTCACAACGTTTTCCATATGTCACAGCTTCGTCGATACATTAGCGATCCATCTCATGCGGTGGATTTTTCGGAGATTACCGTTCGCCCCGATATGACGTATAACTAGCATCCAGTGCAGATTCTGGACATGCGTCAGAAATCGCTTCGGAACAAGATTGTCAATCTTGTGAGGGTGATGTGGCGACACGGCTCACCTGGAGAGTCTACTTGGGAGAATGAGGATGAGATGCGAGAGCGCTTCCCACTTTTGTTTCCGGACACGTGAGTGTTTGGAAATTCCGAGGACGGAATTTTTCTTAAGTTGGGGAGGATGTAACGACTGGTTTTCTTGTATCTGGATTTATTATATTATAATATATGTTTTGGTGGATTTTCTCCTCATATGTGGTTTTCGTCTCCGTAACTTTCATTTTCGATCGTTTCGTCGTGTTTTCCCGTTTCTTCTTTAGGATTGTCGATTTCGGAGCAAGTCATTCATGACGGGCTTCATAACGGTCGTATCTTACTGTTAGATCAAGCCTAGGAGTCTTAGAAATCGATCCTGGGGCTCCGCGCTCCGTATCGGAACTTTTGGTGCTTATTAGCCGGTGTAAGAAGGGGCACCGACCGACTAGATGACGATCCAGTCGGTCGGCAATCCTTCTTGGACCGACTAGTTGGCTTTCTAAATTTCTCAGAAGTTACTGTTTATCGTTAGTCGGTCTAAGAACGTTGGTTGACCGACTAGGTTGCAAACTAGTCGGTCGGCAATGCTTCTTTAACTGACTAACTCATCATCTAAATTTTAGTATCAGTACTGTTCATTCTTAGTCGGTCTAAGTTCATCTCTCGACCGACTAGTTGCCAAACTAGTTGGTCAGCCGTTGTTCATTGACCGACTAAATCTAAATCCTATTTTCGTTCAGGAGTTACTGTTTACACTTAGTCGATCTGCGTTGGTCGACCGACCGACTAGTTGCCAAACTAGTCGGTCAGTGGTTGCTCTTTGACCGACTAATCTGTGTTAAAACCTTAATTTCTGGGCAGCCGCCAGCTCATCCTATTTAAACCCCTCCCAAACGTTTTCTTCTTCCTCCACTCGACCCAAAACCCTAGTTTCTCCCCCATTGAGCCCCCTTCTTCTCCAAACCCTTATTCCTTCATTCCAAGCCCTAAATCCATCATCCAAACCATCCATCAACTCATTCTACCTCTCATCTTCCCCAAAATATCATCAAATCCCCAAAATCCCCCAAAAACCCTAGTTCTCCAAACTTCTCCATTCGTTTCCAGATCTGGTCCCTAGGTTCCCCGGAGTGTTTCTTCCGCATCCTCTCGGTAAGAAATCGATCTCTTGATGTTTTCATAACCTATTTGTATTTTTATGAAACCCTAATGAATGAATATTGTTTTGATGATTGTTTCCCCATAACAGCGATTTCCCCGTAGATTAGCATCCGTGAGACGAACCTTCGTGATCGTCATCCCCGGTGCTAGGCAAGTGAAACTTGCCACTTAGGGTTTAGGCCATGTTTTAGGCCATTTACTTGTTGTAGGCGTAAAAGAGGCTAGGTGACGAAATGATACTCGCCTAGGCGCAAATTGGGGAACTAGCTTGACAACGAAGCTAGTTCCGACATTTAGCATGTTGCACAATTACCATGTCATGTTTAAATAATATTAACGGTACGCAAATTAATTGTCATGTCATTGCATTCTTTAAGTGATCCCGTGATTGCGTAGCATCGCTACAATACTTGTGTTTCCTGGCTCGTGACCAGAAGCGAGCATAATGAGTTGCTAACCCCAACGCTCGATATTGAATTGTGAACTAGGAAAACAAGCTCCCGTGCGGGGCAACCCTGGCTCACTTGCTGGGCTCATGTGCAGGGACCCTGGCTTGTTTACGTGTGGGATGGGGTAAGGGTTAAGCGGCCATTCAACTGGGAGTCTGCCCGATCAGCAACTGCAGTTGTAAGGCGTAAACTCTGGGGTGGGGTAGTGTTTAGTGCCGATCAGCGTGAATGTTATACCATTCAGCTGAAGGGCGTAAACATCTACAAACAACAGTGAAACGTGAATAGTGAATTAATTGAGATTGTTAGTAGCTTGGCTACTCTTGTCTTGTCCCGATAATTGTACTCTTGTACTTATTGTTCATCATGTCATACTTGTGCACTCATGTTATAACTGCCATGTCATGCATACTAAAACTGCTAGGTTGCTAGTTGCCTTACTTTCTGTTTCCTTGCCCAAGTCTTTTAGACTTGCTGACATGTGCCCCTTTACTCTTTTGGGTGACACATGTTAGATCCTGAGCCTGAGTACCTTGTTGAGGACGAGGTGTTTGCTGACGCCGAGCCCGAGCTTGTGTTTGACGGGGAGTACGTGGACACTGGGGACCAGTCCTAGCGTCTTCGTTGTGTTTTCCTTTTTGTTTTAGACTGCTGTTTTGTTGTCGGTGCGTAGCACCCGTACTTTGTTATGTTGTTAGTTTTGTTGGCCTTGTTCTGGGCCTTTAGACTCTTTCTTTTAGCCTGGTGGCTTTTCTGGATGTTGGACTTATCTTTGATGTTGGACAGTTTATGAGATATGAGAATTTTATTTCTGTCTCTCCTTTTATTATTATTGTTGATCCGTTTGTGGTTACAGGGACCTGCTTATGTTTTATTGACGCTTATCGGGTTTGTGGCCTCACAGCTCCACTCTCGTGCGGACCTTTTCATGTCTCGCCTCCATTTTAGGGAAGCGGGTCGTGACATTGCGTTTCTTAAGCGAGTCCAGCTCAGCTTCTATTGCCTGATTCCATTTTGGTCAATCATTTCTATGTTTACATTCAGCAAAGGAATGTGGATCATGATCATCGTCGCTTCTAGTGACGTGAATGACAATATGAAATTCAAAGTCATCGTCGACGACTGTACTCTTTCTGTCCAACTCCTCCCATGTACACACATAATTTAATGATATTTCAGTTTCTCCTGGCAGATCCTCTGCAGTGGATTCCGGGAGGGGGTGATGGTATGGACATGAGCTCATTTCTTTGTGGGGGTATCGTCCGAAGGTCTCCAGATATTTTTCTTTTTCGTGGATTTTTATCCTTGGAGCCTGGTGGTCTGCCTCCTTTCTGTTGAGGTGCAGCCACTTTTGCTGCTGTTGGATTGCATCCATTCTTGGGGATATCAATCCTAGTTAGAGTATTTGTAGCAGGGATGTGTGATTTGACAATCTTCTGGTTGTCAGTAAATGAGTCCGGTAATTGGTGGACAGTGTCCTGTATATGGAGGATCTTCATGATTTCATCTTCACATTGTTTTGTTACTGTATCATAGTGGGTCAAACTTTTTGTATCCCACGTTATGATGTACTTCGCACCAGATTCTCAGTGTCTGGGCCCATTTTGGAGAAAATTGTCTCATCAAATTCACAGTCTTCAAGACGTGCCTTCAGTGCGTCCCCCGTTAGGGTTCTAGGTATCTTATAATTAAGGGTGAGTCAAACCCTATATAGATACCTAGGCGACGTTGAGGACCCATTTTTGTCCTCTGTGGTGGTGCAATGGGGATGTAAACTGCATAACCGAATATTCTCAAATGAGAAATGTTCGGTGGCACTCCATATGCAATTTGCATTGGAGAGAGACTCTGACCTCCAGAAGGTCTTATTTTTATTAACAATGCAGCATGCAGAATTGCATGTCCCCATGCATCCATCAGCAACTGTGATTTCATTAACAACGGACGTGCAATCCATTTGAGTCTTTTTATCAGTGACTCAGCCAACCCGTTCTGGGTATGAACTGTTGGACGCAACGATCTAGGATCTCTGGTTTGATAATGACAAACATGTGCGAACTATTTAACGTGTGTGCTAAGTGTGTTTCAGGAATGGCAAAGCGGTAAATTCTCTAAGTGAAAACTTAGTCAACCAGTGGAGGAATTGCTATCCACACAGCTAATGGACTTTGTCAAAGTGCTATACACAAAGAAGTTTGACTTGGTCAATATAATGGGTGATGAAATCTATTTGAGATTTGGTCAAATCAATTAGGGAGATTTGTTGCTACTCATTTCCTTTTCAAACTTCAATTCAATCCCAATACAAATTTTCCATTCCTAACTCTAGGGATTCTCTTTGATCATATCCCTTTAAACAACCCTTGCTTCCCTCCTATAAAAACCTCATCAATTGCATAAATGCGCGGCTTAAAAAAAATTGAGGGGACGCCGTAATAATCCCAGGAACTCTTCACAATAAAGAATCCCCAAGCTTCTCTTAGCCGTAACCCTTGAATACCCAGGCCGAAACTTTCATTTTCCTTCAAAAATTTTGAGTGCCGCACCTCTTGAGGCTTGATGCATCAAAAAATTTGAGTGACCTTCAATTTCCTTTTTTTTAAATCATCAGCCTTAAGTACCAAACGTTCTATGTGCTAAGAGAATCATACAAATTTGAGTGCTCTGCAAGTCTGGGGGTACACGCTTGGATTAAAAATCAAAGCCCTCTTTTTTTTGGTTTGCAAACAAATTTTTGAGGCCGGCCGAATTAGAGCAGATTAATTTTTTTGTTTATTGCGCCTTGTGCTCTTTTCGTTATCTTTGTGCCTCAATATTTTTCTGTTTGCATTTATTTTAGGGGTCAGCCAGAATAATTTGAAGAGAGAGAGAGCCGCCAGTTCTTTTGGGTTATCAAGCTTTGCCGGCCATCTCAATTTTCCAAGCACAGACCCTTTTAAAAAAATTCCCAAAATGAGGCCGGCCACCTCCTGAGCATGCACAGACATCAAGCTTAGTTTCTTCTTCAAGGGAAAAACCAAGGTGTTTTGATTCCATCATTAGTTCACAGATTCTTAAGGTCCAAGAGCCCAAGGCTTGGTGCATCGTTGTTCTGCAACTGGAATCATGCGAAAATTTCAAAAGGAAGTCACGCACACAGCCAAATGAAAGGTAAGCGTTTTTAATAATTATTTTTGAGTTTAAGCCTGTGTTGCTTTTTATTTGCAGGGGGTACAAAGCGAAAATCATGCTGGCCATTAATTCTATGCTCCACATCATTTTGCTCGGTTACAAGTTCCAAGAAAGGGGAGATTTACATTGTTGTTTTTATTTGGTATTAATTCATCTCCTTTGCTATTGGTAGCAGCTTGTTGCATGATCCTACTCTTTGTGTAGGAAATTGAATGATGATGAAAGTTTGTGTACTGCCGACCCTGTGCCAAGGACAAGCTGAGATTTAGAAACTCTAACAAAGGAGCTTGCCATAACATCATACACACAAGCCAAGGCTGCAACTTTAGAGTGAGAGATTCGAGGAGCAGCAACTTGAGTTGTTGGGAGACTTGTACATCCTGTCAGACTTGTTCTGACCAGTGCTGATTGACGAAGACATCACCGCTACACGAACTGAGCCTTCTAAACACTGTTCTTTATTATTTTGTATAGTTGTTGTGTTAGATCTTCGTTGGGGAAACTTTACAATTTTCGGGGACTATTTTGGGACTTGTCTGGTTGGGGCTAAACAAGTGGGACCCAGCTAGTTTGGGACTAGCTGGTAGAAAGCATTACTAGGATTGATAGTGAGAGAAAACACTGCGTGTGGGGTACTGAGAGCCTGGCGAGTGTAGAGACGTAGAGGGTGCTCTAAGCGTGCTCTAACTTGTGGTTTTGTACCTATTGCGTTATTCAATACTAGTATCTGCTTTGGGGCTGGAGTAGGTCGAAGGGTCGACTGAACCAGGGTAAATCTGCTGTGTACTCTGTGTCTTCTTTTTATTTACCCTGTTGCTGCTATAACTACGTGTGCTTATTCGTGGGTTGCACGAATTATTTTTATAAGCCTATTCACCCCCCCTCTAGGCTAGGATCCAGATCCAACAAGTGGTATCAGAGCAGGTTTTAGGATCTAGCCTAGGATTGACCATGAATAACCATATGGATAGTGCTTTTGCTGAGGGTCAGTCTGTTTCCCGTCCCCCTAGATTTAATGGAGGTGATTATGCTTATTGGAAAAATCGAATGAAAATCTACCTTATTTCTGTTGATTATAAAGCTTGGCAAATAATTGAAAAGGATATAACCTGCCTGTTATTAAAGTAGATAATGTTGAGATTAAAAAACCAATTGACAAATGGGATGATAATGATTGGAAATCTTATTCTTTAAATGCTAAAGCTATGAATGCTCTCATTTGTGCACTTGATAAATCTGAATATAATAGAATCTCACATTGTTTAACTGCGTAGGAAATATGGCATACTTTGGAGGTGACGCACGAGGGAACGTCACTGGTAAAGGAGTCTAGACTGTCTCTTTTGAGTGCAGAGTTCGAGAGATTTCGCATGCTACCATCAGAGAGCATATCAGAGATGTATGCGAGGTTCACCGACATAGTCTACAAGTCTAGCTCGCTTGGAAAGCCATATGATAGCCTCGATCAAGTGAGGAAGATCCTAAGAGCATTGCCAAGCTCTTTCAGACCAAAGGTCACCGCCATCTAGGAAGCAAAGGTATTGTCACAATTGAAGGTGGAGGACCTTATTGGTAATTTGATGTCCCATAAGTTGGAACTGCAAAATATTGAAGCGAGAGAGAAACCTGAGGAGAAAGAGAAAGCCATAAAGCCCCTTTGCTTTGCAAGCTAGTGAAGAAGAGGATGACGACGACGACATAGCGCTAATGGTGAGAAACACCAGAAAGTTCATCAAGACCAAGCATGGGAGAAACGAAATGGCACCCAGGTTTAATCGTTCTAACTTTAATAATTCTTCCAAGAAATTTAATGATCTGAAATCTACTGATAGAATGCAATGTTTTAAATGCAAGGGAAGAGGACATCTGATGAAGGATTGCCCAAATGAAACTGCTCAGCTTGTTAAAGGAAAATGAAAAGCGAAGGTATTGACATGGGATATGGATAGAGAAGCTGAAAGTGAGGAGGGACATGAATCCCATTCTTGCATGGCTTTGATGGGCATCCAAGATGAGACACCGTCAGGTAGCAAAGCTGAACTTCTTAAAATTTGTGAAGAAATGCAAAATCAAATAGTAGATCATGAGTTCACTATTGAATGTCTCCAAAATCAGAACTATGACATGCAAGTTAGAGATGATAAGGTGTTTAAAGAGAATGAAAAGCTTAAAATTGAACTTAATGCATGTAAGTCTACTATTGAAATCATGAAGAAGGAAAAGGCTAGCTTTGATGAAATTGCTCCTTGTATTTCTTGTTCCTCATTATTAAACCAAAATAGCATGCTTAAACAAGATTTAATGAAGCTCGAAGCTGAAAAAGAATATGAAATAAGAGAGCTTAAGGATAAATTTTGCATGCTAGATAACGATCTTAAAAAGAAAACAATTGAATATGAAAAGAAGGAAAAAGAAAACAAGTTGGCTTTCGTTAGTAAATGAACGATGCTTGTGGAAGAAAATAAACAATTAAAAATCAAAGTCTCTCATCTTGAAGTGGCCATTAAGAAATTCTCTATGGGAAAACAATCGTTGGACACTATTTTAGAGAATCAATTATATGGCAATAATAGAAGAGGACTTGGTTTTGGTCTGAAAAAAGTTGAAAAGCAAAAATTAAAGAAATTCCACAATGTACCCTCTATTGCAAAGAACATATATGCAAAGTGCTTTACTTGTGATAGTGTAGGCCACACTTCATACTATTGTAAATTTAGGAACACAAATATCAAGTTTAAACAAGTGTGGGTTCCTAAAACAATAATGGCTAACACTAGTGGACCTTATTGGATTCCAAGGTCACACTTAACACCTTTCATGTAGGTAAGGTGGAGATTTGGCGAGGAGCAAATATTTCAATGTCTCATTCTTTTAGCTCTTTCATCAAATAGCGACGAGAAGGTATAATTTTTATCCCTCTTTGCATTTCATTGCATACCTTCATAGATTGTTTTTGTGTGCTTGGTTTTATTTTGTTTTGTGTGCTTGCATGCATGATTTCTAATGTTTTTATTTCTGAGAAAGAAAAAAATTTGAAAAACCAAAAAAAAAATGGGCTTAAAAGAATACCCTTTATGTTTTATCCTAAGTGGTATTGTATGAATGATCAAATCTATCCCTTGTAGAAGTTGATTCATTATTGTTGTAGCTACATGAATACGTTGTTCTCTTTTTAGTAGCCATGACATATCTCATAAATTTCAAACTTGAATTCTACACCTACATTTGCACTTTCACGATAATTGACTTTTTAGTGCTTTTGGAGATTCTTTTGAAGAATAATGGAAAGTGAATGTAGGAATGATTAATTTCTGAATTTTCTATGGGATATGAAGTGTTTAGTCATGAATAAAAAGTTGAGCACAAAAGAATTGCAAATGAAAAAAAATGATGAAAATTGCTCCGTATGAAAAATGGATACACTTCATGGCTAATACACAACCCACAAGTATCCAACTTATGCTACATGGGTAATCATTAGTGTTGGTGTATATAACTCGTCAAGCAATGCCGCCCCACATTTAAAAGTCCTTTTTGGCCATGTTTTGGGGTTTGGTAACTTGAACTCATCTTTGATGAGGTGGGAAAAATCAATTCTAGTGATAATCATGAAAAATTGGAAAATGTGGATTGATTTGGTTGATTTTCTGAAATTGAATCTCCCTTAGTACTTTATTGTCTATATTACTACACTTACATAAAGGTGGGAAGTCGTGTTATGAAATTCTACGAGCTTGAATTGTCTATTTTTTGGAAAACTCATGCAAATTGCACGCTACATTTTATAATGGTTTATTTTTGCATAGAATATTGTTGTGACTTCATTAATCCACTTTTGGTGATTACAAAGGGGGAGAAAAAGAAAGAAAGATTTGTGTGTCAAAGATTTGTGTGTTGTCGGTACTATTTGTTGAAGGTGGAGCTTGAGAAAAATTCTTGAATAAATGTTGAAGGGGGAGCTTGAGAGAAGGGGGAGCATGCTTTTATATCTACTACTTGGTGTGCATGCTTTGTAATGCTTGAATGACTCATCCCTTCAACACACTTCACACACCCATCTATTGCTCAAATCTTTTATGGGTTTGTCATCACCGAAAGGGGGAGATTGTTGGACGAAACGATCTAGGATCTCTGGTTTGATAATGACAAACATGTGCGAACTATTTAACGTGTGTGCTAAGTGTGTTTCAGGAATGGCAAAGCGGTAAATTCTCTAAGTGAAGACTTAGTCAACCGGTGGAGGAATTGCTATCCACACAGCTAATGGACTTAGTCAAAGTGCTATACACAAAGAAGTTTGACTTGGTCAATATAATGGGAGATGAAATCTATTTGAGATTTGGTCAAATCAATTAGGGAGATTTGTTGCTACTCATTTCCTTTTCAAACTTCAATTCAATCCCAATACAAATTTTCCATTCCTTAACTCTAGGGATTCTCTGTGATCATATCCCTTTAAACAACCCTTGCTTCCCTCCTATAAAAACCCCCTTCATCAATTGCATAAACGCGCGGCTTAAAAAAAATTGAGGGGCAGCCGTAATAATCCCAGGAACTCTTCACAATAAAGAATCCCCAAGCTTCTCTCAGCCGTAACCCGAGGGGCAGCCGTAATAATCCCAGGAATTCTTCACAATAAAGAATCCCCAAGCTTCTCTCAGCCATAACCCTTGAATACCCAGGACGAAACTTTCATTTTCCTTCAAAAATTTTGAGTGCCGCACCTCTTGAGGCTTGATGCATCAAAAAATTTGAGTGACCTTCAATTTCCTTTTTTTAAATCATCAGCTTTAAGTACCAAACGTTCTATGTGCTAAGAGAATCATACAAATTTGAGTGCTCTGCAAGTCTGGGGGTACATGCATGGATTAAAAATCAAAGCCCTCTTTTTTTGGTTTGCAAACAAATTTTTGAGGCCGTCCGAATTAGAGCAGATTAATTTTTTTGTTTATTGCGCCTTGTGCTCTTTGCGTTATCTTTGTGCCTCAATATTTTTCTGTTTGCATTTATTTTAGGGGTCAGCCATAATAATTTGAAGAGAGAGAGAGAGCCACCAGTTCTTTTGGGTTATCAAGCTTTGCCGGACATCTCAATTTTCCAAGCACAGACCTTTTAAAAAAAATTCCCAAGCTTCAATTATTTAATGAGGCCGGCCACCTCCTGAGCATGCACAGACATCAAGCTTAGTTTCTTCTTCAAGGGACAAAACAAGGTGTTTTGATTCCATCATCAGTTCATAGATTCTTAAGGTCCAAGAGCCCAAGGCTTGGTGCATCGTTGTTCTGCAACTGGAATCATGCGAAAATTTCAAAAGGAAGTCACGCACACAGCCAAATGAAAGGTAAGCGTTTTTTAATTATTTTTGAGTTTAAGTCTGTGTTGCTTTTTATTTGCAGGAGGTACAAAGCGAAAATCAAGCTGGCCATTAATTCTGTGCTCCACATCATTTTGCTCGGTTACAATTTCCAAGAAAGGGGAGATTTACATTGTTGTTTTTATTTGGTATTAATTCATTTCCTTTGCTATTGGTAGAAGCTTGTTGCATGATCATACTCTTTGTGTAGGAAATTGAATGATGAGGAAAGTTTGAGTGCTACCGACCCTGTGCCAAGGACAAGCCGAGATATAGAAGCTCTAACAAAGGAGCTTGCCATAACATCATACACACAAGCCAAGGCCGTAACTTCAGAGTGAGAGATTCGAGGAGCAGCAACTTGAGTTTCCGGGAGACTTGTACATCCTGTCAGACTTGTTCTGACCCGTGCTGATTGACGAAGACATCGCCGCTACACGAACTGAGCCTTCTAAACTCTGTTCTTTATTATTTTGTGTATTTGTTGTGTTAGATCTTCGTAGGGGAAACTTTACCATTTTCAGGGACCCATCTAGTTTGGGACTAGCTGGTAGAAAGAATTACTAGGATTGGTAGTGAGAGAAAACAATGCGTATGGGGTACTGAGAGCCTGGCGAGTGTAGAGACGTAGAGGGTGCTCTAAGCGTGCTCTAACTTGTGGTTTTGTACCTATTGCGCTATTCAATACTAGTATCTGCTTTGGGGGCTGGAGTAGGTCGAAGGGTCGACCGAACCAGGGTAAATATGGTGTGTACTCTGTGTCTGCTTTTTATTTACCCTGTTGCTGCTATAACTGCATGAGCTTATTCGTGGGTTGCAGAATTATTTTTATAAGCATATTCACCCCCCTCTAGGCTAGGATCCAGATCCAACATGAACATGCGGCACTGGATGTTCAATTTCTATTTCCGTTACCTAGCAGTACTCTTGAAATGATCAGGAGGTAAATTCCCCAGCATTATCCAGATGCATTATCTTTATTTGATTGTCTAGAAAATGCGCCCGTAACTTTATTATTTGTGCCAATAGCTTTGGAAAAGCTAAGTTGCTGGTCGATAGTAGACACACATACGAATATTTTGAGGATGCATCAATCAGTACCACAAAGTACCGAAATGGCCCACTAGGGGGTGGATAGGTCCACATATGTCTCATTGTATTCTTTCGAGGAAGCTTGGAGATTCGATATCCACTTTTAGTGGTGATGGCCTTGTTATTAATTTCCCCTTGAAGCAGGGGATGCAAGGGAATTCTCCCTTTTGAAGAATCTTCTGGTTCTTTATGTTATGCCCATGGGATTGAGATAAGATGCGGTGCATCATCACAGATCCAGGGTGGCCAAGTCTATCGTGCCAAAGTAAAAACTTGGCTGATGTCCGGCACTTTAGGTGCTCCGTCAAATTAACTTCCTCTCTCAGAATCTTTGTATGTTAGAGGCCTGATAAAAGGCTCTCAAAACGTTCAAGTATGGATTTTACTCCTTTTTCTTGAGACGTTACATATGGTAATTCTTTTTCATTTACATTTGTTGTTTCCAAATGAAATCTGTTTAAACGGATATCCTTGAAACTTAGTAAGTATCGGTTGGAATTTGGAGAGAATAGTGCATCTTTTATTTTAATTTCTGTTCCATTTGGGAGCAACAAAATTGCATTCTAAGAACATTCAATTATATTCGATGGCCCTGAAATTGTATTTACCGGGCTTTTATATAGTATAATGCTATGAAAATAGCATTTATACTGAAGGATCGTATGTGTTGAAGCACTGTCTACTAAGCAGTCATGATAGCGATTCATCTATAAAAGATGAATAAAACATTTGCATTGAGGAACATAATCAAAATTTTTATACAAAAACAAATTACATAATTCAAATGCTCTCATAACATAAAATGTTCTCAAAGCAAATTGCTATGATAAAATAGAGGCTAATCAAGCAGGTCATCTATTTCGAAGTCGTCAGCTGAATACTTGATTGGAGCATTAGAGGTCATCAGGTTTGTTTCAGCTTTCTTTTTCATGTTCTCTTTATACAATTACTAGAGATGCCGCGGAGTTCTGCACACTCTATACTAGTGTCCTTTTATGCCACAGCTATGACACTGGTCTTTCCATTCCCTCTTGGGTAGGGGTGCTTCATTTTTGTTGTTGTCATGTTTGCACCAAGTGAACATCCGATTCCCTTCATTTCTTTGCTGCTAGACTTGGCCTTTGGCCCCTTTGTTCTATCCCCCCTTTTGCGGTCTTTCTTTTCTTTTGTTATCTCTTTTCTTTTTAGAAGATGCATTGTGAGCTTCTGGGAGGGAGGCAGTGCCAGGGGGCGCATGTTGTAAGTGGCGAGGAGAAGCTCTCTGTTTTGTTCAGCCATGAGTAAACATGATAGCAGCTCAGAATACATGGTGAACTTTCGTTCACGGTATTGCTCCATCAATATTGCATCCTTCTCGTGGAAAGACGTGTACGTCTTTTCCAGCATGCGATCTTCTGAGACCTTTTCACCACTACTTCAGGTGTGAGGTGATGCTAAAAAGAGCCGAGTTGTACTCAGCTATGGACTTGCAGTCCTGCAGTCTCAGGTTCTCACACTCATATCATGCCCTTGGTAGTATAACATCTTTCTGATGTTTATATCTATCCTCAAGGACAGTCCACAGCTCAAGTGGATCTTCGACTGTAAGGTATTCAGCCTTTAGGGTCTTATCCACATAACGAGAATATAGATGATGTCTTGCACCTTTTCTATATCGCTTACATTTTTATTTTTAGTTACAGCAGAAACGAGGGACTTGGCCCGCAGGTGAAATTTCACATCAAGCTGCTAGCTCAGATAATTTCTTCCTGATGCATCCGCACCTCAAAATCGACACTTGTGATTTTGGCCATTTTATCTAGCAGAGCACAAATTTGCATGAGTTAATACTTTATAAATATTTTCATGCGGAGGCAATTTTTAAATGAAGAGCTAATTGCATGGATTGACCAGTCCCACATAAAAAATAGGGTCCAAAGTCCATATTACACAGATGAAAGCGAAAAAAGAGATTACAACTTTGGAAACCCCGTGGGTCCTATTTATAAAATCTTCAGCTGGCCTCCGTCTCCATGAAAAGTAGTAGCCGGTCTTGGACATTACATATTTTTCTTACTACAATTTCTCTTTAAAAGAAAAGAAAAGTGCAGGAAAAGTAAAATATGGGACTTAAACAGCCGATCCAAAACCACAATTAGCCATCCATGCAAAAATTTGTGCTCATCAAAACATTTTCAGCAGACATTTTCATCACATGCATCACATGCATCAGATTCACAGTAGGATAAACAATTTGAATACTTAATAATTATTGGACCACTGGACAACGTCATACACCGTTAGGTTAGGTGACTAACGGCAGAGCGGTCACAGAATCTTCCTAATTATTACGTTAATATTGCACAACAGAATATCAGTTTATCCACAAAATGAGCCATTTAAAAATGATGCAGAGCGTATGATTATGATCCTAAAAATGCATCATATAATGCAAAAAGTAGTGTTAGTTAGGATTATTCAAAAGAGTTTGAAAAGAGCCCAAATATTTACATTTTCTTCATGAAAAAAGGAGAAGTTTTCCTTTTTATCCCCCCAATTAACCCCCAAAAGTCCACAAATGTCCCCTTAAAGTCCCATTTCAGTCACTTATTATATCCTGGTTTTAAATTTTGAGGCCCCCAAAAAATATTTTAATTTATATTTTAGCCTGCTCCCCTTTTATTTCTGTTCTGCTTTTTTTCCAGAAAATATTGGCCTACAGGCCTGAAGCCCGCAGTGTGGCTGTGGGCTTCAGGCCCATGCCAAAAAAATTTAGGCTTTTTTTGTTTGTGCGGGTAAAAGCCCGCAAAGGAGATGCGTGCTTCAGGCCTACATTCAATTTTTTTTGTTTACAGTTAATGGGCTCGTGGCCCAGTATTCCGGCTAGAGAGGCAAGGGGGACGGCACCCCCGTCTTCAGGCAGGGGGGTCTATTGGCGGCCCCCCCGCTTCAGGGGGGTTCGGTCACGGTGGCGCCCCCCTCCGCTTCAGGCGGGGGGGGGGGGGGGGCAATTACGGTGGCGCCCCCATCCTCTTCAGGTGCGGGGGGGAATACGTGTAGCGCCCCCCTCGCTTCAGGCGGGAGGTAGGGGTGGATTCGGGTAGCGGCCCCCTCGCTTCAGGCGGGGGGGGGGGGGGGGGGGGGGGGATCGGGCGGCGCCAGGCCCGCCGTAAATGATGGGGGTCGGGGATGGTTTTTATTTAATTTCAGATTAAAAACATGATAAAACTTTGTTTTTAGACGATAAACATCGTCGATATAGGTATCAAACCCTATTTCAACACCGATCTTGTGAGATCTATGGAGAAAACAATCATGCGCATGATAAAATTAGATTTTTAGCGAGAAATACATCTAGATCAGTCCTCTGGATCTAGGGACGGTTGAACAAAGCCTACGCGTGGATGACGACGGCCAAAAGAGGTAGATGATGATGCGCACGTGGATCTCCTGCCTTTCCTTTGCTTTCGCAACGATCGGAATTTGTGTAGAATTTCTATTTAGAGGCTCGTGCTGATAACGTGTTATGAATCATCATCTGGGAGTGGAAACCAGCTCTTTATTTATAGTAGAGGAGGAGCATACAGAGATAAGATACAATAGATATGTTCTTATTTATAAGATAAGCCGCGATCGTAACCAACTCAGTAATATCCATTCATAACAAATAAATAGTTTTAGTAGGTTATATAATTGTGAATATTTTATGTTTAATAATATTATCTATGATATATATATATTTAATAATAGGCAGACATAGTAGACTCGTGGTTTTATACTTAGCATGAACAAGGCCGAGTGCAGGAAATTTAATTTTATTATAGTGAGGCATAAAGATCATAGCATGGTGAAGCTGGATGGGAGAAGTATATCAATTAGTAGGTAGTTGGGTATCTCAGGTCGGTTATTCATGAGGATACATAGACTAAGTAAGATGTTAATCATAGAATCAAAACAGGTTGGTTGAAATAGGGTGCCACAACATAACTATTGTATAATTGGAGTGTACCGTTGCGACTAAATGGTGAATTTAATTGGTTGATGTTTAGACCAACTTTGTTATTTTGGTATTGAGTGTTGTGCTATCATCAAGAAAGGATGAACAGTGTTGCAGAATGGAACCTGCATACAATGAATTTGTATTAATGGAAACCAAGGGCACGGTGGTTATGCTGTTGATGGGATCAGTGAATGCTATTTGACAGGTGATTAACGGGGCGTAGAGGCTAAACTTGCTGTTGAAGCCGACCACGGTGTCGAATCCGGCAGGATACGGTTGTGGGGGACCGAACTGCTAGTGCTGAGGGCGAACACGAGCCGAGGGACGAGCTATCCTGGGCAAGGAGCAACTCGTCAGAAAGGCTGGGTTGGGGTCCAACCCTTAGCCTCTCCGATGCCTAAGTCAGTAATAGGACTTAAAGCGGGGGCTAGGCACGCAGGTCGGACTTAGGGTGAGTCGACCGTACGTGACGAGCTATGAGTGGGAGAACAAAGATATGGACGAACTTTGCTCTCGTGTGTGAACAATAAGATTCAGAGTAAATTTGCCAACCCCTTCACCGTGGGAAGCGAAGGGGTATTTATACTTGACGGGAGGCAGTTAGGTAGGGCTGACCAGGAATGCTGACTCGACGCGCTGAGCTAGCGCCGCTGTAAGCGGAAGCTTCGGACGAGGGTGTCAGGGACGGTAGTATTAGCCACGCTTTTGTCAGACGGCGCAACGGCCCAGGGCGCTTTTGTCAGAGTGTCAGGGCCGAAAGCATTAAGTTTCAGGGGGCCGCAGCAGCCAGCGGGTGCTTTGTCAGATGATCGGGCGGCGTAAGTGTCAGTCACGTCCTTGTGCTAAGTTGTTTGTCGTGTCCGATGAGCCAAGGGTCCGGTGGAGCGCCTCCCCGGGGCTGGGCCCTAGTCAGGCTACCGGATCGACCTGTCCAGGGAATGTTCGGCCCGGCTGTTCACTTTTAGGCGTAGGTCCTGGATCACCGGGGGAGAACGGGTGCGCCTTGGTCAACGTCTGAGGCTGCCCTATCCGGACGCGCCTTGTGCGTGCTATTCCTGGCAGACTGAGGGAGAGCGGGTAAGCGCCCCTGTCGGTGGTCGAGGCGGGGTGTGCCCATCCCCCCGTCCTGTCAGACCCTCGGTTAGACTGGCGCCATATGGGCCTCTGAAGTTCGGGCGAGGTGCGCCCCGCTGCGGGTTCAGCCGCCCGTTCGAGAGGGGCGAGCCAACAGGGTATTTTGGGTCTTTGGGGAGGAAGGTCGGACTATCATGATCTTCTGGTGTAACAATTGCCTCCGGCATTCGAGCTCGAGGCGGGAGCCTGGCTCGGTTCGGATGGCGTACTACTTTCCTCGCTTTGAAGCAACGGTTCGGATCTCGGCCCGCTCTCGGGAGCGGCGGCGCAGATCTGGGGATTCCCGCCCTGTTGGTCATTATTATGATTTGAAAGAGGGGGGAAAATCAAAGTGCCTCCGCGATTGGATTCGTGACGCATGGATGAGGTGACTTTCGCGCCAGTCGAGACGTCCGGGGTATTCCGATGGACGCCGCGTGGCGGCGTATCGACGATCGTGATGACCCGTTGCCTTTTTATAAGTAAGGGAGGAGGAAAATCGGCGGAAGGTTTCCCCCGATTTCGATTCTTCTTCAGAATCTCCTGCTTTTGTCCATCACTTGCTGTCGTGGTTGCGATTGCCGCCGCCAGAGATCTACTTCTGATCGTCTTCTCGGTTAGATGGATCTGCTTGGTAATTTCTCTATTCTCCAATCAATGGCTTCTCGTTCAAGTTCGGAGGCTGTAGTAGGGCGGTGGAGGAGGAGCCTGTGGAAGAGGGGGCATTGCCACGGGGGTACGGTGACCTCAGGGAAGGGGGACGTGGCGTACCATCGTTCCGAGGGCGATTGAGACCCTCAAGTGTAGGTCGGATAGGGTCAACGTCAGGGAGATTTGAGTGCGGTTCGTGCATCTGCCCTATGAGGTACGGGTCCCAGGGCCCGAGGAAAGGGTGTGCTCGCCTGGAGATAACGAAGTCGGGGTTTACGCCCAGTCTTTCGAGTTGGGGCTTCGTTTCCCGATCCACCAGTATCTCTTCCATCTATTGAACTTCTTGGAGCTGCCGATATTCGCCTTGGCACCCTGCTCCTAGGGCTTGTTAGTGGGGTTCATCGTCTTGTGCCTTGCCTTCTCCCTGAGCCCGTCCCTGGCGTTGTTCCAGCATTTCTTCGTAGTCCAAAAGAGGGGAATGTATCACTGTGTTTGCGCTAGAAAGGGACAGGAGCATGTCCTCGGGGTGCCTGACGACGTCAGTAATTGGATGGGGGAGTTCGCCTTCGTGATGGTGCCAGCCGATGCGGTGTTGATGTCAAACTGGGAGGCGTGGAACCCTCTAGTGAATGAAAGGGTGGAACTAACTGGTGACGATCTAATGAAAGCCCAGATTTTGGCGGAGTTACCCGGGGCGTATCGCCAGCTGGCGGGCCTGATTCAGGACGATCGGCTTAGTCGGGATTATTGGTCCCAAGGTAGTCTGAATCTGGCGAGCCTTTATATATAAGCTCACCCTGATCCTTCCCTTCCTTGCAGGTGAAGATGCAATGCAAGCGCCCGAGGAGGTATCGGCGACGGTCGGGGTGCCAGTCGCGGAGAACACCGACCCACGTGGCAAGGGTAAGCAAGCGGTGAGCGAGGAGGGGCCCGTAAGAGAGGTCTCTCGAAAACGAGGGGCCGAGGCCTTGGGTGAGAAGGGAGTGAACCTACGGCGCATGGAGTCCGACTCTGGTGTCACTTCTGGTCGGACTGGTGGGGGTCTCCCCGAGGGCTCGTTCGTTTGGGGAGAGATCCCTCCGATCACTACGAGTGCCTTCAGGGCGGAGAGGCCCCGTAAAGCCCCTCATGTCCAGAAGTGGCCTTATGGAATCCCTCTGCTCGAGATGGGAAGTGCAGCAAACTCGAGTTGCGAGAGCGCCCTCATTCATTTCAAGAAGACCCAGGTCAAGGTCGAGGCGATTCCAAGCGAAAATCTTCATCGGCCGAAGTATCGGATAAGCCGTGAAGAGTCTATTTTCGAGGATGCCGGGGTAGCCGTGCGTCTAGCAGAGTACTGCATGTTGCCGTGGGATCGTGAGGCCCTGAGCCACGTGGGGGCAGAGCGGCTGTGTGGCTCCGCTCTGTGGCACGTTATGCAGGTAGACAGAATTTCCCCTGCCTCCCAAGCTTCCTGTGTTTGCGTCTTGTAGATGGTCACGGCTTTGGTGGCCCTGCGGGGCCGAACTCCCGTTGCCACCATGAGGGCGGCTTTGGATAAGGTGAGGGCCGATCTCGCGGAGGTCAGGGAGAAGCTGAAGGAGAAGGAGGCGGAGCTGGAAGGGTCTCGGTGGCTCACGAGATTGAGAATGGCCGGTCTGCTTACTTCGACGAGTCGAAGGCGACGGTCGAGCACCGACTCCTGGAGGGAGAGCGGGAGCGTGCCAATATACTAGCGGGGCACGCCGAGGAACTGGCTAGCAAGAAACTGGTAATCAAGTTACAGGCGGGGAAAATATCCGACCTGAAGAAGGCCCTTGAGGCGGAGAAGAATGAGAAGGGAATCCTGAAGCAGCGGCTGGAGGAGAAACGGGAGGTTGAGCGTGGTGTGATCAAAGCTGCCATCGGCCGTTATCACGATGAGCACATAGTGCCGATGTTGCGGGAGGTGAGGGAGGCAGGAATACAGCAAGTGGCGAGGGAGATGGGGGCTCGGTCGTCAAAAAGGCGACGACGCTGAGGACTTCAAGTAGGGGAGCGTAGGTATCTTATTATTCGGTAGGCTGAGGGCCAGACCCGATATAATGTAGTACTCGTGGCGGGCTTCGTGGATAGCTTTGCCATTTAGATAAATGTAATGAGTTGATCTTGTGTTGGTTTCTTTTCCTCCTCGCTGTGTGTGTAAATCGCTTGTTTGTGTGGGACATAAGTGCCCCCAACTTCTCTGTGTCGACGATAACCGAGTCGTCGGGAGAGGGAAGTTGAGACGTACCATGTTTGTCCAGGGTTTGATGCGAGGATGAGTGATCCACCTAATTGGCCGTTGATTGTTGATGTCGAAGCCTGAAATTGATTGTGTAGTGCCCCCTGTCGTGGGCCGCCTTAAGGGTGTAGGGGCCCATCTTGAGCCAGGGTGAGGGAAAGAAAGGAAAGAAGAAGAAAAAGGGGGGAAAGGGGTGATTTCGAGTCGGTGTAATCATTTCGACGCAGAAGGGGGGGCGGCAATAGAAGCATCTTGTTGCCAGCTGCGTGAGTAGACGTCATCCTTGTGAAGCGACGGCGAGTGGAAATCGAAGCGGCTCGACCACTTCGAGGCTGACGCGTGGCAGAGGTGATGGCTGCCATAACGTGAAGCGTCAGGTTGTGCGGATCAACATGAGAGAGAGGGCGGATTGGTGATGCGTGGTGTGAAGCCTACGGCCATGATCCTTCGCGGCATCATATATAAAGACATCGGGGTGGAGGGTAAGTGAGGATTTCTCGCTAGATAAAGGCTTTCAAAGCGACCGTGGTTGTCGGAGATTTCGCTGCTCTTGCTGAAGGTGCTCTTGGAGAGCCGACCACCGTTGCAGCGTCGCAGTCCAAGCCGTCGGCGTCGCTCAGGTTAAAAAATCTTATTTTTGTTGATGTCTTCCTCGACATCTTCGTTCCACGTGCCAGGGTCGAGGGTGGCAGGGGAAGGTAGCTCCGCTGCGGATACTGGGGTGGTGCCCGTCGAGATTGCAGGCGTGGAGTCAGCGCTGAAGGGGTCCATTGCTGAAATCTTTGAGTCGTATATTCGGCCACCATATTCTGTCCACGAACAAACCACGCAAGAGAGGGTGTGCTTTATGGGGGGCTACGAGGTGGGGGTGTACGTGTCTAGCTTCGAGCAGGGGTTGCGCTTCCCCCCATCCATTCGTGTTAGATGTATTGAATTTCCTGGAGCTGCCCCCGTTTCGTCTGATGCCGAATGCCATTATCGTGATTGTTAGTTTCCTTGTGTTGTGCATGAGCAACCAAGTTCGCCCCTCACTGGCTTTATTTCGTTATTTCTTTGCGATAAAGAGGCTGAGGTCCGATTATTATCTTTCCACGAAGAGGAGCCATCCGCTCCTCAGAGGGTTTCCGGACAAGATTATGGGTTGAGCAAGCAATATGTGTTTGTCTCAGTGCCTGAGGATGTGTTGATGAGATCAGATTGGGGGGAGCTGAATCCCCAGGCGAAGGAGGGGGTTGAACTGGAAGATGAGGAACAAAGAGTAGCCCAGTTTCTAATGGCGATCCCGGAGGAGGGCCGGGACTATAGTACGCTCGCCAAAGCTGAAATGATAGCTCTGCATATTTGGCCCGAAGGTAAAACAGAGTTTGTGGTTAATGCGCCTGAAGTGCTTACCTTGAGCTTTCCTTATTTCGCAGGTCGAACCATGAGTCTTTCGCTCGAGGAGATGATGAAGCGAGCTGAGGATCAGTCTAGGCAGAAATCGAAGAGGGCTGACCCCAAGAGGTCGCGCGAGGAAGCTGGAGTGGAGGGTTCGAGGAGGGACATGCGTCCACAAAGAAGAGGAGGCTGCCTGCAACTTCATTCGTTGCGGATGCTCAGACGAGGAGGAAAGTCGGTCAGTATGGAGGAGGGTCTGTTACGGGGATCACCCCCTCAGTCATTGATCTGGAAGTCGGGGGCAAAGGGCAGACCGAACAAGGGGTCGGGGCCCCCGAGGTCCAGCCGCCGAGCCCCAGGGTATCCCCTGCCGCGGAGGGGGTATTATCCTCAGATCGACCGGAGGGAGCTGGCGGGACAGGCGCCGGGGCCATGTCGGCTGGTTGGGAGGGTTGGCCTTACGGCTTCCCGTGGTTCACGCTGGAGAGGATCGTCGACCCCAGCTGTACGGCCTCGCTCATTCGTTTCAAGGCCAAGAAGGCAGAGGTTGAGGGCTATCCTGACGAGGCTCTCCATGGGCACGGTTCGGAGTAGAGGACGACGAGTCCGTTTTTGAAGATGGTGGGGGTGGCGGCGAGGTTGGCGGAGAATCTTTTCCTGCCCCGCGACAGGATGGGTTTAGATGCCGTGGAGCACGAGGGCTTGTGTGGAACCGCGGTGTGGCATGGCGTACAGGTAGGCGGGACAAATTGGTTGATGTTTCTTAAGTGGTTTTGGTGAGTGTCTCAACCGGGTTTTCTTTTGCCGTGCAGTCTATCGTTATGATGCTCGCAGCTTTGAGGCATACGCCAGCCATAAATAAGGCCGAGAGCACCATTGTCAGAGTGGTGGCCGACCTCGCCGCGCTTCGTAAGAGTGCCGGCGAGGAGCTGGAGAAAGAGAGAGGGCGGTGTGGCCAGTATGAGTCCAAGGTCCAGCGCTTGAAGGGGATCTTGGCGGATTGTGAGGCGCAGGCCGCCGCTGCTGGAGACTAGGTGAAGGAACTGGATAGCTCGCTTGAGTGGGAGGGAACGCGTGTGGTTGGTCTGGCAGACCGAGCGAAGGATGTCGAGGAGGAGTTGATTCGGAAGACCGAGGAGTTCCGGTCATATCAGGAGGCGACCGTCATCCCCGCTCTCACGGATGCGATGCCCAGGGGCTTAGAGAAAGGCCACGAAGAGGGCCGCGAAGAGGGTCGAGCGGAGGGATGGGTGGCCTGCTTGCTCCAGATAAAGGGAAGGGTGGCCAACCTTTGTCTCCCGATAGCGGTTGACTTTGACGCGTTGGTGGCCTCGGAGGGCGAGGAAGAGGCGGGTGTGGACGAGGACGAGATGGGGGAGGGCGAGGAAGTGTTTGTTGACGAAGTCGTGGCCGACGAGGACGCGGACGTCCGCAATGAGGCCAACTGCTCGGACGTCGACGGGAAGGACGCTGCGCCGAGTGGCGGAGCCCCAGGCAGCGGTGGTTCGCAGGAGTAGTTAGCCCCTGCTCCCCCCTTCTTCCTTCAGATTTTTGGCTTAGAAAGAGCGGTAGGGCCGACCCGAGGGAGACCTCGTTTTGTCAGGTTGGCCCCTGCTACTATTGTATAGTTCGTGCTAAATATATATACTGTCGCCGCCGATAATTATGTTATCGCTTGTTTGTGAATGTCCCGATATATACATGTGTGATAAGGCAGAGCGCACGGCTCGGCACCTTTTTCCTTCGTAACGAGGGGGATCGTATAGCTCGGATTTCTCTTCTCGCCGTCGTGGGTGGCCCCATTTTGCGAGTTTGCCCCGCAGTTCGAGGGGGACCGTTTCCAAGTCAGAGCGCGCTTATAAAATGGTCGGGGATTCGCTTGGAATTGCCTATTTCATTATCTTTTATAAGTTTTTAACAAAATCGACGGATGTCGAACAATTGTTAAACCGTGGGGTTCCAAAGTGACCCGGTGCGTGTAATCAATCCGCGTGGAGATCTGGGAAGCCGTTTTTGTGCGATGTAGGCGGCATTAGGGAGACCAGATTCACTTATCCGGCATGGGTCTTTGGCTTTTATCGTTGCTCGGCGCGTCCCCCTTTCCTCTTCGAGTCCATGAAGGGTTGCAAGGTCTCTCTGGGGAGTCCTTGTGTCGAAGGGGAACCCCGGAGAAGGTGGAGGACGAGGTGCGGAGGTGGAGAGCGATGCCCGGCCTCTATGGGAAGATAGATGATTGAGGGACGGAGGGGGCCTTTGGTGGCTGCTCTATCCGACGGGGCTCTTGCCTTTCTACCGGTAGGAGTCGTCGTCGGGGGGCGGATGGAGAGGGGCGGTCTGCCGCAGGTCCTCTTCTCCTGCCGTAAGTTGTCTAAGGGAAGTCGATGAGTGGAAGGCAGGGCGCCCCTCGTGTAAGATGAGTAGCCTATCGGTGTGGCCGGCCGTTGGGAGGCAGGCCCGCAGGGGCTGGAATGTCCAAGGGATGATTTGGCAGGGCTGACCCGTCCATCGGGTTGTCGGCCCGCTGCGCCAGCGCGCCTAGGACGATGGTAGAGGGGCGCGGTCCGCCATTGGAGCTCCAGTTCCCGTGTCTTAAGTTGTCCAAGGGAAGATGAGAAACGGCAGGCGGGGCGTCCCATATGTAAGGGGAATAGCCCATCGGGACCGTTGAGTGGGGGCGGCCGCCCATCGGAGCGGTTGGGGTCCCTCGCTCTTTCTCACCCTTCTTGGAGGGGATTGAGATTGACTTGCCCTCATATTATCTTTCTCCTCCCCCTCCCTCGAAGGGGTGAGGGGAGTATTTATAGTGGGAGTTCTTTAGCCGTTCTCCTTGAGTTAATGCGATGAGCTGACGCCATTAATGGGCTCCTTTGAATCGTGCCTTTCGGGAACTGCTCTCGACAGGTGGCGCTAGATGTGACCCATATGCCCCTGTCTCTCGGGGGAGGTGTCGTCATTAATGGCGCTTGCCCCGAGTGTCCTTTCGTCTTGATGGGTCACGTCGGTGGCATGCTTTATCGGGACCGGGCATTGTTCATCGGTCCTCGATCCGCGCGATGGTCGCCTCAATCCGCGTGCCGTTATCCTTTCCCCGATGCTCGAGTTTTTAGGGGGTCACGGGACTGCTTTGGAGGATGGCGAGCGAGTGGCTCCCCCTCAGCGTGGGTGGTCGGAGACCGTCGGACCTGTCTCCGTCGCCTCCCCGTAGCCTATATAGTCGGACGGGTATTGGGCCGTCGCCTACCCCGCATATGGCGCTTCGGTTTTGGGTGGCGAAGCTCCGTAAGCTTGCCCCGGAGGTCTTCAGCGGTGGGGGAGTGAGCACGTAGCTCGGCCCATGCTCATCTCCAGTTTGGGTGGCAAGGATTGGTCCTGCCCCGGAGTCTTTGAGAGTGCGGGTATTGGGCTGTCGCCTCCCCGCAGCCTCTATAGTCGGACGGGTATTGGGCTGTCGCCTACCCCGCATATGGCGCTCCGGTTTGGATGGCGAAGCTCCGTAAGCTTGCCCCGGAGGTCTTCAGTGGTGGGGGGGAGTGAGCGCGTTGCTCGGTCCGTGCCCCTCTCCGGTTTGGGTGGCGAGGATTGGTCCTGTCCCGGAGTCTTTGAGAGGGCGGGTATTGGGTCATCGCCTCCCTGCAGCCTCTATAGTCAGACGGGTATTGAGCCGTCGCCTACCCCACATATGGCGCTCCGGTTTGGGTGGCGAAGCTTCGTAAGCTTGCCCCGGAGGTCTTCAGTGGTGGGGAGAGCGATCGTAGCTCGGGTGCCCCTCTCCGATTTTGGTGGCGAGGATTGGTCCTGCCCCGGAGTCTTTGAGAGGGCGGGTATTGGGCCGTCGCCTACCCCACATATCGTGCTCCGGTTTGGGTGGCGAACCTCCGAGCTTGCGAGGCAGTGGTTGGGGGGGTGAGTGAGTGCGTAGCTCGGCCTGTGCCCCTCTCCGGTTTGGGTGGCGAGGATTGGTCATGTCCCGGAGTCTTTGAGAGAGCGGGTATTGGGCCGTCGCCTCCCCGCAGCCTTTATAGTCGGACGAGTATTGGGCCGTCGCATACCCCGCATATGTCGCTTCGGTTTGGGTGGTGAAGCTCCGTAAGTTTGCCCTGGAGGTCTGCAGTGGTGGGGGAGCGAGCGCGTAGCCCGGCCCGTGCCCCTCTCTGGTTTGGGCGGCGAGGATTGGTCCTGGCCCGGAGTCTTTGAGATGGCGGGTATTGGGCCGTCGCCTCCCCGCAGCCTCTATAGTCGAACATGTATTGGGCCGTCGCCTACCCCGCATATGGCGCTCCGGTTTTGGGTGGCGAACCTTCGTAAGCTTGCCCCGGAGGTCTTCAGCAGTGGGGGGAGCGAGCGCGTAGCTCGGCCTGTGCCCCTCTCCGGTTTGGGTGGCGAGGATTGGTCCTGCCCCGTAGTCTTTGAGAGGGCGGGTATTGGGTCGTCGCCTCCCCGCAGCCTCTATAGTCAGACGGGTATTGACCGTCGCCTACCCCGCATATGGCGCTCCGGTTTGGGTGGCGAAGCTCCTTAAGCTTGCCCCGGAGGTCTTCAGTGGTGGTGGGGAGCGAGCGCGTAGCTCGGCCCGTGCCCCTCCCCGGTTTGGGTGGCGAGGATTGGTCCTGTCTCGGAGTCTTTGAGAGGGCGGGTATTGGGCCGTCGACTCCCCGCGGCCTCTATAGTCGGACGGGTATTGGGCCGTCGCCTACCCCGCATATGGCGCTCCGGTTTGGGTGGCGAAGCTCCGTAAGCTTGCCCCGGAGGTCTTCAGTGGTGGGGGAGCGAGCGTGTAGCCCGGCCCGTGCCCCTCTCCGGTTTGGGCGGCGAGGATTGGTCCTGCCCCGGAGTCTTTGGGAGGGCGGGTATTGGGCTGTCGCCTCCCCGCGGCCTCAATAGTCGGACGTGTATTGGGCCGTCGCCTACCCCGCATATGGCGCTCCGGTGGATCTCTAATTTGGGTGGTCTATAGTCGAACGTGTGATTACCTACCCCCATATGGTGCTCTAGTTTGGGTGGCGAAGCTCCGTAAGCTTTCCTCGGAGGTCTTCAGTGGTGGGGGGGGGGGGGGAGCGAGCGCGTAGCTCGGCCCTGCCATTCTCCGGTTTGGATGGGAGGATTGGTCCTGCCCTGGCGTCTTTGAGAGGGCGAGTATTGGGCCGTCGCCTCCCCGCAGCCTCTATAGTCGGACGGGTATTGGGCCGTTGCCTACCCCGCATATGGCGCTCCGGTTTGGGTGGCGAAGCTCCGTAAGCTTGCCCCGGAGGTCTTCAGTGGGGGGGGGGAGCGAGCGCGTAGCTCGGCCCGTGCCCTTCTCCGGTTTGGGTGGCGAGGATTGGTCCTACCCCCGGAGTCTTTGAGCGGGCGGGTATTGGGCCGTCGCCTCCCCGCTGCCTCTATAGTCGGACGGGTATTGGGCCATTGCCTACCCTGCATATGACGCTCCGGTTTTGGGTGGCGAATCTCCGTAAGCTTGCCCAGAGGTCTTCAATGGTGGGGAGAGCGAGCGCGTAGCTCGGCCCGTGCCCCTCTCCGGTTTGGGTGGCGAGGATTGGTCCTGCCCCAGAGTCTCTAAGCGCTCTAGTTTGGGTGACGAAGTTCTGTAAGCTTGCCCTGGAGGTCTTCAGTGGTGGGGGGAGCGAGCGCGTAGCTCGGCCCGTGCCCCTCTCCGGTTTGGGTGGCGAGGATTGGTCCTACCCTGAAGTCTTGTGTCTTAAGCTTAAATTTTCAAGTGGAATCGACGAGATTTGAAAATGCAAAGGAAAGAGGATATTTCATTCGAGACTTACAACTTCTAGTTACACTTTAGGTGATGTTCCATGTTCCTGGGAGGGATCAGCTCGCCCTCATCGAGGGAGGCTAGGACGGTCCCGGCAGGTCTGGTCCTCCTCCGCAGCCCCAAGTTCCCATACGGTTCCCTCAGCAGGCATCGGCCCTCAGTTGCAGAAGTCTTCCCTCTTATAAAGGAGATCGGCCAATAAGGTTTACTCCGGACCCTTGTGTTTGGTCGACCCCACGTAGCAGCTCCTGGATAGCTTCTGGATCCCCCACACCAACCCTACTCCTCGTGGGGTTTGGAACTTGACCATCTGGTGGAGCCGGCTGGGGAGCGCTTCGATGGCCGCCATGTACGGTCGACCTATGATCCCGTTATATGCCGACGCGATATTGACAACCACAAACAGCATCATGCCGGTGACAACCCTTGGTTCCTCTCCGAGGGAGACTGGTAAGGTGATCAGCGAATCCGACGAGGGGCCCGGTGCAAGGTCTCAGGTCCGCCTGCCTTAGTCACATCTTCTCAACCGTCGACATAAAGAGGATATCGCAAGAGCTCCCGATGTCAATCAGGAGGTGACTGACGATGGTCGTCCCGATCTGGACCTTGATCACGATGGCGTCGTCATGTGGCAGCTCGATTCCCTCCAGGTCCTCATCGCTAAAGGTAATAGGAGGGCGGGCTGGCCTTCTCCCCTTCGTGTCGCCCGCCGAGACCCACTGCCATTACTTGTCGCGCATATGCCTTCTTGCTCGACGATGACGCTCCTTTAGAGGACGGTCCCCCGCATATCGTGCTTATGCACATGACCGGCTTCGGTGGGAGGGGTTCCTCCCGCTCGTCGTGCAGTCGCGGATCTGCTCTCCTTGCCCTCCGATGGTTCCCATCCTCTCGGTCCGGTCTTCTGCCCTCGACAAAACCCTAGAGGTGACCCGCCTGGATCAACCGCTCAATCTCCCTTTCGAGGGTGAAGCAGTCGTTGGTGTGATGGCCATGGTCCCAGTGGTATCGACAATACTTCTGGAAATCTCGCCGCGCCGGGTTCGACTTCATCTCTCTGGGTGGCTCGGGTAGTAGTCCGGCTCTTGTCGCCGCGGCCAACACCTCGATCAAGGGGGCATTAAGCTGTGTGTAATGGGCCCGTAGGGGTCCCTCCAGCCTCGGGACGATTCGGGCGGGCTCCCGGGCCGGGGCGAACTCTCGGGCCAGGCCCGGGCGGGCTCCCGGTCTGGGGCGAACTCTCGGGCCGGGCCCGGGCGGTCTTGCGGGCGGCGTCCCGCCGGGTCGCATCTTGGTTGGGCCAGCTGGTCCCGCCCTCGGGACCCGTCTTCTTGCCTTGGTCGTGGATGTGGTCGAGACTCGCCTTGGGATGGCCTCGCCGGGGGGAACAGTTTCTTCATGCCGAAAGTCTCCTCGGCCAGTGCATGTCTCTCTGCCATAGCGACTAGCGCCTCGTAGTCGGCCGGTGGATCTCGGAGCAGGGATTTGTGGAGGCTCCGGATTCGCAGCCCCGTCTTTAAGGCTAGCATGAGCACTTCATCACTGTAGGCCACCACCGCCCGTCTCTCATCCTGGAAGTGGTGCAGGTATTTCCCAGTCGTCTCTCCTTCCCCTTGGACTATCGTGCTGAGGTAGTCCAAGGGCTTCTTCTTCGTACGCCCGGCCCGGAACTCCTGGCAGAACTTATAGGATAGTTTACCAAAGCTCCCAATGGATCCCGCAGGCAGGTCGTAGTACCATTCCAGCGCCGTGTCCCACAAGCTTTGCGGGAAAAGCCGGCACAGGAACACGTCATCCACATCCTGCGCCTCCATCACCCCTCGGTATTGTTGCACGTGCGAGAGGGGGTCGCCTCATCCGTTGTAGGTGGCCAGGGGGAGCCTTGAACCTTGCGAGCCTCGGGGCAGACGTGATCCATCGTGCCAACGGCGTGGCCTCCTCCGGGTAGGCGGGGCGCTAGGGTGCGTGCCCTCTCCGCCACTCTGGGGTTTGGCTTCGGTCCTTCCTCGGCTTTCGTCGATCGTCAGGCCCCAGAGAATAGCGAAGCGATCGCCTGGGGGCTCCTTCCGCGGATAGGGGATTCGACGGGCGGTGGGCTTCGGTCCTCCCAGTACTGTCAGCCCCCCAACAGTCACCTCCGGGATCTCTCTCTGCTCCTGATTCCCCCTCAGGAGCCTCTCGTGCTCTGCGGCGAGGAATCGGAGTTGTTTACGGATGGCCTCTTCGTTCAGACGATCTGGGAAGAGACACTGGCGGGGCGGACTTTGACCCCGAGAGGGTGTCACGCCCCGCTTCCCAAAAAAAATGGAGGCGAAGCGTGAGAAGGTCCGCACGGACTTGAAGCTGCAAGGCCGCAAGTCCGATAAGCGTCAAATAAAACAAAGTAGCAGGTCCCTGTAATGTGACTCAGAATAACAATAACAATAATAGAAAAGAGACAAATAATATAACATTTATTCAACTCATAGTCCAACAAAAATCAACAACCAGAAATGCCACCAGGCAAACAAAAGAGTCAAAAGTAAAAGGCCTAGCATGGCCAACAGAGTCTAACAAAACGGTGCTACTCACCGACAACCACAGCTAACAAAGAAAAGTACGGGAGGTCTCTAAGATTGATCACCG
Source organism: Scilla litardierei (assembly GCA_030789695.1). NCBI lineage: Eukaryota > Viridiplantae > Streptophyta > Magnoliopsida > Asparagales > Asparagaceae > Scilla > Scilla litardierei. The sequence continues at coordinate 54,277,950 of CM061137.1, forward strand.
GTGTCCTCGTACTCCACGTCACCAACAGGTTCGGGCACGAACTCCCCGAGCTCGTCACTCTCCACAGCAGTCTCCGGCTCTGCAACTAACATGCGTCACCCAAAGAGAAGGGGCATATGTCAGCAAGTCTAAAAAGACTTGTGCAAGGAAACTATAAAAAGTAAAGCAACCTAGCAGTTCTAAAGTAAAGTATGACATGGATAAAAATGACAAATGACATGGCATGGCAAGTAAACAAGTAAAGGCAAGTACTAGAATTGTAATCACGTCGTGCACAGAGATTCTGCCCTTTGGCTAGAGTGGCTGTACGGGCCAACTCTTACACTCAAGTGACCGTTTATCCCTATCCCTCCACGTGTGTCGAGCCAGGGCATTACCCCCGAACACAGAATGCTCGCTTCTGGATCACGAGCCAGGAAGTGTTTTAACATGGATGGCGTAGGGTTATGCCCGCATAACGGGTGCCTAGCCGGTAACAAGGAATCATGGATTTGGTACAAGTAGTGTAGCGTGTGCTACTATGCAAGTTTAACTAGGATGACATGTAAGATGCAATGCATGGCAGTTAACAATTCAAATGCGTACATTTAAAGAATTTAAACATGACAGATATTAATGCATGAACGATATGGCAAGGTGTTGGATCTAGCTTCGTTGTCAAGCTAGATCTCAAAGTTGCGCCAAGATCGCTATCATTTCACGATCTAGTCTCTTTCACGCTAGTACAAGAATTGGCCTAAAAACATGGCCTAAAGAAAAGTTGGCAAGTTTCACTTGCATGGTACCGAGTTGTTGCACGACGTGAGTAACGAGAACGGTATCCTACGGTAGGTGAGTTCGCTGTTATGGCAAAATAAAAGATTAGATGGAAGTTCTAAATCGTTTTGCATTGGAATCCTATGTCTAGTAATCCATTTTTAATTTAGGGTTTCTAATTTACGGTGTGGGTTATAAAGCGATTAAGAGGTTAGAGTTACTAACCGTAGAGTAGAGAATGGAAAACACCAAAACAGATCTTGCTTTGACGACGAAGAACAATCCAGGGAAGCTACGGCCGAAAAACGAGATCCGGGCGACCTAGATCGGTAACCGGCGCAAGATTCGGCGAGAAAGAACCTCCGAGGATGAAGGAAATGATTTGGGGAAGGTTGGGGATGATTTGAGAATGATCTTCACTCAGGAAGAATGAATGAAGAATGATAGAATCGACGGATTAAATAGAAATAAAAACGGCGGCTAAAAATAGATCTAGGGTTTCGGGGTCAACTAGTCGGTCAAAGAAGAGTGGTTGACCGACTAGTTTAGAAACTAGTCGGTCGGTCGTCTAACTTAGACCGACTAAGAGGCAAACCGAAAATAGGGTTTTGGTACAGGTCGACTACATTAGTCGATCAAAGAACAACTGATGACCGACTAGTTTAAGAACTAGTCGGTCGGTCGACCAACATTGACCGACTAAAAGATCAACCCAAAAACTTTCGAAGAAAAACTGAACATAGAACTAGTCGGTTGAAGAGCAACTCTTAACCGACTAAAAAGAAAGATTATACAAGAATTAGTCGGTTGACGAACAATAGCTGACCGACTAGTTTACAACCTAGTCGGTCGGAAATCGTTCTTAGACCGACTAACGACAAACAGTAACTTTACTGTACAGTGAACTCAGAATTAGTCGGTCTGAGTACAATTCTTGACCGACTAGCTCGAGAACTAGTCGGTCGAAGGATGAACTTAGACCGACTAACGACAAACAGTAAACCAGCTATTATTAATATGTTGAACTAGTCGGTTCCTGAAGGATGGCCGACCGACTAGATCTCATTCTAGTCGGTTGGTTCTCCTCCGTGAACCAACTAAGATGCACCAGAAGCGCCGAAACGAAGCGCGAAGCTTCGGGAAAGATTCTATGGCTTCTAGGATCGTTCTAACTCAAAAATTACGGCGTTAATAAGCTAAAACGTAAGGATTCAATCGAGAAAACATACAAGGAGGGGAAATTCAATATCATTCATACAAAATAGTCATTATAAACATCGGTCGTTACATCCTCCCCACCTTAAGAAAAATTCCGCCCTCGGAATTTCCTAACACTCACGTGTCAGGGAACAAAAGTGGGTAGCGCTCACGCATCTCATTTTCCCTCTCCCAAGTAGACTCTCCTGGCGAGCCGTGTCGCCACATCACCCTCACAAGATTTACGGTCTTGTTTCGAAGTGACTTCTGATGCCTGTCCAAAAATCTGAACTGGTAGCTGGTCATACGTCAGATCAGGGCGAACGGTGATCTCCGAAAAATCCATAGCGTGAGACAGATCGCTAACATAATGACGAAGCTGCGACACATGGAAGACGTCGTGAACTCCAACCAAAGATGGCGGCAAGGCTAAGCGGTAGGCAACCTCGCCAACCCTCTCTAGAACGTCAAACGGTCCAATGTATCTCGGGCTCAGCTTCCCGCGCTTCCCAAAGCGAATCACTCCTCGATTCGGGGAGATCTTCAGAAACATGTGGTCACCAGGCTGAAACTCCAACGGACGCCGTTTAGCATCAGCCCAATGCTTAAAACGGTCCTGGGCAATCCTTAGCCGCTCCCGAATATTTCTGACAACATCCACAGCCTCCACGATCATCTCAGGTCCCAACAGCTCCCGATCTCCAACGTCATCCCAACTCAGTGGCGAACGACATTTCCTTCCGTATAGCGCAGCGAATGGTGCCATGCCAATACTCGCCTGGAAGCTGTTATTATAAGAGAACTCTACCAGGTGTAGATGGTCCTCCCACGAACCCTTAAAATCCAACATACACGCCCTCAGCATGTCCTCCAAGATCTGAATCGTCCTCTCGGACTGGCCATCCGTCTGCGGATGGTACGCCGTGCTGAAACTCAGACTCGTACCCAAAATCCTCTGCAGACTCTGCCAGAACTGAGACGTGAATCTCGTGTCTCTTTCCGACACGATACTCACAGGGACTCCGTGCAGTCGAACGATCTCCTCCATATATCTCCTTGCCAGTGCCTCAGTGGACTGTCCTACTCGGAACGAAATAAAGTGCGCGGATTTGGTCAATCGGTCTACGATCACCCAAATCGCGTCATTCTGCTTTGGACTCCGAGGTAGTCCAGTCACAAAGTCCATAGTGATGTGTTGCCACTTCCACTCTGGAATCGGAAGCGGTTGTAGCAACCTCGCCGTACGCTGATGCTCCGCTTTCACCTGCTGGCAAACCAAGCACTTGGCCACACTCCGAGCCATGCTCCTCTTCATCCCATGCCACCATAAATTCAAACGAAGATCCTTGTACATCTTGGTCCCACCAGGATGCACAGAATACGGCGAACTGTGTGCCTCCACCAATAGCTCCTCTCTGACATCTCCCGCAGGCACACACAACCTGGCTCCAAACCTCAGCGAGCCATCCTCGTGAATTACAAAATCAGTCCGCAGACCCGCTTCCACCATCTCTCGAATCTTTACCAACTTCGGATCACCACTCTGCCCAGCCTTGATCCGATCCACGATCGTCGACTGTATCTGCATACACATCAACGAAGAAGTCTCTCCAGGCAGAACCACCTCAACTCCAGACTCGCAAAAATCCTGCTGCAATCTCCACTGCGAAGTCAACAACATCACCGCCGGAAGCCTACTCAACGCATCTGGAACCACATTCACTTTACCCGGGTGATACTGCAACTCGATCTCATAATCTGCCATGAGCTCCAACCACCGACACTGTTGCATGTTGAGCTCCTTCTGCGTGAAAATGTACTTCAAGCTTTTGTGATCGGTGAAAATCTTCACTTTCTCACTCAGCAGGAAGTGCCTCCAAATCTTCAGCGCAAACACGACAGCAGCCAACTCCAAATCGTGCGTCGGGTAATTCTTCTCATGAGCCTTGAGCTGACGAGAAGCATACGCAACCACGTGCCCATGCTGATGCAACACACACCCAAGAACTTTGCCAGAAGCATCGCAAAAGATCTCGAATCCTCCACTCCGGTCGGGCACCGCAAGAACAGGGGCAGACGTCAACCGCTCCTTCAGAACACCAAAAGCTTCCTCACAACCAACGGACCAATCAAAAGATACATCCTTCCGCGTCAATCTGGTCATCGGCTCGGCAATACGGGAGAAATCCTTGATGAATCGCCGGTAATAACCTGCAAGTCTAAGGAAACTCCGGATCTCAGACGCTGACTGCGGAACAGGCCATTCTTTGATAGCCCTAATCTTTTCAGGATCCACCGAAATCCCATCACCAGTCACCACATGCCCAAGAAAAGCCACTCTATCCAGCCAGAACTCGCACTTTGAATACTTGGCATACAACCGATGCCTCCTCAGAATTTCCAATACCGTCCTCAAGTGCGACGCATGCTCCTCCTCTGACTTAGAATAGACCAGAATGTCGTCAATGAAGATAACGACAAACTTATCTAAATAGTCATAGAAGATCAAATTCATCAGGTTCATAAATACTGCGGGCGCGTTGGTCACACCAAAAGGCATAACCACAAACTCGTAGTGACCATACTTCGTCCTGAACGCCGTCTTCGGAATGTCCTCCTTCCTCACCTTCAGCTGGTGATATCCACTCCTCAGGTCCAATTTGGAGAATACCCTCGATCCTCCGAGCTGATCAAAAATATCATCAATCCACGGCAATGGGTACTTATTCTTTACAGTCACCGCATTCAGCCCTCGATAATCCATGCACATGAGACGCGAACCGTCCTTCTTCTTCACCAGCAGGACCAGTGCTCCCCACGGAGACACACTGGGATTTATGTAACCCTTCTGCAAGAGCTCATCCAGCTGCTTCCGCAACTCCTCCAATTCCACTGGAGCCATACGATAAGGTGCCTTCGAAATGGGCTGCGCTCCCGGAATCAGGTCAATCGAAAACTCTAGATCTCGATCGGGCGGCAGACCAGACATCTCCTCAGGGAAGACGTCATCGAATTCACGCACCACAGCAGGCCTACCCTGCTCCATCAGCATAGTCACAGCCTCCACCGGCTTGGCCCGAAACCTGACCGGACCAAGCGAACTGCTACCACGGCTGAACTCAAACGCTGGATGTCCGGGAATCTCGAACACCATCTTCTTCCTCCGACAGTCGATCGTAGCATAGAAGCTCGCAAGCCAATCCATCCCAAGCACTACATCGTAGTTGATGATGTCGTGGACAATAAAGTCAGCATACAGCTTGTGTCCACAGACCACCAACGGGCAAGAATTGCACCCACGATGCACCGAGATCACACCATTCCCTGTGACAATGTTCCAACTCTGGGGAAGAGAGGAAGTCGACAAGGAATGCCTCTCCATGAAGCTCCGAGAAATGATGCACATGGATGTACTAGAGTCAAAGAGAACTCGTGCAGGAAAAGCGTAGACCAAGATCACACCTAACAGACAGTCTAACAATCAAATTCTATTGTAGCAAACAATCATATGCAAACAACTAATCAAATCTAACAACCAAACTGACTAAGAAAGAAACAGCTAGATAGAAAGTTACCTGCAATAACCTCATCCAGCGTCTCGGTCTCAGCAGCAGTCATCAGAAACGCCTGTCGTTTCGGCTGGACAGCCTGCTGAAACGCCTGCCTCTGTGGAACGAGAGGCGCTCCACGACCAGCAGGTATAGGTGCCCTCTGCTGCAACGACTGAGCTGCAACATGTGCCCTCCACGGCTGCTTCGACCTCGGGCAATCCTTCATGGTGTGCGCAGGATCACCACAAACTAAACACTGCCCCAGCATCTTCCGACACTGATCCTTGATATGCCCAGTCTTACCACAGAAGTTTCAAGTCTTCAAAGTAGAAGGTCCTCCGGTCCTCTTGAACTGCACAGGCTGGTTGGGCCCGTGCCCCGGTCTCACCACTGCTCTGGCCTGCTCCATAGGCCTCTTCCCAGTGCCAGGAATCTGTCCCCTCTTCTGATTAACAATCCTCTCCTGCCTCTTCGCTGCAATCAGAACTTTCTGGTAAGTCTCCGCATCAGAAGAAGTGACATAACTCTGCAGATCCAACGAAAGCCCCTGCAGAAACCTCTGGGCTCTCTCCTCAACATCCTGCACCATCTTCGGTGCAAAATGACTCGCCTCGTGAATTTCTGGTGGTACTGATCCACCGTCAAATTCCCCTGCTTCAAGTCAATGAAGCGCTGAGCCATCTCCCTCCTGGCGGCCTTAGGAAAATACTCCTCGTCAAATCTGGACTTGAACGTAGCCCAAGAAATCGGCTCCTCCAGCAACTCCTCCTCGGCATCCAACCAGTTCCGCGCGTTGTCCTTCAGCTGTCGCTTTGCCAGATCAACCCATCCAGTCGGGTCGACCTTCGACATCTTCAGATTATCTTCCATGTTCCTGGTCCACTCATCTACAGCCAGGGGTCCCTCGGTCCCATCGAAGAAAGCGGGACCCAGCTACCGAAATTGCTTCGCTCCGGGCTCGAAGCGAGGGGCAGCCTGGACAGCCGGCGCTGCACGAGCAGGCGGAACATTCCGGATAGTCTGCAGAATTCCTTGCTGCACCTGCATCATCTGATGCATCATCCTCATCATCTCCCCAGTGGTGGGCTCTCGGTCCGGCTCCTGGTCACGAGGGGGCACACCACCACCAGCACGGGTATTCCGTCTCCCAGCCATCTATTGACATAGGAGAACGAAACAAATCAGACTCTTTGCTTATGACACGGTGTTGAATTTTGTTTATTGGACTTGCTATAATTCTTATTGTTATTCCGATTAAGTCACAGTTACAGAAAAATTGACCTGCATGGGCCACCAAAGAAACCTGTCACGCCCCACTTCCCAAAAAAACATGGAGGCGAAGCGTGAGAAGGTCCGCACGGACTTGAAGTTGCAAGGCCGCAAGTCCGATAAGAGTCAAATAAAACGAAGTAGCAGGTCCTTGTAATGTGACTCAGAATAACAATAACAATAATAGAAAAGAGACAAATAATATAACATTTATTCAACTCATAGTCCAACAAAAATCAACAACAGAAATGCCACCAGGCAAACAAAAGAGTCAAAAGTAAAAGGCCTAGCATGGCCAATAGAGTCTAACAAAACGGTGCTACTCACCGACAACCATAGCTAACAAAGAAAAGTACGGGAGGTCTCTAAGATTGATCACCGGTGTCCTCGTACTCCACGTCACCAACAGGTTCGGGCACGAACTCCCCGAACTCATCACTCTCCACAGCTGTCTCCGGCTCAGCAACTAACATGCGTCACCCAAAGAGAAGGGGCACATGTCAGCAAGTCTAAAAAGACTTGTGCAAGGTAATTATAAAAAGTAAAGCAACCTAGCAGTTCTAAAGTAAAGTATGACATGGATAAAAATGACAAATGACATGGCATGGCAAGTAAACAAGTAAAGGCAAGTACTGGAATTGTAATCCCGTCGTGCACAGAGATTCCGCCCTTTGGCTAGAGTGGCTGTACGGGCCAACTCTTACACTCAAGTGACCGTTTATCCCTACCCCTCCACGTGTATCGAGCCAGGGCATTACCCCCGAACACGGAATGCTCGCTTCTGGATCACGAGCCAGGAAGTGTTTTAACACGGATGGCGTAGGGTTATGCCCACATAACGGGTGCCTAGCCGGTAACACGGAATCATGGATTTGGTACATGTAGTGTAGCGTGTGCTACGATGCATGTTTAACTAGGATGACATGTAAGATGCAATGCATGGCAGTTAACAATTCAAATGCGTACAGTTAAAGAATTTAAACATGACAGATATCAATGCATGAACGATATGGCAAGGTGTCGGATCTAGCTTCGTTGTCAAGCTAGATCTCAAAGTTGCGCCTAGATCGCTATCATTTCACAATCTAGTCTCTTTCACGCTAGTACAAGAATTGGCCTAAAAACATGGCCTAAAGAAAAGTTGGCAAGTTTCACTTGCATGGTACCGAGTTGTTGCACGACGTGAGTAACGAGAACGGTATCCTACGGTAGGTGAGTTCGCTGTTATGGCAAAATAAAAGATTAGATGGAAGTTCTAAATCGTTTTGCATTGGAATCCTATGTCTAGTAATCCATTTTTAATTTAGGGTTTCTAATTTACGGTGTGGTTTATAAAGCGATTAAGAGGTTAGAGTTTCTAACCGTAGAGTAGCGAATGGAAAACACCAAAACAGATCTTGCTTTGGCGACGAAGAACAATCCAGGGAAGCTACGGCCGAAAAACGAGATCCGGGCGACCAAGATCGGTAACCGACGCAAGATTCGGCGAGAAAGAACCTCCGAGGATGAAGGAAATGATTTGGGGAAGGTTGGGGATGATTTGAGAATGATCTTCGCTCAGGAAGAATGAATGAAGAATGATAGAATCGACGGATTAAATAGAAATAAAAACGACGGCTAAAAATAGATCTAGGGTTTCGGGGTCAACTAGTCGGTCAAAGAAGAGTGGTTGACCGACTAGTTTAGGAACTAGTCGGTCGGTCGTCTAACTTAGACCGACTAAGAGGCAAACTGAAAATAGGGTTTTGGTACAGGTCGACTACACTAGTCGATCAAAGAACAACTGATGACCGACTAGTTTAAGAACTAGTCGGTCGGTCGACCAACATTGACCGACTAAAAGATCAACCCAAAAACTTTCGATGAAAAACTGAACATAGAACTAGTCAGTTGAAGAGCAACTCTTAACCGACTAAAAAGAAAGATTATACAAGAATTAGTCGGTTGAAGAACAATAGCTGACTGACTAGTTTGCAACCTAGTCGGTCGAAAATCGTTCTTAGACCGACTAACGACAAATAGTAACTTTACTGTACAGTGAACTCAGAATTAGTCGGTCTGAGTACAATTCTTGACCGACTAGCTCGAGAACTAGTCGGTCGAAGGATGAACTTAGACCGACTAACGACAAACAGTAACCCAGCTATTATTAATATGTTGAACTAGTCTGTTCCTGAAGGATGGCCGACCGACTAGATCTCATTCTAGTCGGTTGGTTCTCCTCCGTGAACCAACTAAGATGCACCAGAAGCTTCGAAACGAAGCGCGAAGCTTCGGGAAAGATTCTATGGCTTCTAGGATCGTTCTAACTCAAAAATTATGGCGTTAATAAGCTAAAACGTGAGGATTCAATCGAGAAAACATACAAGGAGGGGAAATTCAATATCATTCATATAAAATAGTCATTATAAACACCGGTCGTTACAGAGGGGGACCTGGCGAGCGGCGGGCCACGCTCATTCATGTGTCGTCGGCCCGTCGCCGACACCTCCGTGATCTCTCGGTTCTCTTCGTTCTCCTTCCGGAGCCTTTTGCGTTCCGCGATAATGAAGCGGAGCTGGCGTCGGGTGGTCTCGTCGTCCAGGCGGGCTCACAGGATGGTCTCGGCCGCCTCCTCTAGGTGCCTTTATACGGCGACCGCCTCTTCCTGGCGCCTTTACCGCCGTGCAATCTCCATTTCCTCCTCTAAGAGCTTTCGTTTGGCCGTAATATCCTCAGCGAGCCCCAGGTCTCCTCCTTCCTCCACGAACTGAGGGTGGAGATTCCGTCTCAAATTCGGGGGCTCAGAGGGGCTAGGTGGTGCTTTCGGCCCGATTGTTGCGAAGCCCGTCATCATCCTTGTGAAGGCCTCGAAGCTCTGCTGTACCGCGCGGGCCGAGGCCTGGACCGTCTCGACCTCTACCACGGGGGGCAGGTCAGTCGCAGGAGTCATTGGTGGAGAGGGTGGTTCTTAATCCATGGGATCCTTGTCGTGGTCAGGATTTCGGTTGACTGGTATGGGGTCTGACATGGATGTGACCCTTCGTTCCCACAGACGGCGCTAATTGTTGCAGGGTGGAACCCACGTACAATGAATTTGAATTAATGGGAACCAAGGGCACGGTGGTTATGCTGATGATGGGATCAGGGAAGGCTATTTGACAGGTGATTAACGGGGTGTAGAGGCTAAACTTGCTGTTGAAGCCGACCACGGTGTCGAATCTGGCAGGATACGGTTGTGGGGAACCGAACTACTGGAGCTGAGGGCGAACGCGAGCCGGGGGACGAGCTATCCTGCGTAATGAGCAACTCGTCAGAAAGGCCGGGTTGGGGTCCAACCCTTAGCCTCTCCGATGCCTAATTCAGTAATATGACTTAAAGTGGGGGCTAGGCATGCAGGTCGGACTGATGGTGAGTCGACCATACGTGACGAGCTATGAGTGTGAGAACAAAGATATGGACGACCTTTGCTCTCGTGTGTGAATAATAATATTCAGAGTAAATTTTCCAACCCCTTCACCGTGGGAAGCGAAGGGGTATTTATACCTGATGGGAGGCGGTTAGGTAGGGCTAACATGGAATGCTGACTCGACGCGCTGAGCTGGCCCCGCTGTCAGCGGAAGCTTCGGACGAGGGTGTCAGGGACGGGGGTGTCAGTCATGCTTTTATCAGACGGCGCAAGGACCCGGGGCGCTTTTGTCAGAGTGTCAGGGCCAAAAGCATTAAGTGTCAGGGGGCGCAGCTGCCAGGGGGGTGCTCTGTGACGTGCGTTTATATTTCATATATTTGTACACGTTTCTTCCGTGTTTTTCCGTTATTTTCTGCCGTGTTGTATTCGTTTTCTCGTGTTTTCTTGTTTTCTTTCACTTTTCCGTGTTTTTGTATATTTGCAGGAGTTTACTGGCGTATGGGACATAAAATGACGATATCATGAGTCCCCGGAGCAACGGGAGGAGTCACACGTGATCCAGGGGTCAAACGACGAAGATCACATCTTTCAGCCCCTCACCCGACCGGTTGGTCACTTTCAACCGATCGGGTGATGCACGCGTGCACACCCGGACACAAGTTGGAGCGACCACGAAGTCACCCGGGCGGTTCATAGCCCGGTTCAAACGCCCCAACTCTCTAGAATTTTGATGCTGAATGCCAACCGATCGGGTGACCTTCACCCAATTGGTTCACCTGTAGCCGATTCTCCGAAGCCAAGACACAGAGAGATCAACCGACCGGTTCACCCGACTGCACGAAGATCCAACCGATCAGCTTCAACCCTCAACCGACCGTGCCGTGTGGACCGGGTGAAGTCCTATTCTAAGCCGTCAAAGAAACGAAGCAGGTCACCCGATCGGTTGACTTGTCAACCGATCGGGTGATATCGTATCCTATATATAGGACCCCTAGGTTATCCAGAAACGAGAGTGGTTATTTTTTGCTGTTTTTTCTCTCTCTTGACGGCTGTAATTTTTCAGATATTTGTAAGTTTTCTGATCTTTGTCAAACTTTAATATAGTGTTATTAGCATTGCTCTTACTGCTTTTCAATCACCTGATCATGATTTTCACAGTCGATTTTGCTTTAGATCGTTTTTTACTAAATATGTGTGAGTAGTTCCCAAATCTGGGATTTTGGTGGAAACCCCTTCGTGGGCTCTCCCTGATGCGTCCATAGGACTAGGAAATCGATAAGGATTATGAATCTACTGGTTATGCACGGTGTTTTATTGTCATCGGCGGGAAAAAGACCGCTTTTGATCGTTGGGCCAAGGGGGAATAAACTTGGCGGTTGACTCCCTAGCCATAGCTCACGCCCTTAGCGTAGACGTCGAATCCTAGTGCGCGGGAGCAGCAGGATGAGGCGTTGAGAGTTATCGTTGCGAGCTTAATGCTCCCGGAGTCGGTCAGTGTTAATGGACACAGGAGTGCCCACTGACCGAACCCGGGAAGTCCGGCGTATCATCCTGGGCACCGACCAGAATATCGGGCCCATGGGACGCTGGTACCACTTTAAGAGGCAACGTCTCACCATTAGACCCTAATTCCGATCGTTATCCTACCTGTAGGCCGTATCGGCGAGAATCGCACGATAGGGTAGAAACCAAAGTCCCGGGGTTTTCCTTTATATTGTTTATCCCTCGCATTCCATTTTCGTGATAACCTATTATCCGATTCGGGCTAGCTCACCCATGGGGTGAATTTGATCCTTCTTGACACAAGCACAACCACGCCTCCCTAAGTTCGACCCCCAAGCCACACTACAACACCGTGCGCTTGCGGTTACAAATATTTAAATCTCACGCCCCTAATTACCTATTGCACACATCATCCAGACGCGCAAAACCCGGGGGACGTCAAGCTTTATGGCGCCGTTGCCGGGAGGCATCGTGCTTGTTATTTTAGGATTTCATGAACCTTTGAGTCTAGCTCTCATCCCTATCTCGCGATAATTTTCGCATTCTTCTTTTTCCTTTTTATTTTCTTATTTTTATTTTTATTTTTATTTTTTATTCTATCTATTTCTTTCCCACTTTTCGCTTCACGGGTGTTTATTGTTTTTCATGCGCAGGAGTTCAAGAAGTCTCGACGACTTGATTCCCGTTGATCCAGAGATAAACGCCACCCTAAGGCGTTTGGCCGTCGAGAAGCGAAGAAGAGAGGATCCTGAAACCATGGGGGAGAACACCCCATCTCGTAAGTCTCTGTCGGAGTACTCGATGCCATCCATCGAGTCCACCTCCGCCATCCGTCCTCCTGCTATTACGGTGCAAAGCTTCGAGCTTAAGCCGTCTTTGGTGACGTGGATCCAGCAGGATCAATTTTCAGGTGCACCCATGGAGAGCCCCATCGAACATTTGGACTCCTTCTTGGAGAAATGTGACACCTTCCGGATAAACGGTGTCACAACTGAGGCGATCCGTCTGAAGCTATTCCCATTCTCTCTGCGAGATAAGGCCAAGCTGTGGCTTAGGGGGAAGGACCCGAATATGTTCAACACCTGGGAGAAGCTTTCAAATGCTTTCCTGACAAAGTTCTTTCCTCCAGGGAAGACCATGAAGCTGAGGAGTGAGATCTCCTCCTTCTCCCAGGCTAGCCACGAGTCTCTGCATGAAGCTTGGACAAGATCCAAAGAGATGCAGCGAAGATGTCCCCACCACGAGCTCCCCAAGTGAAAGATCATAAATCTATTCTATAATGGGTTGAGGGATGATTTGAAATCTTCCATGGACGCCGCGGCTAGAGGGTCCTTCATGTCCAGAAGTGAGGAAGATGCCGGGAACATTCTTGAAAATATGGCATCCAACAATGAGCGGTGGTGTGACGAGAGAGCCACACCTAGATCTGGGGGGCGTCCACAGGGTCGAGGACGTCGACAAATTATCCAGTAAGTTTGACTTGCTATCGATCCAGATCTCCGCATTGATGGTAGGAGCCGGTGGTTCCGGTACGCAACATATTGCCGCGGTGGAAACAGAAGTCATGGGGGAATTTGACGGTGGTGACATCTCACCACCGTTGGACCAAGCGAGCGCACTGTTCTACAATCCTACGAGAAATGCGCCGTATCCACCACGGACTAGCTCCAACCCGGCCTACTCTCCTAACAACTGGAATCATCCCAACCTTAGCTACCGGGGGCCTTATCAACAGCCGACTCAGCAGCAACAACAACAGATATATCAGCCGGCTAGGCCTCATCGGCAGTTTCAACAACAGCAATTTCAGCAGCAACAACCTCCACAACAGTATCAGCAGTATGCTCCAAAGAATCAGCAGCCCACCCAGCAACAATATGGCCAGCAGAGGGCCATCTCTCCGGTTGAGTCCCTTTTGACTCAATACATCGCCAACCAGGAGAAGATAAACCTGAAGCTGGAGATGGGACAAAGAGTTCTTACTGATCAGGTGACCCAGCCGAGGTTACAAGTGGCGAACCTTCAGAGGCCGCAGAATCTATTACCGCCACAGCCTGAAGTGAACCTGAGGGGGTAAATCGGACCTTGGCGCTCACGCATGAGCATGAGAACGTGTCCGCTATCGTCTTAAGGAGTGGAACGCAAATCCCCACAAGAGTGCCCCCCCAAAGGACCGGAAGTACCGTTAGTCGTGGAACGACCAATTGAAAAATAAAATGACGACGGTGCTTCGTCGCCAAAGCCAACTACTCTGAAGGGAGTCCATGAAGAGGAGAAGAAAAAGGATGAGGAAGGGAACCTCAGAGTGTTCAAGCCTGTTGTGCCTTTCCCACAACGGCTAGCCAAAGCCAAAATAGACGAGAAGTATGGCAAGTTCTTTGCCATGGTCAAAGATCTGAGCTTACAAATTCCCTTCCTCGAAGCTATCGAGACGATTCCCTCCTACGCCAAATTTCTAAAGGACTTGGTGACAAGAGGATCCAGAAAGGAGAAGGTCATATTAATGGCGGAGTGCAGCGCCCTCATTCAGCGCACAAATCCGTCCAAGCTCAAAGACCCAGGAAGTTTCTCCATCCCTTGTTCTATTGGGGAAGTGCGAATCCAGAGGGCGCTCATCGATCTAGGAGCGAGCGTCAGTTTGATGCCCCTATCGCTATACAGGAGAATAGGGATGGGAGACTTGGAGCCCACCGGCAGACATTACAGCTTGCTAACCGTTCGGTGAAATACCCGGTGGGAGTATTAGATGATCTCCCCGTTGATGTGAGTGGAGTACAAGCACCGGTGGATTTTGTGGTGATGGACATGCCGGAAGATAAGCACACCCCTATTATCCTTGGACGGCCCTTTATGGCAACCGTCGGTGTGCTAATAGACGTGAAGAATTGGAAGCTTTCCCTCAACGTCGGCCAAGAAAAAGTCGAATTTGACTTGGGGTTGTCAATGAAGCACCCCGATCCCCCGAATGACCCTAGTATTAATGTGCTGGAGCTAGAAGAAGAGAGAGCTGTGGAGGCAAGCTCCTGGGAAATTCTCTCGAGAAATCCCCCCGATAGCTTGGGAGATCTTGGAGAGCACGTTAGCTCACCAAAGAAAGAAGTTGCTGATGAGGCAGTCGCCCAACATGTGATCCCTCCCGGATTCCCAAAAACTCCTCTTGCGAGGAGAAAAGGTAAAGAGCCCGTGGGGCTCACCGGGGTTGAGATCCGGGTCCTTAAACGAGTGGCGGTGGACCCCAATATGAAGGAGAAGCCCCCGGACCCCGTCAACAAAGGGAGGGTAGTCGAGCAAGTTTTCTTGTCGCCACCGACTACAACAAAGGGAGAAGCTGAAGCGATGCCAGACTTTGTGCATCACCCGTATCGCCCACCTTGAACATCATCAACGGGCGTCGAGCTAACGACGTTAAACAAAAGCGCTTCATGGGAGGCAACCCATGCTCTAAACCTTTGTTTCCAATTTTTAGGACTATTTTTAACTTTATTTTAACTATTTTTAATAAATAAATCCAGCCGCAAGAACTTTCATTGAGGGACTTAGGCCAT
Source organism: Scilla litardierei (assembly GCA_030789695.1). Lineage (NCBI taxonomy): Eukaryota > Viridiplantae > Streptophyta > Magnoliopsida > Asparagales > Asparagaceae > Scilla > Scilla litardierei. The sequence goes on from CM061137.1 coordinate 54,293,159, forward strand.
TTGTGCACGTTTACAGAAAACAAGGCCCCAACCGATCGGTTGATAACTCAACCGATCGGTTGATAACTCAACCGATCGGTTGATAACTCAACCGATCGGTTGGGATGTATCAGTTGACGGCCGTATCAGTCACTCAACGAACCGATCGGGTGAAGGCCTGTGAAACCGGTTGGCAGACCTGGTGAACTGAGGCTGAAGTCTCGGGAAATTTTCAGACTTTGTCAACCGATCGGATGATGAGAAGCATGACCGGTTGACAGACCGGGTGAGCTGTACCAAACTCTTGGGAAAATTTGTGGAGTGGCCAACCGATCGGGTGAGTAATCAACCGACTGGTTCGCCTGTAGCGTCTCTTCAGCTGAAAATCTCGACCTAATAATCAACCGATCGGGTGACGACTCACCCGATCGGTTCGACTTAAAATCCTATATATAGCCACCCTCCGCCCGTTCGTTATGCCCTCGCCTGATTTCGAATTTCCGATCGCCGTTTCGACTCCTCCGCCTTCGCCCGACCTAGTTCTTCCTCTCAACCGACCCTAATCGATCTCTCCACTCTCCTTTTCCATCTCTCCATCGATTTCTTCCCCTTCCTCTTCGATCTCATCCACTTCAAGCCCTAATTTTCGCCCATTTCCCCCTCCATTTTCGAAATTTGCTGGAAGGATTCGCCGCGGCTTCACACGTGTTCCTGTTGCGTTGCGTTGGGGCGTCTACGAGCAACGATCTTCATCTCAATTGGGTAACCTTGCTCCTTAGCTCAATTTTTATTTTGCCCTAGAATTTCATTTTACTCGTTTGCCGTGTTAGTTTGTATTCATCGTATTTTGCACACACACACACACACACACACACATGACTCCTGCACAATGCCTCCTCGCCGTGCTAAACCCACCGACGCCAGCACTTCCAACCCTAGACCCACCCGGTGCGCTTGTCGCACACAACCCACCACCACCACCAATTCATCCACCACCACACGCCCCTCTGACCCCGTTTACATTGGCGATGCCGAATACGAGGTGTCATTCAATGACGACGAACAAGCCGACCGGTTCATGGCCATGCTCCTCCTAGCTGGAGCTGGTGGTCGGGCAACTCAGCAGTCAGTCGAGCGTGACCTGCTCGTCCTTCAAAGCCTCATTCGTCACATTCGCACTGACTCACCCGATGTTTTCGAGCTTCACATCCCACCCCCACCACTCCTGGTCCTCAGCACAGGCCCCCATCACCATCCCCAGTGGGTGGTGCCTCTGCTTGATATTTTCCCATCAGGCTTTTACCTCCCCTATTTTTAGTGCCCATCTGTCTTTGCGGGGCCCTGCTTTACCACTGCTCGGGGGAGGACCCATCATGTGTCGAGTCCCTTTTTTTATTCTTATTTCCATTCCTTTCTTTTATTGACCTCCCCCTTGCATATCTCTGCTTATTCACGTTCACATCATAGCGCTAGCGCTGTCACGTCTAGCTTGGGGGAAGTCAAATTTTTTGGGTGTGCTGTCATGTTTCGTTTTTCTTTGTGTGTTTGTTTATTTGTCGTATCATGTGATTTTCCTTTTTTATTTTTCTATTTATTTTTATTTTTTGTTTATATGTCGTGCGGTGTGATTTTTATTTTTATCTCTTATTTTCAGTTTCGTTTGTGTGATTTTCTTGCCTTTCGTGTCTTTTTTTGTCTATATTCCCCCCTTATTCATTGCCCTCCCGTATTTAATTCTGTTGCATTGAGGGCAATACAAATTTCAGCTTAGGGGAGTCGCACTTCGTGCGTCATTTGTCTCTTTTTCTTCGTTATTTGAGTCGTTTTTCTACGTCTTTTTCTTTTTCTTTTTCTTTTTCTTTTTCTTTTCTTCTTTTTATCTCTTTTTCCTAGAGATGAACCCTATGATGAATTGTCACAAAATCACACACACCTAGCATGGCATCGATAATCACATTCACTAACTCTAGGATATCGAGTCCTCTTGCATTTCATGCATCGTGGGTCCTCTTAGCTTTTTGTGAGTCGTGCGTCGTGCCTAGCTGTTTGGTGTGCTTCTACTTTGTGATTTTACTTTATATAACTGTCCAGGAATGACCCCTAGATTATCATGCTTCAATTTGAATATGCGGTATTTGTTTCTCCTGTTTGCTTCTGCATGCTATATATATATATCGTATACTTCATTTCGCATGTGTCGGGATTCCACAATTAAGGACTAGGATAACCCATTTAGCCCATGCTCTAATTTGCGAGAATAGTTTCCTTTGCCCAAGTGTTTAGATTTCGATTTCTTTTTTGTTTTACTTGGTGCAAATCCCCTCGTCGTGTAACGTTCTCCCACTTGGGAGAGTACACATGTGTATAGCCAAAAAACCCAAAAATCCAAAAAAGGGAGAAAAGAAAAGAAAAACCCAAAGAGAAAAGAAAAGAAAAAAATTGTATAGCCAAAAAGCCAAAAAAATACAAATACCCGAAACCAAAAAAAATATATATGAGTGTGAATATTTTCATACTTACCGAGAATAAAGGGAAGTCGAGAATTTGCACCGAGTGTTCTACTCCACACTATCTCAACCTCCATCGTTTTCGAAAACACTTGGCTTAGGAACTTTTTAGCTATTATCTAGGCTATAGCGTGGTGATTTCCTTGACCCTAGTTATGGAGTCCTTGACGCATGATATGTTTCGATTGTTGCTCCATTCTCATGCATGCTTGAGCTATATATTCACCGCTTTATTCGAATCGAATCGATATTTGGGTCATTTCTTGGATTTATGTATATCGAGCTTTATTTCACATCGTAGATAGTGACACCAACTGCTAGCACACGACCACACTCACTCGCACTTCACCGCGTGGGCCCACGGCACTTGTCTGGACTCGTATTCCTTGGTTTAGTGATGTGATTTGGCGTTTGCTTGCTTGGTGTGTCGTTTTTGGTTTTGTTGGCCCTGACGGGCGATCTAGGACATAGAGTTCTCTTTTTCTCTCTTTCTCTCTATTTTCTCCCTCCGAGCTCCTACTCTCACTCGTCTTCCTCGAGGACGAGGAAGAGTTCAGCTTGGGGGATTTTGATGTGCATTTATATTTCATATATTTGTGCACGTTTTCTTCCGTGTTTTTCCGTTATTTTCTGCCATCTTGTATTCGTTTTCTCGTGTTTTCTTGTTTTCTTTCACTTTTCCGTGTTTTTGTATATTTGCAGGAGTTTACTGGCGTAGGGGACATAAAATGACGATATCATGAGTCCCCGGAGCAACGGGAGGAGTCACGCGTGATCCAGGGGGTCAAACGACGAAGCTCACATCTTTCAGCCCCTCACCCGACCGGTTGGTCACTTTCAACCGATCGGGTGATGCACGCGTGCACACCCGGACAAAAGTTGGAGCGACCACGAAGTCACCCGGGCGGTTCATAGCCCGGTTCAAACGCCCCAACTCTCTAGAATTCTGATGCTGAATGCCAACCGATCGGGTGACCTTCACCCAATCGGTTCACCTGTAGCCGATCTCCGAAGCCAAGACACAGAGAGATCAACCGACCGGTTCACCCGACGGCACGAAGATCCAACCGATCAGCTTCAACGTCCCTCAACCGACCGTGCCGTGTGGACCGGGTGAAGTCCTATTCTGAGCCGCCGAAGAAACGAAGCAGGTCACCCGATCGGTTGACTTTTCAACTGATCGGGTGATATCATATTTTATATATAGGACCCCTAGGTTTTCCAGAAACGAGAGTGGTTATTTTTTGCTGTTTTTTCTCTCTCTTGACGGCTGTAATTTTTCAGATATTTGTAAGTTTTCTGATCTTTGTCAAACTTTAATATATTGTTATTAGCATTGCTCTTACTGCTTTTCAATCACCTGATCATGATTTTTACGGTCGATTTTGCTTTAGATCGCTTTTTACTAAATATGTGTGAGTAGTTCCCAAATCTGGGATTTTGGTGGAAACCCCTTCGTGGGCTCTCCCCGATGCGTCCATAGGACTAGGAAATCGATAGGGATTAGGAATCTACCGGTTACGCAGGGTGTTTTATTGTCATCGGCGGGAAAAAGAACGTCTTTGACCGTTGGGCCAAGGGGGAATAATTGGCGGTTGACTCCCTAGCCATAGCTCACGCCCTTTGCGTAGACGTCGAATCCTAGCGCGCGGGAGCGGCAGGATGAGGCGTTGGGAGTTATCGTTGCGAGCTTAGTGCTCCCGGAGTCGGTCAGTGTTAATGGACATGGGAGTGCCCACTGACCGAACCCGGGAAGTCCGACGTATCATCCTGGGCACCGACCGGAATATCGGGCCCATGGGACGCTAGTACCACTGTAAGAGGCAACGTCTCACCATTAGACTCTAATTCCGATCGTTATCCTACCCGTAGGCCGTATCGGCGAGAATCGCACGATAGGGTGGAAACCAAAGTCCAGGGGTTTTCCTTTATATTTTTTATCCCTCGCATTCCATTTTCGTGACAACCCATCATCCGATTCGGGCTAGCTCACCCATGGGGTGAATTTGATCCTTCTTGACACAAGCACAACCACGCCTCCCTGAGTTTGACCCCCAAGCCACACTACAACACCGTGCGCTTGCGGTTACAAATATTTAAATCTCACGCCCCAATTACTTATTGCACACATCATCCAGACGCGCAAAACCCGGGGGACGTCACTCTGTCAGATGGTCAGGCGGCGTAAGTGTCAGTCGCGTCCATTACTAGGTTGTTTGTCGTGTCCGATGAGCCAAGGGTCCGGCGTTGCGCCTCCCCGGGGCTGGGCCCTAGTCAAGCCGCCGGATCGACCTGACCAGTGGATGTTCGGCCCGGCCGTTCACTTTTGGGCGTAGGTCCTGGATCGCCGGGGGGAGAACGGTTGCGCCTTGGTCAGCGTCCGAGGCTGCCCTATCCGGACGTGCCTTTTGCGTGCTATTCCTGGCGGACTGAGGGAGAGCGGGTAAGCGCCCCTGTCGGTGGTCGAGGCGGGGTGCGCCCATCCCCCCGTCCTGTCAGACCCTCGGTTCGACTAGCGCCCGGTGGGCCTCTGAAGTTCGGGCGAGGTGCGCCCCGCTGCGGGTTCGGCCGCCCGTTCGGGAGGGGGAAGCCAATGGGGTATTTTGGGGCTTTGGGGAGGAAGGTCGGATTATCACGATCTTCTAGTCGTAACAAACAGTATGATACAAATATTATGGTGGATGTGTGAAAACACTAGAAAAAATAAGTCAAGAGCGAATGTCAGCATGGTCCCTATAGAGGATGAGATGCGAGAATGTTGCTTAAGAAGCGTTGACCATGTACAAGAAAAAACCCTATTGATGCGATCGTTAGAAATATAGAAATATGAATGTTGATATTAAGAGAAGGAGATGTACACTGAAGAAGACAGGAAAGAAATTTATAAGAGGTGGCATGAAAGATCTTGATTTGATGGATGAGAAAGCTTTAGATCATCACCACAATCCATCGTGATTTTTTAACTAGTTTATGATTATTTATGATTAGTTTTTTTAGTGTTATTTACTTATTATTACTACTACCACTACCACCACTATTATTATTTATTTTATTTGTTATTATAATTATTTTATTATTATTATCTCTTTCTATTAAGTCCATTAAACTAACCCAAAATTTGGGATGAAAGCTAAGATGATAATGATATCGATGATAAATTGGTTTGCCTTACTGGCTAGAAAATCATGGTGCAACCACTATGTCTAGAAATAAATGTAATTCCTTCAATTTTTTCGCGTTGAGAAACTCATAGGCTTACATCAAAGCCCACTCCTAAGAAATTTAACACCGACTGTCATAGCCATGTAAGGGCAAAAGAACTACAATGTTCTATAAGTTTTGCTAACATAAGCATTGCATAATGAATTTGGTCTCTTGCATATTTAATTGGAAATATCTCACCCATCGCATACAGGGAGGTTCAAATCTAAGAAATCCCACAAGAGAATGAAGTGTCAAGCCGTGGCAATTTATTTCCGCGTAATTATTATTTGTATACACAATTTTGGCCATATATGCCTATATGTACCCATGAAGGCCTTATCTAGCATGTCAAGATCGATCCAATTTTGGTCCACCAAAAAACCTTAATTACACGCGACCTATGAAGTAATTAATGCTTTGGGAGCAAAATTATTAAGATACTCTTAGTTAATCATATACATAGCTTACTCTAAAATGAAGTGGTTATAACATTCTTCATACTCACATTCTCTCATCTGCTTGTTACAATTACATTGCTATCATCCAAACTCTAATTTAAGAGGCAGTGGAGTCGAATCGGCAAGCCTCACTCCTAACTCGAGTTACCAAGGCTCTATTGGTTTTAATGTGCATGCTATCAAAAGAATTCCATACTCGGTAGCTATCCTGAAAAAATATCCCAAGACCAAACAGCCCACATATCAAGCATGTTAGGCACACTACAACATCGTTATCACTGTACATGGGAAACATATGGTACCATGAGTTGCAAGACTTAAGAAGTCACTTGGTCATATTTCCAAAGAATCAAACATTCACCATCCAAGGAAAGAACAGCTATGATGATTGTTCATACCATCACAACATGATGTAACACTGCGCTAGAATCTTTGGCCATAATATGTAACGAAGGAGTAGTTCCAATACATGATTGAGAATCAAGTAGATCAGATGGCACCTGATCTAATAGATCATGTGCAATACACAAAAAGGCAGGTCTCACAGAAAGTACAAGCCCCTGTGGGGCTTGTACTTTCTAACTTTTTGTGTCTTGGCACCTAATCTATTAGATCAGGTGCCATCTTTTCTACATTATTCTCTACATGATTATTTAAATGTTTTAAATGAGTAAAAAACTCCTAACTCAGTTCATCCAAATGCAACATGTATTGGAAAGTCAATCCCAGAATCAACATCATTCCCAATTGCCTCAATAATCACTCCAACAATTGCATGACCAATGACACCTGAGTAATGCCAAAAATAGGAAAAATTGAGAGGATATCATATGGGTGATAGGAATATATAATTGAAGAGGCCGATGAGAATGAGAAGATGAAAATCTACACCTAAACAATATGGATCGTGTGAGGATTAAGGTTGAAGGAGAAATGGAAACATTCTCATGGTGATGCCGGAGGTCATGGTAAGGCTAGGATGGAAGGAGAGCACAATGACGTTCATCATGAGTAAATTCAGGCAACCGCTATATACAAAAGAACTATGCCATGTGAAAGAGATTATAATAAGGAAATATTCATGAAGAAGAAGAGGCGCCATGAGTTAGAAAAGGAAAGAAAAGGTAGGCAATGACTTATACAAAAAGCTGAAAAATTCTTTGTTCACTTGAGAGAAACTCGTGTCACCCTTATTACGCGATTTTTGGTTGTTGCAGTTAGAAAAATATGATGGAAAACCAAAGATCTGTGGCATCCTGTCATCAGCTATTCATGAGCTATTCCAGCTACATAACATATATGATGCTATTCATTGTAGATCCTTTTCAACAACTCTATGAAAAGCTTTGTAATTGTAGGCATGACCTAGGATAATTTCAAACTTTATGCAGCTAACAACCCTCTTTGCCAAACAATTCATAGAGATCAAAAGAATAAAAAAAGTCTTCCATTCACTACTAAAAATGAAGAAAAATGAGCAAAAAATCCTTAAGAAAGCATATGAAGATATTCAAAGAAGCGATACTTGAAATGAAGGAAGTTAGTTTGTGGATACACCTAATACAGCCATAATCAACAATATGCTCAATAAAGAGGTCAAGCAGAGCCTAGTGATGAAGCCCTCTATGGCCATGTATGATGTCACGGCCATGGCAGAAGTAGACAAAAATGTTGAAAAGACATTAGGCCCAAGTAGCAAGCCAAAGGCCAGAGACTCCAAACCAAAGGAAGGCTAAGACGTAATATAAGTAATCATGAAAGAGATGAAAAAAGACCTAAATGAATTACCCTTAAGAAGAATTAAGAAGTTAAATAAGTGAACATAACACTTTCCAAAATCATCAAGCAATTCTAAAGAGAGAGATACCCGAGACACCCTCTTTCCCAAATGAATACAGAGCCCTAAATGAGAGTCAAGCTTAGGTTCTATGATTACCACAAGGATCATGGCCATAGCACTAACACGCATTACTAGCTTTAGGAAGACATTAAAAACCTAATCGAGGATGACATGAATGAGGTTTAACTTATGAACGTCATTCATGTCATCTTCAGATGAAGGGATGTCTCGAGATGGAGGTTTAACTTATGGAACGTAAACATGGTCTCTTTTACTTGAAAGAGCAGACCAAGCAATTATCTTCTCCAAGGAAGACCTTAGAGGGTTGAATGTGTAGTATAATGATTCGATCATCATATTGGAAATATATCGAGCCTTGAAGTACATCACATCACTATTGACTCTAAAAGATTTACAAGTATTCTCCTCAAGGATGCACTCAAGAAGATGAGTATTGAAAAAACCCAATTAAAGTCATGCACAAAGTCCCTAGTTGGTTCCATTAGCCATCACATGATGGTTGAAAGAAAAAACAATCACTTTTTTCATACCCACAAGGCATGAGAAGCTATGCTAATCCATGATAATGGTGGAATTTTTAGTTGTTAAAGCAAATTTAGCATATAATGCAATTTTTTTGAAAACCATCCCTTGAAGCATTGAGGGCAGTAATGGCGCCGTACCATCAATGAATGAAGTTTTCCACCTTAGAAGGGTAAGGCATAGCCAAAGGTGATTGGGGTGTGGGGGTTAAGAAATGTTACCTCTTAACCACTAAGAGAAGCAATTCTGTTGAAACCTTTTCTATAAATGCTCTAGATGTCCAATCTGATATGGAAATGCACATAGAGTTATTGGTATAAGAGATTATTTAAATACTATTAACCATATAGGAGCATGAGGAGGAGGTCCAAGTTTGGTCCTTACTAATGAAGAAGGCATGATTGGAATTAGTCAATATTTTGAAGTAGAACATTGACTTTTTTCTTAGTCCGTCATCAATATTCTAGAATCGACCCAGTGTTACCATACATAAGCTTGATGTCAACCCAACCATGTTGTCAATCATGCATGAGGTGTAATGAAATAAAAATTTGCTAATGAAGAAGTATAGTAACTACTCCACTCAGGCTTATCAAAAATGTCAAATACCCAAAATATCTATCCAATGCAGTGATGGGGGAAAAGAAAATGGAAAATGATGAATGTGTATTGATTTCATCAACCTCAATTAAGTTGCACGAAGAATTATTTCGCTTCCTCATGATAGACCAATTAGTAGATGGGGTTTTAGTTCGTAAGATGCTATGTTTTATGGATGCCTTTTTTGGATACAATTAGATCAATATGAAGTAAGAAGACAAAGTGAAAACATCATTCATTATTTGAAAGGGAACATATTGCTACAGTTAATTCCCTTTTACACTGGAAAGGTTAGAGCTACACACCAAAGGTTGGTGATAAAATTTCTACTTACATATAAGTAAGAATGTGGAAGCAGCGCCAATGACATGTTAGTCAACTAAGTTTCAGTAGTAGTAGTGATCACTTGAAATACTTGGAATAATGTTTTAGGTCTTATGGGAATAGCAGATGAAGCAGGATTTTGAGAAATGAATTTGGGGTTAGTCAGGCAAGTTCCTCACTTTCATAATTACCAATAGATGGATTGAGGCAAATTCAAAGAAGATTGAAATTATATTCCACATTGAAGAACTAAAATAACTTCAAGATTTCCAATGCCTTACTAGAGGATTTGTATCCCTCCAGAGATTCCTTCCACATAGGTAGTGATGACTCTCCCTTTCTTCAAGATATTTCAAGGAGCACATCTTAGAGGGAAGATTAAGTGGATTGTAAAGTGAAGCAAGGCATTTTGAGAGGTGAAGTGCTTCATCGATTAGCTTCCACTACTCACTTAACCAGTTGTGAGAGAGTAAGTGTACTTGTACTTTGTTAATGGCCCAAGTCCATGAGCTATGTCCTTATGAGAGAAGAAGAAGGTAAGATTGAATTGCTAGCCTAATATGTAAGCAAGGTCCTCAAGGATGACGAACTTAGTTAGTCCTATATTAAGAAGGTCATGTGTACAGTCATGGTCCTTGCTTGCACTTTTATTCTTACACAATTACCATCCATTTCAACTAGACATTAACAAAGGTTCTTAGAGTAACATAACTATGATGGAAGATTGATGTACCAAGAAATGTCTTAGAGAAGCCTGTTGCACTGAGAGAATGTTGCTATATGCCATCAAACTATCACAGTATTATATTATATACAAATGAAGGCCATACAGTTGGATCTTGGGATAGACGAAGAGACATTAGAGGGAAAGTGATTAGTGTCTTTTAATAATTAACCAAGAAAGATAATAAAAGAGTTACCAATTAATATCTTACACAAGTAAATTTAAAGCAGAAATTAATTGAAGTGTACATAATTATATAAAAGAGTTTGGAGACAAGAAAATCAGAAAATGATCGATCAAAAACTCAAGAGATTTATCTAGGTTCTGGTTGACAATTGAGGGATTAATCCCTATTAATAGAGGGAATAATCATTTAAAAGATTATAAAAATACACTGTCCAACAGATATAAAATGGTCATATTTTAGAAGTTGACACAACCAACGCCTTTATTGTTAGTCAACTAGAAGCTTTATTAGTTGACTAATGGTTTGATGGATGATAGAAATTCTATTCTGTATTAGTCGACTAATGTATCTACTAGTCAAGTAATAGATGTATTAGTCAACTAGTAAATTATATTAGTCCCTTTCTTGTCTACTTCAAGTTTGATCTCGAAAGCCATGAGATTTCTCATAAATTATTTCATGGTGAGTTTAGCCATCTAGTTTGCTTCTCGGATTACCATGATCTTTGTCTTCCATTCCGGCCGTAATGATTTGATAACCTTCATCACCTGGTCATACATAGAAACTTTCTTACCGAGTCCAACAAGATCATTAACAATATCTGTAAATTGATTACTTAGTTCTGAAATACTTTCACCTTCTTTCATTTTGAAGCTATCGAGTTTACCATTTAACATATTAATTATAGAATCCTTTGTCTTGTTGGTTCCTTCATGAGTTACCTCTAGTGTGTGCCAAATCTGATGCGTCATTGTGCATTGTGACACCCTGTTGAACTCGTTTCCAACCACATCACATTATAGAGCATTCATTCCCTTTACATTGTGTTTGCTGCTCTTTTTGTCATCGTCCTTCCAAGCCTTCGTTGGAGTGTCAACATCATGTACTCATTCTTCTTGATCGTCCAGATATCGATGTACATTTACTTGAGGTGGATCTTCATCCTCGTCTTCTAGCTTGCATAGTTGGTTCCATCAAACAATGGTGGATGAGTGATGGAGAGTCCCTTAGAGTAAGATGAAGTTGATGCCATCTAATCTTCCTTGCTCCGATACCATGTGTTAGGATCCGATAGATGGAAAGAAATTCTAGAGGGGGCCGGGTTGAATGGTGTTGCTTAAAAACAATAGCTTAATAAAAACTCTTCTAGTAAAGCCTAAGTCTCCTATAGATGTTACTCCAGTAGGTCCTTAATCAACTACACAATATTACTTGGGATGGAATGAAAGTGCACAATGGAAATTAAATAACCCACCAAGTAATGAGAGATATGAGATATAAGAGATAATACCGATCACAAACACAGAGAGACTTATACTTGTTCATCCATCCCCGGGCTACCTCTAGTACCAAGCCAACCGACTTAGATTTCAACTACCAAACTCTTAAGTGAGAGCTACCTTGTCTAAAATTAGCGGGCTTCTTACAACCTTGCATCTTCTATGATAAGAGGGCTTCTACAACCAATAAAAATTACCTCACCACATGGGGACCTCATGCAAAAGGCTTTCCAATCACCAAGTACAAACCAAGTACTTACAGTTTCCAACAAATACCTTTGTGGTTATATGTTGTGAAAGTTATAATTCTGCAAGCGCACGGTGTGGTTGTAGCTTACAGGTCGAACATATGGAGGCAGTGGTTGAGTACCGATTAGTTATGGACTTTAATTAGCTGCACGGATCTTTTGTCGAGGGGAATAACAAGAAAGAAAAGAAAACTCTAGGGCTGAGTATCACTTCTATTACAGATTAAACGTACGGTTGATCTAGCTTCTCAATTTATTGAAATAAAGCTTTCGACTAGAATTAAATCCATATCATCGTTCTCTCCATGTCAACCTTGTAGGAGAACTCAGATCTAAGTCTAGGACTATAACTAGAACTCCTATGTCTTCTTGGTAGCCCTAATTAAGCAGCTATAATAATAGATCCGATGTCTCGTCGGTACCCACATTAATAGAAAATCAATCTAACATTAATACGCGTCAAACCAAAACCCCAATTTCTCGTCAGTGATTAGGGCTGTATGGCGATTAAATGACTAAACTGATGTTAGGCACATTTATAGACGAAGCCCTACTAATAATCAATGGATTGATATTTGGGACGATCAACCCATACAAATAACCTACATTAGGGTTTAACTTCGCCCTAAAGAAGATAGCTACTCACGACACGCAAAAATATTCAACAAGAAATTCATAATAAAATCATAAAAGATAAAAGAGGAAGAGATGAAAGGATATGACCAATATGAAGAATATTAGGAATTACATAAAAACTTCTGTAATCCAAATACAAGATGAATGATTAAAAACCGTAAAAGGGTGGCCCAAAACGTGGCCAAAGCCCCTTGGAACTCTCTCTTAAGAAGAAAAGAAAATTTTTCCAAAATCACCCGCAAAACCACTATTTATTCCCCAATGTAACCCTAATATAATCGGGACGAAATCTGAGAATTAACGGGCACACGGTCATGTCGCCAAGTCGCATGGCAGTCTGCCACGAAGCAGCCAATATCTTCCATGTTACGCAAATTGAGCGCGGCAGTGCCGATCCTTCAGCAGCTCCTGCTTTTGCAAATGTTGCACGGCCACGGCCGTGTCAGCTTCTTCTTTAGCTTCTTTAATATTCCTCAAATTTGGCACAGTCGTACAAATGGATGTATGGTTGTGTCACAGGAGCTCAATTCTTCCTTTTAATAGTTGACATGCTGGCATGGTCGTGTGTCTACTCACGGCTGTGTTGTGTTGTTTCTTCATCATATCTTCTTCAATTCTTTCCCGATGTTCGGCGTTTCTTATCCTTTGCTCCTCCCATCATTCCTTGATCTCATACATCTCCAGTTAGCTAGATGATTCAGGGTAAATATTGCATATTTGATTAGTCATTTAGTATCATTTTGTGCATATATGATGCGTATTTGGCCTCTAATACAAATGTATTTAAATTATTAATAATTATTAGAGCAATTTATTGATCTATGCATAAAATACCAATTTACTGATTATTTTTGTCTTCTCATATTTTTCCGGTGAATATCTCAATTTTACAATTAAAACGGCTATTTTTTCATATTTTTCTGAGATTTGTGCCATTTTCTATGAATTAATGAAGACAACGTACTATTTAAAAAGAGGAAATACGAGAGAAATATGGCCACCGACCATATGCTGCCACGTGGCAATAACAAATCGGTTTCCCGGTTCATCCGACGCTCCCACTCAATGGACGACGTGGCTCCATCTGAGCCATTGCCTGAGCGATCCAACGGCCACGAACGTGGTGGATGCGGAGCAGAGTGGGTGAAATCTGCTGGACACGTGGCATCCTGTCGTTGCATCGTACCTTGATCAACGGATGAGGACGAAGCCATCATGGATGCAGATTTAAATCCGCTGCTAACCAAACCTGCAGCCTATAATTATTGCATATTCGGCTAGGGTTTAGGATATTCAGAGTGTATTTTAAGGGGTTTCAAGCGTATTTTTGCGTAACTTTTGGAGGCTCTGGAGACAGAGGAAGATGCACGTCTGTGAAGGAGATCTATGGTCCAATTGGAGATATTTGGTTACAAATTTGATAACTTTTGCTTTGCATTTTAAGCATTAGACTCGTATTTTGAATATTTGATTATGTATTTGTCTATGAATATTGTTTCTTTTGCGCTCCATGCTTGGCTAAAACTCATATGTGTTGGTTGGGATGTAGTTAGGGCTATGTAATCTCTGATTTTAATGTCTTTTCGCTCAATTTTCACATCGTATCAAGTATTTTATCGTTGTCTACGTCTTCTTTATATTTGGGTATGTTCACTGTCGATGTGGGCATGCTTGAATCGAATATGACCCTAGTAAGGCTTATTAGTGATGAGATCCTAGCAGATGTATCATGACCCGAGAGGGCACTTGTGCTTATTTTTCTTTATGAAATCAATAATTTACTTGATTACTCTTTGGCATTATTTTGTGTGCTTTATCGCCATACTTTCCGACGTTCTCATGCCCTAGCCGGATGAAAGTTGAGTTATAGAAAAGACGTTAATAATTATTGATTGCAAACACCCTAACAAAATCACAACCAACACATACTCTCCATATTCGTACCATAGTATCGACTTCCCCGTAGTTATCTTAGGATTGGTTTTAGTATTTAAAATTCTTGACACCATTATATCCTCTTCGAAAGATGATATTTTCTTTTTGGATTAGATTCTTTATAAACTGAAATTTGTGGTTTTGCAGGTCAGTTGTAACGTGGATTCCACCTTGGACTCACCAGGTTTATTACTTGTTCGATCAAATATACTTAGAAGAGCGCTCACATCTTTTAAGATGAGTCAAGTTTTTGGCACCGTTGTCGGGACAACGGTACTTGCGATCTACAATTTGAGTTTATTTTGAGGAATATTCGATAAGATCCTTCCACCTTATAGCTTAGGACTTTTTATTTTCTTATTTTTGTTTTCTTTAAAAATAAAAAACAATATAAAAAATATGGATGGTGATGCATACTTTTTAGAATTTATTTCTGGGCTTATCAAATTCTACCGGTCTTCCATTTTACAGACGAGGAGAATCCATATTTACACTTGCATGAGTTTGAAAAGATATGCCACCATTTGTTTCCTAGGAACAAGCGTATTAATAGACTATGCCTTAAATATTTCCAGTATCCATAAGAGATAATGTTATATCTTGGTTTAATGCTTTGCCTCATGACTTATTATCTAATTAGTTATCTTTTTAGGTTGAATTCATGCACACATTTCTTCCAAATTTTAGGGATCAGGCAATGCGAAGGCAAGCATTTAGGCAACACATTGCAAGCTTTGCTCAAATTGGCAGAGAGACTTTCTATCAAGTTTGGGAGAGGTTCAATGAAATATTTATTGGATGGCTAAGACATGGATTCGATAAAGCATGTCTCATTCATTATTTCTATGGGGGACTGCAAGTGAACGTGCAGGAGTTCCTAGAAGGGATGATTAGAGGTGAATTCTTTGACATGTCACCAAAGGCAGCCTAGATATACTTGGAGGATGTTACGGAGCATGAGAGGACTGTGCCACCACAACCCCCTTGTGATGACCAAAATCTATTATACATTTGGTGATTTTTTTTGAATCTTTGTCCTACGTGGCACCAAAATATGACTAGGACAAACTTTGTTAATGACTAGGACAAAGCTTCAAGCCATCTTATACTGACTAGGACAAGGATTAATAGAATGGTTTGAATTGTATTTAAGGGGAAGGATTTGAATCTTTGTGGGAAAACTATATGAAGGAAATTCCAATAATTTGAAATTTGAGTGGAAAACAAAAGTTGTAGGGAAGCCTAAAATTTTAGGGGCAACTAAATTCTTTAATGGGAACTAAATTTTGAGGGGACCTAAAATTGTGGGATAACTAAAGTTTTGGGGGAACTAAATAAGAATTATTGAGCTTTAGTTATTATTTTTCGTTTAAAATTAGGGTATCGTTGTTCCGATGCATCAAAAAAAATTAAGGGATCTAAGATTTTGAGAGAGAATATTTTAGATGAACTGTGCCCTTACGACATGGGTTATGATCTAAATTTTGTCGGAAACTAAAATTTTGAGGGGACTAAATTCTTTGGGGGAAGTAAATTTTGGGGTTTTTGATGGAACTAAATAACAATCATTGTGCTTTAATGAATCGTGCCCTACGGTCACGGGTTATGACTATTTCGCTTATATCAAATGAGGACACTTCCATGCTCCTACAAATGATGCAGATGCAAAACCAAAATTTTCTACAGATGAAACAATAACTCAATGAAAAATTTCAAGACTAGCATCATCATTAGAAGTAGGTATTATTACTGAGCCATATCATGCTGATGACCATATCCAATGCACCACCCATGTGGGAGACACAATGCACTTTTACTTTGATGATGATGAGAACGAGGCATGCAAAGGCGAGGGCGAGAATGCTAACATTGTAGAGCCCGTGGCATGTTCTTCATTTGATTCATCTCCCCAGTTTGAGGTATATGAGAGCGTTCAGAGGACTATGGAGCATGCACATATTGATGGGGAGGATGTATGTGAGGGCAAGAACATGATGATCAATTTCAAAGAGCCCATACCATAACCACTTCCATATTCGTCTCTGCAGCCACTTTCCCTCCCTCCAGAGCCAACGTATCAAACCGAGTATAGTGATCCTTTTTAGGGAAATTCCCAAGAAGACAAGCACTCTAATTCTGAATATAAATTTTTAATTTCAAATATCTAAGATTTAGATGGTTGTCAATTAAATTTAAATTCTTTTCTCATTTTGACAACCCATTGTGGCAAGCTTTCGTGAATAAGCAAGTTTGTCTACCAGTTTTTGACACAATGTACCTCATGCATGGCAAATGTGTGAATATTGAGGAGATATACTGGGTTGTGGAAAGAATTAGACATAAGGATGCAAGTGGTAGGAGGAGAAAAACTCGCTGAAGAGCACAAGGAGCTAATCGAACAACTTTCTCCACCTTTAAAGATCCGTGATTCGCCATTTTACCACGATGTTTCTTTCTAGTAGTGTAAATTTTTATATGCTTTATAGGATAGTTGCTTTTGTTGAGTATTGGACTTTCCACCTTGGTTTTGATGATGATCAAACTTAAATCATTGTGATTAACCCTTGTGGTTGTAGTTTGTTGAGTATTGGACTTCTCCCTACTTGGTGTTAATGATGAGCAAACATAAATTCTTGTGACTAATCCCCTATTTGCAGTTAATTGACGTGCGCTTATATTTTATATATTCACGCACGTTTTCTTTTGTGTTTCTCCGTGTTTTCCGCCGTCTCTTATTCGTTTTCGTATATTTTCCCGTTTTCTTTCACTTTTCTTTGTTTGTCCATGATTGCAGGAGTTCGACCACGTAGGGGACGTTTTACGATGATATCCCAAGTCCCCGGAGCAACGGGAGAAGTCACGCGTGATCCAGAGGGTCAAACGGCAAAGTATTCATCTTTCAGCCCCTCACCCGGTCGGTTGGTCATCTCCAACCGATCGGGTGATGCACGCGTGCACCAACCGGTCTCCGCCGCAGCTCACAACGAAGTCACCCGACCGGTTCACAGACCGGTTCAGCGGGGGCTATTCTCTGTTTTCTCGAAGCAAAGCGCCAACCGATCGGGTGACTCTCACCCGATCGGTTCATCTGTAGCTGAGAAAGATGAGCTGAAGACACGGACGTCGAACCTGCCGATTCACCCGACCGCTCCAAGATCCAACCGGTCGCTCAAGAACTCACCCGATCGGTTCATGTGATCGGGTGAAAACTCGCCGTTTTCTGATATTTATTTGTAACGGATCAACCGATCGGTTGACTTGTCAACCGATCGGTTGATGCGACGGCCTATATATAGAGCCCCTAGGGTTCCAGAAGCGGGAGTTGCTGTTTTTCTACTGTTTTATTTCCTTGTGACGGCTGTAATTGTTACTCTTTTGTAAGTTTTCAGATCTTTCTAAAATTTTAGTATTGTCTTTATTACTCCTTTACTTCCGCATTGCAATTGTCCGATTATGATTTCAACAGTTAAATTTCATTTAGATTGTTTTTTCATGAATTTTTGTGAGTAGTTCCCAAATCTGGGATTTTGGTGGAAACCCCTTCGGGGGCTCTTCCTGATGCGTCCATAGGGTTAGGAAATCGATAGGGAGTAGGAATCTAACGGTTACGCGGGGCGTTTCATTGTCATCGGCGGGAAAAAGACCGCCTTTGACCGTCGGGCCAAAGGGGAATAAACTTGGCGGTTGACTCCCTAGCCATAGCTCACGCCTTTAGTGTAGACGCCAAATCCTAGCACGCGGGAGCGGCGGGATGAGACGTTGGGAGATATCATTGCGGACTTAGTGCTCCCGGGATCGATCAGTGTTAATGGACACGGGAGTGCCCACTGATCGAATCCGGGAAGTCCGGTGTATCATCCTGGGCACCGACCGGAATATCGGGCCCATGGGACGCCGGTACCACTTTCAGAGGCAACGTCCCACCATTAGACCCTAATCCCGATCGCTATCCATACCCGTTGGCCGTATCAGCGAGAGTCTCTCGTCGGGTTGGAAACCAAAGTCCCGGGTTTACTTTCTTTTCGTTCTTACGCTTTTATCCCCTTTTGTGACACCCAACCACCGATTCGGGCTAGCTCGCCCCTCGGGGTGATTTAGGTCCTACCTGACCCAAGCACAACCTCGCCTCCCTGAGTTCGATATTCCCGCACCCTACACTAATCGTGAAACTTGCGGTAAACGACACCGCGCCGCCGCGACGCAAGCGGGGCGCCGGTCAAGTTTATGGCGCCGTTGCCGGGGAGGCAACGTGCTTGATATTTTAGGATCTCTTGAACCCTCGTGTCTAGCTCACATCCCTACCTCGCGATAATTTTCGCATTCTCCTTTTTCTTTTTATTTTTCTTTTTATTTTTCTTATTTTTATTTCTTATTTTATTTGTCTCTTTCCCACTTGTCGCTTCATGGGTGTTTGTTGTTTTTCATGCGCAGGAGTTCAAGGAGTCTCGACGACTTGATCCCCCTCGATCCAGAGATTAACGCCACCCTTAGGCGTTTGGCCGCCGAGAAGCGAAGTGAAGAAGATGTTGCACGCAGTTTCAGGAGACATCTGGGATCACTCTCACCATATCCGCTGTTTGGCGCAGAGCTTAGCAGAATCATTGAATACTTCAAATATACTATCCCTCCTGTCTGCCGCTGTGGAATGCCAGAGATATCGAGATGCGCAGGAGTACCTTGCCACGGCAACTCCCTTTCCCCACGGAGAAATGGCGTTTATCGATAACCATGGTCTCGAATATAGTGAAGAAGAGTCAGCCGCAGAGTTGTGTCAGGAGAACCACCCGACCAGGTTTGGAGGCGACGCTGAACAGGAATCAATCTACCCCTTGCAGACTTCTATTGAGTGTCCCCGGTCTTTGGACGATGGAGAAGCTGGAAACGGTTGTGGAGAATCATCGATGACTGAAACCTGTTTTCACCTACAAGCTTTCTTCCCGGATAATTATGGTGAGCTCGGAAGAGACCCGGTGCATCTCTCGATCATCCCGACTGTACCCTGCGAAATTTCACCGCTAGGAGCCAAAGCCGAGGGTGAGATTCCGGATTCTGGCTTCAGTGAAATCCACGAAGAACTCTGTTCCCTTGAGGATGCTCAGCTTGAAAAGTATGCGTCAGGGCCCCAAGAAGTTGAGATGAAAGAATTACCGCCGGGACTTAAATATGAATATTTGGGAGCAGGCTCGACCCTTCCGGTTATAGTTAACTCTTCACTACCTGAGGACCAAATGACCAAACTTCTTGGAGTTCTAAAAAGGTTTAAGGGAGTTTTCGGATATGCAATTGAGGATTTGAAAGGGGTTAGCTTAGGCCTCTGCTCACATAGAATTCTGCTTGAAGATGAGCAAGCCTCCTCGATTGAGCCACAGTGGAGGTTGAATCCCATAATGATGGAAGTTGTGAAGAAAGAGATTGTTAGGCTTCTACATGCCGGTATTATATACCCTATCTCCGATAGTCGCTGGGTTAGCCCGGTACACGTTGTACCCAAGAAGGGAGGAATGACGGTGGTTCGCAATGAAAAGAACGAGCTTGTACCAACGAGGACCGTCACGGGGTACAGAATGTGCATTGACTATAGGAAGCTGAACAAGGCTACAAGGAAGGATCATTACCCCCTCCCCTTTATTGACCAGATGCTCGAGAGGCTGGCGAAGCATAATTATTTCTGTTTTATGGACGGGTATTCAGGATTTCTTCAAATCCCTATTCATAATGATGACCAGGAGAAGACGACTTTCACTTGCCCGTTCAGGACGTACGCCTATAGAAGAATGCCGTTCGGGCTTTGTAACGCCCCTGCTACATTCCAGAGACTCATGTCCGCTATCTTCTCCGACTACTCCCAAGACATCATGGAGGTTTTCATGGACGACTTCTCAGTCTACGGAACTGAATTTGACTCGTGCCTCAGTAATCTCACTAAGGTCCTGGGGAGATGTCAGGAAAAAGGTCTAGTCCTAAACTGGGAGAAGTGTCACTTCATGGTCCAAGAGGGAGTTGTTCTGGGACACATCATCTCTTCGAGGGGAATCGAGGTTGATAAGGCTAAAATCGAAGTGATTGAAAAGCTTCCACCACCGCACAACCTTCGAGGAGTCCGTGGTTTCTTAGGACATGCGGGATTTTATCGCCGTTTTATAAAAGACTTCTCGAAAATTTCCAGGCCTCTGACCCAACTCCTCGTGAAGGACGCACCTTTCGTCTTCGGCAAGGAGTGTATGGAGGCCTTCCGCACTTTGAAGCAAGCCTTGATTTCCGCACCCATAATACAACCACCGGACTGGGAACTCCCCTTTGAGCTGATGTGTGAAGCTAGTGATTATGTGGTTGGTGCCGTCCTAGGGCAGAGGAAAGATAAAAATCTTCATGTCATATACTATACGAGCAAAACCCTTGATGCCGCCCAAAGAAATTATACTACCACGGAAAAGGAATTGCTCGGGGTGATCTACGCCATGGATAAGTTCCGACAATATCTCGTTGGCGCCAAGGTGATCGTACACACGGATCACGCGGCTCTTAAATATCCGTTGAACAAGAAGGAAGCCAAGCCACGACTCATCAGATGGATTCTCCTCCTCCAGGAGTTTGACCTGGAAATCAGAGACAAAAAGGGGGCGGAGAACGTTGTTGCCGATCACCTGTCCAGGATGCCCGCTTTTGATTTGAATGCTACACCAATCGATGATTCACTCCCTGACGAGCATCTCTTCTCTGTATCTTCCTCCTGGACCCCCTGGTACGCCGACATCGCAAATTATCTGGCTTGTGCCATCGTTCCCCACAATGTGAGCTTTCAGCAGAAGAAGAAATTTTTCCATGAGGTCCGCAAATTCTATTGGGATGACCCCCACCTATACAAAACCTGCAATGATGGGGTGATACGAAAATGCATCCCTGAAACTGAGGCGACTTCCATCATTTCCCACTGCCACGGGCAGCAATGTGGAGGGCACGCGAGCACCTACAAGACCACCGCAAAAATCCTCCAAAGCGGGTTTTACTGGCCTACGCTCTTCAAGGACACACATGTTTATGTCCAAGCCTGCGATAGATGCCAAAGAGCTGGGAATATCTCCAAAAGAAATGAGATGCCTCAACACTACATCCTAGAGATAGAAATCTTCGATGTATGGGGAGTGGACTTCATGGGACCGTTCCCTTCTTCCTCGGGGAACCAGTACATCCTGGTGGCCGTAGACTACGTGTCGAAATGGGTTGAAGCGGTGGCCAGTCCAACCAATGACTCCAGAGTGGTGGCCAAGTTCTTTAAAAGTAACATCTTCCCGCGGTTTGGTGTGCCTCGTGTCCTGATCAGTGACGGAGGAAGCCACTTTATAGAAAAGAAATTTGAGGCCCTCTTAAAAAAATACGGGGTACAACACCGGGTGGGGCGTGCCTACCACCCCCAGACCAACGGTCAAGCGGAAGTCTCTAACCGGGAGATTAAAAGCATCCTAGAAAAGACAGTGGCCAATTCCAGGAAGGACTGGTCATCAAAGCTCCCTGACGCGCTTCGGGCCTACAGGACGGCATTTAAAACTCCTATCGGCACAACTCCCTACCGGCTCGTCTATGGAAAAGCTTGCCATCTTCCTGTGGAATTGGAACATAAGGCATATTGGGCGGTTAAGAATCTGAATTTCGACACCAAGAAGGTAGGAGTGCACCGGCAGCTTCAACTCAACGAACTCGACGAAATCCGGCTCAATGCCTATGAGAACGCCAAGATCTACAAGGAGAAACTGAAGCGGTGGCACGATAAGCGAATCTTAAGGAGGGAATTCAGAGAAGGAGACTTAGTTCTCCTGTTCAACTCACGGCTGAAGCTCTTTCCTGGGAAACTCAAGTCAAGATGGTCGGGACCGTTCCGCGTCACCAAGGTTTTCCCGCATGGAGCTATCGAGATAATGGGAAGGGATGAGCCGTTTAAAGTAAACGGGCAGCGTCTAAAACACTATGCAGTAGGAGAACCAGAATTCTCTCCGGTCGGACCCCCCACGAGCGACATCTCTTCCTCTAACCCTCCGGACCCAAATTGATCACCGCTGCGGGCGTCGAGCCAACGACGTTAAACAAGTGCGCTTCATGGGAGGCAACCCATGTTCTAAACTTTTTCCCACTTTTTAGCGTTAATTTTTACTTTATTTTATCTATTTTTATAAATAAAATCAGCCGCGAGAACATCCGTTCGGGGACTTAAGCAAATTTCTTGGTTTTTGCAGGAAACATGCCCCAACCGATCGGGTGACAACTCACCCGATCGGTTGGGGCGTATCAGATACATGCCGAGATCTGTCCCCATATGACCCGATCGGTTGAGTAATGAAGAGACCGGGTGGCAGACCGGGTGAGCTGGGGAGAACTCTCGGGAATTTTTGGGGTATATCAATCGATCGGTTGAGTTCATGCACGATCGGTTGACGCGACCGGGTGGGCAGCTCTCAATTCTCGGGAAAAACTTGGTAAGCGGCCAACCGATCGGTTGACATTTCAACCGACCGGTTCGCCTGTACCTGTTGACTGACTAGAACTTTCGAATTTTGACTACCCGATCGGGTGGGTTTCCACCCGATCGGTTCATTTCCGACCCTATAAATAAGCCTTGGCACACGGCGACCGCCACCCGACCTCAGAAAACCCCCTTCACGCGATTTCACACCCACCAGCTGTGGAATCGACCTTCTCAACCCTACATACTGTGCCTAAACCCTCATCCCCACTCACCCACATACTTCCCCACCTCCGCCCCCTCGCCATCAAGGACATTCCATCATCAAAAACCCCAAACCCTAACCCTAGCCCCAAAATTCTCAAAATTCTGTTCTTGTCGGATCAGCGGGCTGCGGCTTCCCGGGTTGTTCCCTCCTACTACTCGAGACCCCCAGGCGCTTGATCTTGCTACATCGATGGGTAACATTCTTCCACTCTGCACATCTTCAATTTTATCCGTAAAATCCTAATTTGGTGTGGTATCTGTTTTACTTGCCCTATATTCATCTTAAGTTCGCTACCCACGTAGCCGCCATGTCTAAGAAGGGGAAAGAGATTGCATCGTCTTCGCGCTGTAATCCGCTCCACGGCCCCTTTTCCCCCCTCTTTCCTTGGCATAAACCCCTCTACGGAAGATCAGTCTGACCGTTTACGAGCACTGCTTCATCGTCCGATGAGACCCACACTCTTCGCCGATCGCCCCACACTCGAAGCTCTAGGTCTTTCGAACGGCGTAGCGAGAATTTTCAACTGTATCGGGTGCCATACCCTCTCTCACATCCATGCTCACACGCACCGAAATCTCACGCTCGAATTCCTCAGTTCCCTCGAGTTGTTTGATGGAGGTTTCTCCTTCCGTGCTTTCAATTATGACTTCTCTCTGGGTTTCATCGAGATGAGCAATATGCTTAATCTCCATCACCCTGATCCTAATACTGAACATTCCACCCACGATCGAACTGACATATACTCTCAATTTCAGGCTGATGGTGTTTGGCAACGATTTACCAGGTACACCACCTTTCCTCCCGAGGCTCCTGCCTCCTACATTATTCACCCGTGTTACCGCCTCGCCCATTGCATCCTCGCCAACACTGTTTTCGCCCGCGTGGATGTGTCCACTGTATCTAGGGATGAGCTCTTCTTTCTCTACGCCATGTCCGATGACAGGATCCTTGGGCACGTCCCTATGCATATAGACGCCGCCCATTGGATCATCCACGAAATTTTCGCTGTTAGCCGCGCCATCTCTGGTTCCATCTGTTGTGGTGGGATGATCACTCTTATTGTCAGTTGTGTTCTGAGGGTACCTCCTGACCTCCCTATTTTGCCTGGGCGTAGCCGTATTGATCGTGAT
The DNA here is from genome assembly GCA_030789695.1 of Scilla litardierei. NCBI lineage: Eukaryota > Viridiplantae > Streptophyta > Magnoliopsida > Asparagales > Asparagaceae > Scilla > Scilla litardierei. Next base: position 54,317,477 of record CM061137.1, read on the forward strand.
TACTTGATCGACATCAATATGCTCACTCCCTTCGGTGAAGACCGTGCTGTCTACCTCTACAGCCCCGCCTGCGAACCTTTCGCGATCCTGCCACCTTTGGCCCCTTTGCGGGTACCCTATACCCCGTCTCGCCTTCCTTGGGAGTTTTACCCCGATCCTTGGTGTTCTCCATTAGTGCATCTGCCACCCTTGGATCCTCCCGATTGTCACCACACTGTCGGCCCACCTAGTACGATCTTCTTCCACCACAGCCCCCCGGCGCACATCGATCCTCCCGTGCTCCAGCCTGTCGCCCCTCCTTCACCCATAGGCACACCCTCCTCTTCCTCTGAGGATTCTTTCATTCACTATTCCCCTCCCTCCTCCCCCTCCCCCTACCATTCCAGTACCAGCGACTTCGATTGACTCCCCCTTGCAAATCTCTGCATTTCATTGATAATATCATTTCGCTAGCTCTTTCTGGTCCAGCTTGGGGGAAGTCTACTTTGGTTTGCTGTCGTGTCTTGTTTGTTTTTCTCATTTTTGTGTGTGCCTGCTTTTCACTTTTTGAGTGTCGTGTCGTGTGATTTTATTTTATTTTTATTTTTCGTTTTGTTTGATCTCGATCTTGTTTTTTTTCTTTCTTTTTCAGTTTTATCTATGTGTTTTCCTCGTTTTCATTTCTTTTCGTGTCTGTGCGTATCCCCCCCCATTTTCATTGCCCTCCCGTACTCACTCTTATTGCATTGAGGGCAATGCAAGTTTCAGCTTGGGGGAGTCGCACTTCGTGCATCATTTGTGTTGTTTTTCTACGTTATTTGAGTCGTTTTCCATCGTGTTTTTCTTTTTTCTTTTTCCTTCTTTCTTTAGCTCTTTCTCCTAGAAATGAATCCTATGATGAATCGCCACAAAGTCACACACACCTAGCATTGCATCGATAATCACACTCACTAACCCTAGGATTTCGAGTCCTCTTGCATTTCACGCATCGTGGGTCCACTTAGCTTTTTGTGAGTCGTGTGTCGTGACTAGCATTTGGTGCGCTTCTGCTTTGTGGTTTTACTTTATATACCGGTTCAGGAATGACCCCTAGATTGTCATGCTCCGATTTGAATATGCGGTTTGCTTCTAATGTCTGCTTCTATATGCATGCTATTTATATCGTATACTTCAATTCGCATGCGTCGGGATTCCACAACTAAGGACTAGGATACCCCATTTAGCCTAAGCTCTATTTAGCAACAATAGTCTCCTTTGCCCGAGTGTTTAGATTTCGACTTCTTTTTTGTTTTACTTGGTGCAAATCCCCTCGTCGTGTACCGTTCTCCCACTTGGGAGAGTACACATGTATATAGCCAATATCCCAAAAATCCAAAAAAGGAGAAAAGAAAAGAAAAACCCAAAAAGAAAAGAAAAGAAAAAGATTGTATAGCCAAAAAGCCAAAAAAATATGCAAATACCCAAAACCCAAAAAAATTCCCGTGTGAATATTTTCATACTTGCCAAGAATAAAGGGAAGGCGAGAATTTGCACCGAGTGTTCTTCTCCACATCATCTCAACCCCCGTCGTTATCGAAAACACTTGGCTTGGGAACCTTTTAGCTAGTATCTAGGCTATAGTGGCGTGATTTCCTTAACCCTAGTTGTGGAGTCCCCGATGCATGATACGCTTCTATTCTCTCTATTCTCATGCATGCTTGAACTTATATTCGCCGCTTAATTTAATTCGATTCGATATTTGGGTCATATCTTGGATTTGTGTATATCGAGCCTCGTAGCACATCACAGAAAGCATCACCATTTGCTAGCACACGAACACGCTCACTCGCGCTTCACTGCGTGGACCCACGACACTTATTTGGACTCGCTTTCCTAGGTTTAGTGGTGTGATTTGGCGTTTGCTTGCTAGGTGAGTGGTTTTTGATTTTGTTGGCTCTGATGGGCGATCTAGGGCTTAGAGTTTTCTTTTTCTTTCTTCCTCTCTATTTTCCCCTTCCGAGCTCCTACTCTCACTCGTCTTCCTCGAGGACGAGGAAGAGTTCAGCTTGGGGGATTTTGACGTGCGCTTATATTTTATATATTCACGCACGTTTTCTTTTGTGTTTCTTCGTGTTTTCCGCCGTCTCTTATTCGTTTTCGTATATTTTCCCGTTTTCTTTCACTTTTCTTTGTTTGTCCATGATTGCAGGAGTTCGACCACGTAGGGGACATTTTACGATGATATCCCAAGTCCCCGGAGCAACGGGAGAAGTCACGCGTGATCCAGGGGGTCAAACGGCAAAGTATTCATCTTTCAGCCCCTCACCCAGTCGGTTGGTCATCTCCAACCGATCGGGTGATGCACGCGTGCACCAACCGGTCTCCGTCGCAGCTCACAACGAAGTCACCCGACCGGTTCACAGACCGGTTCAGCGGGGGCTATTCTCTGTTTTCTCGAAGCAAAGCGCCAACCGATCGGGTGACTCTCACCCGATCGGTTCATCTATAGCTGAGAAAGATGAGCTGAAGACACGGACGTCGAACCGGCCGATTCACCCGACCGCTCCAAGATCCAACCGGTCGCTCAAGAACTCACCCGATCGGTTCATGTGATCGGGTGAAAACTCGCCGTTTTCTGATATTTATTTGTAACGGATCAACCGATCAGTTGATGCGACGGCCTATATATAGAGCCCCTAGGTTTCCAGAAGCGGGAGTTGCTGTTTTTCTACTGTTTTATTTCCTTGTGACGGCTGTAATTGTTACTCTTTTGTAAGTTTTCAGATCTTTCTAAAATTTTAGTATTGTCTTTATTACTCCTTTACTTCCGCATTGCAATTGTCCGATTATGATTTCAACGGTTAAATTTCATTTAGATTGCTTTTTCATGAATTTTTGTGAGTAGTTCCCAAATCTGGGATTTTGGTGGAAACCCCTTCGGGGGCTCTTCCTGATGCGTCCATAGGGTTAGGAAATCGATAGGGAGTAGGAATCTAACGGTTACGCGGGGCGTTTCATTGTCATCGGCGGGAAAAAGACCGCCTTTGACCGTCGGGCCAAGGGGGAATAAACTTGGCGGTTGACTCCCTAGCCATAGCTCACGCCTTTAGCGTAGACGCCAAATCCTAGCACGCGGGAGCGGCAGGATGAGACGTTGGGAGATATCGTTGCAGACTTAGTGCTCCCGGGATCGATCAGTGTTAATGGACACGGGAGTGCCCACTGATCGAATCCGGGAAGTCCGGTGTATCATCCTGGGCACCGACCGGAATATCGGGCCCATGGGACGCCGGTACCACTTTCAGAGGCAACGTCCCACCATTAGACCCTAATCCCGATCGCTATCCATACCTGTTGGCCGTATCAGCGAGAGTCTCTCGTCGGGTTGGAAACCAAAGTCCCGGGTTTACTTTCTTTTCGTTCTTACGCTTTTATCCCCTTTTGTGACACCCAACCACCTATTCGGGCTAGCTCTCCCCTCAGGGTGATTTAGGTCCTACCTGACCCAAGCACAACCTCGCCTCCCTGAGTTCGATATTCCCGCACCCTACACTAACCGTGAAACTTGCGGTAAACGACACCGCGCCGCCGCGACGCAAGCGGGGTGCCGGTCATTAATCCATTGCCTTAGAATATCATGAAGATAAATTTGCAATGGATGATACTCAAAGATCATTGAAAGCAACGGAAGTGGATTGGATGATCATAGATAGTGATTGAAGCTCCTAGAAGACTTCAAGCTCATGCGTTGGATAGAAGAGAGAGTTCTTCAAATGTAATTTTCTTGTTTCTTTTCTAGTATGTATCTTAGAAGTAGAAATTTGTTGGAGCACACTCACATCTTCATCTCAGTCTTAGGATATCATTAGATCAACTATCCTTAGACTCCAATTCATTTCTATCTAGATTGTGCTATCATGATTTCAACATTCGACTGCTGAACGATTTACAATCGCCTGTCTCAAAACAGTCGACTGTGTTTTGTTCTACAGTCGCATGTTATGCACAAACTTTATCAGTTTAGTTTTGGGCTTCTTAGCTTTAACTCATTCAGGCGACTACTGTACATTGCATAGATGCCTGTCCAAGTGACAGTCGACTGTGTTTTGTTATTCAGTCGCCTGTCTATCCTCAGCCCAAATCTATTTCTTAGTTTTGATCTGGACAGTCGACTATTGTTGGATTTACAGTGGACTGTCCAAAGGCACAGTCGACTGTCAATGCTTCAACAGTCGTCTGTCTTTGAGCCTATCTGAAGACTCAACTCTCTGGAAAATGTCAGGGTTTTGACAATCATCTGTTGAAGGAATCACAGTCGCCTGTTTGGTTTTACAGTCGACTGTCGTCTCTTCATCAGTCGTCTGTCCTGTATTCCTAGACTTTTCTCAGATTTCCTCTACTTACGCAGATTACGACCAGTTGCATCTATTAGGATTTAAAGTCGCATGTTGGTTTAACAGTCGACTGTCTACGCCTCATCAGTCGACTGTCCACGTGGTAAGTTACCGTTATGAATTCTCACCTACCCTCTGTCACTGTGCAGCAGTCGACTGTGAGTTGTTCAACAGTCAACTGTCGCATGCGCAGATTCTATCCGTTGAGTTTTTCTTCACGGATTTCAAAGGGGTTTTTGGGGATTCAGCTTGAAGGGTTTGTGAAACCTATAAAAGAAGCCTCTACTATTCCATTGAGGTGTTGAACCTTTGATCATCTCTTGCTCAAACATTCAAGATTTCATTTGTTAAAGATCAAAGCTCTCAAAATCCAAAAGCCCTAGAATTCCTATCTTCCATCTCTTGCTCTCCAACCTAGAACAAAAGAGAAATCTTCTAGAAATTATGTGCAGTCAAGAGAAATGGCTTTCCTCTCTTCGAAGAGAGTCTTTTCACACACAACACACTTATCCTTCAAGTTCTACTTCAAGGCATATGTGATTGTAAGCGTTGTTTAATTTTATATTTCATAACTTTCGTTATTTGATTTACTCTTGGTTTGCGAGAGTGGTTTGCTAGCTCCCAATTTGTGGGAGTCAAGGTCAATCGAGTGTATTTCGATTTCACTTGTAGGGTTGCTACAAGTTGATATTAAGGGAACCTCAAGTTAGGGTTCTAACTTGAGTATCCGGTTGTTTACCGGGTGGAAGGGACGTAGGATTACTGGGAACAAGTCGAGAAGTGACTTGGGTAATCCGAACCCTTGAAACATCCTTGCGTTTGCATTGTTTCATTTTGGGGTTTACTCTTATTCCGCATTATTTGTTTGTTAGGAATTAAATTTGGTGTAACTATCTTTTTAAATTACATAAACACTATTCAACCCCTCCTTCTAGTTTTTCCTCATAGCCAGCGACCTTACAATTGGTATAAGAGCATTGGTTTATAGCTATGGCATCCAACAACAACAACGTTCTGTAATGCCCTACGAAGCTACTGCACAAGTACTCGAGGGGGGGGGGGTGAATAGTACTTTAAAATAATTAAGAAGATAATTCCTAATTATCTTGCAAACTCAACCAACAATGCAAAAATGTGGAATTGTAAATATTGATAACAAAGAAAACAATCGCAAACAAACAATTTAACGGGTTCGGATCCACCCAAGTCTCCCCGACTTGTTCCCGGTGATCCTACGTCCCAAACACCCGGATCCCATCTGGATACTTGAGTTAGAAACCTCTAACTCAAATTTGCACTATGAAATACTTGTAGAAACCTCTACAAGGTCAAATCATACACAAATAAAATTGTGACTCCCACAACCCGGGATCACAAACAAACTCTCACAACTGAGAGTACAACTTGCAATATTCAAAGTAAATTGAAATAGAAATGCTTACCACAAAATACTTATGCCTTGAGTAAACTTACGATTTAGGGCAAAGATGATTTTGGGGAAGATGAAGGCACCAAACCCTAGCTCCAAGATGTAGATCAGCGATGGAGACCTAGGAGGTTGTTGGTGACCTTGGATCAAGCTCTTGGCTTGGAAGGCTCACAATCAATGTGAATCTCTCTTTGGAAGTAAGAGTGGAAGAGAGATTCTTTGGAAATGAATGAGCTTTGAATGAGAATGAATGCTTCTCTTTTGATCTCTAAACTTCAATAAATATCAGCCTTGAATGCTATGAATGCAGCACTCCAAGTATATATAGGATAGAGGAAAGAGAGAGCAAAAATCGTGGCATTTAATGCTCCAACAGCTCTATTCTGAAGCAGACTAGTCGGTCAAAGAAGGATCACTGACCGACTAGTTCATCAACTAGTCGGTCGGTGAAACAACATGAACCGACTAAGAGGTGAACATTGAATAGATGAAGTTCAGGGAATGAATAACTAGTCGGTCCAAGAAGACTTGCCAACCGACTAGTTTCACAACTAGTCGGTCGGTAAGTGAACTTTGACCGACTAATAGGTGAAATAGAGAAAGCTGAACTCAAGATGAGTTAGTCGGTCTAAGAGCAAATGCTGACAGACTAGTTCATCAACTAGTCGGTCGACAAATGTACTTAGACCGACTAACGATAAACAGTAACATAGGCTGTACAGTAGAAGCTCAACTAGTCGGTCTAAGAAGGATTCCTAACCGACTAGTTTCACAACTGTCGGTCGGTGAACCTTCTTTGACCGACTAACTGTAAACAGTAACTGAGCTAGAATTGAAGAAGGCATTCTAGTCGGTTCAAGAAGCTTTGCCGACCGACTAGATTGCCATCTAGTCGGTTGGTTCTTCTTCTTGAACCAACTAACATGCACAAGAAGTCGCGAATCGAAGCGCGGGGAAAGTTTGTATGGACTTCTACTAAGATCCTAGCTCTAAGATAGGAGCGTTATGAAGATTAAAACGTAAGACCTACTCAAGGCTTAACATTCTATGAAACGAAGCTAGAAGACTATAAATAAAACTTGACGAACCGTCTTCAAATGCTTCGATTTGAATCTCTTGACTTCAATAATGGTCATTGAGCTTCAACGAAGCTTCAAGCATACGATCACGTGCTTTGAGAAGTCTCGAGACGTCGCTTTGGATGTTCCTAGAAATTTGGCGACGATCTCCATAACTGCGCTCACAAAGAGTTAGTTCACGATATTTATGTTTGTTCATCATCCAAAACCAAATTCGGGGAGTCAATACTCAACACGTTCTTCCACCGACTTTGTACAATAACACGATCGTGATGGAGTGTCCACAGTATTCGAACGACAATCAACGGTGCGTCCTCCGCGTTTCATTGGCACGAACTTTGACTATTGGAAATGCCAGATGGAGACATTCCTAAGGAGTGCTTCCCTTTGGAGAACCCTCCACAAGGAATACGTCGAGCCCACCGAAGAGGATTTCGAAAAATGGAAGGCTTTCGAGAAATCCGCCAAAGTCAACAACGCAAAGGTAATGAACGCGCTTCATTATGCGTTGGACCCAGATGAGTTCAACAAGATATGCACATGTAAGAGTGCATATCAAATTTGGAACCATCTCGTCATTACCCATGAGGGAACGAACAAGGTAAAACTTTCTAAACTCTATGTTGCCGTGCAAAATTTTGATATGTTTCACATGCAGAAAAATGAAAGCATAGCATCGATGTACGGATGTTTTACTGATATCACTAATGAACTGGAAGCTCTCGGACAATTCTATTCCCAGCAAGATAAGGTAAGGAAGATCATACTGGGAATGACCTCCAATTGGAAAAGAAGAGCTATAGCCATTGAGGAGGTCAACGACTTGAAGACTTGCACAATCGTGAATCTTATCGACACTCTCATGTCTTATGAAGTAAGACGGAAGAACCGATTGAAGATTCGAGCCATGATGAACCCTTCAGAGGCCAAGAAGAAAGCTTTAGCATTCAAAGCCAATTTTTCATCCTCCGATAGTGAAGAATCAGAAAATGAGATGGACGTGGAGGAAATGGCTCAAATGGCAAAGAAGTTCCAACGCTTTTTTCGTAAATGTAAATTGCTCTCAAAAAATAGATTTGAGTCTACTAATAACACTTCCTCTTTGTGTTTTAAGTGTAATAAGCCAGGGCACATCAAGAAGGATTGCCCAATGCTACGAAACAAAGAGAAGTGGAAGGCTCTGAAGTACCACAAGTCCGACAAGAATAAGAAAGATAAAAAGAAAGGACTAATCGGTACATTCGATGACTCTAGTGGAGACTCATCAAGCGAATCCAATGATGAGAAGGGTGAAAGTGCCCACATGTGTTTCATGGCCCGGGAAGATCCACTCTCCGATGAAAGTGTCCAATTGCGTATTTCTAATGAAGAATTATTTGCTAAGTATCAATCTTTAATGCTTAGATATTCTAGTTTAAAGAAATTGAATGTTAGCAAGCCATCCATTCCATACATTATCAACAATGACACCATTGTTGATATATTAACCCTTGAGAAAGCGAATTTAGCTTCTCAAAATGTCACTTTGAGTAATGAGGTGAATATCCTCAAATCTCAACTAGATCAAACGTATCCTAAGGATAATAGTGATCTAGCTACATAACAAACAAAATTGGGTTTAGAGAATGATTCTCTTAAAACCCAAGTGCACGAGCTCAAAGCAATGTGTCCACCTTGGATACCAACATTTCCTCTCTTAAGGAGAAATATGAGCTCATGTCCTCCCGTATTGTGAGATTTAATAAGGGGAAAGGAAAATTGGACGATTAGCTAGCAAACCAATTTCCGGCCCACACATCGTGTTGGTCTTGGTTTTGTGGAAGCAAATGCATCCAATACTCGCACCTCTTATAGTGGTGTCACTATAGACTTTGTGAGGCCATCCTCTGGTGCATCCACAAGTGGTGTCAAAGACACTAGGTAGAAAACCTACCAAGAAAGTCACCACTTCACAATCTCTTCCTTTTGGCAAGAAACTCACTAAGGGTGAAAACCAAAAGAGTAGCCATGCTTACATGTACACCAACCTTCATCCACGTAGGAAATCTCCTACTTCACAAGTGGATAATCATAGCACTTTCCATGCTCCATACCCACGGACACGTGCAAATCCACACATGAGAAGTACTCATGTACGTGCTCCTATACACCCACATGCTCATGCGCATCATTCTTACATGTATGCACACCCTCCACATGTCATGCATGCCCCATATGTTTCATACAACATGCATGTTCCTAAGCATGCATACAACCTACATATGTCTAATGAATATCCCCCTCCTCATTTTTATGCTAGTACCCATGTTCCTAAGAAGCATGCACCGCTTAGAAATCTAACAAATGTGCATGCAACTAGGAAAAGGACTCCCAAAACTTATACTATTTGGGGTCCTAAGAACACTAGCTTAAATGGTAGGAATGCCTATGTTGATTCCTATTTTCATGATATTATTAATAGTGGTAATTATGTTGGGAAGCGGAAGTCCACTTGGACTTGGCTTCCAAAGTGCTAATCCCCTTGGACCCAACAAAAATTGGGTACCATGAGCTTATGGTATATTATGTAGGTACCCAAGAGAAAGAAAGAGAGCAATAAAGGTCAAATTAGCTCTAAAAGGAAGGGATGGATTCTCGACAGTGGTTGCTACAAACACATGACAGGAGATCCCTCATTGCTCTTCAAAGTGATTAGCATCAAGGACGGTGCAACGGTCAGTTTTGGAGGTAACCAAAAGGGAACCATCATTGGAGCAGGTATAGTTGGAAATTCCTCCAAACCTTTAATTATTAATGTATTTTTAGTTAGTGGTTTGTGTCATAACCTCATCTCCATTAGTCAACTTTGACAAAGGTTACAAGGTTAACTTTGGAGAAGGTTTGTGTAAAATTGTTGATTCTAATTCACATGTTTTATTTACCGGTATTAGGCGTAAAAATATTTATTATTTGAGCTTGCCTAAAACTGTAGAATATTTCTTAGTTGCTAATACAAATGAACAACTATTATGGCATCACCGCTTTGGTCATGTTCATTTTAAGCACTTATATAAGTTAGCTAAGCATGATCTTGTCAAAAGTTTTCCAAAAATTGCTTTTAGTAAGAAAAACTTTTGTGATTCTTGTCAAAGAGGTAAACTTAGTAAATCATCTTTCAAACTTAAAGAATGCATAACTTCTAAGAGGCCCCTAGAATTACTTCATCTAGATTTGTTCGGGCCAACTAGAACCGCTTCTTTAGGCAATGCTCATTATGGATTAGTTGTCGTTGACAACTTCTCTAGATTTACTTGGGTTTCATTTTTAACTAATAAGAATGAAGCCTTTGAAGAATTTACCATATTTGCAAAGAAGATTCAGCATCTCTTAGGATCCACCATTATCACTATCTGTAGTGATCATGGAGGAGAATTTGAGAATGAGTCTTTTACAAAGTTTTGTGATGACACTGGGATAACTCACAATTTCTCTTTTCCTCGTGCACCACCACAAAATGGTGTTGTAGAGAGGAAGAATATGACTCTTACTGAGTGTGCTCGTACCATGCTCCATGATAGTCATCTTGGACTACAATTTTGGGCTGAAACGGTGCACACTGCATGTTATATGCTCAATAGGATCCTAGTGAGACCCCGAACGAACAAAACTTGTTTTGAGCTATTTTATGACAAAAAGCCTCAAGTTAAATATTTTCGAGTTTTTGGTTCAAAATGTTTTATCAAGAACACCTTTGGTAACTTAGATAAATTTGAGCCAAGATCCGATGAAGGGATTTTTGTTGGATATTACACACGTAGCAAAGCCTACCAGATATACAACAAAACCTCTTCAACGATCGAGGAATCACTACACGTATCATTTTATGAAGATTTTGATTTTCCTCATGTTATAGATGATAGTGTAGATGCTATATGTGATTCTCTTAGTAATGTTAAAATTAATGATTCTATTATTGAGACTAACACTACTAATGAGATTGTTGAAGATGTTCCAAGTGATGCAGGAATTTCCAAAGCTTACCCAACCGTTCGCAACCACCCTCATGACCAAATTATTGGAGATATTGGTGTGGGTGTTCGAACGAGGTCAAGAATTGAAGAATTCTCTCATTGCGCATTTGTCTCTACCATTGAGTCAAAGAACATCCAAGAAGCATGTGAGGATAGCTCTTGGATAGTGGCAATGGAAGAAGAGCTCATGCAATTTGAGAGAAATGAAGTTTGGGAGCTCATTCCTCTTCCAAGTGGTCACCAAGTTATTGGGACCAAGTGGATTTTCAAAAACAAGACCGATGAGAACGAGGACATCACAAGGAACAAAGCAAGGTTAGTAGCTCAAGGCTACCTGCAAGAAGAAGGTATCGATTTCGAAGAATCCTTTGCCCCCGTAGCTAGATTAGAAGCTATTAGATTGCTTTTATCTTTTGCATCTTGTAAGAATTTCAAATTGTTTCAAATGGATGTTAAAAGTGCATTTTAAATGGTATTGTTAATGAAGAAGTTTTTGGTTCTCAACCACCCGGTTTCATTTATGAAAAATTTCCAAACCATGTTTTCAAATTTAAGAAAGCTTTATACGGTTTGAGACAAGCTACTAGAGCTTGGTATGATCGACTCAAAACCTTTCTTTTGAATTTAGGTTTTAAAATGGGTAAAGTTGATTCAACTCTTTTTATGAAGGATTATGAAAATGACATCCTTTTGATTCAAGTTTATGTAGACGATATTATATTTGGTTCTACTAACTTTAATCTTTGCCAAGAATTTTCTAAGTTGATGAAGGATGAATTCGAGATGAGCCACATGGGTGAGCTCAACTATTTCCTTGGACTACAAATTCGGCAAATGAAGGATGTGACTTTCATACATCAAACCAAGTACACAGGGGAGCTTATCAAGCGATTCGGGATGGAATCGTCTTCAAGCAAAAGGACTCCCATGAGTATGACAACCCATCTACATAAGGATGAGAATGGAAAAGATGTAGACGTTTGTCTATATAGATGTATGATTGGTAGCTTACTCTATTTAACTGCTAGTAGTCCCGATATCATGTTTTCTGTATGCTTGTGTGCTAAATATCAAGCTAGACCTAAGGAGTCACACTTGATTGTGGTTAAACAAATTTTTCGTTATCTCAATCATTCACTAGATTATGGGTTACTTTACCCTAAATCTAGCACATATGAGTTAATCTCATATAGTGATGCCGACTTTGTCGGATGCAAATCCGATAGGAAGAGTACTAGTGGCACTTGCCATTTTCTAGGAAATTCCCTAGTTTCTTGGTTCTCCAAGAAATAGAACCCGGTATCATTATCCACGACTGAAGCGGAATATATTGTCGTGGGTCTTGCATGTGCAAAATTTCTTTGGATGAGACATACTCTTAAGGATTATGGTGTCAATTGTGATGCTTGCCCTATCATGGTTGGTAACCAAAGTGCTATATGTCTTTCCAAGAATCTTGTACATCACTCTCGTATCAAACACATAGATGTGAGTGATCGGCCCCGGATATACACCCGGAGAACGATTGTAGTTTTACCGCAAGCGCACGGTCAAGTGGCGAGCGGGTATCGAACACGAGGAGGTGGTGTTGGTTCCAATCTATCCTAGGTTGGCTCGAGTACGAATGTTTTATTGGTGGAGATGGTTATGGTGTGATGTAATGACAATGGTGGTGGATGTCGGTGTCGGTGATAAAGAAGTGGGTCAAATATCGATTCAGATACAATATAATAAAAGTGTCTAGGGCTAGAGAATTCCCACTACGAATCGTCATACATCATTGTAAATAGTGAATCTCAATATTACTAGACTTGCGTTGAGGTGAACTAGTCGTAACTTAATGTAGAACCAAGCTCACGTTCTCGCGCTATTGCCGGTCTATAGCAAACCTAGATTAGAGCCCACTCTCGTGCAAACCCTAACCTAAGCCACTAGCATGAAGATTGACATCATCGTCCAATCGCTCCTCGAGCCCACTCTCGTGCAAACTCGAGTTACGATCTAGGTTGTGATAGTTCGTATTCGTCCAATCTCTTGCAAACGAATATGGGTATAGATTTATAATAAAAATCCTAGCTTTGGTCCAATCTCTTGCAAACCAAGTCTAGAGAATTTCGATTATAAACCTAATTCGAATATCTAGGCCTTCCCATCGATAGGAATCCAATCTCTTGCAAACCCCAAATCGATGGAAATTCCTAGCAATCCGTGATAAATCAATCACAACCTAACCTCCTAGCAATTCTAGCAACTTAGAAATTCATTCATCACAAATTTGAAATTAGATCCATAGGGTTCATCCCCATGCCCTAGAACATCAAATCTACTCAAGCATAGCAATAACGATATAGAGATCAATAAAAGACATTGCTTGCATGTAAAAAGATATCAAATCAAAGATTCAAACAACAAGAACAAGGATACCTAGCTTTGATGAAGAGCTTCAATCTAATTACAAGCTTTTAGATCCAAGAGGGGGCCTAGGGCATGGCCTAACCTCTAAAATAATCGTGAAGAAGACATCATGGAACTCCCCTCTAATGACGGCTACAAACCCCATATATAGCCTCCCAAAACCCTAGCAAATAACCTTTTAAAACCCCTCAAAATCGTGCCCAAAAACAACCCTGGCCGCAACTTAAAGTCTGGGCCCGCCGTCACTCGGGCCGAGTGGGAAAATGACTCGGCCGAGTGGAAATTCCAGCACTGTAGCATCAACTTGCAGAAATTCTCCAGATTTCATCTGACCTCCGATTGACGCGTTCTTAGCAGCATTGGAACCGTCATGAAGTTTACTATCCATAAAAAATATGAAAAAAATACTTTGATTTCTGGAATGATAGAAGATTTCAAAATAGTGCGAGGCTGTCTAAAAATCTGGGCGCTCGTGTCCTCGGCATTACTCGGCCGAGTGGGATTCTTCACTCGGTCGAGTGGGCTTCTCTACTCGGCCGAGTAGGGTCTTCTGCGGTTCTCCAAAAATTCCAGAGAGTCTGCTTAGATCTCAGGAGAAAAACCCTGTAATACTCGGGCGAGTGGGCTTCTTCACTCGGTCGAGTGGGCTTTGCCACTCGGCCGAGTGAGACTTCTCTAAATTCCAGTAAGTTGGCCTTCTCTTTGGACAAATTCCCTGTACCATTCGGGCAAGTGAGCTTTCTCACTCGGCTGAGTAGGATTTCTTCGTTCGGCCGAGTATACGCTGAAAAACTCCGTGTGCGTATCCGTTCTAGTCGGCCGAGTGGGACTTCTTGTTCGGCCGAGTGGCTATTGTACTCGGCCGAGTGATGTGCTGCTGTGCTTGTTTCTTCTTCTTTTTGCCTGCTCGTCGCTCCGATTGATTTCCTTCTTCTTCCGCTCATACTCCATCGCTGATAAGCCCTCAAATGAGCCGTGGGTGACACTCCTAAGCGCTTGCAAACCCCTTGATCTCAAAATCGCTTCAAATCGCTCCATATTTCCTGAAATACGAAAAAACAAGAAATAGTGAAAAGTATCGCAATATTGTCGAATAATCATGAAAAACGTGATATGGGCAATCAAAGTGGCATGCAAACATGCAGAAAAAAGGTATAAAATATGGAGTGATCAAAATCCCCCAAGCTTACCTCTTACTCGTCTTCGAGGAAGATAAGTAGAGAGACGAACTCGGGAAATGAAAACAAACGAAAGGAAAGGAAAGAAAAAGAATACGAAGTGGAAGGGGTCGCTAGATTATTCTCTTAGATCTCATGCCATAAGCTACACATCACGATAACTCAGAAAATATGAATCACATGCTATAGAGATTTCATATCTTACTTAAACATGGTACTTGCAAGTTTTAAGAACAAAGGAAGGGACTCCCTAAATTCATGCAATCAACTTATATCCACATCATGCTTTTCATAGAGTTTAATGTACGAATGTTGGCGATGCACTTTTCAATCAAGGGTTATAATAGAAGCATATAAGAATCACACCAAGCATGTAGTAGAGAATGGAATAAGAGACATGTCATTCACATTTTCATATCAATTCATAAGAAATCTCCATAGCTCAAGTAATTCTCTAAGTCTCAGTATTATCAAACTTCCCCATTCGTGCACCTCTCCACTCTAATGTCGTACTCACTCATATGGTCAATTGAATTCACCCCCCAAGCCTAGCTTGAGGCATCACATCTAAAGGAATATGATAGTGGAAAATGGGATTTTGCCTTGGCTTTCCCAAGTATTTTGTGGCTCCGATAATGAGATAGAGAAATATCTTTCTTTTTCTTTTTGAACTTTTTGTTTCTCATTTTACCTTTTGGATTTTTGTAGGAGCTATATGATTTGTATTTTTGGTTTTTGGCTCCTTTTTGGCTTTTTGGACTTTTTGGGAGCTAACTTTTTCTTTTGTAGGGATTTTTAGGAAATAGATGCGATATAAGTAGCTTTAGGAGGTGAACTCAAGTGACATGTAGAGAATAAAAAGATATATGTGGAGAAGGAAATAATGTAACACTCGGTTCACTCTAAGATGTGCACAAATGGTTCAATAAAATAATACATCAACTAAGCTCATATGTAAGCATGGATATTCTCAATTATCTCAATAAAAAGTGAATTCAAGCGGTAAAGCGCACAATCATATCAAGCATGCAACAGAAGGCAAATAAGACAATAAGGCAGATGCTCCCATTATAATATTGATGCGTGAATCTTGGTGCACTTCCAACAAAAGCATACTAGCACTAATCCATACATTCAGCTTCAATTAATATCATGCATTCATTAGAGGAATCATCAAGAGAAATAGATTTGCAAGCACAGGTATAACAGGACTATGGAATACTCTAAGTAGCATGGCAAGTAATAATAAGCATCGTGATGGTTGCTAAAGCAATAAGAGATATCATCATAAGGAACAAATCTAGCAAAAGGAGGAAAATTAAATAAAGATATAAAAATAAAAGAGAGGAAAAAAAAAGAAAAACAAGCACACAATATGATGCATGAACACACATAAAAGGAAAATAAGATGGAAAAATCAAAAAGATGATGCAAAAATTTTGAAAATTTTTAAGAACACTAAAAATAGAGTAAAAATGCAACTAATGCATCTAAATGGCATGGAAATTCACTCCCCCAAGCTTAAACTTCACATTGTCCTTAATGTGATCATAATGGAAGAATATGAGGGACACCGATAATAATAAGGGGGTGAATGAAAAATGATGAAATGAATGAAATGAAATCCTAATGCAACTACATGCACATGCAATGATGCATGAGAGCGCCTTCCTCCAAGCCTATACCAAACAATCCTATTCAAATGACTTGACCAATAAAATCACGACTTTGCTAAGCGTGATCAAGTCAAACTAATAAGAAAGTGAGTATTCACTTGAAAGAAGTGCTCGATGGTAGTGAGCAAAAAGGATATGACACATCAAAATATGAAGAGGGCAATTGATATATATAATGGGTTTGGGTTGTAAAAATTGTTGTTGCCGTCACATGGGGTGATATTTATTCAATCAAATCTATACGGTCCTCTCGCTGTCGAGAGGATTCGAGTTTATTTAAAGCATAAAATTTCTACACTACTGGATTGATATCACCTATAGCAAAAGGCGGATCCAGTATCTTTGCCGGTGCAGGCAACTGCTCCAACTGCTCCTTTCGTGGCTCTGCCAGGCGCGTATGTCCACGAACTCCAACGAACTCCAGCAATGCATCCTCCAGCATTCCCATAAGGACTCCACATGTACCCTACAGAGAATAGGATGCATCAGTTCGCTGCAAAAATTCACACTCATAATAAAAGTATTCCAAAGAGGATCGTCTATAGAAATATATGAAATAAATAGTGGTGGACGATACTTCCCTGGAAATAATTCAGTATCCTCTTGTGCTTTGATAGATATCTTCGTGGTGTGCTCTCTCAGGTGCACAGGTAAATCTGGATTATAGGTGTGGACCTCCTCGATAGGCTTATCAAACTGTGACACGTCCTAGCATACTTCCGGTGCATAATCGTATGTGTAACGCAAAAGGTATGACGTGTCAAAAATATCCGAATCAAAATAAATATCGAATGGAATGCATGAATCAGAAATGGAGTGGGTAAAAATATCTCCCTGAGTGGGAGCAGTAAGCTCTGTGGGATAGTCCTCGACGTCAGTGGAAGGATGAGGTGGCTTCGGGAGCTCCAATGGAGAAGGGTAGTGCTCGGGATCCTTATGAATGCCCGTGTCCTCATCCCGATGTACGACCTCCTCGGTGATAAGCTCTGGCTCTGTGTGTAAGGCCTCCTCAAAAGCATGCTCTGGCTCCACATGTGAGGCCTCCTCGTCAATATGCTCTGGCTCGACAGTGTGCTCCTTTGCCTTCTTATCAACTATCAATGTGGGCTCTCTCTGGAATGGTGATGATGGCTGCTCAGGTGTGTCAACTTGTGGGGATGTATCATGTGGAGGGGAATGCCCGCAAGCAATCCGAAAATATAGTCTATCCCCCTCAAGACTGACATGGATGTCCTCCTCAATTGTTCCTGTAGCTAAAATACGGTTCATAACAAAATCTACAAATCGTAGCTCAAATGCATCACCTGTTGTAATGCTTTCTGAACCGACGAACCTCACTGACTCCAAGAGGCCATCCAATAATCTCTGAAATGCGTCCTCCTTTGGGTGCGCATATGACTCAGTTTCTGCTTCCTCCACGGCCTCTTCGTCCATCCATTCTTTATATGCAATAGTTGTATCGTAGGATGTGGGATCGATGACGGCACATTCTGGCTCTGGTAATATGACCGGTGATGCTTCTTGCCCATAAAATGAAGAAGCAGAACTGATATCTTTGGAAATCTTTGCAACCTTAAGCATGAGCGCATTCATTTCAAGTTCCCTCTTCACCCATTCCAATTGAAGGCCGCCCTTATCAAGCCTGGCTTGTATTTCAACTTGGTGTGCATGCATCTCATCAAAAAAAAAATCCTTTGTTTCTCATCAAGCTCAGGCCAGTGCGTTTCCTCAAAAAAGTATTCTCCCATCTGAGCACTCTGATCAAAATTGTAACGACCGCTTTTCGTTGTACGTTGTTCGTGCACGTGCTTTTGACCGTGCACGTGTTTGTTTTGGACTTTGTTTGTTGGTGAACACTTTTGTGTGATATGCCGTTGTGAACGTCTCTGAGAGTATTAAATAGTGGCACTATCTTGGAACGACACTTCTCGAGTCGTTTTTCCACAATTTACACTTACTCGATGAGACGTGACGATTCTCACTCTTGACGGGAGACGTTTCTATTTTTAGTTTCGTCGCCCGACGTCGAATTTGAGATCCGTCTTCTTAGTTAGCTCACATTCGTCACCACGATCACCACGATATTTATTTTATAATTTTTGGAGTTTATTTGACCACTTTTATAATTTTTACAAGTTTTATATTATTTTTAATAATTAATTTATAAAGTATTTTCGGCCAAATAAAATTTATTTGAGTTTTAAACGTTTTAAAGAATTTTTGAGCCAATTTCCAGCTCATTTGGACCAAGTCAAATCCTTGGGTGAGTTGGAGAAGTTGAGTTTCAAATTTTAAATTATTTTAATATTCTAATCCTATTAGATTTAGCCCTAGACCAAGTCAACCCATCTATACTATATAAGCAACCCCTAGCAAGACCTATTTTCACAAGAAATTAGTCCTAGCCTCTTCCAAAACTCAGATTGGACGTTGCGACGATTCGTCGCAACGTTGCGACGTTCAGAACCCCGTCCGACCGAAGAAAACCCCCGCATCCCCCGCACCGACCGGCCGTTGCCTCCGCACCAAGCCCCCGCCCCGCTCCGCACAGCCGTCGCCCCGCTTCACCGTGCCCGACCGAGAGGAGCCCTCGGTCAGACCGGTTGCCGCTCCGCACCAAGCGTCGCTCCGCAACCCCGCATCGCTAGCCGCTCTGTCGCCCCGCATCGTGCCGTGCCCGACCGACAGCCGCCCCCGCTCACGCCCGCTCTCCGCAACGTTGCAACCGTTGCAACGTTGCAGCGCAGCGCTCCCCGCATCCAAGCGCTGTGACCGAGCCGCCCCAAGCACCCGACCGAAGCACAGCCCCGCACCAAGCCCCCGCCCGCTGCAGCGACCGACCCCAAATGTTGCAACTCCCGTTTCCATGTGTCTGACCGACGGAGATCCCCGCACCGAGGCTGTACGACCGACGGCCACTTGTCGCAACCCCGCATCCGTCGCATCGCTTGCCACCGTGGGCCCCCCAAGTTCTCCAGAGTTATTGTGGGTCCCCCAAAGGCCCCTAGGAGTACTGTGGGCCCCACCTAGGTGCTTGCTCTTCGAGGATCCGTCGCGTACGACGTCGTCGCACGTCGTAGCCCGTCGTCGCACGTGCTAGCTTTGGAATCTGGAACCGTCGCCCCGGTCGAAGCTCTGAATTTTCCAGCAAGGAATATATATTGGAATCTGGACTTGGAGTGCGATCTATTATTCCAACCCCCGGTGTCGCTACCCGACGCCGGTGTAGCTTTCGCGTCGTGTTGAGGTAACATTTTGCACCCCTAGGACCCCCAACCCAATTGCATGCTAATCAAGACTAAAATTGATGTTTTTAAAGTATTTTAAATGTTTTAAAATCACTAATCAAGATTAATAAAACGGATGTAGGCCGGTGGACTTAGGAATCGTGACTTTGGACTCGTTGGACGGTGTTTTCTTGACGTGATAGTTGCAGGCAAGTGAAACTTGCCAACTCTTGTGTAGGGCCATGTTTTTAGGCCACTTCCTTGTTCCTAGTGTAAAAGAGACTAGTCAGTGAAATGATAGCTGGCTAGACGCCTACTTGATCTAGTTTGACAACGAAACTAGATCCGTCACCTAATTGATCTAGCTTGACAACGAAGCTAGATCCAACCCTTTAAACTTGTTGTTCATGCATACTAAACTGTCACATTTACTTTTCTTATCTGTATGCACTTTTAACTGCCATGCATTGCATTCTACATGTCATCCAAGTTGATTGTTGCATCGTAGCACACGCTACAAAATACTTGTACAATCTGTGTTTCCGTGTTTCCGGCTAGGTGCACCCCTACGCCATACTTGTTTACACACTTCCTGGCTCGTGGTCCAGAAGCGGGCCTCATGTGTTGGCTAGAAACCAATGCCCGATACACGTGGAGGGGTAGGGATAAACGGTTACTTGAGCTTAGGAGTGGCCTGATCCGCCCTCTAGCCAAAGGACGGAATCTCTGTGCACGAGGTGCTTACTTTTCTTGTCTTGTACTTGTCTTGTGAATGATTCATGTAATACTTGTCATCCATGCCATGCCATGCTCGTACTTTACTTTACTTTACTTTACCTGCTGCACCCATACTTTAACTGCCATGTCATCGCATCATGCTAGAACTGCTAGGTTGCTTTACTTGTACTTCCAGTTTCACTTGCACAAGTCTTCCAGACTTGCTGACATGTGCCCCTTTCTCTTTGGGTGTCACATGTTAGACCTTGAGCCAGAGATAGTTGTAGTGGACGAGGTAGTTGCTGACACTGAGCCTACGTTCGTCGAGGAGTTCGTGGACACCGGAGACCAGTTTTAGAGACTGTTGGCGTTGCTTTTGCTTTAGGTTGCTGTTAGATGTCGGTGCTTGCACCATTACTTTGTTGTTGTACTTTGTACTTTTGTTGGCCATGCTCGGCCTCTTTTAGACTCTTTTCTTTTAGCCTGGTGGCTTTTTCTGTGATGTTGAGATTTATTATGGATATTCTGAGATGTACTTTTGTCTCTTTTCGTTATTATTATCTTTGTTTCGTTTCGCGTTGCAAGGACCTGCAGTTTGAAGTGATTGACGCTTATCGGACTTGCGGCTTTGTAGCTTCAAGTCTGAGCGGACCTTCTCACGCTTCGCCTCCACGTTTTTGGGAAGCGGGGCGTGACAGGTTTTGTTGGTGGCCCATGCAGGTCCTATCTTGCAATTGTGAATTAACGGAACAACGATAATAACAGAATGTCCATTAAATAAATTGCAACATCCGAATCAGAAGCCCTGAGTCTAGCCGTTTTTAGGACACTAGGTGATGAGAAGACTTAGTTAGACGTCTGTGCTTGCTAGTTAGAGGCCCTGACTGTAGTTAGACTCCCTTTTAGCAATGGATTTAATCGTCGTAGGAGTTACCTTAGTGGTCCTTGCCTAACCCTGACCATATTAGGCTTCTAGAATCCCCTTAGTCGTTCGCTTTTGGGTTCATCGATTTCGGACCAAGTTGAACGCATTTCTTTACCGTCTAACCTTTAGAAGTCTTAGCGCCTAGTTCCTAATCTTTAGTTGGTCGACCGTAGGACTTTCCGTAGACCTTCCTGATTCATAACCTAGGCATATGAATGTTTTGATCACCTGACCAATTTCCTTGCCTCGATTCACGAGATCGCCCCATGACGATCGTCGTCAATTTTCAAACCTTTTCGTTACAATCTTGAATCTTCCAAAAGTATCTTTCGATTTCCTCTTTCCCTAGGTTTAAATTTGTTCAAAATCTTAATATACTTATACTTCATACTTCTTCATTGATTTAAATTTTTTTAAAACGTTTGTCGGAATTTTGAACTCTAGCTTATAATATTTTTCCCAGCCTATGTTTTCGTACTCATGTCGTCTTTTCATATATTAATTTTATTCTGAACCGTACTTTTATTTTGCTCAGCTCGATTTATAATTTTCTCTCTTATTTATGCCATTTGAATAATACTTCGTGTTTACTTTTAATATACTTTTCAAGTCACATGGAATTTCGGATTTCCGCAAGTTGGTTTTTGCTCGTCGTTCTCACTATTTCAGATTTTTGCAGAATTACTATTTTCATAACCTCTTCCTGCTTTAGACCCTCCCTGATTTGATTTTAAAGATTTGCTATTCGATCTTGAAAATTCTTATGCTAAGTTACTACTATTTCCTTTCCGCTCACCATACACGTTTTAGAAAAAAATCTCTAAACCAAATTGAATTTCAACTATTTTTATAACCGTGCCAGACTTGTTGTGCTCGTGTATTAAGAACCTTGTGTAAATCAGTTTTACATTTTTGGCAAACCTTGGTTTTCTAAAAAGTAGTTTCAAATTGATTATCTTCAATTTTCCATAGCCCAAAGTTTTGAAAGCATTTAACCTGATTTTAAATTCTTCTGTTGCTTGATTCCATTCTTTGACTTTCAAAAACTTTTGGCAACATTTTATTAAATTACTGACTGATAGAATTTTCTAAACCATGTCCTTAATATTCGCGTAAATGATTTTACTTCCTTTCAAAATGATTTTTAGAAACAATAGACCATTTTCTCTTATTAAGAATGTTCGACTCAAATTTACTTTGAACAACTTGTTTTATCGATTCCGAAATATTTCTTTTCAGACGAGGATTCTGATTTTGAAGAAAAACAGTTTTCAGATTTCACGTATTCTAGCTTGTGCTACTTACCCTATCTTCTTTTCTATATCCTATATAAGCATCACTATATCCTTTTCCTTCAACCTAAACATCACCATTGAGCCAATGTTCGTCCAACCAAGCTGTCTCCTTACATTCGCCCTATCTGAACACGTGCTTATCGATCCTTCCCTCGTCACGCTTTCGACCTCCCTCTATTGCTTAGGTATTAGTGCCGTCAATGTCTATGTCCACCCTAAGTTTTTAGTAGGCCCTTGGACCCTGTGAGGTGTCGTAGTGCACATACCTAAGTTGGGTACGTGAGCTTGAATGAGAATTCCCATAGTATATTGATGTTTGCCTATTGAGTGATATATATATATACTCGGAGTTATTCGTGATAGTATGTTGTTGTTGTGTGTTAGTAGTTATAGATTTTGTGTGGATAGCTATACTATACTAGGGATGCCTGTAAATATAAGAGTTAGCGTTGAAATATCTAAGTTGTGTATGTAGTAAGAGATACTTATAATGGTTGAAATAAAATGATTGGTAAAGCTATGTGTATGTTAG
Organism: Scilla litardierei; assembly: GCA_030789695.1. NCBI lineage: Eukaryota > Viridiplantae > Streptophyta > Magnoliopsida > Asparagales > Asparagaceae > Scilla > Scilla litardierei. The sequence goes on from CM061137.1 coordinate 54,340,312, forward strand.
TAGTGATAATAATAAGAGTACGTATGGTTAAGAGAGTAGGCTTATTGAGTGACCTATATACTAGTACGAGTGAGTATGTGCTCGTAGGTAGATATATATGGTGCCTATACGTAAGTATTTATGTTTTGTTGCATGTGTATATAGGTGATATACATATGGTAGTAAGATTATAATTTTGATTGGTACTGCTTGCTTTTGCGGGATGTTGCATGCGTGCATACCGTGAGGTATAAACGACTATTGCACACCTTAATTATGTATGTGTGAATTTGTTAGTATACTAATTATAGGTAGTAGGCTATGGTGTGAATATATATATTATTTATGTGTGACTATACGGTGAATGTTTGTACTAAGGAGTATATTATAATTATACGTGTGCTGATGTCTGTATTATTATTATGGTATATAGAGTGATTGAACTACGTAAGTATTACCTGACTAAATATTAAGTGTGATTGATCTATGAAATGTATACGGTTGTATTGGTAGACATATATATATTGGAGTGATATTGGTATAGGTATGAATGCCGTGTTACGTATATAGAATAGTCTGATATGTGTATTGAGTCTCACTCAAGCTTGAGTGGGTATACTCTAAGTATATTGAATGTATGTTTGTAGTTTGAATATAGCAATGCTTGATGTAGTTATAGTGATAGAAGTGTTTGTGCCTGGTTGAGTTACGCACATGATTGTGGGTCGCTACACCAGTATATAGTTATAAGTGTTGGTCTTGTGGTATAGCTAATTACTAAGGACTTGCTCGTGTGAACGTATGTGTACTAGCTAAAACTAAGTGTGTATGTGTGCTAGTTATATAATGGTATGATTGGTGTATGTAAATGAAATGTTAGCGTGTATGGGTGTGCACCATGCACGGGTAAGTATGTGCTTAGTTATAGGTTTTGATGACTATGGTATATGTGGCGTGTCGTAAATACAGTTATAGTACCGTACGTGATGTGAATATATGGTGAACTATTTGCATGTATTTGAATGACTATATATTGTGAAATTATAGTAGCGGTGAATGTATATTAGATATAGTGAATTTGATTTAGTAATGGTATGGTGTGACTATAAGTGCTGAGATGTTGGTATTGGATGAATATTAGAGGGAAGTATACTCTTGATGTTTGTGCATAGGTAGCTATCTATATGTAGAGCAATGGTTGTATTTGCTAAGTGTGACACTATTCTTATGTGAGTACCTGAATTATTGTTGTGAGTAGTAGTTATATAAGGGATGTATGTTCATATACCTGATTGAAATACATGTATGAATTTGACTGAATATAATAGGTATAAGTGTATACGTATGTGAATGTATATGTATACGTGTTGGTAGTATTAATGTTTGACTACCTAGTGCATACTTAAGCACTTGTAATGACTATACTTGGTTTGAATTATAAAGTGACTGAATTGGGGTAGTTACTAGAGTGACTAGCTATATTAGAAAGTCCAAGGACGGACTTTATTCTAAGGTGGGGAGGATGTAACGACCGCTTTTCGTTGTACGTTGTTCGTGCACGTGCTTTTGACCGTGCACGTGTTTGTTTTGGACTTTGTTTGTTGGTGAACACTTTTGTGTGATATGCCGTTGTGAACGTCTCTGAGAGTATTAAATAGTGGCACTATCTTGGAACGACACTTCTCGAGTCGTTTTTCCACAATTTACACTTACTCGATGAGACGTGACGATTCTCACTCTTGACGGGAGACGTTTCTATTTTTAGTTTCGTCGCCCGACGTCGAATTTGAGATCCGTCTTCTTAGTTAGCTCACATTCATCACCACGATCACCACGATATTTATTTTATAATTTTTGGAGTTTATTTGACCACTTTTATAATTTTTACAAGTTTTATATTATTTTTAATAATTAATTTATAAAGTATTTTCGGCCAAATAAAATTTATTTGAGTTTTAAACGTTTTAAAGAATTTTTGAGCCAATTTCCAGCTCATTTGGACCAAGTCAAATCCTTGGGTGAGTTGGAGAAGTTGAGTTTCAAATTTTAAATTATTTTAATATTCTAATCCTATTAGATTTAGCCCTAGACCAAGTCAACCCATCTATACTATATAAGCAACCCCTAGCAAGACCTATTTTCACAAGAAATTAGTCCTAGCCTCTTCCAAAACTCAGATTGGACGTTGCGACGATTCGTCGCAACGTTGCGACGTTCAGCACCCCGTCCGACCGAAGAAAACCCCCGCATCCCCCGCACCGACCGGCCGTTGCCTCCGCACCAAGCCCCTGCCCCGCTCCGCACAGCCGTCGCCCCGCTTCACCGTGCCCGACCGAGAGGAGCCCTCGGTCAGACCGGTTGCCGCTCCGCACCAAGCGTCGCTCCGCAACCCCGCATCGCTAGCCGCTCTGTCGCCCCGCATCGTGCCGTGCCTGACCGACAGCCGCCCCCGCTCACGCCCGCTCTCCGCAACGTTGCAACCGTTGCAACGTTGCAGCGCAGCGCTCCCCGCATCCAAGCGCTGTGACCGAGCCGCCCCAAGCACCCGACCGAAGCACAGCCCCGCACCAAGCCCCCGCCCGCTGCAGCGACCGACCCCAAATGTTGCAACTCCCGTTTCCATGTGTCTGACCGACGGAGATCCCCGCACCGAGGCTGTACTACCGACGGCCACTTGTCGCAACCCCGCATCCGTCGCATCGCTTGCCACCGTGGGCCCCCCAAGTTCTCCAGAGTTATTGTGGGTCCCCCAAAGGCCCCTAGGAGTACTGTGGGCCCCACCTAGGTGCTTGCTCTTCGAGGATCCGTCGCGTACGACGTCGTCGCACGTCGTAGCCCGTCGTCGCACGTGCTAGCTTTAGAATCTGGAACCGTCGCCCCGGTCGAAGCTCTGAATTTTCCAGCAAGGAATATATATTGGAATCTGGACTTGGAGCGCGATCTATTATTCCAACCCCCGGCGTCGCTACCCGACGCCGGTGTAGCTTTCGCGTCGTGTTGAGGTAACGTTTTGCACCCCTAGGACCCCCAACCCAATTGCATGCTAATCAAGACTAAAATTGATGTTTTTAAAGTATTTTAAATGTTTTAAAATCACTAATCAAGATTAATAAAACGGATGTAGGCCGGTGGACTTAGGAATCGTGACTTTGGACTCGTTGGACGGTGTTTTCTTGACGTGATAGTTGCATGCAAGTGAAACTTGCCAACTCTTGTGTAGGGCCATGTTTTTAGGCCACTTCCTTGTTCCTAGCGTAAAAGAGACTAGTCAGTGAAATGATAGCTGGCTAGACGCCTACTTGATCTAGTTTGACAACGAAACTAGATCCGTCACCTAATTGATCTAGCTTGACAACGAAGCTAGATCCAACCCTTTAAACTTGTTGTTCATGCATACTAAACTGTCACATTTACTTTTCTTATCTGTACGCACTTTTAACTGCCATGCATTGCATTCTACATGTCATCCAAGTTGATTGTTGCATCGTAGCACACGCTACAAAATACTTGTACAATCCGTGTTTCCGTGTTTCCGGCTAGGTGCACCCCTACGCCATACTTGTTTACACACTTCCTGGCTCGTGGTCCAGAAGCGGGCCTCATGTGTTGGCTAGAAACCAATGCCCGATACACGTGGAGGGGTAGGGATAAACGGTTACTTGAGCTTAGGAGTGGCCTGATCCACCCTCTAGCCAAAGGACGGAATCTCTGTGCACGAGGTGCTTACTTTTCTTGTCTTGTACTTGTCTTGTGAATGATTCATGTAATACTTGTCATCCATGCCATGCCATGCTCGTACTTTACTTTACTTTACTTTACCTGCTGCACCCATACTTTAACTGCCATGTCATCGCATCATGCTAGAACTGCTAGGTTGCTTTACTTGTACTTCCAGTTTCACTTGCACAAGTCTTCCAGACTTGCTGACATGTGCCCCTTTCTCTTTGGGTGTCACATGTTAGACCTTGAGCCAGAGATAGTTGTAGCGGACGAGGTAGTTGCTGACACTGAGCCTATGTTCGTCGAGGAGTTCGTGGACACCGGAGACCAGTTTTAGAGACTGTTGGCGTTGCTTTTGCTTTAGGTTGCTGTTAGATGTCGGTGCTTGCACCATTACTTTGTTGTTGTACTTTGTACTTTTGTTGGCCATGATCGGCCTCTTTTAGACTCTTTTCTTTTAGCCTGGTGGCTTTTTCTGTGATGTTGAGATTTATTATGGATATTCTGAGATGTACTTTTGTCTCTTTTCGTTATTATTATCTTTGTTTTGTTTCGCGTTGCAAGGACCTGCAGTTTGAAGTGATTGACGCTTATCGGACTTGCGGCTTTGTAGCTTCAAGTCTGAGCGGACCTTCTCACGCTTCGCCTCCACGTTTTTGGGAAGCGGGGCGTGACAAAAATAGTATTCTCCCATCTGAGCACTCTGATCATAATAGTATTCTCACATCTGAGCACTCTGATCAAAATCTGTGGTCCACGTAGTATAATCCATAGCACCTGATCAACAAAGATAAATACCTGGAGAAAAATATAAGTGACATAAAAGAATATAGAAATGATAATAATGGTGGCGGGGTGAAAATTCCCTTTTGTTAAAAAAAGTTTTTTTTTCGTAGTCTAATCAACCTAATTGTGACAAATTGGCACCCAACGGAAAACACCTCCCCGGAAACGGCGCCAAAAACTTGATCGGCCCCGGATATACACCCGGAGAACGATTGTAGTTTTACCGCAAGCGCACGGTCAAGTGGCGAGCGGGTATCGAACACGAGGAGGTGGTGTTGGTTCCTATCTATCCTAGGTTGGCTCGACTACGAATGTTTTATTGGTGGAGATGGTTATGGTGTGATGTAATGACAATGGTGGTGGATGTCGGTGTCGGTGATAAAAAAGTCGGTCAAATATCGATTTAGATACAATATAATAAAAGTGTCTAGGGCTAGGGAATTCTCACTACGGATCGTCATACATCATTGTAAATAGTGAATCTCAATATTACTAGACTTGAGTTGAGCTAAACTAGTCGTAACTTAATGTAGAATCAAGCTCACGCTCTCGCGCTATTGCCGGTCTATAGCAAACCTAGATTAGAGCCCACTCTCGTGCAAACCCTAACCTAAGCCACCAGCATGAAGATCGACATCATCGTCCAATCGCTCCTCGAGCCCACTCTCGTGCAAACTTGAGTTACGATCTAGGTTGTGATAGTTCGTATTCGTCCAATCTCTTGCAAACGAATATGGGTATAGATTTATAATAAAAATCCTAGCTTTGGTCCAATCTCTTGCAAACCAAGTCTAGAGAATTTCAATTATAAACCTAATTCGAATATCTAGGCCTTCCCATCAATAGGAATCCAATCTCTTGCAAACCCCAAATCGATGGAAATTCCTAGCAATCCATGATAAATCAATCACAACCTAACCTCCTAGCAATTCTAGCAACTTAGAAATTCATTCATCACAAATTTGAAATTAGATCCATAGGGTTCATCCCCATGCCCTAGAGCATCAAATCTACTCAAGCATAGGAATAACGATATAGAGATCAATAAAAGACATTGCTTGCATGTAAAAAGATATCAAATCAAAGATTCAAACAACAAGAACAAGGATACTTAGCTTTGATGAAGAGCTTCAATCCAATTACAAGCTTTTAGATCTAAGAGGGGGCCTAGGGCATGGCCTAACCTCTAAAATAATCCCGAAGAAAACATCATGGAACTCCCCTCTAATGACGGCTACAAACCTCTTATATAGCCTCCCAAAACCCTAGCAAATAAACTTTTAAAACCCCTCAAAATCGTGCCCAAAAATAGCCCTTGCCGCAACTTAAAATCTGGGCCCGCCGTCACTCGGGCTGAGTGGGAAAATGACTCGGCCGAGTGGAAATTTTAGCATTGCAGTATCAACTTGCAGAAATTCCCCAGATTTCATCCGACCTTCGATTGGCATGTTCTTAGCGACGTTGGAACTGTCATGAAGTTTACTATCCATAAAAAATATGAGAAAAATACTTTGATTGCTGGAATGATAGCAGATTTCAAAATAGTGGGAGGCTGTCTGAAAATCTGGGCGCTCGTGTCTTCGGCATTACTCGGCCGAGTGGGATTCTTCACTTAGTCGAGTGGGCTTCTCTACTCGGCCGAGTAGGGTCTTCTGCGGTTCTCCAAAAATTCCAGAGAGTCTGCTTAGATCTCAGGAGAAAAACCCTGTAATACTCGGGCGAGTGGGCTTCTTCACTCGGTCGAGTGGGCTTTGCCACTCGGCCGAGTGAGACTTCTCTAAATTCCTGTAAGTTGGCCTTCTCTCTGGACAAATTCCCTGTACCATTCGGGCGAGTGAGCTTTCTCACTCGGTCGAGTAGGATTTCTTCGTTCGGCCGAGTATACGCTGAAAAACTCCGTGTGCGTATCCATTCTGGTTGGCCGAGTGGCTGTTGTACTCGGTCGAGTGATGTGCTGCTGTGCTTGTTTCTTCTTCTTTTGGCCTCCTCGTCGCTCCGATTGATTTCCTTCTTCTTCCGCTCATCCTCCATCGCTGATAAGCCCTCAAATGAGCCGTGGGTGACACTCCTAAGCGCTTGCAAACCCCTTGATCTCAAAATCGCTCCAAATTGCTCCATATTTCCTGAAATACGACAAAAACAAGAAATAGTAAAAAGTATCGCAATATTGTCGAAAATCATGAAAAACGTGATATGGGCGATCAAAGTGGCATGCAAACATGCAGAAAAAAGGTATAAAATATGAAGTGATCAGTGAGACACCACTTTATCAATGATCATGTAGCTAAGTAGGGCATCATCTTAAAGTACCTTGAAACCCAAAAACAAATCGCCGACATCTTCACTAAACCTCTTAAAGAAGATTATTTTGTAAGGTTGCATGGGAATTAGGGATTATGAGTGAATCTGAAATATAGGAGTTCGAATTTCTTGTAATATCATCTTTTGAACTTATATCATCATGATTCCTCTCTTCATTTGATAGATTATATGTTACTCTATATTTGTTTTAAGAAAGGGTATTGAGATTTCGTTGTTTTCATGAATCTTCGGATTGTTTTATAAGATGTGTGTGATAAATGATTTATCTCTTGATATTAATTTCGTGATGAGTTTTGTGTTAGAGTATAGGTCCTAGGGTGAGTTGCGTCTATCCTCTGGATTTTAACCTCACTGTGCATTTTTGGATCAGGACAGACGACTGTCATTCCTTCGACCGTCGACTGCCCTACTCTATTTTCTCTTACAGCAGACTGTATCTTGCACCCATGCGACTGATGATGACTTTACAGTTGACTATTGGATCAACAGGTGACTGCATTTTGGTCATCATGCGCATGTCCATTTCGTCAATAGTCTCTGTTTCCATAATCAATTTTATTGATTCTCAATCAGTCGACTGATGAGTAAAATACAGTCGACTGTCTCACTGATAGGTGCCTGTAAGTTACCCAACAGTTGACTGTCTGTCAACTTAAGCTCATTTCTTATCCTTTTAACCAGTCGACTGACTTTTGTTCATCAGTCGACTGTCTCCTATTGTGGCAGTTCGTTAATTTGATCTGAGCCGTCGATTTTTTGATCCAATGGCCCAGATTTGTTTGACCCCTCGTTATATCATTGAGAACCATCTATTCAATCAAACATATATATATATCTCTCTCTCTCTCTCTCTCTCTCTCTCTCTCTCTCTCGACTGAAATCTCCCTCGTCTCCCCTTTCGATCTTCACGGTCGATCTCTCCTCCGTCAGTTTCAAGCCGAGACGAAGCCTCTCTCCTTCGATTGTTTGCTCGATTGACTCTCGTCAGTTGATTAACAAGTCTAAGGTATCATCCTCTTTTGTTTATCGATGCTTGCTTAACCTAGCTTATGTCATTCGTATTTCATGGATCCTACTGGTTCTTCGTCATCAAAAGAAACCTTGAACATCTTTCTTGCTGAACCCTCTCCTCCACCTACTGAGCAGCTACCCTCTTCACCTCTATCGTCTAGGGAGTTCTTGGATATCTTGGTTGGTGATCCTATTCCCTCAACAAATGTCGCTGAACCCTCCTCTCAGCCAACCGATCAACCTCCCTATACTCCTCCGTCAGTACTGATAGAGGACTTTCTTCTCGGTCGTCTGTGTGACCGTGTCACTGCCATATAAAAGATTGCTTCCTCAATGGATCAGAAGCTCTCTCTTCTTCTCATACAAGTCTTTCGTGCTTCATGGGTTTCCCGTTCCTGCCGAACTTCTGGCCATGTTTCCTCTGTCTTAGGATACTGCCCATGTTGCTGTCCCCGCTCCTCTAGGCTTTGTGCCTGTGCCTTCTGAGGTTCTGACCCCCATACTTGCTCATGCGAAAACCTCTGCTGTGGGTGCGTCGTTATCAAAGAGGAAGGCTACTGCTTACCCTGTCGCTCTGCCAAGCTGATGTTTCGTTTGTCTGGTCGCCCCTCAGACCCCACAGTCTTCCATATCGACTGATGCTGCTGTTGCTGATATGGACACTCACCCTTAGTCTTAGATTTTTTTGTTTTGTTAGGGTTGAGTGTTTCAATATTTTGGTATGGATGATGTTGTCTGGATTTTGTTTTTATGACTACTGATGGTGTATGGATCATGTTGTATTTTTGTTCATTTTGTATGAATGTACATGTGTAGTTTGGATGTTTTTTTACCGTTGTCACATTCACGTGTATATATATATATGAACATGCAGTTTCTTCATTCTGTTTCACACATTGTTTAACTGTCTATCTTATGTGTGTGAATTTTATGAAACTATCTCCTTGTATGCTTTATTCTCCATGTGATGTGATTTGAGACGATTTTCTTTTTCCTGTATCTCTCAATGTAGGTATTGGACTCTCATTCCTCTAATCAGCTAAGTTTATAATGTGGTTTATGAGTTTTTGATTTGTATATCTTTAGACTCTTGTAATTGTTGTTAGTTCTTATTTAGCATGATTGTTGTTGTTATTTTACTCTCACCTTTTGGATAATGCCATAGGAGGAGAGAAATAAACAGATTTATAATGAGTGTGCTAAATAAATACTAATTGTACTTGAATCTAAGATTGAAGTTACCTTAGATTCAGGGGGAGTAAGATATAATGAAAATGGATTATAAAAATCCTAGACTTCATGAATTCATTTCATTCATGCATATCTTACTCATTTGCTTCATTGGATCTATAGATGCCCTAAATTTTTAATGACTAACTTGTTTTGGCATCTATATAGGGGGAGTAAGTTTTCTTTAAGCATAATTATTTATCTTTCTGTTTATGTTTGTTTGTCATCATCAAAAATGAGGAGAATGTTGAGTATTGGACTTCTCCCTACTTGGTGTTAATAATGAGCAAACATAAATACTTGTGACTAATCCCCTATTTGCAGTTAATCCATTGCCTAAGCATATCATGAAGATCAATTTGCAATGGATGACACTCAAAGATCATTGAAAGCACATGAAGTGGATTGGATGATCATAGATGGTGACTTAAGCTCTTAGAAGACTTCAAGCTCATGCGTTGGACAGAAGAGAGAGTTCTTCAAATGTAATTTTCTTGTTTCTCTTCTAGTATGTAGCTTAGAAGTAGAACATTGTTGGAGCACACTCACATCTTCATCTCAGTCTTAGGATATCATTAGATCAACTATCCTTAGACTCCAATTCATTTCTATCTAGAATGTGCATGTCATGATTTCAACATTCGAATGCTGAACGATTTACAGTCGCCTGTCTTAAAACAGTCGACTGTGTTTTGTTCTACAGTCGTCTGTTATGCACAAACTTTATCAGTCTAGTTTTGGGCTTCTTAGCTTTAACTCATTCAGATGACTGCTGTACATTGCACATGCGCCTGTCCAAGTGACAGCCGACTGTGTTTTATTATTCAGTCGCATGTCTATCCTCAGCCCAAATCTATTTCTTAGTTTTGATCTGGACAGTCGACTATTGTTGGATTTACAATGGACTGTCCAAAGGCACAGTCGACTGTCAATGCTTCAACAGTCATCTATTTTTGAGCCTCTCTGAAGACTCAACTCTCTGCAAAATGTCAGGGTTTTGATAGTCGTCTGTAGAAGGAATTACAGTCGCATGTTTGGTTTTACAGTCGAATGTCTTCTCTTCATCAGTCGCCAGTCCTGTATTCCCAGACTTTTCTCAGATTTCCTATACTTACCCAGATTACGGCCAGTCGCCTGTATTAGGATTTAAAGTCGCCTGTTGGTTTAACAGTCGACTGTCTTCTCCTCATCAGTCGACTGTCCACGTGGTAAGTTACCGTTATGAATTCTCACCCACCCTCCGTTACTGTGCAGCAGTAGACTGTGAGTTGTTCAACAGTCGACTGTCGCGTGTGCAGATTCTATCCGTTGAGTTTTTCTTCACGGATTTCAAAGGGGTTTTTGGGGATTCAGCTTGAAGGGTTTGAGAAACCTATAAAAGAAGCCTCTACTGTTCCATTGAGGTGTTGACCCTTTAATCATTTCTTGCTCAAACATTCAAGCTTTCATTTTTTAAAGATCAAAGCTCTCAAAATCCAAAAGACATAGAATTCCTATCTTCCATCTCTTGCTCTCCAACCTAGAACCAAAGAGAAATCTTCTAGGAATTTGGTGCAGTCAAGAGAAAGGGCTTTCCTCTTTTCCAAGTGAGTCTTTCAACACACAACACACTTCTCCTTCAAGTTCTAGTTCAAGGCATAAGTGATTGTAAGTGTTGCTTAATTTCATATTTCATAACTTTCGTTATTTGATTTATTCTCGGTTTGTGAGAGTGGTTAGCTTGCTCCTAAGTTGTGGGAGTCAAGGTCAATCGAGTGTATTTTGATTTCACTTGTAGGGTTGCTACAAGTGGATTTTTAAGGGACCCTTAAGTTAGGGTTCTAACTTGAGTATCCGGTTATTTACTGGGTGAAAGGGATGTAGGATTACCGGGAACAAGTCAAAAAGTGACTTGGGTAATCCGAACCCTTGAAACATCCTTGCGTTTGCATTGTTTCATTTTGGGGTTTACTCTTATTCCACATTATTTGTTGGTTAGGAATTTAATTTGGTGTAACTATCTTTTTAAATTACATAAACACTATTCAACCCCTGTTACGCCTATTTGGCCGAGACCCGTAAAGCACGAGCCCAGGAGCCCGACTGCTGGTCAAAAGCCCATCTGCGTCCTCAAAGCCCATTCGACAAAGGCCCTACAAGGGACCTTCTCGAACGCCGATCCGACCCGGCCCCAATAACCCGTTGGTCGCTCGCCCACTCCTGCGAAAACCACTCCCCCGGACGCGCGACCACTAAAGAGCGATAATGGGGAGGTGCTGGCAGGGCGGAGAGAGTGGCGGCAAGGGGGGACTGATGGGGTACAATCAATGGCGGACGTGGGATGTGGGTCAGAGGCGATCACGCCGGGGCTCTACAAAAGGGCCAGGAAGACGACGAAGAAAGGGACCGCATCTCAGGTAACAAAACCTAAGGTACTCCATCAACGACCTCGTTCCCCCAATTCATCTCCTTCCTCCCCCGCTCGCGCCGAGAGACGCCGTCACGATCTCCTCACGAGTCGGACCGTCTCCGCCGGGCCTCCTTTCTCAGATCTCTATCTGACTTAGGCATCGGAGGGGATTTGGCCGGAACCAAGGTCCGGCCCCCTGACGAGCGTTCTCGTCTACGCAGGTGAACAACAGACCGATGGGCCGAGGCCACCCCTCGCCCCTCTCCGACCACTCGATCAACCGGACGGTGAGGCTTCCCCTCACCCTCAGCCTTCCTTGGCCGAGCACGCCCTACCGAGGCCGAGCGTCCTAATCGGGTCTGAGACTCACACTCGCCACCAGACGGCCGTGCACCTACTCGGGCGACTGAGGCTACCCCTCGTCCCCCTCCCAGCCGAGGCCGAGCGCGTCTGTCCGAGGCCGAGCGTCTCAACCAGGGCCGAGGCTTCCCCTCGCCCCTTCTGCACCGATTCGAAGCCCCCGAGGGACCCAAAGCGGGTCCCTTGACCACGTTGACCGGGTTCTCCACGGTCAACGCCTAGTAGTGAGAAAACACTCTGAAACATCTGGCGCCGTCTGTGGGAACGAGAAACCGTCCCACGAAGAAGCAAACCACACCAACAATGGCACGAGCCAGCAATGGGAGGAAGCGCATGCCCCCCATCCCAGAGGAGGGGAATGGCACAACAAACGGCAATCCCGAGGACACACCCGTCAGCGGCCACCCCACCCTCTCCACCGGAGAAGCCGGCGGCTCAGAACTGGCCACGCAGGGACAGCTCCGCGCCCTAGCTCAGGAGACCAACGCGAGCCTCCAGACGTTGGTCGCAACGGTGCAGCAGCTCGTCGGCCCTGCGCCACCCAACGGAGGCACGTTGGACGACAGCCATCGATGGGCGGGGGGTCCCCCACACTTGCGGTCCGCCGTGGTCGACGACCACGGGACCCGGAAACCGAACATGGAGCGTCGGTTCACGCTGTCCGGCTCTCGTCAGGCGAGGTCACGCGCCTCCTCACCCAATCGTGAAAGGAGCCGAAGAGAGACCGAAGGGACGGACGGCGAATCAAGGACGGCCTCGTCTCATCGATCGCGGTCGTCCCGCCGCAGGAGAAGAGAACGACACCACTCGAGAGACCGATCGCGGCGGAGCAGGAGCTCCCGCAGGAGGAGTCGGGAACGTCGGGACAGCCCGGCCCCCAGCGTGGCGAAGGCTGCGGAGCCAGCCCCGCTGGCGCCGGTGGTACCCCCACCCCCGGTCGATCCAGAGGCAGGCGAGTACCGCATCCCCGGAGGCATCCACGGAGATCGATGCCCCTTGTCACGGAGAATAACCGACGCACGGGTCCCCTCCTGATTCCGGATCCCGGTGCTGGGAAAGTACGATGGAATAGGAGACCCGGCGCACCACGTGATGGACTACGAGGGGGACATGGCCTTCCAGGGAGCTGACGATGACCTGCTTTGCCGGGGCTTCTATTCTACTCTCAGGGGAGCGGCGAGGATCTGGTACCACAGCCTGCCCGGCCGCTCCATCGACAGCTTCGAACAACTCGCCCAGTTGTTCTGCAAACAGTTCATGGCGGGGAGGCTGATCAAACCTGGTGCTGAACATCTGTTCAACATAGTACAAGGCCCGGCCGAACCACTCCGACAGTTCATGCGTCGCTTCAATGCGGAAAGGCTAAACGTGAACAACCCACCCGACCTCGTGGTCCAGACGGCTCTTAAGAAAGGGCTTCGCCACAGGGGCCTCAAGAAGTCCCTGCACAACGACCCCCCAAAGGACCTCCCCAGGATCATGGCGAGGGCCGAGCGCTTTATGCTGACCGAGGAGGCCTTGGCCGAGGATGCAGGAAAAACCGCTCGAGGGACCAAGCGTGGCGATGGCGGACGAGCAAGCCCCGAAGGATACCGGACCGATAAGAGACAAAGGAACATGCAACGGGGGGAAAGCGCGAGGGACACCACCCCAGACGCCATTCTCGCCCAAGTACAGAAGGAAGAGCGAGCTGATCGCCCCCCGCTGAAGGCTAAAAGAGGCGGGAAGAACAGGGAGAAGTACTGTAAGTACCATAAGGACGATGGTCACGACACGGAAGATTGCTGGCATTTGAAGAAGGACATTGAGAAGCTGATGAGCCGAGGGCACGCCAGGAATCAAGCCGACGAGCCGGCCCATGGAGAAGGGACCTCCACACAGCCGGACAAGGGGAAGAAGATCAACACCATCCAAGGCCCCCTCCGCATCATAGAGTGAGCAGGCAACATCCTTCCCCTCGGGGGGCGGCCTAAGTATGAGGGAGATATCTAGTTTTACATCCCTCTGTTTGGCTTCATTTCCCCTTTTCCGTTTCCTCCAAATGTACCGGTCCAACTGGACCCATGAGAGTACAAACGCCTTCTTTTTATTGTCTTTATTTAAAATTCCGACGGAGTTGACATGTCGCCAGTAACGCAAAAGGCCGGGGACCGCCGCCTCACTGGAGGAGGAAGAGGAGCTTCGCCCTCACCGACTATCTCCGGCACTCATAAGTCTGGGAGCAATTCCCCCAGCAGACGAGGACGCCGACCGGTCCTAAGCCGAGGAGCTTGGCCCTTGCCGACCGACCCCAGTGCACATAAGTCTGGGGGCGACTCCCCCGGCAAAGCACGGGCGCCGACCGGTCCTAAGCCGAGGAGCTTTGCCCTCGCCGACCGACTCCAGTGCCCATAAGTCTGGGGGCGATTCCCCCGGCAGGCACGGACGCCGACCGGTCCTAAGCCGAAGGGCTTGGCCCTCGCCGACCGAGTCCAGAGCTCATAAGTCTGGGGGCGACTTCCCCAGCAGGCACGACGCCGACTGGTCCTAAGCCGAGGAGCTTTGCCCTCGCCGACCGACTCCAGCGCTCATAAGACTGGGGGCAATTCCCCCAGCAGGCACGGACGCCGACCGGTCCTAAGCCGAGGAGCTTTGCCCTCGCCGACCGACTCCAGCGCTCATAAGTCTGGGGGGCAGTTTCCCCAGGAGGCACGGACGCCAACCGGTCCTAAGTCGAGAAGCTTCGCCCTCGCTGACCGACTCCTGCGCTCCTAAGTCTGGGGATAATACCCCCAGCCAACGCCAGTTTCGTCCATTCCCAAGCTAAGAACAAGGCAACAACGCCGAGTACACAAAAATTCCAAGTAAGTCGATTTCATTTATAATAGTTAACCAGAGTACAAAAATGCGTCTTATTTACAGGGGATCAAGGCGAAGGGAACACCCTACAAACAGTCTACTCGCGACAAATGACAGAGTTCAGATCGACACCGACAAAACAAAATTGGTTGACAAAAGACCCAGAGTAGGTGACCCAAGCTAGCGGCCATGCTACCAGCAATTGTTGGCCGCGGGGCTGAAGGAGAGGGCGGGGGCCGGGGATCCATTTCAAGTAGACTGGCCCAAAGCGATGCAGATGCTTAAAAATTTGAGGATAAGGCTGGGAGGGACTGCTTAAGGAGCCCGAGCTCGGGAGGACACATCCTCGGGCACTTCACCCTGCTCGGAGCGAGGGGACTCGACTGGCGGAGGGGCTTGCCGGACACGTTCCGCACATTCCCGGAAGGAAGACTGGACGACTTCGACGATCCGGGGGGCGATGATGTCTATATACTTACCGAAGGCCCCCCTGAGAACCTCGAAGATCTCCTTCCCCAGGGTCTCGACGACGCCCTTCTCGACCTCCTCCGCCAGCCGCATTACCTGACGCCGGTCCGACAGCTCCCTCTGAAGCTCCTCCCTCTCCAGACGGAACGATTCCGCCGCTTCCTCAGCCGACTGATGAGCATCCCCTAGCTTTCCCTCAAGGTCACCCACTTGCCCCTCCAACGCAGCCACACGGAGGGCGAGGCACCGAGACTCCATCTGGGCCTCCATCATGGCCACCTCGGCCGCCCCGGCCCGCTCCTGAGCCCTCATGGAAGACTCCTCCATCTCCCTCAAGCGGACGGCTCGACACTGCAACTCCACAGCGAGCGCTGAACCCTGAAAAGACGAGACATGGGCTAAGAAGAGGATAAAGAGAAAGAGAGGATAGCAAGATAACCGAACCTGTTGGAGGATCCAGACCAAGGAATCCGACATCTTGTCGGCCGGGATCTTCTTGAGGAGGCTGCGGTCCCGGGGAGGGACGGAGACCTCGGCAACCTGCTGGGCCACTGCTCGGTCAGCAAACATCGAACTCCCAGGGACGACAATCGAAGCCAAGTCGCTCGCCAACAAGGCCCCGACCCCTGGTGATATGGGCGAAGACGCTGCGAGGGGGGTGGCTGGCAGAGCTATCGAAGGATCCCCGGCGGTCACCACGGGAAGCGCGGAACCTGCCGGGCCGGAGGGATCCACGTCCTCCTTCCTCTTCTTTCCACCGTGGAGCTCCGAAGGCGCCGGAGGAGAACGCTTCCGCCTCGCACCATCCTCACCCCCCGGAAGGGGATCGCCAGAAGAAGAGGCGGGAGGCGCGGCCACCACCTTACCCACGGCAGGCTCGGCTCGGCGCACCTCCTCCTCAACGGTCCTCCGAGGCACCCTTCCAGAGGTACTACCTCGGCTCCGAGCGGCTCCACGACGGATCAGCTCGTCAACGTCACGGACGAATTCGCGGCCAGCCATCCCTGCAAAGGAGACCGAAATCAGGATGAGTCATAGGGCGATCCGGGGATGAAAAAGCGACCTACCCGGAGACCACAAGACGGCCTTCAGGAGTTGGTCGTCCAGCAAAGACCAAATGGACTTCGTTTCCAAAGGAAGAGCCAACAGAAGCGCAACGGCTGCCCGGTCGGCGTCTGAGAGAACTAACGACGGGCGAGAATGGACAGAACTGCCCCAGCTTGTCAGAATCTGGGCCTCGCCCAAGAAGACCACGAAGACATAATCCAAGTTCCAATCCCCTGACCAGCGGGGTAACCCGATCAGGCATTCCCTCCTCGAACGAGCTCGGAGTAGCAGCCATGACCCCGGACCGACCGTCTGGGCCTGGTAAAAGTAGAAGAGAAGGGGGAGAGTCGGCTCCAGACCACGGGTACAGCAGAGCGTTACGAAACCCGTCAATACCGCGATCGAACATGGGGTGAACTGACACAAGGACACTGTGAAATGTTCCATGACCTGGATGAAGAAGGGATGGAGCGGGAAGCGAAGACCCAGGCGGAACATCTCGACGTAGACGCCGACCTCATTGCTCCTCGGGAGGCAAATCCGCTCGTCGACGAATGGAACCCGAACCTCGTATGGGAAGCAGAGATATCTTTCCCGGATCTCCGCGGCCACCGAAGGAGGGGTCCTCGACGGCGTGTGGAGGACAATCGGGGGCACATTAAGCCGTACGGCAGCCAACGCCACATCATCACGGGCGTAGTCTGGAAAAAGTTTCCCCTTCCCCTTATCTTGAAGAGAACGACTCCCGGCGGGGGAACCAGACTCCCCTAGCCGGGGTTCGCCCCGTCCGGACTCCGGAGGACCCCTCGTCCTCCGGCCAGAACCGCCTATCCTAAGAGCAACCATAGGATGAAAGCAAGAGAGGAATTACCTATTCTCGACTATTTTGGAGAGGACAAAGAAGCGAAGGCGACGGGAAACTCCGGGTTGCTGAAGGCTCTGAATACCGGGAGGAGCGAAGAAGAAGTGGAGATCAACACAACCGGGGATCTTATACGCCAGGGGAGAATTCGAAGCGCCTGACAAGAATGCGTGGCGAGGCTCGAAGAGTCGGCGGCGTTCCGAAATTGGCGCCAGTTGAAGACCAATCGATCCGCCTCATCATGACCTGCATTTATGGCCTCGCCTCGATTGAAGCACCACTCGGAAACCCAGGAGGCATAACGGGTGATCCGAGCGAGCCGAGGCTGATCGACCCCACCAATGGCGGCTCACAAACCCTTCGGCTTCTCGAATTTAAGGCGACTACGCGAGCGGCGGGGATAAGCTTGCCGCTACACGTGGCAGCATCTGAAGGCCGACGGCGCTTCGGAACCCGCGCCTTAAAAACATCGAACGGGCCAACTCATGATGACGACTAATAAATGAGTCGGCATCGACTGGCGAGCTCGTCACAATCGGCAGTGGTCACATCGGCCGAGCCGAACCGGCCAAGGCCGATCAACCCGACCGATGGGGGCAATTGTTACGCCTATTTGGCCGAGACCCGTAAAGCACGAGCCCAGGAGCCCGACTGCTGGTCAAAAGCCCATCTGCGTCCTCAAAGCCCATTCGAAAAAGGCCATACAAGGGACCTTCTCGAACGCCGATCCGACCCGGCCCCAATAACCCGTTGGTCGCTCGCCCACTCCTGCGAAAACCACTCCCCCGGACGCGCGACCACTAAAGAGCGATAATGGGGAGGTGCTGGCAGGGCGGAGAGAGTGGCGGCAAGGGGGGACTGATGGGGCACAATCAATGGCGGACGTGGGACGTGGGTCAGAGGCGATCACGCCGGGGCTCTACAAAAGGGCCAGGAAGACGACGAAGAAAGGGACCGCATCTCAGGTAACAAAACCTAAGGTACTCCATCAACGACCTCGTTCCCCCAATTCATCTCCTTCCTCCCCCGCTCGCGCCGAGAGACGCCGTCACGATCTCCTCACGAGTCGGACCGTCTCCGCCGGGCCTCCTTTCTCAGATCTCTATCTGACTTAGGCATCGGAGGGGATTTGGCCGGAACCAAGGTCCGGCCCCCTGACGAGCGTTCTCGTCTACGCAGGTCAACAACAGACCGACGGGCCGAGGCCACCCCTCGCCCATCTCCGACCACTCGATCAACCGGACGGTGAGGCTTCCCCTCACCCTCAGCCTTCCTTGGCCGAGCACGCCCTACCGAGGCCGAGCGTCCTAATCGGGTCTGAGACTCACACTCGCCACCAGACGGCCGTGCACCTACTCGGGCGACTGAGGCTACCCCTCGTCCCCCTCCCAGCCGAGGCCGAGCGCGTCTGTCTGAGGCCGAGCGTCTCAACCAGGGCCGAGGCTTCCCCTCGCCCCTTCTGCACCGATTCGAAGCCCCCGAGGGACCCAAAGCGGGTCCCTTGACCACGTTGACCGGGTTCTCCACGGTCAACGCCTAGTAGTGAGAAAACACTCTGAAACAACCCCCCCTTCTAGTGTTTTCCTCATAGCCATGGACCTTACATAGTTAACAAAAGAGTCACCAATTAGATTCAAGAACATCAAAAGTGACTACACGTGTTGATTCAAGTGGAGAACTTGGTAGATCAACAAAAGATAAAGCATTCACTTGAAGAACTCAAAAGACTACATCAAACTTTAAGCATTGGCTTCAATAAATGAATGGAGATTCAATCCAAAGAGAAGAAATAAATAGATGATTCAAAAGCTTTAAAGAACATCTTGAGGATCAAAGACTAGATGGTGATGGAGACATTCAAGACATACAACTAAAAGACTCAAGACCATGAAGAAGTAAGGATATTCATTGTAATCTTTAGTATTTACTTCTTTTTGAGTCTTAGAATGTTAAGCCTTGAATTAGAACTACTTAGAGGCACCTGCACTACATATACACATCATTAATATAGCCTCTAGTTGACCCTATATACTTCTAGGCACTCAAAACTTGATTCTGATCTTTTGACTCAAAATAAGGGCATGATGAAGGATAACCAGGCGCCTGTTGTGCACACCAGAGGCCTGGTTGCCCTTCAGCAGGCGCCTGTTTCTAAATAGATCCCAAATCTGGTTGAAGATGTATTCTGTTTTTCAGATCAGTCTGCCTTGAAACTGATGCCAGTTTTTTTGTAGTTGGAAAATTTCATCCAAATCACTTGCAGTAGTTAGCTAACTTACTAAAATTTCCAACCCAACTTGAATCACTCGAATATGATATATGTAGTTCAAGTTACGACTGTTTTCGTGAGTCGATATTAGATTTCCTGCACATATCAGTCAGATTCAAAGTGCTACCAATTTTTTTGTAGTTAGAATTTTTTTATCCAAACCACTTGGAATAGTTAGCTAACACACTAAGATTTCCAGTCCAACTTGAATCACTCCAATAAAATATCTGTAGTTCAAGTTACGATTGTTTTCATGAGCCGATATCAGATTTCCTACACCTATCAGTCGGATTCAAAGTGTTGCCAATTTTTCTGTAGTTGGAATTTCATGTCTATTCTAAGATCATTTGAAATAAAATTTTTTAGCTTTCCAACCCAACTTGAATCACTCCAATAGGCTATCTATAGTGCCAGATATAGATGTTTTAATGATCACCTATATTGAAAAACTGCAGAATCTACCCCTCAAACAACTGCCTGTTGTAGGTTTGACAGGTGACTACCCAGGTGTACTTGCACCTGGTCATCCTTCTATAGGCGACTGGTCAGCTTGTGTCCTGCCAGTGTTTTTCATTTTATAGCTGTTGGCTACAGTGGACCAGGCACCTGTTGCCCCTTCTACAGGCGCCTGCCGGAGTCGTTTTCAGCCCAATTCTAGCTGTTTGGAGATTGGTTTTTGGGTCTTTTGGCTTGGGGTTTTGGGCTTCTCTTGAGCTACTAGATATAGGAGATATGCTGAATATATTAGCTCTCTTGGTCTCTTAAGAAAACATTTCAAGTCTCATTTTCAAGCCTCTTTCTCCTCTCAAGTGCTCTCTAATTCTCTCTTGCCCTCTATACTCCAAAGCACACATCTAAGCTAGATTTTCTTTCATCTTTGAGCAAGCATCTCAAGGGATATCTCCTCCTTCATTGAGCATTTCACGCACACACACGTACACACTATAGACTTCACAAGTAAGTTCTTATTCAAGGCATAATTGAGTGTATTTCAAGTTGTATATTTTACTCTCAATACTTCTATTTTGTTGAGTACTTTCGGTTAGTGAGATGGTTGGCTTGATCCCAGGTCATGGGAGTCTAGGCGAAAGCTTTGCTCTTGGTATTTGAGAGTGTTGGCTTGATACCAAATTGTGGGACTCAAGGAAAGAGTTTGCTCTCGGTTTGTGAGAGTGTGCTTAGTTCCAAGTTGTGGGATTACGGTTTTTGTGTGTTCCCGAGTTGTGGGATACACAGACATTGATTATAGGTCGATTGCACTTGTTGGGATTTCCGCAAGTGGGCTAAAGGGAAGCTCTAGTGGTATTTACTAGAGTATCCGAGTGTGATCTCGGGTGTTGCTGGATTAGGGCACCGGTAACAAGTCGGGTTTGACTTGGGTGGCACCAAACCAGGATACATTACATGTTTGCATTGCATTATTCATTGTGTTGTTGATCATATCTTTAATTCCACATTTGTTGGTTAATTAGGATTTTATTTGGCGTACATTCCTTATAATTCTATAAAACAATATTCACCACTCCTCTAGTGTTTTGTCCTCATATCACAGGGTCCTTACAACTTTTGAATAAACACGTATCCTTTTCGATATTGAGGATAATGTCCATCTTTAGTTGGGGGGAGTATGAGATCTTATGATTTTTCAGAAAAAAGAGAGAGAAAAGAATCAATCACCATTTCATCATTTAACCCTCCTTCACGTATCACTTTATCGGATGATTACGCGTTAATTGAATTCTTGAAATTGCTTATGGCTTGAATTAATTTTTTTTTTCATGGAATTAATCATTAATATGCCTTTTTTGAGGAAGTTTCAATTGTCATGACTAGTTTCTTGAAATAGTTTGAATTCGTTTCATGCAAGTTATTGTGATGCATAAGTTTATGTGGACACAATTGATTGTATTAGTTTTCAAATTGAAGAGGAATTTGGCCACTATTTATGCTAAAGTTTATGTCTAAGGAATGTGTATTGAATTGCTTACAAAAAAGATAAGAAAAAAAAGAATAAAATGTATAGTTCCCTTAAGTTTTATTAAGTAGCCGAGTCTTCGTGCCTCAAGAAGCATTGGAGATTCACGTCGAAAGATGGACAATATGGAGTGCATTAAAAAAAAGAGATAATAAAAACTTAGATGATTTGAGTTATTAGGTTCGAGTGGCTCTTCTAAGTTTAATGTCTGAAGGTCGTTTGGCCTATGATTCATTAACCGAAAAATCGTTATATGGATCATTCTAAGTCGTTATATATAAAAAAAGAAAAACATGATGAAAAAGGAAGCAACTTCGATGCCCATAAATCAGATAATTATCAGGTGATATGAATTCTTTGGAAATAAGAAAATTATGACATGCTGTAGTGTTATACTTTTGCTTATGTAAAACGATGCTCGTATGTAATTTATTCTAGGTAAATTAGAGAAAATGTCATGTGTTTGATCTTCTTCATAATTGTGTATATCAGTGGTAAAGATTATGATGGAAAACATGTCATTGAGCCAATCCATAAACGTTTGATAGAATTTACTATTTTTACTAAACATTCGATTTAGTCGCTCCTTTTGCTAGGGACTAGAAACAGCTAGTTGACTGGTGTGATTCAGGGTAAATATTGTATATTTAATTCATTATTTAGTATCATTTTTTGCAAATATGATGCATATTTGACCTCTAAGACAAGCTTATTTAGAATATTAATAATTATTAGAGCAATTTATTGATCTATGCACAGAATACCAATTTACTGATTATTATTGTCTTCTCATATTTTTCAGGTGTAGAATCAATTTTATGATTCCAACAGATATTTTTCCATATTTTGCTGAGATCTGTGCCATTTTCTATGAATTTTTGAAGACAAAAACCATTTAAAATGAGGAATACAGGTGAATACGGTTATCGATCATATGCTACCACGTGGCAGCATCAAAGTGGTTTCCCACTTCATCCGATGCTCATGCGTACTATGTGACCAGGCTCCATCTGAACTGTCGCCCGAGTGATCCGACGACCATGAACGAGGTGGATGCGAGTGGAGCGGGCGAAATCTGCTGGACATGTGGCATCCTCTCGTCACATCGTGCCTTGATCAATGGACGATGAAGAAGCCATCACGAATGCGGATTAGAGTGCGAAGTCAATGCACATGCTGGCCACGTGGCGAGCTCTCGTCAAATCCCGCCTTTGATGGATGACCAGAAATTGAAGCCGTCGGCGGGTTTAGGTTTTAACGTCTTTAGGCGTGGATCCAAATCTGCTGCTAACCAAACCGGCAGCCTATAAATACTGCGTATTTGGCTCGGGTTTGGGGGGGGGGGGTATTCAGAGCGTATTTTGAGGGGTTTCAAGCATATTTTGCACAACTTTTGGAGGCTCTGGAGAAAGAGGCAGAGGCACGTCTGTGAAGGAGATATAGGGTCCAATTGGAGAGATTTGGTTGCAAATTTCATAACTTTTGCTTTGTATTTTGAGTATTGGACTCGTATTTTGAGTATTTGATGATGTATTTGTCTGTGAATGTTGATTCTTTTCTCTCCATGCTTGGCTAAAACTCATGTGTATTGGTTATGATGTAGTTAATGCTATGTAATATTTGATTTAATGTCTTTTTGCCCTATTTTTCACATCATATCAAGTATTTTATCGTTGTCTGCGTCTTCTTTATATTTCGATATGTTTATTGTAGATGTGGGCATGCTTGAATCGAATATGACCATAGTAAGGCTTATTCGTGATGAGATCCTAGCGGATGTATCTTGAACCGAGAGGGCACTTGTGCTTATTTTCTTTATGAAATCGATAATTTACTTGATTACTCTTTGGCACTATTTTATGTGCTTTATCGCCATACTTTTCGACGTTCTTATGCCCTAGCCGGATGTAACGTTGAGTTATAGAAAAGACGTTAATAATAATTGATTGCAAACACCCTAACGAAATCATGACCAACACATACTCTCCATATTGGTACCCTATTATCGAATTCCTCGTTGTTATCTTAGGATTGTTTTTAGTATTTAAAACTCGTGAAACCGGTATTTCCTCGTGGTAGTTTCTTATTGAATTAATATTCTTTATAAACTAAAGTTTGTGGTTTTACAGGTCTGTTGTCACGTGGATTCGACCATAGACTCACCAGGTTTATTACTTCTTCGATCTCATATACTTGGGAGCAACGCTCACATCATTTGAGACGAGTCACTAGATATTAACCTGAAACGTCCCTAGAGTAAAAAGGAACGAAAAATGGATGAAAAGATATAAAAATTGGAATTATATACAATGGAATGTAGGGAAATTCTACTAAAATGTGTAAAATAAAAATCCATCAAAATCCTCCAAGCTAAACTCTGCATTGTCCTCAAGGAAGACAAAGAAAAAGTAGAATTGGGAGGAAATGCAAAATAATGTGCCAGTATGAATTCTAAAGTTCCGAAAAGAATTAAACGCATATGCATAAGAGGGTGATACTTTGGATATCCAAATGGAACATGTCAGATTCAATTAATTACCTAAGACATGGCACAAAGTATATGTTGACGATATAGAATAATATATAATATGCACAACCATGGAGATATTCAAGTTCTAAGATAGATTCTCTATACTGCATTCATTTAATGAGATGGAAATCGATGTTATACAAGATTAAAGAAGAATTAATATCGTATCATAGCATATGAAGATATCTAAGAATTGGCCATCTGAACACGTTATCATTTCTTGATTCATGGAATCGCTAGCATCGTTCATAAGTGAGACACATATTTATCATTCATTTTTTGGAACTTTAGATTGGTTTGTGTAAGGAGCGTTGGGTCATTGGCTCCCAGATCAGGCGACCTTAGGGCATTGGGCCAAGAAGGACCCCTCATATCTAGTAGCACAAACCAACTAAGGATTTTACTTCATGCACTCTCCCAAGCTACACCGTTCTGCAAGCCTCAATGCTTCCTAAGGCACTAGGACCCAGCTACTCAATAATAGGTGGAGAAACGATGCACTTTATGGATATGTTTATTTTTTATGAATGAACTAGGCAAAAATACCATTCCTCAGTACTGGAATAATCATGTTGTTATCCAAGTCTTGTCAGATTACAAACCACTCAACTTAATTAAAACTTCGATGATGTATGCATAAAGTGGATTCACAAGTCAAATATAACCTAGGCCATTTCGAGAATGCATACCTTAGAAAACTACAAGCACAGACATAAGGGCCATATTAACATGAATTCTGAACGGAAAATATACTCTAAGTTATATCCTAGATAATCTCAAGAATTCGAATAAAAAGATTGATAATCCAAAGTGTCACACAAGCAAAATGCATATACAATGGGATTCTCATGGAACTAAAGAATTATTCATGAAGTGCATGGAAGAAGATGAAAAGGAATAATGCATGAGAAATTTATTTTAAAAAAGAGGTGAAAAAAATAAGAAAAATGTGACAAAAATGATATGCATGAGATTCAAATGAAAGGAAATGCACCTCCCCCAAGCTTGAAATAAGAATGGTCCCTAATGCGAAGAGAATAGAGAATATGGGAATGATGAATGGTATGAAAATGATGAATGCTATGCAAATAATGAATGATAGGCAAATGCATGAAAATGCATGAAGGATGATAAGATGCATGAGAACACCTCCCCCAAGATAGAATGAAGCATTGCCCTAACGAAATAAGGATGTTAGTAGCACATGCTCATGTATGGGGGGCTCTACGATGTGGTGTCTGGGGTGAGACAAGGAAGATATTGTTGGGATCGAAGCTAGGATGGGAAAAATTTGCATGTCGAGGGCCCTTGGGTCAACATGGTATTGTTTGTGAATTGGCAGCGAGGTGAGAGATTTATTATTAATTTTTAGATCCTAATACACTCCCATCACTGTCGAGAGGAGGAATGAGGATTGAATCACTATTCTAAAAAACAAGTAAAATTCTATAGTATTGGATAGCATGCACCTAGTCAAACGGTGGATCAAGAATCTTTAACATCGTAGGAATATATTCCATCTGTCGCTTTCATGGCTCAGCTAGCTTCATCACTCTACGAGCATCATTGGATCCAAGCAACACAGCTCCCAGTATCTCTTGAAGGTGTCCAATCGTAATCTGCAAGAGACAAGTTGTGTCGATCCAAAGAGAAAATTTATTCCATATAATGAAACTAATCTAGATATAATCGTCAAAATTTTTGGAAAAAATTAGAACAGGTTGAGAACACTCCCTGGATAAATTTTACTACTCTCGGAGATATGTACGACCAAATCCTTGCCATTCTTATTATCATAATGGTCAGGTTCTGGCACAACCGAGCGTACCTCTGGTGCATATGTACCTATGTCCTACGGGAGATATGCTATGTCAGCAATGTTTGAATCTAAAAAATAATGAAGTGAAGTTTGCGATTCAGAAAAAGAGTGTGTGGGATTCAGGAGAGCTCCCTCAATGGTGTCATATTGATGCTCAGATTCTGATGGAATAGAGAGTGACTGTGGCATCGACGGTGGAGGTGGACATGATTCGAGCCTGTTGAAATCTATCGTCGTATCCATACCCACACTCATGTCCTCCTCCTAGGCATGCATGTGGGTCATAGTCCTTCGGTGCTCTTGCATGGCTCAAAATGGGGAATCTGATAAAATAAAAGGATGTCATGGGGCCTTCTATTTCAGACATCTTGCTTTCACCCACACAAACCTCAAGGTCGTCTGAGTAGTACCAGATCATGTTTCCTTCAAGTTTATCAAACGTCTCATAATCCATCTCATCATCATCTGAGGAGTAACATGGGATGTGGTCGTTGGCGTGATATGTTTCAATAATATCACCTGTATGAGAGGATGAATCTATATTATATTTAACAAAATGTTGTTTAGACAAGTTACCTCCCGTGGTGCAAGTCACCGGTGACGTGTTAGATTCTCCTCTGCCACACCATGGAAGGATGATAGAAGTAGGTGTTGTGCTAAATGGTCCTTCCACGGGGTCATGATGAAAGGGGCTCATAGCTGGCTCCTCAAGTTGGCTTTGAATCTATTGAGATTTTATGAGCTGCTGGATCTGATCCGAAGGAGTTCGAACGTGTTCCGCATTTGGGTCGGAGTGTCTAGCTCCTCCTAGATTGCATTGCCATATTTCAACAAATGTTCATCTGGGTTGCTGTTGGCTATGAAATCCTCCATCAATGTGAGATTTTCCTGGTTCTGGTGAAGGCAAATAAATTTGACCTTATTGAAGGGAGTAGTCAGGATAATGGTTGTAGGTACATGGATTCGGGTCATAATGGTGGGTATTATATTGGCAATTAACAGACACATGTCCTTTTAGACCACAAATCTTGCAGCTTGCTACAACTTGTAAAATAGACATATGCTCCCATCTGAGCACCCTAATATGTCAAAGCATCAAAAATCCTTAGTGTATATCTCATCTGGCATCCACATTGCAGCTCCAAATTTACATGGTCACACAATTAAAAGAACTTGGAAGAGATCGTCAGTAGAACAATTGAGTAGGAAAAAGATGGGGGAATTTTTTTCTTTCATTTATTTTAATTTTTTATAAACATCGTCTAACAAATCGACAATTGAATCAATATCAAGCCAATTGCCTGCTGACAACGACAAAATTTTGTGTGTATGTGAAAGTTATAATTCCGTAGGTGCACGGTGTGGTTGTAGCTTACAGGTTGAACACATGGAGGTAGTGGTTAAGTACCAATTAATTATGGACTTTAATTAGCTATGCACATCTTTTATAGAGGGGGATTTACAAGAAAGAAAAGAAAACTCTAGGGCTGAGTATCACCACTATTGCAGATTAAACGTATGGTTGATTTAGATTCTCAATTTATTGACATAATGCTCTGGGTGAGAATTAAATCCATATCCTTATTCTCTCCACGTCTAGCCATGGCAGAGAACTCGGATCTAAGTCTAGGTCGCTAACTAGAACTCGATGTCTCGTTGGTAGCCCTAATTAAGTAGCTTTAATAATCGGATCCGATGTCTTGTCGGTACCCACATTAATAGAAAATCAATCTAACATTAATATGCGTCAAACCAAACCCCCAATTTCTCGTCGGTGATTAGGGTTGTATGGAAATTAAATGATTAGATTGATGTTAGGCACATTCCTAGACTAAGCCCTAGCAATAATTAATAGATTGATATTTAGGGCGATCAACCCATACGAATAACCTACATTAGGGTTCAACTTCACCCTAGAGAAGATAGCTACACATGACACATAAAGATATTCATCAAGGAATTCATAATTATAAATAAAAGCTAAAAGAGTACAATATGAAATGATATTACCAATATGAAGAATAATAGAAATTACATAAAAACGTCCTCAATCGAAATACACGATGAACATTAAAAACCTTAAAGACGGTGGCCCAAAACGTGGCCAAAGCCCCTTGTAACTTTCTATGAAGAAGAACAGAAATTGTTTCCAAAATCTCCCACAAAACAACTATTTATATCCCCCAGGAAACCATAATAAAATCAGGTCGAAATCTTAGAATTAACAGGTGCACGACCATGTCTCCATGTCGCATGGCCGTGCATCGCTAAGTGGCCAAGATATTTCACGTTACGAAAATTGAGCATGTCCGTGCAGGTGAGCTGCACGGTCATGTCATACTTTAATAGCTCCAGCTTTTGCAAATGTTGCACGGCTATGTAGATGGCTGCACGGCTGTGTCAGCTTCTTCTTCAGCTCCTTCAATATTTTGTAAATTTAGATCGGCCGTGCAGATGGCTGCACAGCCGTGTCACCGGAGCTCAATTCTTCCTTTGATATCAGACACTAAATAAAATTTTCACACTTTAAAATCAACAGACACTAAATAAATTTTCATTATAGATTTCATATAAGCTTAATCAACACCATTAAATTTTGGGGGACGTGATATGGACTGACCTTCAGCAAAAGCACAATCAATAGAATTCATGTTCAATCTAGCCTAGATCCTCTAACATGCTCCGATACCACATGTTGGATCTGGATCAAAGGCTGGGGAGGGAATAGTCTAATAAAAATTCTCGTGCAACCCACGAGCAATCACACGCAGTTATAGCAGATGCAGAGTAAATAATAAGCAATCATATAATATGCAGCAGATTTTCCCTGGATCGGTCGTCCCACGACCTACGTCCAGCCCCAAGCAGATACTAGCATTAATATGTCTCTTTTGTACAACTACAATGAGTCCCGAGCTCCCAGTTCCCCACCTAGTTCGTCCCACACTCCCCGAGTGCAAAACACTATCAACCTAGTAAATGCTTCGTCTTGACAAGCCATAACATGTCAAGACCCCATTGTCTAGTTCCAGGCTAAAAAAGTCCCCAAACATGTCACAATGGTAAAGTTTTCCCTCCAAAGATCGCTACTACTACACAAATATAATAATAAAGAGTTTAGAGAATCTCAGTTTGTGTAGCGACAGTCGTCTATGTCAATCAGCTCAGGTCAGATCGTATCTGACAGGATGTAGTCTCCAACGTCACGTCCTCCTTCTTGGAACTTGCGGCCTAGATGGTATCTACCCTTGTTGTGCAATATGGAGCTTTCTCTTGGGTACTTGCGCAATGTGTGATGTGATCGGCCCCGGATATACACCCAGAGAACGATTGTAGTTTTACCGCAAGCGCACGGTGTAGCGGCGAGCGGGTATCGAACACAGGGAGGTGGTGTTGGCTCCAATCTATCCTAGGTTGGTTTGACTACGAAAGTTTTATTGGTGGAGATGGTTATGGAATGATATAATGGAAATGGTGTTGGATGTCGGTGTCGGTGATAAAGAATTCGATCAAATATCGATTCAAATACAATATAATAAAAGTGTCTAGGGCTAGTGAATTCCCACTACGAATCGTCATACATCATTGTAAATAGTGAATCTCAATATTACTAGACTTGAGTTGAGGTGAACTAGTCATAACTGAATAGAGAACCAAGCTCACGCTCTCGCGCTATTGCCGGTCTATAGCAAACCTAGGATATGGCCCAATCTCTTGCAAACCCTAGCCTAATCCACTAGCATTAGGATCGACATCATCGTTCAATCGATCCTCGAGCCCACTCTCGTGCAAACTCGAGTTACGATCTAGGTTGTGATAGTTCGTATTCGTCCAATCTCTTGCAAACGAATATGGGTATAGATTTATAATAAAAATCCTAGCTTTGGTCCAATCTCTTGCAAACCAAGTCTAGAGAATCTCGATTATAAACCTAAATCGAATATCTAGGCCTTCCCATCGATTAGAATCCAATCTCTTGCAAACCCTAGATCGATGGAAATCCCTAGCTATCCGTAATAAATCAATCACAACCTAACCTCCTAGCAATTCTAGCAATTTAGAAATTCATTCATCACAAATCTGAAATTAAATCCATAGGGTTCATCCCCACGCCCAAGAACAACAAATCTACTCTAGCATAGCAATAACGATATGAGAATCAATAAAAATCATTGCTTGCATACAAAAAGATAGAAAAACAAAGATTCAAACAATAAGAACAAAATACTTAGCTTGATGAAGATCTTCAATCCAAAATACAAGCTTTTAGATCCAAGAGGGGGCTAGGGCATGGCTTAACCTCCAAAAGAATCCCTAAGAAAACATGTTGGGAACCTAAGAAAACTTAATGGGGATCTCATCTAATGGTGGCTACAAAACCCTTAAATACTCCCCCAAAACCCTAGCAAGAAACCCTAGAAAACCCCTCAAATTCGTGCCCAAGAACAGCCCAAACCGCAACTTAAAATCTGGGCCCGTCGCCGACTCGGCAGAGTGGAAAATGTGACTCGGCCGAGTGGAAATTCCAGCACTGCAGCATGAACTTGCAGAAATTCTCCAGATTTCATCCGACCTCCGATTTGCGTGTTCTTGGTGGCGTTGGAATCGTCATGAAGTCTACTATCCATAAAAAATATGAGAAAAATAATTTGCTTGCTGGAATGATAGAAGATTCCAAAAGAGTGAGAGGCTGTCTGAAAATCTGGGCGCTGCATGTCCTCGGCATCACTCGGTCGAGTTGACTTCTCTACTCGGTCGAGTGGGCTTCTCTACTCGACCGAGTGACAGACCCTGTAGAATTCCAGTAAGTCGGGGATCTTGGGGGCCTGTCTTCAGAGGTGACTCGGCCGAGTGGCTTTACTCACTCGACCAATGGGCATTCGGTACTCGGCCGAGTCAGAACCGTCAAAAGCATGTACATTTCCAGTAAGTCGGCCTCTTTTGATGGTGGATTTCTCATGCCACTCGGTCGATTCAATCTTCTTACTCGGCCGAGTGGGATATCATCCTTCGGCCGAGTGCACGCCCAATTCCTTCTGTTGGAGCGTGTCCGGTCTGGTCAGCCGAGTGGTCTTCTTGCTCGGCCGAGTGAGTGCTCCACTCGGCCGAGTGGCATGCTGTAAATGCCCAATCTTCTCCGTTTCTCCTCCTCGTCGCTCCTACGGAGTTCCTTCTTCTTCCACCCGTCTCCCATCGCCGAATAGCCCTCAAAAGAGCCTTGGGTGGCGCTCCGGAGCGGGTGCAAGTCCCTTAAGCTCATTTTTGCTCCCGATCGCTCCATATTTCCTGAAATCCGACAAAAACAAGAAATAGTGAAAAGTAACACAATATCATCGAATAATCGTGAAAATCGCAATATGAGCAACCGAAATGGCATGCAAATATGTAGAAAAAAGGTGTAAAATATGGACCGATCAAAATCCCCCAAGCTTGCCTCTTACTCGTCCTCGAGGAAGATAAGTAAAGAGACAAACTCGTGACATGACAATAAAGAAAATGAAATGAAAAAGAAAGAACACGAGGTGGAAGGGGTCGCTAGATTCTTCTCTCAGATCTCAAGCCATAAGATACACATCACGATAACTTGGAAAATACAAGTCACATGCTATAAGGATTTCATATCTTACATAAACATGGTACTTGCAAGATTTTAAGAACAACAAAAGGGATTCTATAAATTCATACAATCAATTCATATCCACGTCATGCATTTGATAGGATTTAATATACAAATGTTGGCGATGCACTTTTCAATCAAAAGTTATAAATGAAGCATATAAGATACACACCAAGCATGCAATAGAGAATAGAATAAGAGTCATGGCATTCACATATTTATTTCAAATCACGAAAAATCTTCATATCTAATATATTTTGCAAAGTCTAAGCATTATCGAATTTTCCCATTCATGCACGTCTCCACTCTAATGTCATACTCACTCATATGGTCAAATGAATTCACCCTCCCAAGCTTAGCTTGGGGCATCACATCTAAAGGAATATGATAGTGGAAAATGGGATTTTTGCCTTGGTTTTCCCAAGTATTTTGTGGCTCCAATATTGAGATAGAGAAATATTTTTTTTTCTTTTGGACTTTGTTTCTCATTTTTCGTTTTGTCTTTTTGTAGGAGCTATATGATTTGTATTTTTGGTTTTTGGCTCCTTTTTGGCTTTTTGGACTTTTTGGAGCTAACTTTTCTTTTGTGGGGATTTTTGGTAAATAGATGCGATATAAGTAGCTTTAGGAGGTGAACTCAAGTGACATGTAGAGAATAAAAAGATATATGTGGAGAAAGAAATAATGTAACACTCGGTTCACTCTAAGATGTGCAAGAACGGTTCAATAAAATAATACTTCAACTAAAACTCATATGTAAGTATGGATATTCTCAATCATCTCAATAAAAAGCGAAGTCAAGCGGTAAAGAGTACTTTCATATCAAGCATGCAGCAGAAGGTGAATAAGATAATAAGGCAGATGCTTCCGTTATACAATTGATGCGTGAATCTTGGAGCACTTCCAACAAAAGCATACCAAACACTAATCCATACATTCAGCTTCAATTAATATCATGCATTCATATAGAGGAATCATCAAAAGAATATATAAGCAAGCACATGGATAGTAGGACTATGAAATACTCTAAGTAGCATGGCAAGGAATAATAAGCATCGTGATGGTTGCTAAAGCAATAAGAGACATCATCATAAGGAACAAATCTAGCGAAAGGAGGAAAAGAAAATAAAGATATAAAATAAAAGAGAGGAAAGAAAAGAAAAACAAGCACACAATATGATGCATGAACACACATAAAAGGAAAATAAGATGGAAAAATTAAAAAGATGATGCAAAAATTTTGAAAAATTTTAAAAGCCCTAAAATAAAGTAAAAATGTAACTAATGCATCTAAATGGCATGTAAATGTACTCCCCCAAGCTTAAACTTCACATTGTCCTCAATGTGATCATAATGAAAGAATATGAAGAACAACGATAATAATAAGGGGGTGAATGAAAAATGATGAAATGAATGACATGAAATCCTAATGCAACTACATGCACATACAATGATGCATGAGAGCGCTTTCCCCCAAGCTTATACCAAACAATCCTATTCAAATGACTTGACCAAAAATGTCATGGCTTTGCAAAGCGTGATCAAGTCAAACGAATAAGAAAGTAAGGTTTCACTTGAAAGAAATGCTCGAATGTGGTGAGCAAAAGGATGTGACACATCAAAATATGGAGAGGGAAATTAATATATATAATGGGTTTGGGGTGTAAAAATTTTTGTTGCCGTCATATGAGGTGATATTTATTCAAGCAAATCTATACGGTCCTCTCGCTGTCGAGAGGATTCGTGTTTATTCAAAGCATAAAAATTTCTACACTACTGGATTGATATCACCTATAGCAAAAGGCGGATCTAGTATCTTTGCTGGTGCAGGCAATTGCTCCAACTGCTCCTTCCGTGTCTCTGCCAGGCGCACATGTCCACAGACTCCATCAAATTCCAGCAATGCGGCTCCCAGCATCTCTCCAAGGATTCCACCTGTACCCTGCAAGAGATAAGCCGCATCAATCTGATGTGGATAATTCTTCCCCAAAATAAATGTATTCCAAAGAGGGTCATCAACATAAGTATTTAAAATTAAAACTCCTCGCTCTCCTCCTCGTATACGTCCCATCGTACCTCTTGATTGTATGTACATGAATCCTGCAAAAGGTGCAATGAGTCGTCAAAATCTGAATCATAGCAAGCATCATATACGGGAGGGGAATCAAATGTAAAGGGCGAGGGAGTAAAGAGATCCCCCTGAAGGGGAGCCATAAGCTCTATGGGATTGTCCTCGGCGTTAGTGGAAGGGTGGTCCTCTGAGGGATGCTCAGCCTCTGTAGACAGTAGAGGCGGCTGCAGTAGCTCGAAAGGAGGAGGGTAATGCTCGGGATCCTCATGAATGAATGTGTCCATGTCCCAATGCACGGCATCCCCGGTGACAAGCTCTGGCTCCGCATGTAAGGCCTCCTCAACAGCAAGCTCTGGCTCATGTGGGTGACAAGGGGGAGCGACGATGGCACAAGCTGACTCTCTCCCAAGCTGAACGTGGACATCCTCCTCAGGCTCCTCAGGTATAGAAGGCAATGTAAACGCCATCATCTCCTTTTCATGCCTCCTTCTTTGTTTCTGTCCTGGAGCTCGAGGCACCCGATTACAGGGCTTGGCCTCCACAATAGTAGGTGCAGGTGGCTCTATGGGCTCATGTATCTTGACCGCGGTATAAAAGTGGGTCTTGTGCCCCTCAACTAGAGCATAGACTCCATCATCAATTGTGCCTGTGGAAGAGATACAAATAGTAATAAAGTTTTGAAATTCGAGCTCAAAAGGATCACCTGCCGTTATTGTCAATGGACCGGAATTTCGAACTACGTCGACAATGTTTCTCAATAGGTCCGTGTACGTGTCCTCCTTTGGCAACTCAGATGTCTCTATTTGTGGAGTGTTGATGGTATAAAGGTGGATATGATCACCTTCAAGTGAAGCATACACTCCATCTATGATGGTACCTGTACTAGAGACATTAGCCATAACAAAATCGATGAATACTTGGTCGTATGGTTTACTTACCGTAACGGTTAGTGAACCGGTAGATCGAGCATCATCTATCATTTGCTCCAAGGCTGCTGCCAACTGTAGATCACTGAACTTCCCCACTTGCATCCTCTTCAAAAACTCACGTGAGGGTCCCTTTAGCCTTCTAGTGAAGATATCAAATAGCGTGGAGTCATTCCACTCATGGTCTGACTCCGTCTGGAACATTTCTAACATTCCTTCAAACCTAGACAAGGCTTCCCCGAAGGATTCTCCATCAGCCTGATAGAATGCAGCGAGATATATGTAGGATTGTATAGAGCCCGCTCGCATTTTCTTTGGAATCACCATCGCTGCAACAACTGTACCTGATCAATCAAAGTAAACAACCTGGAAAAGACGTCAGTGGTACAAAGAGAGATAAAGATAATAATAGCAGGTGGTGGGAAAAAATCTCTCTCAATGTTTTTTTGATGTTTTTTTGATGTTTTTTTCAATGTAATCTAATCAACCTAATTGTGACAAATTGGCACCCAACGGGAAACACCTCCCCGGCAACGGCGCCAAGAACATGATCGGCCTCGGATATACACCCGGAGAACGATTGTAGTTTTACCACAAGCGCACGGTGTAGCGGCGAGCGGGTATCGAACACAGGGAGGTGGTATTGGCTCCAATCTATCCTAGGTTGGTTTGACTATGAATGTTTTATTGGTGGAGATGGTTATGGAATGATATAATGGAAATGGTGTTGGATGTCGGTGTCGGTGATAAAGAATTCGGTCAAATATCGATTCAAATACAATATAATAAAAGTGTCTAGGGCTAGGGAATTCCCACTACGGATCGTCATACATCATTGTAAATAGTGAATCTTAATATTACTAGACTTGAGTTGAGGTGAACTAGTCGTAACTGAATAGAGAACCAAGCTCACGCTCTCGCGCTATTGCCGGTCTATAGCAAACCTAGGATATGGCCCAATCTCTTGCAAACCCTATCCTAAGCCACTAGCATTAGGATCGACATCATCGTTCAATCGCTCCTCGAGCCCACTCTCGTGCAAACTCGAGTTACGATCTAGGTTGTGATAGTTCGTATTCGTCCAATCTCTTGCAAACGAATATGGGTATAGATTTATAATAAAAATCCTAGCTTTGGTCCAATATCTTGCAAACCAAGTCTAGAGAATCTCGATTATAAACCTAAATCGAATATCTAGGCCTTCCCATCGATTAGAATCCAATCTATTGCAAACCCTAGATCGATGGAAATCCCTAGCTATCCGTAATAAATCAATCACAACCTAACCTCCTAACAATTCTAGCAATTTAGAAATTCATTCATCACAAATATGAAATTAGATCCATAGGGTTCATCCCTACGCCCTAGAACAACAAATCTACTCTAGCATAGCAATAACGATATGAGAATCAATAAAAATCATTGCTTGCATACAAAAAGATAGAAAAACAAAGATTCAAACAATAAGAACAAAATACTTAGCTTGATGAAGATCTTCAATCCAAAATACAAGCTTTTAGATCTAAGAGGGGGCTAGGGCATGGCCTAATCTCCAAAAGAATCCCTAAGAAAACATGTTGGGAACCTAAGAAAACTTAATGGGGATCCCATCTAATGGTGGCTACAAAACCCTTAAATACTCCCCCAAAACCCTAGCAAGAAACCCTAGAAAACCCCTCAAATTCGTGCCCAAGAACAGCCCAAACCGCAACTTAAAATCTGGGCCCGTCGCCGACTCGGCCGAGTGGAAAATGTGACTCGGCCGAGTGGAAATTCCAGCACTGCAGCATCAACTTGCAGAAATTCTCCAGATTTCATCTGACCTCCGATTTGCGCGTTCTTGGCGGCGTTGGAATCGTCATGAAGTCTACTATCCATAAAAAATATGAGAAAAATACTTTGCTTGCTGAAATGATAGAAGATTTCAAAAGAGTGGGAGGCTGTCGGAAAATCTGGGCGCTGCATGTCCTCGGCATCACTCGGCCGAGTTGACTTCTCTACTCGGTCGAGTGGGCTTCTCTACTCGGCCGAGTGACAGACCCTGTAGAATTCCAGTAAGTCGGGGATCTTGGGGGCCTGTCTTCGGAGGTGACTCGGCCGAGTGGCTTTACTCACTCGGCCGAGGGGCATTCGGTACTCGGCCGAGTCAGAACCGTCAAAAGCATGTACATTTCCAGTAAGTCGGCCTCTTTTGATGGTGGATTTCTCATGCCACTTGGTCGATGCGATCTTCTTACTCGGCCGAGTGGGATATCATCCCTCGGCCGAGTGCATGCCCAATTCCTTCTGTTGGAGCGTGTCCGGTCTGGTCGGCCGAGTGGTCTTCTTGCTCGGCCGAGTGAGTGCTCCACTCGGCCGAGTGGCATGCTGTAAATGCCCAATCTTCTCCGTTTCTCCTCCTCGTCGCTCATACGGAGTTCCTTCTTCTTCCACCCGTCTCCCATCGCCGAATAGCCCTCAAAAGAGCCTTGGGTGGCGCTCCGGAGCGGGTGCAAGTCCCTTAAGCTCATTTTTGCTCCCGATCGCTCCATATTTCCTGAAATCCGACAAAAACAAGAAATAGTGAAAAGTAACACAATATCATCGAATAATCGTGAAAATCGCAATATGAGCAACCGAAATGGCATGCAAATATGTAGAAAAAAGGTGTAAAATATGGACCGATTATGATGCCTCTCCTTCTTGTGTTGTGCACTGTGGAAGGAGATGGGTATTGATGACTTGCGCAATGAGTACTCCTTCCTCTTGGATAGTTATGGCCTTGGTGAAGTTTAAAGCTTAGATCCTTGGGCTATGTTGCGGCATTCATGAGTGCTTGATGCAATGGAGATATGGTAACTTGCGTAAGGTTGAAGACAATGGCTTTGGACATTGGAGATGAAGCTTTGATATTTTGGCCTTGGATGTGCAACTTGTGCAATAGGGTAGCTTTGGCAATGGAGTATGGCAATGTAGCTTGGCAATGAGGAGAAGAGGTCACGGCCAAGGAGAGGCTAAGAGTGGTTTGCTTGTGGGAGGAAGGAGATGATACTTTTGGCTATGAGAGAGTTGCGCTATATTGGAGATAGGGGTTTGGTTTTTGCAAGTTGCGCAATGTGCTAGGTTTGAAGAATTTTTGGCCAGCTTCCGTTTGGTTCTCTTGTGTTTTTGGCCTATCTAATTATCTCTCTTTGGAAGATGGGTTTATATAGGAGAGGATGTGATATGATAGAATCAGTTAGAATCCAATAATTGATAGAGATTGGAAGGAATCCTAACTTGATTAGGATTTGAAGGAATCACCATGGATATAGAGTTTGAATATGGATGGCTGTAGGATTGGAATTTGAGTAGTTATAGGATTTGAATTGGATCTCATTTAATCACCATTGATTTGCATGAGATTCTCCATATCTCTCCATCTTTGACCAAGTCTTCAATTTTCATGGCTTTAGGATTTGATTCATGCACCAATTGATTTGAATCAATTTAAATATGGATTTGAATTGATTTCCTCCTAATCTTCCCATCTTTGACTTAGCCCAATATTTGTAGCAATTATCTCCATCTTTCACTTAGTCCACTTGGCTAATGCATGACAAATTCTCCATCATTTTTACTTAGTCTCTCTTTGAGTATTTGCGAGAGTGCCATTCTTGAAAACACTTAGCACATACATTAAATCATTTACACACGTTTGTTGTCATCAAACACGAATTCATCGATCGTCGTATCTAACTACACGTGGTATCCAACAATCTCCCCCTTTTATTGATGACAAACCAAAATAAGATTTGAGCAATAATTATTCATATAATATCATCGTGATATGTGTGAGTGAAGTGTGAAGATGGAGGATGTATGCAATATGCAACAAGTATGGCAATGATGTGCAAACATACAAGTATGTATGCAATATGCAACAAGTATGGCAATGATGTGCAAACATACAAGTACGCTACAATGAAGTTCAAGCATTCAAACATGTAAGCATGCTCCCCCTATATTCATGCTCCCCCTTGAACATATATTCACCCATTCATTAAGCACATATTCATTATTCATTAATGCTTTCCCTTAAATCAATATTCATGTATTCAACGTTTAAGCATTAATGCACACATCAAATCTTCTTAAATTCTTTCATTAATGCACACATCAAATCTTCTCAAATTCTTTCTCCGCCTTTTGTTATCACCAAAAGTGTATACATGAAGTCAAATTCATACCACATACAAACTAAAGAGTATTACAAATTACAACTAGCACTTGTATGTAGACATTCATAGAATAAGTACTTCAAATTCAATGAGAATTTTAACTTAGACTTCAACACCTTCGTGTAAGTGTGATGATTAAACATTGAAGCACATAAGGAGAAATTTTAAGAAACTCAACCAAAACCAATCCACATTTTCCATTAAACATGAAATCACCTAGGATTGATTTTTTCCGTCTCATTAAAAAGGAGTTCAAGGTACCACACCCAAAAACATAGCCTATAAGGACTCTTATATGTGGGGATGGCATTGCATGATGAGTATAACACCAACGCTAAAGATTACCCGTAAAGCATATGTTGGATACTCGTGGGTAGTGTACTTACCAAGGATTGTATCCATTTTTCATACGGAGCTATTTTCATTCTTTTTCAATTTTTTTCATATTCAATTTTTTTGTGCTCAATTTTTATCCATGGCAAGACACATCATATCCCTTAAATATTCAATAATTTTTCATTCTACATTCACTTTCCAATATTTCATAAAATATGTCTCCAAATGTACAACAATATTTAATATGTGCGGAAATGAAAGTGTAGGTGTAGAAATCAAATTATTCTAATCATTGAACATGTCATGGCTATTTAGAAAATCTAACATGCACATGTAGCCATAACAATAATACATGAATTTTTACATGGATATGATTATCATTCATTAATATCACTTGAATAATTCAAAAGAAAAACCGTAAATTAAGCACTAATTTTTTTTGCTTTTTGTCTTTTCCATTTTTAATTTTTCTTTTATAAAGAACTAAACAAGCTAGAAAGCAAACAAACTAGCACACAAAATGAAAATAAACAAAATCAAGCATGTAAGAACTATGAAGGTATGCATTATGTTCTAAGAGGAAAAATCATACCTTCGCGGTGTAGTATGGCTAAGGAACCAACTAATGAGACTTTTAATCCATAGTTCCTTACCACCTCCATCTTACCTACACGGAAGATGTTATGTGTGACCTGTAGGAAGACGTATGCCCTTGAGGCATTTATCCTAAGATAATCATCTCGTTCTAATTATCATATGGCATTAGTTATCCTAAGTATGTATTCGTAGAATATTATACTTAGATAATTTTCATAGACTTATAGTCAGGTCATTACGTATCCAAATGTAGATCTCGATTATGAGAAGTTAGTGACTGATTAGAAACTTAAGTCTTAGACGGTTCATGATCATAGATGTGTCGAGAAAAGGATATCGGCACATTGGTTAGACCATTGTGTCTTTGTCTTACCTTAGGGTAATGATGATCTCATAGTCATTCGACTTGGCGAAGTCGGAGACGAGACACAGGTGCTCATTAGAGAATGAGTTCACTGAATGACCAACTTAGAGTTATTAAATGGTTAAGCTTTAACTAGACTGTTAATAATAACTCTAGGGTGATGATAGGCAAGTTAGTCCGAAGACATGAAGTCATCAGTACGAACCCGTGAATGTATAGTATCACTTAGATCTATGATCTAGCTTCGAGGCTTGGTCTGCTGAAAGATCTTAGGTTGGGTGACACCTGAAGCATACAAGGTAAGTATATGACTAAGATGTGATTTGTCTCTTCCGTTAAAGAAAAGTTAGTGTCACATGCTCAGTACGGTCTTTGTGATAATCCTCAGCCGAGGTGCATTGTAGGAAGTACTACATGGATATAACAAAGACTGCTGTATATTGACCGATGCTGGCTAGTGGGGTTGACAGTTTACCATACCCTAGGCCTTGCAGCGACACAGTCATGACGAAGGGACTAAAACTGCAGTATTCATCGCTGACACAGTCAGAGTGATCCCGACGACACTTTAGTCAATGGGCCAATCACGTAAGTATGATTCTGAAACATGGACGACACCTGCTGCTCGTGGTTACTGTCGTCCAGGGACTTTGAGTTCCCACATGTAGTAGGGTCAGGCTGTAGGGTCTTACACCGAGTAGTATTCGTGTCTTAGTAATAGGAAGAACATTAAGAGGAATGCATTTGATGCAATAGAGTGATTTGATACACAAGTTATGAATTGTCACGCCCCGCTTTCCAAGTATGGAAGGCGAGACGTGAAGAAGTCCGCTCAGACTTGGAGCTATAAAGCTATAGTCTGATAAGCGTCTGTGTGTTCATCCATTCGCAGATTCTTACATTGTAAAAGAAACAACAACAACAATAATAATTGAAAGCAGTTAAAGATTAACCAACATTCAACAACATCAAAATTAATTTCAAAACATCCAAAGATAGTCATAAATGGAAATACAAGAGTCTAAAAAGAAGGCCCAAGCATGGCCGAAACAAAAACAACATAAGGTGCTATGCACCGAAGAGTCTAACAGCAACAATCTAGGAAAGTAAACAACAACTACGAAGAAAGCCTCCTGCTGAGAACAAACACTAGTCTCCGGTGTCCTCAAATTGGACGTCAACAAAAGCCTTGTGATCGACGTCAGCAAACTGATCGTCCTCAGCGACAAACTCAGACTCTAAACCTGACATGTGACACCCAAAGAGAAAAGTGCACATGTCAGTAAAAATCTCCAAAAAGGAAAAGAGAG
Organism: Scilla litardierei; assembly: GCA_030789695.1. Lineage (NCBI taxonomy): Eukaryota > Viridiplantae > Streptophyta > Magnoliopsida > Asparagales > Asparagaceae > Scilla > Scilla litardierei. Next base: position 54,381,337 of record CM061137.1, read on the forward strand.
ACTTTTGTGCAAGGAAACATAAAGTACATCAATTATAAGATAAATGCAACTTAGTAGTTCTAAAATAATGATGACATGGCATGATATTTTAATGAATGCAGCATTTACAATGAACATGATATTTGCAATGCATGACACGTCGTAGCGAGAGCTACTAAACAATATTCACGATTTCACGATTAAATTGTATTCACGATGTGCATAGGGTTTACGCCTTTCAGCTGAAGTTACTGTACGTGCACACTTCTACGCTAAGTGATCGCTTAACCCTACCCCTCCACATATGTATAGACTGGTGCCCATCTTCTGGATCACGATCCAGGAAGTGTTTATGGCTTAGGGTTGACCTAGCCTCATTCATGATGTAGGAGTCAGAATCATACTCGTCGCAGCATACATTTCATGCTTCTGGAACACGAGCCAGGAATTGTTCTTTATTTGGCATAGGGGTACACCTACCCTCATTCATGATGTAGGAGTCAAAATCCTACTCACCACAGGTTACATTTCAATAGTAGCCTCATTCATGATGTAGGAGTCAAAATCCTACTCGCTGCAGCTTACATTTCAATAGTAGCATGTGCGACACATTCATTACAAGACATTCAATGAATGAAATGACATGCGATATGCAACATGATAGTATGATAGCAGATATTGAATTGCGTACCGTTATATCAAAATAAACGTGACATGTGATTTGCATGAAATGACATGGCAAGGGTGTTGGATCTAGCTTCGTTGTCAAGCTAGATCTAGCATGGCGTCTAAGCGACTATCATTTCACCGCCTAGTCTCTTTTACACAAATTCACAGAATGGCCTAAACATGGCCTAACAATAATCTGAGCAAGTTTCACTTGCCTGTAATAACGTCTGTAATATTTGTTCAACGACGGTCCAGATCTCCCTATGTGCTCAAACAATCATCCAACCAACAGTCCCATATTGTTTATCTTTAATTAGTTATTTAATCAAAAATAATGAAATTACAGTTTTTATCTTGTTAAACAGGCGGTGTGTGGGTTCCTACGGATCGTGGATTACCTCAACACAACGCGAGAGCTACACTGACGTCGGATAGCGACGTTAGGGGTTGGATCCGGTAGCGAGCGAGGTACGGTGAACTATGGCGAAATCTGTGATAACTAGAGGCACGATAGCATGACGCGCGAACGGCAGCTAGCAAGGGGAGTTGCGGCCTGCTGCTATTGTGCACAGATCTGGGGGTTGACAGGGGGCGCGGCCTGCTGCTATTGCTGGCTGATGACGGGACAGGGCTGCCGTGCTGTGCGTGGCAACGAGGAGAGGGAAACGATAGTTATTATGTGGAGGAGGGCTGTTTGAGGAGGTTTGCGGCAGTTTGAGGGGCTGCCGTGGGTTCACAAGGGACTGGTGGCTACAGGGGGTGGCCGGCGTCTATAGGGGCAGCCGGTGGCGTGATGGGTGGTGCAGGCCGTGGGGTATGGAGAGGGATCGACAGTTTTCTTACAGCTAGGGGAAGGGTTTTGTGCGGTTGTCAAAGGGGGTTGCTCGTGTGGGTTTGGCTGGAGTAAGGGGACGACAGGGTGGCAGTTCAAGGTGGTCGGTGGTGGCTAGCCGAAGGAAAGGAGGGAGGTAGGGTGGCGGCTGCATGAGTGGCTTGCTTGATAGAGAAACCCTAGGGCTAGGTTCTATTAAAACAATGAGAAGTTGCTATATGGGGGGAGAAAGGGGGTAGAATTAAGTTGATTAGAGAGAGAGAGTGTGTGTGTGAGAGGGGGAGGCTAGATTTAGGGTACAAATAGCTAGGGAAATATATTTCACATGTGATACGTATGAAATCCAAAGATTAGATTAAGATTTGATTAAGGTTTGAAATTCAAATTAATTAGGCTAATTAGAGGTTGAAAGATGATTAGTGTGAAAGGTCGGTCTAACGGTGTCCGATAATTATAAGAAAAATATCAGGACGACCATGTTGATGAGAGTTTCGAGACTATAGTGATCGGTCATGTGCTAAGATAACGGAAAATGGAACTAAAAAATAAAAAGATCAAACATCGAAGTCTAAAGGTACGACACCCATTCAAACAAAGATGTTTTGTGGAAGAATGAGCCGTGCAATGACAGCCACGAAAAATTCCACAAATAAGTACTCTCACAGAGGATCACAACGAAATATAACTTCGCGCATTCGAGATACAAGAGGAGGGCTCAAAAATACGCGTACGAACAAGAAGGTACGCACACGAAAAACAAACGATCAAAAAGCGACCATGACATGAACTTAAAAGCTAAAGAGTTTAACATTTGGGACATATTAATATTTGGTATTAAATTGACTTAGACGCATGGGAACGAAGGGGGCTTCCTGAGAAATCCACAGGAAGAAACCGTGTCCAAATCGGAGCTCAAACGACCCCAGAAACGCAATACCAGCTAATGAATGACCCTTAGTGGGCTTGGGTGTCTGACTCGCACCCGGTGGGTCAAACCCGCCAGGAGGGAGTTGCTGTGTGCACACCACGTGGTGCACGCAGAGTGCACCATGTGGCACGATCTGACCCGGTTTGTGCTGTTTTTCACGAAAACGGGATTTGGAAGTCTATTTTCGACATTTGAGGGGTCAAATGATATCGAAATTGGATGCCATTTTTTCCTATGCGTTCATTGTCTTGAGATCTTCGATTTGAGAGGTTGTTTGAAAGTCGAAACTCAGAAATGGATTTATGGTTGATTTTAAAAGTTTGGACTTCTAATGAAATCAACCCCATTACCCAATTTTGTTGTCCCACATTACTCGTGACGAAAAGGGAGGGGCCGACTCCCTATATAAATAGTGGTGTCCTCTCTTCATTGAAAAATGCACCAAGTGAACGATTCGAGAAGCTCCTGACTTTTGAGTATGCTCGATCGTAAGCTTAAATATTCCTCTCCTCTTTTTCTTCCCATCCTCCCGTCTGGTCCTAGCAAGACTACGAGGAGGTTTGGATTGGATCCAGATGTCTTTGACGCAGGTCTGCTCAAGTGAAAGTTTCTTCGGCAAGTGATCGACTCGGAGGCGGATCGGGTAGATCGGATCGGAGGCAGCTCGGCTAGTTCGGTTTGAGGACACAAGGCGACTCGGCTACGAGGAGCGAAAGAAGGTGGTGCGGTACATCTTGCCTGTCACAAGGCCAAGATTCTGGGTATGTTAATTAGTAGCTTTTAGAATAATTTTAATAATGTCGCAGTAGACTAGATCCTTCTTGGGGTGGTTAGATCCACCCCAAGTTGGCATAGATCTTGGCGAGGTTCTGGCTCGCCTTTGGGCCTTAGCTAAAATGTTTAGCATGTTTATGTTTTTCCGCTGCTATTTTATCCTTCTGTTGTCTGTCCGACATAGGACGGGCACAGATCTGAGCCCTAAGGGTCTGCCAAAACCCTTCATGACCTTGGGATCCAACAAGGTCCACACACGCTAGTTATCAAATTTTTAGGAACTCATATTTGCTTGAATTTAATGTTCTTGTTCCTATATTTGCAATAATAAGAGGTATGGCCAACGCAACCACATGTAAAGCACTTTGCATGAAAATTTTCAACCTTTGTTGTTTCAATGTGAACTTTTCTATATTTTGATTTTTCAACATTTTTAAAACCATATCCTAGTCCTCGCCTATTATTGCCATAAAGTTGATTTCCAAGAATAATGTCCAAATTTTGTTTTCTAATAGAAAATTTCTTTAATGACAATTCTAGACTAATGACTTTGGATTTCAAATAAGCATTTTCGTTCACAAGCAAAGTGCATTTATTAATGAAAGCTTTCTTGTTTTCCTCCTCTTTCTTTTCAAAGTCAACCATTTTTCCATTAAGCTCATTTTTTCGCATGCACATCGTTTCAATCAGCTCTTTGTTTTCAGTTTCAAGCTTAATCAAATTTTCTTTATGCATGCCTATATCATTCAATAGAGTAGGACAAGAAAGACACTCAATTTTTCAGGTGAGCTAGATTTTTCTTTTTTCAACATGGTGATGGTAGATTTGCATGAAACAAGTTCTTCTGTTAGATTTTTAGTTTCATCCAACATGTCACAATTTTCTTTTTGCATTTCAAAATAAGAATTTCTATAGCATTCTACAGTAGATTCTAGTTCAACAATTTTATCATACATGTCATAGTTTTCTTGTTGCAATATAAAGCTACCATTCTTATAGCTATCTACAGTAGATTCTAACTCATCAATTGTATCTTGCATTCCCTTACTCATATTCCAAGTTCAATTTTGGTGTAGGATTTTACCTCATTTTGTTTTGCCATTAAGCAGAGGGAGGTATGCATAGTTTCCTCCTCATTTTCGCTATCCATATCCCACGTTATCGCTAACGATTTTCCTTTCTTTTCAGCGACGTCATTCTTTTCTTGTGGGCAATTTCTTGCGAAGTGTCCCTTCCTCCTGCATTCAAAACATTCAACTTTATCAGCAGTATTCTGTTCAGAAATATTTCTAGGAGGATTATATTTATTAGAACGATTAAATCTTTGCACCATTTCAGCTCTTCCTTGCTTGGTCTTGATGTATTTATGGAACCCTCTCACCATCAGTGCATGCTCCTCATCAAGATCATCGTCGTCATCTTTTCTAGCTTGAAGAGCTAGTGGTTTTGGAGCCTTTTCCTTTGGTTTCTCTCTTTCTTCAATGTTCTGCAGCTTAAGCTCGTGTGACATCAAGTTACCTATCAAGTCCTGCACTCTCATTTGTGATAGATCTTTAGCTTCTTGAATGGCGGTGACTTTAGGCCGGAACGAGCTTGGTAGCATCTTTAAGATTTTTCTTATCTGCTTAAGACTAGAGTACGGCTTACCAAGGGAGCTAGACTTGTAAACAATACTGGTGAACCTCGCAAACATCTCTGAGATGGATTCTGATGGAAGCATGCGGAAGCTCTCGTACTATGTGCTTAGCAAGGCAAGTATAGACTCCTTCACCTGTGACGTTCCCTCATGCATCACCTCCAGCGTATGACATATTTCATGTGCAGTTGAACAATGTGAGATACGATTAAATTCAGATTTACCTTGTTAGCATATAAAAGCATTCATAGCTTTACCATTTAAAGAATAAAGACTCCAATCAGCATCATTCCATTTTTCTTCAGGTTTAATTATTTCAGTGTCTTCAATTTTAATCACATGTGGTTTATATCCATTTCAACAATTTTCCCCACTTTATAATCAACAGACACTAAATAAATTTTTATTCTAGATTTCCAATAAGCATAATCAGCACCATTAAATTTTGGGGGACGTGATATGGACCGACCTTCAACAAAAGCACAATCAATAGAATTCATGGTCAATCTAGCCTAGATCCTCTAACATGCTCGATTCCACTTGTTGGATCTGCATCTAAGCCTAGATGGGGATGGGGTGAATATGCTAATAAAAATTCTCGTGCAACCCACGAGCAATCACACGCAGTTATAGCAGATGCAGAGTAAATAATAAGCAATCATAGAATACACAGCAGATTTACCCTGGTTCGGTTGTCCCACGACCTACGTCTAGCCCCAAGCAAATACTAGCATTAATATGTTTCTTTGTGCAACTACAATGAGTCCCGAGCTCCCAGCTCCCCACCTAGTTCGTACCACACTCCCCGAGTGCAAAACACTATCAACCTAGTAAATGCTTCGTCTTGATAAGCTGCAAGTCAAGAACCCCTTATCTAGTCCCACACTAAAAAAGTCCCCAAACACGTCACAATGGTAAATTTTTTCCTACAAAGATTGCTACTACTACACAAATATAATAATAAAGAGTTTAGAGAATCTCAGTTTGTGTAGCGACAGTCGTCTCTGTCAGTCAGCTCAGGTCAGAACATATCTAACAGGATGTAGTCTCCAACGTCACGTTCTCCTCCTTAGAACTTGCGACCTAGATGGTATCTACCCTTGTTGCGCAATATGGAGCTTTCTCTTGGGTACTTGCGCAATGTGTGATGCCTCTCCTTCTTGTGTTGCACAATGTGGAAGGAGATGGGTATTCATGACTTGCGCAATGAGTACTCCTTCCTCTTGGATAGTTGTAGCCTTGGTGAAGTTTGAAGCTTGGATCCTTGGGCTATGTTGCGGCATTCATGAGTGCTTGATGCAATGGAGCTATGTCAACTTGCGCAAGGTTGAAGACAATGGATTTGGAGATAGGATATGAAGCTTTGATGTTTTGGCCTTGCTTATGCAACTTGCGCAATAGGGTAGCTTTGGCAATGGAGTATGGAAATGTAGCTTGGCAATAAGGAGAAGAGGTCACGGCCAAGGAGAGGCTATGAGTGGTTTGCTTGTGGGAGGAAGGAGATGATACTTTTGGCCATGGGAGAGTTGCGCTATATTGGAGATAGGGGTTTGGTTTTTGCAAGTTGCGCAATGTGCTAGGTTTGAAGAATTTTTGGCCAGCTTCCCTTTGGTTCTCTTGTGTTTTTGGCCTATCTAATTATCTCTCTTTGGAAGATGGGTTTATATAGGAGAGGATGTGATATGATAGAATCAGTTAGAATCCAATAATTGATAGAGATTGGAAGGAATCCTAACTTGATTAGGATTTGAAGGAATCACCATGGATATAGAGTTTGAATATGGATGGTTGTAGGATTTGAATTTGAGTAGTTATAGGATTTGAGTTGGATCTCATTTAATCACCATTGATTTGCATGAGATTCTCCATATCTCTCCATCTTTGACCAAGTCTTCAATTTTCATGGCTTTAGGATTTGATTCATGCACCAATTGATTTGAATCAATTTAAATATGGATTTGAATTGATTTCCTCCTAATCTTCCCATCTTTGACTTAGCCCAATATTTGTAGCCATTATCTCCATCTTTCACTTAGTCCACTTGGCTAATGCATGACAAATTCTCCATCATTTTTTACTTAGTCTCTCTTTGAGTATTTGCGAGAGTGCTATTCCTGAAAACACTTAGCACACACATTAAATCGTCCACACATGTTTGTTCTCATCAAACATGAATTCATTGATCGTTATATCCAACTATATGTTGTATCCAACATATCAACCAAGTTTCAGGTCAATCAGAGGTCAAACAGCGATGTTATGTTCAAAAACAGGGATTGCATGGCCGTGTGTGTCAGCTGCATGGCCGTACATATCAGAAGGTGAAATACATATGAAGAGGCAAAGCTTCACCATCATGTGGCTCTGGGTACACGACTGTTTCAGTACAGAGACAAAAACTCACTTCTGTTATTTTGGGCGACAGGTAATGCAAGACTTCTTCATGCGACCGTGCCACTACTAGTAGAAAAAAGAAAATACTGGAAAAGGGCCAACATAGCCATGTGAGAACTGACATGGCCGTGCCAAAAATAAACAGTAACTTTGTAAAGTTCTTGTAAACAGTCACGCCCGTGTCAACCGTCGCACGGCCGTGTCATAGAAGTGTGAAAGTTGTAAAGGAAAGCTAAATAGCTGACACGATCGTGCAGAATCAGCACATGGCCATGCCACATTTGTGAAGTTCACAAGGAGGCTAGAGCTCTAGCAACACGGTCGTTCCAAATTGGCACATGGTTGTGCCAAGCTGCAAAATTCATGTTGAACCCTAATTTGACCAGTTTGAACAGTCAAACTTCCAGGTTTGACTTCAATCAATTATAGGGAGTTTCTAATCATTGAAGACTTATCCAAAGGGAAGTTTCCAAATAATAGAGATACATCAAATCAATGAAGATTTGAAGATCAAGAGTTCTAATTGAAGAGAACTTCCCATCCCATATTAAAGAGAGAGCCATCCCTTGGAGAAAAAGTATTGAAGCATCTAGCAAAAATTCCAGAGTTCTACATCCTTGCTAGCCGGATGAAATTATCCATCTTCTCAAGCTTCAGGTGTTCGAGGGGAAAGGATGACATGCAGATGTGGATCTGAAAAGGCGATAACTTTCTATATACAGGTCGGAATTAAGCATGGTTTATGCCTACGCATTTGTTGAGAGACGATCTACACCACGATGACTTCTTTCTGTTTTTATTTTGGTGTTAGATTCTATTTGTGAATAGCTTCACTCAGAAGCTATCTTTGTGCTTAAATTTTCAATATCTTGTACGGTGTGATCACTACCTAAAAGTGTGATCAGGTTTATTTTTATCTTTTTGGTTATAAATGAGTGTGAAATCCTCAAGGATTTGGGATTGGAGTAGAGGCAAGGATCCTAGGTAGGGAGCCACTCTGTTGAAAAATTATTGCTTGCATTATTCTGAGCTTTGGTTTGGTTGTCTTGCGCTAATTTGTGCATACACACTATTCACCCCATCTAGGGTGTGATTTTTAGTTGGCATTATAGATGGATTTCTTTGGACTCACCGTCTAGTGAAATTTCGATCCTAATAGCACAAATTCCATATACATATCACATTGACCCTCATAACCAAAAAGAAGGACAATCGTATCTTCGATCACCTTTATTCGATGGCATCGATTATAGTTACTGGAAACAGAGGATGTCCATCCACATTAAGGGTATTGACATGGCTTTGTGGAAAATTATTAGTGAGGGCTTCACTCTAGTCGGTTCGCCTATGCCAGGGCAACAAAAAGAAAACGATTGATTAGAAAGCTTAAACACTAAGGCCATACGCATCTTGTATTATGGACTTAATAAAAATGATTACAACCGCATTTGTTATTACACCACGGCTAGAGATATATGGACTAGGTTAAAAGTGACCCATAAAGGGACTTCTGAAGTCAAGAAAACAAGAATTCGTATGTTGCTACAAAAAATGAAAATTTTATTATGCTTCCCAATGAAACTATTGACTCAAAGTTCTCTCATTTTACAGATATAGTGAATGCTCTCAAATCACTTGTAAAAGATGTTTCAGAGAAAGACTTGGTTGGAAAAATCTTATATTCACTATTTGGCGACTGGATTCAAAAGAGAATCTCTATAGAGGAAGCACATGATGTAGCAACCATCACTTTCGAACAACTCATGTGAAAGTAAATGGCATAGAAGTTCAGATGAAAATGATAAGTGGTGAAGCACCAAAGAAGAAGGAGAAGTCTCCTAAGGTGGAGAAGATCAAAAAGGATATTGCTTTCAATGCAATCAAGTGGCTTTAAGAAGCAACAAACAACTCCGACGATGATGAGATAGCCCTTTTTGTCAAAGGATTCTCCAACGTCCTATCAGTAACAAGAGAAGCACCGAAAATATATGGAGGTAAGAAGAACGATGGAGATGATGAAGAAAGCTCCATCCCAAGGTGCTTTAGGTGCAATAAATAAGGACACTTGAAGACAGATTGCCCTCTTCTAAAGGACAAAGGAAAAGAGAAGGTTGGCAATGGATGAAAGAAGGTGACCAAGCGAGGAATGATGGCTGTATTGGGGGTGCTAATGATGCCGAAGAACTTTTGGATGATGATGCAACCGAGGGCAATGGAGAAAAAAAATCTAGAAAGACCATAGAGAAGAATTTTGCTAGACACGTGAGCCCTCCATATTACATACATAATGATAACATGCCTTCTACTTATGCACATGCTAATGTTATATGTTTCTATTGCAATAAAAAAGGCAATGTTATGTATGATTACTTTGCTAGATACTATTCTTAATATTTCATTTGGGTTACAAAGCATCGTACTAACAATTGTGGATCCAAGATTTGCTTACCAAAAGGTGCATCTTCTTTTTAGGTGCATCTTCAAGCTCCAGATGATAACATTTGATACCTTGATAGCATGCTTGAACCACTTAATGGTTAACGAATCCCTCTTCACTATGCTATGAAGGAAAGAAGGAGGGACAATAACTCTTGGCGATGCGAAGAAATGCAAAATATTGGGCAAAGGTAACATTGGTAAGCATCCACTTTTAGTCATTGAAAATGTTAATCTTGTTGATGTTTTAACACATAATTTACTAAGTGAGGGTCAACTATGCTCTATTGGCTTTAAGATGCATTTTGAAAATGACGAAGTATATATTTTAAAAGAGAATGACATTCTTTTTAAAGTCACATCATATAATAACATCTACACTATCAAACTTAGTGATTCAAAAAATCTAAAATGTTTAGTTACATGTCATGAGACTAGTTAGCTATAGCATCGAAGGTTAGGCCATGCCGGCATGGACTTAATATCAAAGCTTGCTTGCAAGAAACTTGTGATATGGTTATACCAAATTAGCATTGATAGAGACAAGCTTTATGATGCATGTCAACTAGGCCAAAAACACAAGAGTAGTTTCAACCTTAAAAATGTTGTTGGTATGAAACCAAGGAGGTGGTTCAATCTTCACGATGTAGGTTGTTCAATGAACGTGAAACAATCTTAAAATAAGGATATGAACGCTACACTCTAGACTTAGAGAATGGAAACATGGAAAGCTCTAGATAAGGGTGGTTCACTGACCTGACAAATTCAAATAGCCAATTAACGTTATAATGAATGTGACCTACTACTTAGACCACTTGACCAACCACGAACACGAGTTTAACCAATCCACACAACAACGCAATTGGGTTGAAGCACGAATTGGGGGCTTTTGCAAATTTGGATCACCAGTCTTATAAGGAAGAGTGACAAGGCAAGATTCCATGAGAGCTAAAGTAGATAGAAATCTCACACAAGGAGAACACTTAAGTTTTGGATTAATAATCTGGTTGATGCTGATTACAAATGAATACATGCTCTATTTATAGGTAAAGCTTAAGACTCATTAGGCTTAAAGACACTAATTAAATACAACTAATGTTTTTTCATAGCAATTTAGTCATCATAATGAACTGTAATAAGTAAAAGACATAAATGTCACCTAGTGAAAATCAAAAGACAACCCAAAAATCTAAGCCTAATGACAAGCACGAAAATTAAATTTATAATTCATAACTTTATGCTTCTTGGCCTTTGATCTCCCCCATGAATTTAGATTTAATGGTTGTTGCACTTGCCTCTTGATCTTCCTCATGAATTCATATTTATTGGTTGCATATGACTCTTGATCTTTCCCATGAATTCAAATTTAATGGTTGCACATGACTCTTGATCTCCCCCAGGCATGAATTCAGATTTATGGCCTTAATTTTCCTGGGCTTGGATTAACAAGACTAAGGCTTAATTGTGAGCACACCTTTCTAGGGCCAGCAAGGTTTCTACTTGGGCTCCAATTACATCTTTCATTCCTTTTAACCTTCCTCTTGTCATTGGGCTTTCACTTAGAATTATGTCTTCATTCTGTAAGTTGATGGGTTGGTTCACATCATCCTTTGTAACGACCACTTTTTGTGGTACGTTGTTCGTGCACGTGCTTTTGGACCGTGCACGTGTTTATTTTAGACTTTGTTTGTTTGTGAACGCTTTCGTGTGATATGCCGTTACGAACGTCTCTGAGGGTATTAAATAGTGGCACTAACTTGGAACCACGTTTCTCGAGTCGTTATCTCACAATTTAATCTTATTCGATGAGACGTGGCGATTTTCACTTTTGACGGGAGACGTTTCTATTTTTAGTTTCGTTGTCCGACGTCAAAATTGTGATCCGTGTTCTCTGTCTTCTTTCTCCCATCGACCCGGTCACCCCAGTATTTATTTCACAATTTTCGGACTTCGTTTGACCTATTTTCACTTTTCACCAACTTATTAGTGTTTAACCCTAAGTATTCATGTGACACATACCCCCTAATATTTTAATAATAATATACATCCCATAATATATTGACCCAACCCAACTCCTTAGCCTTGACCGCATACCCCGGGTGAGAGAGAGAGAATGGGTGTGAGGCTTTGAGTTTTAATAATTCCTTTTTAAACAAATTCAAATACTGCTATACCTATAATCATAACCTAACCCTAGAGCCCCCTACTCACGTGAGCTTTTCCCCTATTTATTATCCTAGGCATTCCTTTCTTTCCCAGAAAACACAACGAGCCGCCGCCCTCTTCTACTTTACGCTACAGCGACCGCCTCCTACTTCGTTTCACGCATGGAAGCCCACCTCCGACGGATCTCCTGCGGCCTCCATTGCAGGGAAGCTCTCGCAGTGCCTCTCCTCCGCCCAGATGCGACCTGAAGCCCCCGCAGTCGCAAACAAACGCCTCGCCTTCTCCCCAAGCGCCGCAAAACCCTTCACACGACAGCCCCACACAATCCCCGACCTTCATCCGCCCTAGCCCCGCCGCGATCCCCGCCCAGGCCGCCGTTTTCGCTGTGCTTCTACCTCCAGCGCGCCACAGCGCCGCCCGACGACCTTCCCTCCGGAGCTTCCCCGACCAAACCCACAGTCGCCGCAGTTTGCAGCCAAGCAGCAGCAGCGGCCACTGTCCGGCCAAACACCCTACCCCGCGGCCTGTGTGACTCCCAGTTGCAGCGGCGGCACCGCCTCGCACAGCCAACAGACCCCCGCGACCTCCCCACGCTGCGACCTCGCCGTTGAAGCCGCCGGCATCCCCCTCGCTACTCCACCTGCAACACATCGAAGGAAAGCTAAAATGGTTAGCTTAGTATGTTTAATGCACTGTTAGTAGATGATGTGTGGGTAGTTGCTGTTAGGGTAATATTTCAAAACTAGTAATGATAACACAAGCTATATTATTATGATAGGGCAGAGAGTAACTGTGTTTGTAATATTTATATCATGATATGTTATTATAACAGTATACTCCATTAAGTTATAATATAGCTATACCTAGTCTACATCTATATAAGACTATACATATGTGTGTTTAATAATCAATAACTTTTAAGTGAATAGGGTACACCCTATTGGATGAGGTTATGCTAAACAGTAGTTTTAGAGGATGATATATGAACATGTCTTATAGGTGAATTTTATATTTTTTTCTCGATTTAATATTAAATCCACGTCGCAGATGTAATATGTTTTCTTCGCAATCGGTTACCTTCCCGAGCCGACACCGTTACCTTATACGATACCGGAATCCAACCCCTGATGTCGCTACCCGACGTCAGAGTAGCTCTCGCGTCGTGTTGAGGTAAGCCTCTTTCCGTAAGATTCACCACTCGCATGTTAAACAACTAAAATTGGTAACTTCTGATTGTTTGTGATCCACTAATCCAAGATAATGAATACGGGACTGTAGGTTGGTGTGTTGTTTGGTGTTTGGACTCGTAGGCAGAACTGGACTCCTTGATCTTGTGACTACCAGCAGACTTGCAGACTTGCAGGCAAGTGAAACTTGCCAACTCTTGTGTAGGGCCATGTTTTTAGGCCACTTCCTTGTTCCTAGCGTAAAAGAGACTAGTCAGTGAAATGATAGCTGGCTAGACGCCTACTTGATCTAGTTTGACAACGAAACTAGATCTGTCACCTAATTGATCTAGCTTGACAACGAAGCTAGATCCAACCCTTTAAACTTGTTGTTCATGCATACTAAACTGTCACGTTTACCTTCCTTACCTGTACGTACTTTTAACTGCCATGCATTGCATCTTACATGTCATTCAAATTGGTTGTTGCATCGTAGCACACGCTACAAAATACTTGTACAATCCGTGTTTCCGTGTTTCTGGCTAGGTGCACCCCAATGCCATACTTGTTAAAGACACTTCCTGGCTCGTGATCCAGAAGCGGGCCTCTTGTGTTGGTTGAAAACCAATGCCCGATACACGTGGAGGGGTAGGGATAAACGGTCACTTGAGCTTAGGAGTTGGCCCGATCAGCCACTCTAGCCAAAAGGCGGAATCTCTGTGCACGAGGTGCTTACTTTACTTGTCTTGTACTAGTGAGTGTTACTTGTATAACTTGTCATCCATGCCATGTTTAAATGCCATGCTCGTACTTTACTTTACTTTACCTTACTTGTTGCACTCATACTTTAACTGCCATGTCATTGCATTCATGCTAGAACTGCTAGGTTGCTTACCGCCACTTTCAGTTTCCTTGCACAAGTCTCTTGTAGACTTGCTGACATGTGCCCCTTGCTCTTTTGGGTGTCACATGTTAGACCCTGAGCCAGAGACCGTTGCTGAGTACGTGACGTTTTGCTGACGCTGAGTCTGAGTCCATGTCTGCCCAGGAGGAGTTTTGCGGACATCGGTGAACCTTGCTGAGTTTCCTTTTGTTTTAGGATTTATGTTAGCTGTCGGTGCTTGGCACCTTTGTTTTGTACGTTGTACTTTTGTTGGCCATGTTTGGGCCTTTAGACTCTTTTCTTTTAGCCTGGTGTTTTTTCTGTGATGTTGAAACTTATTTTATGGATATTCTGAGATATCTCTTTTGTCTCATTGTATTATTATTATCTTTGTTTCGTTCACGTTGCAAGGACCTGCAGTTTAAATTTGATTGACGCTTATCGGACTTGCAGCTTTGCAGCTTCAAGTCTGAGCGGACCTTCTCACGCTTCGCCTCCACGTTTTTGGGAAGCGTGGCATGACAGGTTTTGTTGGTGGCCCATGCAGGTCCAGTCTTGCAATTGCAAATTAACGAAACAACGATAATAACGGAATGTCCATTAAATAAATTGCAACATCCGAGTCAGAAGCCCTGAGTCAAGATGTTTTCTTAGGACACTAGGTGATAAGAAGACTTAGTTAGACGTCTGTGCTTGTTAGTTAGAGGCCTCTGATTGTTAGTTAGACTCCCTGTCAGCAATTGATTTAATCGTCGCAGGAGTCACCTTAGTAATCCTTGTCTACCTCTGACCATATTAGACTTCTAGAATTTCCTTTAGTCGTTCGTTTGGGTTCATCGATTTCGGACCAAGCTGAACGCGTTTCAATACTGTCTAGCTCCTTAGAAAGCCTTAGCGCATAGTTCCTAATCTTTAGTTGGTCGACCGTAGGAGTTTCCCCATAGACTCTTCTGATTCATATCCTAGGCGTATGTATGTTTGGATCATCGGACCAATTTCCTTGCCTCGATTCACGAGATCGCCTCATGACGATCGTCGTCAATTTTCAAACATCACCATTACAAATCTTGAACCTTCTGAAAGTATTTCTCAATCTTCTCTTCCACTAAGTTCAAAATTTTAATATACTTATACCTCATACTCCTTCATTGATTTAAATTTTTAAAACGTCTGTCGGAATTTTTGAATACTAGTTTATAGTATTTTCCCAGCCTATGTTTTTCGTACTTAGGTAAATGCGTCGTCCCTTCATATATTAATTTCATTCTGAATCGTACTTTTATTCAACTTGTAATTCTCCCTCCTGATTTATGCCATTCATATACTTTTCAAGGCACTTTGGATTTCAGCTTCCCGCAAGTTGGTTTTGATCGTTGTTTTCGCTACTTCAGATTTTTGCAAAATTACTATTTTCATAATCTCTTCCTGCTTTAGACCCTCCCTGATTTGATTTTAAAGATTTGCTATTCGATCTTGATAATTCTTATACTAAATTATTATTATTTTCTTTCCGCTCACCATACATGCTTTTAGAAAAATTTCTAGACCAAATTGAATTTCAATCATTTTTATACCCGTACCAGGCTCGTTGTGCTAGTACGCTAAGAGCTTAGTGTAACCAGTTTTATTTTTTTGACGAATCCTGATTTCTCTCAAAGGAGTTTCAATATTGACTTTCCATAGCCTAAAAGTTTTGAAAGCATTTAACATGGGTTTACATTCTTCCGTTACCTGATTTCATTCTCTGACTTTAAAAAAAAAACTTTTTGACAACATTATATTAAACTGCTGACGTAAAAAAAAAATTTTCTAAACCATGTCCTTAATATTCGTGTAAATGATTTTACTTCCTTTTTTTTAAAAATTTTTTTAAGCCAATAAACCATTTTCTCTTATTATGTATATTCGACTCAAATTTATTTTGAACAACTTGTTTTATCGACCTCTAAATATTTTATACAGACGAGGACTTCAACTTTTGAAGTACAACAGTTTTCAAATTTCACAAATTTTAGCGTATGTTATTTACACCACTTTCTTTCTATAACCTATAAGAGTATCACTACATCTCCCTTTCCTCTACCTAAACATCACAATTGAGTCAATGTTTCATCTAACCAAGCTGTCTCCTTTTAGTCGTCCTATCTGAATTCGTGCTTATCGATCCTTCCCTCGTACCGCCTTCGACCTCCCTCTATTGCTTAGGCTTTAGTGCTCGTCAATGACTGTGTCAACTCTAGGGATGTCTGTGTATTTAAGAACCAGTGTTGGAATATCTAGTGGGGTGTATGTAGTTGTAGATACTTATAATGGTTGAAATAAAATGATTGGTAAAGCTATGTATATGCTAGGTGTGATAATAATAGGTGAACGTATAGACAAGAAAGTAGGCCTATTGAGTGACCCAAATATTAGTACGTATAAGTTTGTGCTCGTAGGTAGATATGTATGCTTAGACGTAAGTAGTTATGTTTCGTTGCATGAGTATATAGGTGATATGCATATGATAGTAGAATTATAATTTTGATTGGTATTGCTTGCTTTTGCGGGATGTTGCATGCGTGCATACCGTGAGGTATACACGACTATTGCACATCTTAATTATGTACGTATAGATGTGTTAGTATACTAGGTATAGGTAGTAGGCTATGGTGTGAATATATATGTTACATGTGTGTGACTATACGATGAAAACATATGCATGTATTAGGGAGTGTATTATAACTATACGTGTGTTGATGTCAGTATTATTATTATTATGGTATATAGAGTGATTGAACTATGTAAGTATTACCTGACTAAATATTAAGTGTGATTGACTTATGGTATGCATATGGTTGTATTGGTAGACCTATATATAAATATTGGAGTGATATTGGTATATGTATGAATGCCGTGTTACGTATATAGAATATTCTGATATGTGTATTGAGTCTCACTCAAGCTTGAGTGAGTATACTCTAAGTATATTGAATGTATGTCTGAAGTTTGAATATAGCAATGTTTGATGTATGTATAGTGATAGAAGTGTTTGTGCCTGGTTGTGTTACACACATGATTGTGGGTCGCTACACCAGTATATAGTTATAGGTGTTGGTCTTGTGGTATAGCTATTTACTAAGGACTTGCCGGTGTGAACGTATGTGTACTAGCTAAACCAGGTGTGTAGATGTACCTGATATATGATGGTATGATTGGTGTATGTAAATGAAATGTTAGCGTGTATGGGTGTGCACCATGCACGGGTAAGTATGTGCTTAGTTATAGGTATTGATGACTATGGTATATGTGGCATGTCGTAAATACAGTAATAGGACCGTATGTGATGTGAACATATGGTGAACTACTTGCATGCATTTGAATGACTACATATTGTGAAACTATAGTAGTGATGAATGCATATTAGATATAGTGAAACTTGATTAATAATGGTATGGTGTGACTACATGAGTTGATGTGCTTGGTATTGGATGTGTACTAGGAAATATTAGAGGGTAGTATACCCTTGATGTTTGTGCATAGGTAGCTACCTATATGTAGAGCAATGATTGTATTTGCTAAGTGTGAGACTATCCTTATATGAGTGTCTGAAATATTGTTTTGTGTAAGTAATAATATAAAGGATGAATGCTTATATATATATGATTGAAATACATGTATGAAATTGACTGACTATAATAGGTATAAGTGTATGACGTACGTGAATATATATATATATATATATATATATACGTATTGGTAGTGTTAATGTTTGACTATCTGGTGCATATATAAGCACTTGTAATGACTATACCTGGTCTGAATTATTATGACTTGATTGGGGTAGTTACTAGAGCGACTAGCTATATTAGAAAGTCCGAGGACAGACTTTATTCTAAGGTGGGGAGGATGTAACGACCACTTTTCGTGGTACGTTGTTCGTGCACGTGCTTTTGGACCGTGCACGTGTTTATTTTAGACTTTGTTTGTTTGTGAACGCTTTCGTGTGATATGCCGTTACGAACGTCTCTGAGGGTATTAAATAGTGGCACTAACTTGGAACGACGTTTCTCGAGTCGTTATCCCACAATTTAATCTTATTCGATGAGACGTGGCGATTTTCACTTTTGAGGGGAGACGTTTCTATTTTTAGTTTCGTTGTCCGACGTCGAAATTGTGATCCGTGTTCTCTGTCTTCTTTCTCCCGTCGACCCGGTCACCCCAGTATTTATTTCACAATTTTCGGACTTCGTTTGACCTATTTTCACTTTTCACCAACTTATTAGTGTTTAACCCTAAGTATTCATGTGACACATACCCCCTAGTATTTTAATAATAATATACATCCCATAATATATTGACCCAACCCAACTCCTTAGCCTTGACCGCATACCCCGGGTGAAGAGAGAGAATGGGTGTGAGGCTTTGAGTTTTAATAATTCCTTTTTAAACAAATTCAAATACTGCTATACCTATAATCATAACCTAACCCTAGAGCCCCCTACTCACGTGAGCTTTTCCACTATTTATTATCCTAGGCATTCCTTTCTTTCCCAGAAAACGCAACGAGCCGCCGCCCTCTTCTACTTTACGCTACAGCGACCGCCTCCTACTTCGTTTCACGCATGGAAGCCCACCTCCGACGGATCTCCTCCGTCCTCCATTGCAGGGAAGCTCTCGCAGTGCCTCTCCTCCGCCCAGATGCGACCTGAAGCCCCCGCAGTCGCAAACAAACGCCTCGCCTTCTCCCCAAGCGCCGCAAAACCCTTCACACGGCAGCCCCACACAATCCCCGACCTTCATCCGCCCTAGCCCCACCGCGATCCCCGCCCAGGCCGCCGTTTTCGCTGTGCTTCCGCCTCCAGCGCGCCACAGCGCCGCCCGACGACCTTCCCTCCGGAGCTTCCCCGACCAACCCCACAGTCGCCGCAGTTTGCAGCCAAGCGGCAGCAGCGGCCACTGTCCGGCCAAACACCCTACCCCGCGGCCTGTGTGACTCCCAGTTGCAGCGGCGGCACCGCCTCGCACAGCCAACAGACCCCCGCGACCTCCCCACGCTGCGACCTCGCCGTTGAAGCCGTCGGCATCCCCCCTCGCTACTCCACCTGCAACACATCGAAGGAAAGCTAAAATGGTTAGCTTAGTTTGTTTAATGCACTGTTAGTAGATAATGTGTGGGTAGTTGCTGTTAGGGTAATATTTCAGAACTAGTAATGATAACACAAGCTATATTATTATGCTAGGGCAGAGAGTAACTGTGTTTGTAATATTTATATCATGATATGTTATTATAACAGTATACTCCATTAAGTTATAATATAGCTATACCTAGTCTACATCTATATAAGACTATACATATGTGTGTTTAATAATCAATAACTTTTAAGTGAATAGGGTACACCCTATTGGATGAGGTTATGCTAAACAGTAGTTTTAGAGGATGATATATGAACATGTCTTATAGGTGAATTTTATATTTTTTTTCTCGATTTAATATTAAATCCACGTCGCAGATGTAATATGTTTTCTTCGCAATCGGTTACCTTCCCGAGCCGACACCGTTACCTTACACGATACCGGAATCCAACCCCTGATGTCGCTACCCGACGTCAGAGTAGCTCTCGCGTCGTGTTGAGGTAAGCCTCTTTCCGTAAGATTCACCACTCGCATGTTAAACAACTAAAATTGGTAACTTCTGATTGTTTGTGATCCACTAATCCAAGATAATGAATACGGGACTGTAGGTTGGTGTGTTGTTTGGTGTTTGGACTCGTAGGCAGAACTGGACTCCTTGATCTTGTGACTACCAGCAGACTTGCAGACTTGCAGGCAAGTGAAACTTGCCAACTCTTGTGTAGGGCCATGTTTTTAGGCCACTTCCTTGTTCCTAGCGTAAAAGAGACTAGTCAGTGAAATGATAGCTGGCTAGACGCCTACTTGATCTAGTTTGACAACGAAACTAGATCTGTCACCTAATTGATCTAGCTTGACAACGAAGCTAGATACAACCGTTTAAACTTGTTGTTCATGCATACTAAACTATCACGTTTACCTTCCTTACCTGTACGCACTTTTAACTGCCATGCATTGCATCTTACATGTCATTCAAATTGGTTGTTGCATCGTAGCACACGCTACAAAATACTTGTACAATCCGTGTTTCCGTGTTTCCGGCTAGGTGCACCCCAATGCCATACTTGTTAAAGACACTTCCTGGCTCGTGATCCAGAAGCGGGCCTCATGTGTTGGTTGAAAACCAATGCCCGATACACGTGGAGGGGTAGGGATAAACGGTCACTTGAGCTTAGGAGTTGGCCCGATCAGCCACTCTAGCCAAAAGGCGGAATCTCTGTGCACGAGGTGCTTACTTTACTTGTCTTGTACTAGTGAGTGTTACTTGTATAACTTGTCATCCATGCCATGTTTAAATGCCATGCTCGTACTTTACTTTACTTTACCTTACTTGTTGCACTCATACTTTAACTGCCATGTCATTGCATTCATGCTAGAACTGCTAGGTTGCTTACCGCCACTTTCAGTTTCCTTGCACAAGTCTCTTGTAGACTTGCTGACATGTGCCCCTTGCTCTTTTGGGTGTCACATGTTAGACCCTGAGCCAGAGATCGTTGCTGAGTACGTGACGTTTTGCTGACGCTGAGTCTGAGTCCATGTCTGCCCAGGAGGAGTTTTGCGGACATCGGTGAACCTTGCTGAGTTTCCTTTTGTTTTAGGATTTATGTTAGCTGTCGGTGCTTGGCACCTTTGTTTTGTACGTTGTACTTTTGTTGGCCATGTTTGGGCCTTTAGACTCTTTTCTTTTAGCCTGGTGTTTTTTCTGTGATGTTGAAACTTATTTTATGGATATTCTGAGATATCTCTTTTGTCTCATTGTATTATTAGTATCTTTGTTTCGTTCGCGTTGCAAGGACCTGCAGTTTAAATTTGATTGACGCTTATCGGACTTGCAGCTTTGCAGCTTCAAGTCTGAGCGGACCTTCTCACGCTTCGCCTCCACGTTTTTGGGAAGCGGGGCGTGACATCCTTCCCCTCTTGAAAAAGGAGTCGTCCTGACTCTTCAACATCTGCACCAAAATATGGCGAGAGGACAGAAACATTAAAAGTACCACCCAAGGCATACTCACCAGGTAGTTGAATCTTGTAAGTATTATCATTAATTCTTTCAAGGACTCGAAAAGGTCCATCTCTTCTAGGCATGAGTTTGGACTTACTTTTTTCAGGAAACATTTCTTTCTTAAGATATAGCCACACCAAATCTCTAGGCTCATGAATCACCTGCTTTCTTCCTTTGTTAACAAGATCCACATATTTCTGAGTCATTTTTTTCTATATTCTGATGTTCCTTTTCATGGATCCTTTTGACAAATTCAGCACATTTCTTTCCATCCATATTAGCTCTTTCCTGCAAAGGTAAAGGAATCAAGTCAATAGGTGCAAGAGGATTAAATCCATAGATAATTTCAAAGGGTAAGAATTTAGTAGTGGAATGAAATGCCCTATTATAAGCAAACTTTGCATGTGGTAGACACTCATCCCAATGCTCCAAGTTCTGCTTGATGATTGTTCTTAGCAAAAAGGATAATGTCATATTCAAAACTTTAGTTTGTCTATCGGTTTGTGGATGACAAGTAGTAGAAAACAATAATTTAGTCCAAAGCTTACCCCGCAAGGTCTTCCAGAAATAGCTTAAGAATTTGGCATCTCGATCTGACACAACAGTTCTTGGCATTCCATGCAGCCTCATAATTTCACTAAAGAATGAATTAGCAACGTTAGAAGCATCATCAACTTTATGACATGCAATGAAGTGTGCCATTTCAGAAAATCTGTCCACAAAACCATAAATTGAGTCATGTTCTCCTTTGGACCTAGGTAATCCTACAATAAAGTCCATCGAGACATCTTCCCAGGGGTTATTGGGGATATGCAAGGGAGTGTATAATCCAAGTGGATTTACTTTAGATTTTTCCTTATGACATACAATGCGTCTTCCCACAAATTTCTCATCAGCTCTATGCATTCTAGGGCAATAAAAATGTTCATTCAGCATGCCTAAAGTTTTAGCAATGCTAAAATGTCCCATGAGACCATTAGAATGTGATTCTTTCATTAATAGCACACACAATGAGCAATTCAGAATGCAAAGTTTATCAATTCGAAATAAGAAGCCATCATGCAAATAAAATTTGTCCCAACCCATACCTGATTTGTAGTCACTAAAAGCTTCCCCAAAATCAACATCATTAGCAGACAATTCTTTATTGAGCTCAAAACCAAGAATCTTAGCATCTAACATGGAAAGAAGAACATACCTATGTGATAAAGCATTAGCAATAACATTTTCTTTACCTTTCTTGTGCTTAATCACATATGGAAATGATTCAATGAATTCAATACAATTAGCAAGCCTCCTATTTAGTTTGCTTTGACTCTTAATGTGCTTAAGTGCCTCATGATCAAAATGAATGACAAACTCCTTAGGCCACAAATATGGTTGCCAAGTTTCTAACACTCTAACTAATGCATACAACTCTTTATCATATGGAGGACAGTTAAGAGTGGGTCCACTTAGCTTTTCTCTAAAATATGCATTCGGTTTACCTTATTGCATGAGAACACCTCCTATGCCAATCCCACTAGCATCACATTCAATTTATAAAGCCTTACTGAAATCATGAAGTACCAGTAAAGGTGCATGCGTTAGCTTCTCATTGAGGGTTTGGAAAGCTTTCTCTTGAGCTTCTTCCAACTTGATGACTGGCTCTGGATGTATATCCAGAAACAATATAGTTTTATCGTAAGTGCACGATTAAGTGGTGAACGGGTATTGAATCATGGGGAGGAACTGTTGCTATTATATTGGTTACTTAGCGGAGATGGAACAATGGTGGAGGGATATATGGTGTCACAAGAGTATAAAATGTCAGTTGTAAATTCAATCAATAAAAATGTCTAGGGCTAGGGAATCCCCACTATAGATCTTCAAGCATCATGTGAATATGCACTTCGATATTACTACTCTTGATTTAGGGTGAAATTTTCGCAACCAAATTGGGAACCAATGCACGCTCTCGCGCTACACAAGTCTATAATAATCTAAACTAGAACCTCACTCTTGCACAAACCTAGTTCAAACTATTAGCATTAAAATCGACAATATAATTCAATTCCAACTCAAGTTCGCTCTCGCACAACGTGAATTTGAATCTAGATCATGGTCGTTCGAACTCGTCATACCATCGTACAGATGAATATAATAATAAAAATATAATTAAGATGCTAGCTTTGGTTGCTCTCGCATACCAACTCTAGGGAATCTCGATTTTAGATCTAAATCGGATATCTAGGACTTCCTATAGATCAAGATCCTCTCTCGATCTTTTAAGATCCAATAGAAATCCCTAACTATCCGTAGTAAATTAACCATAATCTAACCCTCAAACAAGTTTATCAACATGGGTTTTCAATAGATTTCATATATCAAACTTTAAATCCATAGGGTTCATCTCTTTTACCCTAGAGCAAAGAGACTACTCACAATTCAACATGATAAAAACAATGGAATTGGTAGATGCAATAGAAATCATCATAGACAAGAAATCTAAACAGAAATTAATTATAAAAATTAGAAACAATATGAGTTTAAATAAACCAATTGTTCTAAGCTTCAATCCACAAAGATAATTAAGAACTTTGCACTCCAATCCTTAAGCAATAGTAAAATAAAATAAAACCTCTTCTTAGAACTCTAGCCGTCTCGTCCCTCTTTTTGACGGCTATCAAAATTACCTATTTATACTAACTCAAAAATCTAGAAAAAAGCTGACCTAAATACCCTCAACCTGAAGCAAACCCTAATTCTCATATCTGGGCCGACGGCGCACTTGGCCGAGTGAAACTGTCACTCGGTCGAGTGGAATTTTCTGCAGAAAGTCTTCAAAAATCAGCATTCTGTCTTCTCTGGCCACTCGTCGAGTGGTCGACTCACTCGGTCGAGTGAGATCTCCTGCAGACTTCTCCAGAAACAGTGTTCTGCCTCCTGCTTTTCTCATCTCAACTTAGTCGAATGGGCTAATCACTCGGTCAAGTGAAAGGTTCACTCGACCGAGTGCATTTGACATTCTTCTTTGGCTGGGGCTGGGCGTATCTGCTTCACTCGGCCGAGTGGGCTATTCCACTCGGCCGAGTAAGCTGAGTTTTCATCTTTTTCTTCTTCTTCTTCTCGCTTCATTCCTTCTTCTCCTCTCCACCTTTACGCTTTAAATTCGTCGTGAAATCGACATTTAAGCTTTAAATTCGCGATATGAGCAAGCGATATGGCATGGAAATATGCAGAAATAAAGTGTAACATATGAGCATATCAAAATCTCCCAAGCTTACCTCTTACTCGTCCTCGAGGAAGATAAGTAAAAAAGCAAACATGACGAATAAAAATAAAGAAAATCAAATAAATTGAAAAGAAGATGAAGAGGGGAAATGCTAGATCATTCTCTCAGAACTCGAATTCACTCTCCCAAATGCACCAATAACAAATATAAACATTATTGGGAGATGGGTATTCCCTCGAGGCAATTCATCCCAGTGTATCTATACAAACATCTTGTTCGAAATAATAGTAAGCTGTTTGGTAAGAATTTACCTAAGTTAATAATAGTGTAGTCTTCATTAGAACTTAGGTTTAGTGCAAGGTCAAACATGTATCAAGATTGAGATCTCTATCATGGAAAAGTGTTTGATCGATTGTATCATAGGTCTAAAAATGTTCATGGTCATAGATGTTTCAAGAAATGGATATCGACACATCGGATATACCATTGTGCCGTAGTCTTCACCATGTAATGGTGACGATGATCTCATGGTCATTTGACTTGGCGAAGTCGAAGACGAGACACATGTGCTCATTGAAAAATGAGTTCACTGAATGATCCATCAAGAGTTATCAAATGGTTAACATTGACCAAACTGTCAATGATAACTCTTGGTGATAATAGGAAAGTTGGTCCTCAATCTTGAGGTCATTGTACGAACCTGTACGTGAAAAGTGTCACATAGATCTCTGATCTAGCCTCGGGGCAAGCCCCATTGAAAGGTCTTTTGTTGGGTGACATTTGAAGCGTGCGAGGAGAGTAATGACCCAGATAAGATTCGTCTCTCTCGGTCAAGGGGAATTAGTGTCACACGTGTTAGTTCGATCTTTAGTAAAAACTCTGGCTAGAGTATGTTGGAAGTAGTCCAACATTATTTGACAAAAGATCGATGGAGACTAACCAGCTTCGAGTTATTGGGGTTGACATTTGACCATACACTAGGCTTCACTAAGCAGCATAGTTTTGACGAATGGACTAAAACTGCGGTATTCATCACGGAAACAGTTAGGGTGGTCCACCTGTAGTAGGGTCAGGCTTAGGGTCTCACACTGAGTGAGACCTTCGTCAAGTAATATGTAGAATAAGGGAGAAAATGCATTTGATGCAAGAGACAGAAAACTGCAAAGAGTTTACAGATAGCTTCTGTATTTGGGATAAATAATCTTGGGTGCAAGTGGGAGATGTTGAGGGATGTATGTATGCCCCCAGTTCATTTGTATTTGATGCAAATGGATTTTAATATTAAATGTGGGAATTTTGCATATGATGCAAAGGGAATTAAATTTGTTTTAAAATGTTTACGATCATATTTAATATAATAAACACGAGGAAAAGGTTACCTAGATGACAGAAACGTCGCGGTCTAAACCCAGGTTGGAACGGCGTCCAAAACGGACGCCAAACACACAAAATAGAGGCAATATAAGGAAACTGGGCCCTTTTGGGCATTGCGGGTCGGGCACCGCTAGGTGGGCGCCCGACCCGCCTAGCAGGCAGGCACATGCTAAGCAGGGTGGGCCCATGCTTACATGGTGGACAGGACCCGACTGCCCACTGTAGGCGCGTGCTCAGCACGCACCAAGCTGGGTGCACGTGCAGGGAGGTGGGGCCCACTTGGTGGGCTCCAATATTAGGGGTTTTTGAACCCTAGTTCAGTTTTTCCCTTTGGCGGCTGGTCTGTACATAAATCAATGTTTTGGGCTCACTTTGGAGCTCCGCTGGCGAGTATAGCAGCTTCACACCTTGACTCAGGGTCTTATCGGTTGTTCGACGGGGTGCCTAAAGTCAAAATATCCTTGGATTTGGAAATGAGAAACTGCAGCCCTTGCTCCAGAATCTCAGTTTGCTTTCACCAGAGACCTCTTTATCTTAAGAAAATAGAGCTTTCTTTGTCGGGTCAGGTCCTAATCCCTTTTTTCCAGCTTGTGTGCTAGAGTAAGGATAAGCCTACCCTAAAATAGCCCTGTATGAGTAAGAAAAAAGGATTCGAAGTCAACTTGAAAAGCAAAGGAGTCAGGTGATAGATTTACCTTGGTTCTGATCCACACCCCTTTACTTTTTCGAGGCGATCGAATAGTCTCGTAAATAAGTATTCCGGATGGATGGCCAACTCCTCAAACTGCTGGGTGATGGACTGGCTAAGCGGGCAGGCATTACCTATATCGTAGTAGGTAGGGAGGAATATAAAAATAGGTGCTAGCTCCTTGGCCGTTAGGAGTCAAACGGACTCGGAATGGATTGCCGTTTTTTCCTACGTATTCACCGTTCAAACCTCTTTGCAACGATGTGTGACATTGTTCTTGGAGCTTGACGGTGAGGGAGAGAAAGTTCGTCACAGTTTGGCCTGCATATAAGGCAAACTAAATTGATATTTCTTCTCCAAATAGTTTAGTCCCACATCGGAAATTGAGAAAGAGGAGGGGTCAGCCGCCTATATATATGGGCCTACTCCCCACCTTGAAACTTGTTCCAAGCTCCAAATCTGAGTAGCTCCATTAAACATGAGCAAGCTCGGATCTACGCTTAAATGTAATATTCCCACTTCTCCCTAAATTCTTCCTTGCTCCTGATCGGGCTCTAGCAAACCTATGAAGGAGTTTGGATCGGATCTGAAGTCTTGACCGAAGATCCACTCAAGGTGAAACTTTCTTCGGTGCATAGTTGGTTCGACGACAAGGGTATTGCTTGCCTCGAAACACAGTGCGGTCCAGGAAGCAGTTCGGCTTGGGACGAGGTGCGTCTTGGGAGAAGCGGCTCGTGGCATCGCTTCGGAGTCAAAGAAATGTTGCTGAAAAGGACGCTTCATATTCTGCAGAAATGATGTCACGCCCCGCTTCCCAAAAACATGGAGGCGAAGCGTGAGAAGGTCCGCTCAGACTTGAAGCAACAAAGCTGCAAGTCCGATAAGCGTCAATCACTTTTAAACTGCAGGTCCTTGCAACGCGAAACGAAACAAAGATAATAATAACGAAAAGAGACAAAAGGAACATATCAGAATATCCATAATAATAAATCTCAACATCGTAGAAAAAGCCACCAGGCTAAAATAAAAGAGTCTAAAAGAGGCCCCAGCATGGCCAACAAAAGTACAAAGTACGAAAGCAAAGAAATGGTGCAAGCACCGACAACTAACAGCAAGCTAAAGTAAAAGTAACTCCACAGTCACTAAGACTGGTCTCCGGTGTCCTCATACTCCTCGACGAACGTAGGCTCAGGCTCAGCGTCAGCAAACACCTCGTCCTCAACAACTGTCTCTGGCTCAGGGTCTAACATGTGACACTTAAAAGAGCAAGGGGCACATGTCAGCAAGTCTGGAAGACTTGTGCAAGGAAACTGAAAGCACAAGTAAAAGCAACCTAGCAGTTCTAGCATGATGCAATGACATGACAGTTAAAGTATGAGTGCAACAAGTAAGGTAAAGTAAAGTAAGGTACGAGCATGTCATTAAACATGGCATGTATGTCAAGCTATACAAGTAACACTCACTAGTACAAGACAAGAAAAGTAAGCACCTCGTGCACAGAGTTCACGCCTTACAGCTGAAGAGGCTGTACGGGCACACTTCTACGCTGATTGGTCGCTCAACCCTACCCCTCCACGTGTATCGAGCCAGGGCCTTACCCCCGAACGGGAATGCTCGTTTCTGGACCACGAGCCAGGAAGTGTTTTTCATGTTGGCATAGGGGTGCACCTAGCCCGGGACAAGCAAGTACAAGTATGTAGCGTGTGCTACGAATGCGACATTCAATGCATGGATGGCATGACATGGCAAGTAGTAAAGCGTACAGGTAAGGAAAGTAAACGTGACAGTTTAGTATGCATGAACAACAAGTTTAAAGAGTTGGATCTAGCTTCGTTGTCGAGCTAGATCATTAAGGTGACGGATTTAGTTTCGTTGTCAAACTAGATCAAGTAGGCGTCTAGCCAGCTATCATTTCACTGACTAGTCTCTTTTACGCTAAAAGCAAGAAAGTGGCCTAAAAACATGGCCCTACACAAGAGTTGGCAAGTTTCACTTGCCTGCAAGTATCACGTCTGAGCAACACCGTCCAACGAGTCCAAAACACAATAATCATACGTGCACAAGTCCACCGGCCTACATCCGTTTTATTAATCTTGATTAGTGAATTCTAAAACATTTAAAATACTTTAAAAATACTGATTTTAGTCTTGATTAGCATGCATTGGGTTGGGGGTCCTAGGGGTGCAAAGCGTTACCTCAACACGACGCGAAAGCTACATCGGCGTCGGGTTGCGACGCCGGGGGTTGGAATAATAATATCGCGCTCCAAGTCCAGATTCCAATTAGATTCCTCGCTGGAAGTTTCAGAGCAATCAACCGGGGCGACGATTCCAGATTCCAAAGCTAGCATGTGCGATGACGGGCTACGACGTGTCGCAACGTCATACGCGACGAATCCTCCAAGAGCAAGCACCTAGGTGGGGCCCACAGTAGTCCTAGGGACCATTGGGGGACCCACAATACCTCTGGAGAACTTGGGGGGCCCACGGTGGCAAGCGATGCGACAGGTGCGGGGTTGCGACGAATGGCTCTCGGTCGTACAGCCTCGGTGCGGGGAGATCCTTCGGTCGTGCACAGAGGATGCGGGGTTGCAATGCTTGGGGGGTGCAGCAGCGGGGTGCGGAGCTTGGTGCGGG
Organism: Scilla litardierei; assembly: GCA_030789695.1. NCBI lineage: Eukaryota > Viridiplantae > Streptophyta > Magnoliopsida > Asparagales > Asparagaceae > Scilla > Scilla litardierei. Next base: position 54,410,223 of record CM061137.1, read on the forward strand.
GCCATTTCTCGGTCAGTGCGGAAGAGGGGCTCGGTCAGGCGCTTGGATGCGGGGGGCTGTGTTGTTGCGACGTTGCAACGCTTGCAACGCCGGTCGGTGCGGAGATGCGGGTCGGTCGGGCGCGGTGCGGAGCGGGGCGATAAGGCGGGGGTTGGTGCGGGCGCTGTGCGGAGTTGGGGCCTCGGTCTGACCGAGGGCCTCTCTCGGTCAGAGCGGGGGAACGGGCGTGGGCGGCAGCAGCGGGGTGCGGAGCGGCTGTGGTGCGGGGTTGGGCTTCGGTCGGAGCGGGGGAACGAGGGAGATTTCTTCGGTCGTGCGGCAGCCGTTCGTCGCAACGTTGCGACGAATCGTCGCAACGTCAAATTTGAGTTTGGAAGAGGCTAGGGTTATTTTCTTGCGAAAATAGGTCTTCCTAGGGGTTGTTTATATAGTGTAGATGGGTTGACTTGGTCTAGGGCTAAATCTAATATGATTAGAAGTTTAAAATAATTTAAAATTTGAAATTCAACTTCTCCAACTCACCCAAGGATTTGACCTGGTCCAAATGAGCTGGAAATTGGCTCAAAAATTCCTTAAAACGTTTAAAACTCAAATAAATTTTATTTGGCCGAAAATAATTTAAAAATTAATTATTAAAAATATTATAAAACTTGTTAAAAATATAAAAGTGGTCAAATGAACTCCAAAAATTATAAAATAAATATCGGGGTGATCGTGATGATGAATGTGAGCTAACTAAGAAGACGGAACTCAATTTCGATGTCGGACGACGAAACTAAAAATAGAAACGTCTCCCGTCAAAAGTGAAAATCGTCACGTCTCATCGAGTAAGTTTGAATTGTGGGAAAACGACTCGAGAAGTGTCGTTCCAAGATAGTGCCACTGTTTAATACTCTCAGATACGTTCACAACGGCATATCACACAAAAGTGTTCACAATCAAATAAAGTCTAAAATAAACACGTGCACAGCCAAGAGCACGTGCACGAACAAAGTGCAATGAAAACGTACCGTTACATCCTCCCCACCTTAGAAATGATTCCGTCCTCGGAATCAACATCAAGCACTGCTCGGGAAAAGGTGCGGGAAACGCTCTCTCATCTCATCTTCACGCTCCCAGGTAGACTCACCAGGGGAACCGTGACGCCACTGCACTCGAACCAAGTCGACGGTCTTATTCCTCAGCTGCTTCTGTCGATGATCCAGAATCTCAACTGGCTACTGATCATAAGACAGATCCGGACGAACCGTAATCTCCGAGAAGTCCACAGCGTGGGAGGGATCACTAACGTATCGACGTAACTGAGATACGTGAAATACGTCGTGAACTCCCACAAGCGACGGTGGCAATGCCAAGCGATAAGCCACAGCTCCAACTCTCTCCAGAACATCGAACGGTCCTCGGACTCAGCTTGCCTCTCTTTCCAAATCAAATAACTCCGTGGTTCGGAGAAATCTTCAGAAAGACATGATAGCCCGGCTGAAACTCCAAGGGTCTCCGTTTAGCATCAGCCCAATGCTTGAAACGGTCCTGCGCAATCCTCAGCTTCTCCCGAATGTTTCTCACAACATCCACGGCCTCCACGATCATCTCCGGTCCTAACAGCTCCCGATCTCCAATGTCATCCCAGCTCAGTGGCGATCGACATTTCTTTCCATATAGCGCGGCGAAAGGCGCCATTCCAATACTTGCCTGGTAGCTATTATTGTAGGCAAACTCAACGTGATGGAGATGATCCTCCCAAGATCCCTTGAAGTCCAACATGCACACTCTCAATATATCCTCCAAGATCTGAATTGTCCTCTCGGACTGGCCATCCGTCTGCGGGTGGTACGCCGTGCTGAAACTCAGACTCGTACCCAAGCTATTCTGCAGACTCTGCCAAAACTGAGATGTGAATCTCGTGTCTCTGTCTGACACGATACTCACGGGGACTCCGTGAAGTCGTACGATCTCCTGCACGATTCACGTTACATCACTATCTAAACTAGGAAAACGAAATAAACTCGGAGAGTAAAAGAATTTACCTCCATATATCTCCTCGCTAGCGTCTCAGTAGACTGTCCTACTCGGAAGGGAATAAAGTGCGCTGACTTGGTCAATCGGTCTACGATCACCCAAATCGCGTCATTCTGCTTCGGACTCCGAGGTAGTCCAGTCACGAAATCCATAGTGATGTGCTGCCACTTCCACTCTGGAATCGGAAGCGGTTGCAGCAACCCTGCCGTACGCTGATGCTCCGCATTTACTTGTTGGCAAACCAAACACTTGGCTACGCTCCGAGCCACACTCCTCTTCATACCATGCCACCAAAAGTTCAGACGAAGATCCTTGTACATCTTGGTCCCACCAGGATGCACAGAATACGGCGAACTGTGTGCATCCACCAATAATTCCTCTCTAATATCTCCAGCTGGCACACACAACCTGGCTCCAAATCTCAACGAACCATCCTCGTGAATCAAAAAGTCAGTCCGCAGACTGGCTTCCACCTGCTCCCGAATCTTCACAAGCTTAGCATCTCCAGCCTGCCCAGCCTTGATCCTATCCACGATCGTCGACTGTATCTGCATGCTCATCAACGAAGAGGGCTCTCCAGGAAGAATAATCTCGATACCAGACTCGCAAAAATCCTGCTGCAATCTCCACTGCGAGGTCAACATCATCACCGCCGGAAGTCTGCTCAGCGCATCCGGAACCACATTCACCTTGCCAGGGTGATACTGCAAATCAATCTCGTAGTCTGCCATGAGCTCCAACCATCGACGCTGTCGCATGTTGAGCTCCTTCTGCATAAAGATATACTTCAAGCTTTTATGATCGGTGAAGATCTTCACCTTCTCACTCAGCAGGAAGTGCCTCCAAATCTTCAGCGCAAACACGACGGCAGCCAACTCCAAATCATGTGTCGGGTAATTCGTCTCATGAGCCTTAAGCTGACGAGAAGCATACGCAACCACGTGCCCATGCTGGTGCAACACACATCCAAGACCCTTGCCAGAAGCATCGCAAAAGATCTCGAATCCTCCACTCCGATCAGGCACAGCAAGTACAGGGGCAGTCGTCAATCTCTCCTTCAGAACACCAAAAGCCTTCTCGCAATCATCAGACCAAACATATGGCACATCCTTCCGCGTCAGTCTGGTCATCGGCTCAGCAATCTGGGAAAAATCCTTAATGAAGCGTCGGTAATAGCCTGCAAGCCCAAGGAAACTTTGAATCTCTGACGCTGACTGCGGAACCGGCCACTCTCTGATAGCCACAATCTTCTCGGGATCCACAGAAATTCCATCACCAGACACCACATGCCCGAGAAAGGCAACTCTATCCAGCCAAAACTCGCACTTGGAATACTTAGCATACAAACGATGCTTCCTCAAGATCTCCAACACTGTCCTCAAGTGCGATGCATGCTCTTCCTCCGACTTCGAATAGATCAGAATATCGTCAATGAAGATGACGACGAACTTGTCTAGAAAGTCGTAGAAGACCAGATTCATCAAGTTCATAAAAACTACGGGCACATTGGTTACGTCGAAGGGCATAACCACGAACTCGTAGTGACCATACTTTGTCCTGAACGCTGTCTTCGGGATGTCGTCCTTCTTCACCTTAAGCTGATGGTAACCACTCCTCAAATCCAATTTAGAAAACACCCTCGAACCTCCGAGCTGATCAAAGATATCATCTATACGAGGGAAGGGATATTTATTCTTGATAGTCACAGCATTCAGCTCCCGGTAATCCACACACATGCGACGCGAACCATCCTTCTTCTTTACCAGCAACACCGGTGCTCCCCACGGAGACACACTGGGATTGATGTAGCCCTTCTGCAAAAGATCATCCAGCTGTTTACGCAACTCTTCCAACTCTGCTGGTGCCATACGATATGGCGCCTTCGAAATAGGCTGCGCTCCCGGAACAAGGTCGATCGAAAACTCGAGAGCTCGATCGGGTGGCAGTCCAGACATCTCCTCGGGGAAGACGTCGTCGAACTCACGTACCACAGCTGGTCTACTCTGCTCCATCTGCATAGCAACAATCTCCACCGGCTTGGCCCGAAACCTGACAGGGCCAAGCGAACTGCTACCTCGACTGAACTCAAACACCGGATGTCCTGGGATCTCGAACACCACCTTCTTCCTCCGACAATAGATCGTAGCATAGAAACTCGCTAGCCAATCCATTCCAAGCACTGCATCGTAGTTGATGATGTCGTGGACAATAAAATCAGCGTAAAGATCATGTCCATAAACCACCAAAGGGCAAGAATTGCACCCCCGATGCACCGAGATTACGCCATTTCCTGTAACGATGTTCCAGCTCTTGGGAAGAGGGGAAGTCGTCAAGGAATGCTTCTCCACGAAGCTCCGGGATATAATGCACATCGATGCACCAGAGTCAAAGAGGAATCGTGCAGGAAACGTGCAAACCAAAATCACACCTAACAAACAGACTAACAATCAAACCTATTCTAACAAACTGTAGGATCATGCCAAAACAGAGTTAGGATCGATAATTAAAGTTGAGACTTACGCTTGCGTATGCGACACGGTAGTCTCGGAACTTTGCCTTCGGATTCGAGACGACGGATCGAGTCTTCTCACGAACGGAGTAAGGCTACTAAATCCACAATCTAAATCTCTACTTTAGATTAAGAACTTGGATAGAGGGAGAGGAAATATTTCGGCAGAGCTTCGCTAGAATGAAGATGCATGCATGAATGCCATGCAAAAGTGTAAGAAATGGCTTACCCTTGGGTCTTATTTATAGCCCCCAAGGTAGTTATTTTAGGGTAAATTGTTCCTTTGGAATAATTTAACTAAGGTGTACCATGATACATGGCACATTATAAGCTTAAGTTGTACCACATGCATGGTACAACATAAGCTTAAGATATTCCCCCTTTATTAGCCATATGTCGCATGCACTTATGCATATATAATGCGACTTTCCTACTCATCCAGAGATCCTCTTCGCAAGGGAACAGATTCCCTTCGCACACGACTTCGTGTACGTGACGTTCGAGGTCCGTATTCCCTCGTACATCCCCCCACAAGGGTGTACAAACGTCTTCCATATCCAACATCTCCCACTCACACTTGAGGGGATTGTAAGAGAACGTCTTTCTCTTATTTCTTTCATCTATCATACCGAGAAATAGACCGTGGGACCGTCATGCGCGTAGAGTCTGTTGTTGTGCACTTGTTAGAGATACACAACGACCTCGAAGGTGCAAAGTTGAGTAGTTCAACGCATGCTTTACCCTAGATTATTTCTTCACATTTCTTATACTTTATATTCAACAATTGAATCCCATCTGGATTACAATTGGCTGGCCAGCTTTGAATCATTAAAGTCCAAATGCGAATATGAAATCAATCTTCCTCTTCTTGCGAACCTTCTGATCTTGACTTGATTCGCTTTTCTAACGTGCCCCGCCGAGCCGAATTATCATAGCCCATTAGCAACACGCTAAGATAGCGATCATCTCGTCAAATCTAAAGGAACCAATTGGAGTCCTTGAGGGTAAGAGTTAAGACCCGTATGGCCTTTGAGTCTCACATAATAGCAAACACTATTGCTACTAACTCAGTGGTCGAAATGCATACGTGGTATGAACACGTACTACAACATCACTCCTTTCCCAGGGAGAGTATGTCTTAATGATGTTGTACGGATGAAAGATCAGACACCACAGTGCCTATCTTTTTGTGTCCCCTTACTACTCGTGAAATATTCACAGACTCTCATCCTGCATAAGACAGATAGGATTTAAAAATCCTATGAGATCTCTTTCAAATATCCTTGTGATACAGATCTCAGATCTTTTGTAAGCATCCATATGATGCCGATCTTTCATTCGACTATCTTGTTTAAGTCACGACTCTAAATCATTTGTCTAATGATTTTGACTTTAAACTAGTCTCATCTCTATCTTATCCATCTGATAAGATAAGGCGGTTGCTCATGTGAGAGAGCCAACCTTAATCTGTCCGACATACACACAATAAAATAGCTGAGACTTTAAACACAAATGTATATAAAATCATTTGTAAGAAACTTGTATGCAAATTAAATTTTGATCTTCTATAGACATGGGAAATATTACATGATACAGCTCAGCACCTACGCATTCCCATAGATGATAAGTGTTTGAAAAACACATCTCTGGGGATCGCCTTAGTAAGGGGATCCGCTATCATCTCATGCGTGGATATGTATCCTATGTCTACTTCCTTCCGTTTGTCATAATCCTTCGCAAACTTGAATCGAATGTCAATGTGTTTGGTCTTACAATGAAATTTAGGATCTTTGACATAGGCAATCGAAGCTTGACTATCACTGTATATAGGAACAGTGCTCGAGTCAGAGGCATTCGTCAGCCTGTCTAAGAATTTCCTAAGCCAAACAGCTTCTTGGACCGCCATGCTGAATGCTACGAATTCGGCTTCCATAGTTGATAAGGCGATGCAGGTTTGCTTCTTGCTGCTCCAGGATATTGCACCATTCCCGAGCAAGTAAACAAAGCCTGAGGTAGATCTTCGCTCGTCGAGATCACCCGCCCAATCAGCATCGGTATAGCCTTCGAGTCTCAAGGTATTGCCTTGATAGCATAACGCATAGTCCGCAGTCCCTTTGAGGTATCTTAATATCCTCTTCACCGCTTTCCAGTGTGCTTGTCCTGGGTTGGATTGGTAACGGCTTACCATACCAACAGCATAGCAAATGTCCGGTCTGGTACACATCATGGCGTACATCAGACTCCCGACAGCACTGGAGTATGGAACTTTTTCCATAGCTTTCTTTTCTTTTGGATCTTTGGGACACATCTCCAAACATAGACCCTCGCCTTTGCTTATTGGAGTATCAATTGGCTTGCAGTCCTGCATATTAAACCGTTCTAAAACTTTCTTTATATATGTCTCTTGAGAGAGAGAAAGAAGTTTCTTGGAACGATTCCTTGAGATCTTAACCCCAAGGATATATGCAGCTTCACCCATGTCTTTCATCTCAAAGACGGATGAAAGCCAAGCTTTGATATCCAAGATAAGACGCTTATCATTTCCGGCTATAAGTATGTCATCTACATAAAGAGACATAATTACTGATCACTCCTTATTTTACACCTTTTTTCCGCATGTTTGCATGCCATTTAGATCGCCCAAATCACGTCTTTTACGATTTATCGACGATATTGCGATGCTTTTCACGTTTTGTTGTTTTTGTGGCATTTCAGGTGATTTGGCGCGATTTGGAGTGATCTCGAGATACGCTTACGCTAGACGGCCACCAACGACCTCCCCGAGGAGTATTTTGCTGTTGGAGAGGAGCGGAAGAAGAATGGACGCCGCAGGAGCGACGGGGAGGCCAAATTAAGCAGTTTGGGCATTTTTTGTGTCCCACTCGGCCGAGTGGAGAAGCCACTCGGCCGACCAGCGAGACACCGCTCGGCCGACCCGTTCAGACACGTTTTCCATGTGTACTCGGCCGAGCGACGGAGACCACATCGGCCGAGTGACTATACCACGTCCGCCCGAGTGGCGCCCAGACGAAGGCCCTCAAAAGTATCGAAGTTACTGTTTTTCGGCCACCTGAGCTTCAGAAGACCCACTCGGCCGAGTGGTAAATCCGTCCGCCCGAGTGAAGTAAAGCCATCGGCCGAGTGACGACAACTCACTCGGCCGAGCCACCTCCGAACTGAAGACCCCTGAAAGCCCCGACTTACTGGAAAATTACAGGGTTTTCACTCGGCCGAGCGACTTTTGTCACTCGGCCGAGTGCGATGCGCTGCCTGTAGCGAAATCTGCGGAAAACAGGCTGTGCAGGGGCGTTTTGGTCAGGATTTTTGGACGATTTTTGGGGCTATTTAAGCCCTGTTTTTACCCTAGTTTGGGGAGCCACCTCTCAGATTTTTTGCAGCTTTTTGAGTCTACTTTTTAGCTTTATTAATTGTGATTGGAGAAGAGAAAAACTTGGATTTTTGTTGGGTTGATTGAAGATCTACATTGGTTTGCACTTCTCTTCCCCAAAAACTCTATTTTTATTGTTTATATCATTGTTGTGATGAATTCCATTGTCTATTTCATTGCTAATTATTGTGCTATTGCTATGATTAGTGAGTAGTCTCCACGTCTTGGGGCGTGGGGATGAACCCTACAAGCCCAATTTCGTATTTGTGTTGAATTGGTAGAAATTGAGCTAGGATTGTTATTAGGGATTAGATTGGGATCGAATTACTACGGATAGCTAGGTATTCACATCAATTGGGATTTGCAAGAGATTGGATCCCAATTCGATAGGAAGCCCTAGAAATCCGAATTGGGTTGGAGTCGGATTTTCGAAGTATCGGTTTGCAAGAGATTGGACCGATGCTAGGATCTCCGGTTGCAATTCCGTGCCGATACCCGTTTGCAAGAGATTGGACGGGTAGGAACTATCCTAATCTAGATTGTGGACCGAGTTTGCAAGAGATTGGGCTCGGTGCGCAATTGGACGATGATGTTGATCCTAATGCTAGCTTCCCTAGGCTAGGGTTTGCAAGAGATTGGACCCAAACCTAGGATAGCTATAGACCGGCAACAGCGCGAGAGCGTGAGCTTGGTTCCACATTTAGTTGCAACTAGTTCATCCAAATTCTCATCCTAGCGATTTCGATACCGGCGAACCACATTTGTGAAATACGGTGAGTAGTGGGGATTCCCCATTCCCTAGGCGTTCTCTATTTGATTTGATATTTCGCACTTTTGTCTGACGATTGTGACAGGATCGCCCAAGGCAATTATCCCTCTAAATAGCCAGGTTGATTAGGAGCAAGCACGGTCATTCGTCCTCCCTGTGTTCGATACCCGCTCGCCGCTATACCGTGCGCTTGCGGTAAAACTACAACCGTCGCCTCGGGACGTGTACGCCGGGGCGCGATCAAGTTTTTGGTGCCGTTGCCGGGGAGGGCATTTTGACGGTGCTCGGCACCGACCACCCGATTATTTCTTCTTACTTTCGTCCTTTACTTCCCTCTCTATCTTATCCTAACTTCATTCGTAGCCCTATTTGCATATTCTCCCCGCATTTTGCATAAGATCTTAACAGGGAGAATGGGGGATGCAACGCCAACAATAGAACTCAGTCGAGAAGACTATGACACCTTCACAGACCTCCTTAAGGAGCTTGTCGACGAGGTCCACACTACCGGAGCATTTGCTATCAATATCACGGACCCCGACGAACAACTATTTGCTAGCTTTGTGATGGACCAAATCTCCCCGGAAGGAACTATCGGAGGCAATGTCAGAGTTGACGTGGTCGATGACAAATTGCATTTCGAAGACAATAGAGCAAATGTCGAAGAGCACTATGCTCCCGAAGAACCCTTCGAGCAAACCGATATTCAGGGTGTTACACTTTATGACGCTCACTCTTGTTTTTATGAATCGTCTGATGTGTTTCTTGATTCCAGGTACGAACTGGAGCAGAGTGAAGGTTTTGGCGATGCTAGCACTGAATCAGAGGGCGCCTACTTCGATGCCTCATCCTCACTAAGCAGCGAGTCCGACTTGTCACATGAAAGCATGCCATCTGAACATGAGCTAAACCCGGATGACGAGGAAGAAGCCGAATTCATGCGAGCTGATAAAGTGGAAGAAGCAGCGCCACCTCAGGTAGAGCTTAAACAATTACCGCCGAATCTAAGGTATGCCTTTTTGGGTAATAAATTGACTTTTCCGGTGATAGTCAATTCCCACCTCACACCAGATCGACTTGAAAAACTCCTAGACGTCCTTAGGAGCCACAAAGATGTCTTGGGATACACTATTTCCGATCTAAAGGGAATAAGCCCTAGGCTTTGCACGCATCGGATCCATTTGGAGGATACCGAAGCCACCTCCATAGAGCCTCAAAGGCGGTTGAACCCGAACATGAAGGAGGTGGTTAAAAAGGAAATCCTAAAATTGCTTGAAGCCGGTATAATTTATCCTATCTCTGACAGTAGATGGGTTAGCCCCGTCCACGTCGTCCCCAAGAAAGGAGGGATGACTGTCATAAAAAATGACAAAGGTGAGCCAATATCCACACGCACTGTCACGGGATGGCGAATGTGCATTGACTATAGGAGACTCAATAAAGCCACCCGAAAGGACCATTACCCATTGCCATTCATCGATCAAATGCTTGAACGCCTCGCGAACCATAAATACTTTTGCTATCTAGACGGGTATTCGGGTTTCTTCCAAATCCCTTTGCACGAAGATGACCAAGAAAAGACAACTTTCACTTGTCCCTATGGCACCTACGCATACCGTAGAATGCCGTTCGGCCTTTGTAATGCTCCCGCCACATTTCAAAGATGTATGACATCCATATTTTCCGATTATATTGAAAATATTATGGAAGTTTTTATGGATGATTTCTCGGTTTATGGAAGTGAGTTTGACTCTTGCTTGGAAAATCTCACTAAAGTCCTAAAAAGGTGCCAACAAAACAATCTCACTCTCAATTGGGAGAAGTGCCACTTCATGGTCACGGAAGGTATAGTTCTCGGACATCTTGTTTCCTCAAGAGGAATCGAGGTAGATAAAGCTAAGATTGAGGTAATCGAAAAACTTCCTCCTCCTATTAATGTCAAGGGCATTAGAGGCTTCCTTGGTCATGCGGGGTTTTACCGCCGCTTCATTAAGGATTTCGCCTCGATTGCCCGACCACTTACTTCCTTACTCGCTAAAGATGTTCCTTTTGATTTTTCATGAGAATGCTTGCAAGCTTTCAACACCTTGAAGGAAGCGCTAGTCTCAGCGCCCATCATTCAACCGCCGGATTGGAGCCTCCCTTTTGAGCTAATGAGCGATGCTAGCGACCAAGCCATTGGAGCGGTATTGGGACAAAGGAAAGATAGGAAGCTTCATGCAATATACTACGCAAGCAAGACATTGGATGACGCGTAGAAAAACTACACAACTACCGAAAAGGAGCTTCTAGCGGTCGTCTATTCCATAGAGAAGTTTCGCTCCTACCTCCTCGGTTCCAAGGTGATTGTCCACACCGACCATGCAGCATTGAAGTATCTTTTAAACAAGAAGGAGGCCAAACCCCGGTTGATTAGGTGGATACTCTTGTTGCAAGAATTCGACCTAGAGATCAGAGATAAGAAGGGTACAGACAATGTCGTGGCAGATCATTTATCCAGGCTCATTCGCGACAAGGAGGATGAGAGCTTACCTATTGACGACACATTTGTTGATGAGAGGCTGTATGCGGTAAGGGCCGAGGAAGTACCTTGGTATGCGGACTTCGTCAACTACTTGGCGTGCGGAATCAAACCGCATGGGATGTCCACGCAACAAAAGAGGAGATTTATGCATGAGGTCCGTAGCTATTTTTGGGAAGATCCTTACCTTTTCAAGATATGCAAAGATAATGTCATTCGTAGGTGTGTTCCTAAAGAGGAGGCAACGTCTATCATTTTGCATTGCCACGGTCTACCATGCGGGGGACATCATGCCGCCTCTAAAACTTCCGCTAAGATCTTGCAGAGCGGATTCTTCTGGCCCACAATGTTTAAAGACACTCACGCTTTTGTGAAGGGTTGCGATAGATGTCAACGGACCGGGAATATCTCCAAGCGCAATGAGATGCCGATGAGACCCATCCAGGAGATTGAGCTTTTTGATTGTTGGGGAGTAGACTTCATGGGGCCTTTTCCGTCGAGCAATGGCAACAAGTACATCCTATTGGCCGTTGACTATGTCTCCAAATGGGTTGAAGCTATTGCCACCCCTACTAATGATGCTAGGGTCGTCTCCAAATTCTTCAAGCAAAATATCTTTCCGCGCTTTGGAGTGCCGCGTACCTTGATAAGCGACGGGGGAAGCCACTTCATAGAGAACAAGTTTGAAGCCATGCTAAAGAAGTACGGGGTAAATCATAGAGTTGGAATGGCTTATCACCCCCAGACAAGCGGCCAAGTAGAAGTCTCAAATAGAGAAATCAAGCAAATTCTCGAGAAAACCGTAGATCGGTCTAGAAAGGATTGGTCAATGAAGTTAAACGATGCTCTATGGGCCTATCGCACGGCCTTTCGCACCCCCATCGGTACCACACCGTTCCGCCTAGTTTACGGGAAGGCTTGCCACTTGCCGGTAGAGTTAGAACACCGTGCATATTGGGCCATCAAGACCTTTAACTACGATTATAAGAGTGCGGCGGTGAGGCGACTCTTGGACATCAACGAACTTGATGAAATAAGGAGAGACGCCTATGAGAGCTCGAGAATTTACAAGGAAAGGACCAAGATTTTCCACGATGCCCGCATAACTGTCACGGACTTCAAGGTGGGAGACAAGGTCTTGCTCTACAATTCCCGACTCCGACTATTTCCCGGTAAGTTGAGGTCACGATGGTCGGGACCTTTCACCATTAAGCACATACAACCGGGAGGAGCTTTCGAGTTGGAAAGCAAGGATGGTACCACATTCAAAGTAAATGGTCAAAGGCTCAAGCACTATTCCGAGGGGATCCCGACGGGTGAAACCAATAGAGTATATTTGCTTAAAGAGCGGTCGCATGATCTCTCGGACCTCCTCGATGAGGTGATAGAGGAGGCGATTCCTCACTCAATTGGTGCCCTTTTTGATGAAGAATTTGATGAAGGCCCGGATTTAGGCCAAGATGAAAAGATTAAAGACGATTCCCCCGACTTCTCCGCTGATGAAGATGAAGGCGACGCTGATGTCGCGAGGATTCGAGAGCTCTGCAAGCTCTCAAAATTAAAGTCTCCAAAGAAAGCTCCGCCGGCACGAAAATCGGCACCGCCGGTCAAGCCGTTGGCCGGGGCAAATGCTAGCTTGGGGGAGCCTCCCCCCAACACTATTAGAGATAGGAGACCACCGCGGGAGAACGCTACGCCGCCACGTTCGAATCCAAGCGCGCTCCCCGGAAAGTTTGACGGGTGCATCCCGTATGCACCCAACATCCCGCATTGATTGAAAATTATAGGGGGTCGAGCTCACGACCTTAAACGAGCGCTTGTCGGGAGGCAACCCGACGGTTTTTGCTTTATTTTTACTTTTTCTTTATTTTTGTTTTAGAAATTTTTAGTGTTTTGAGTCGATCGCCAAAAATTTTGTGATAACGGGTCCCATTTTTCTTGACAGGAGAGGAGATAGGTAGATCCATCATGAGGAGGATGAACGAGGCGACGAGGAGCGCCCAAAGAAGGCGTTCGACGCTTAGGAGGAGCATGAAATCGACTGGAGGAAGAAAGACGGAGTTTAGAGCCCAAACGAAGATAAACAGCAGAAATTAAGGCTCACTCGGCCGAGTATACTAGTCACTCGGCCGAGTCCATAAGTTCGTCCGGCCGAGCCGCTCACGAACGAGGGAAGTCTGCTGTACCCAACTCTCTGTCTATTTTTCTCATTTCATAAGAACTGCCACTCGGCCGAGTATATATATTCACTCGGCCGAGTAAATCGGATACCCTCCTAGGGCGAGTTATGCCGAGTAGCTTGAGTCACTCGGCCGAATGGACTTACTCCACTCGGCCGAGCCTGGCAAAGCCACTCGGCCGAAGCGATATCGGGGAGAAATTTTTATTTGCCTCGCTCGGCCGAGTGAGTAAAGTCACTCGACCGAGTCGTAACTTTTTAATATAAAGCCGAGGGGGGGCGCAGTTTTCGAAAACGAAAACACTCCCTCGCCCGCGCCCCCTCAGCTTTCCCTCGCCCGATCTCGCCTCGCCCAACAGCCACTCGCCCGCGCGTGCCGCCGCTCGGCCTGCCATCGCCGGCCGACCATCGCCGGACCCCGCCCGAGTCGCCGCCGGCAGCCCCGCCTCCGATCACCTCCGGTTCGCTTATTTTCACCGTTTTCTCCTCTCCTCGTGTATTTTTTGAGGATCCATGTGCTAAACGCCCCCCTAACCCAAATCAATTCCTATATCTATCCATTGCACCCCTATTGCTCCATACATTTTGATTATTACTCGCTGATATCGCTTTTTCACGCGCAGGCTGCTTTTTGGAGCTTAGGGGAGGCCAGGGGAGCTTCTACGGGCTGCTCCGGACTTCGTGGAGGCGCGGACTTCGCACGCTTCCACTACTTAGCACTCGCGGCGTGTTCAGGTATACTCTTTCCATTCTTTTTGCACACGCCGCACTTTTCACTTTTCGGCGCGCGTTCAGGGCCGACATGCCGCCCCGGACACGACCGAGGTCGACGAGAGCTTCCGCCAAGCGGAAGCGATCGGACGAGGCCGGCCCTGCTCACGAGGTGGAGGACTCTCCTCCGCCTTCTCCCGCACACCCCGTCCACCCAGCACAGCCTGCAGGCCCCGCACACCCCGCACAGCCTGCAACGCACCCACAGCCCGCACAGCCACTCCCCGCCGCTGCACAGCCACCACCACCGGCTCCACTGGTCGGGCCGCTCGGGATCACGTTCCGAGACGACGCACACCGCGCCGTCTTCGACCGTATCTCTCAGCGCTCGATCGTACCCTCCAGGTTTGCACACCTCGCTGACCTTGGACGCCTGGGGGTACTCGAGGGACTGCTCACGTTGTACGACAACGTGGGTTGGCGAGATTTTCTGCAGGTGTCGGCGGATACTTTTACCCGTCCGACACTTGAGGTTTTGAGTTCGATCGCCCGGACCGATGAGGGATGCTCATTCCGGTTCATGGATCGAGAGTGCCAGGTCACTCTCGATATGATGAGAGCGTTTTTCTCTTGGCCCGCAGTCCCCGGAGCCGATCGCGGTTATGGCCCCACCCATATCCCCCCACCTTCTTTCGACGCCGGTGCCTTCTGGGCCCGGATTACAGGTCTTCACGCCGCCTTTGACCCTAGTAGGGCCAAGGCCTCGGCCATAGTCCACCCCTGCCTACGCATTGCCCAGCGCCTCATGGCGACTACCTTTTTGGCCAGATATGAGCCGGGCACGATGTCTACGCCGGAGCTTTACATGCTCTACGCGATGACCCGTCCCAGAGCTCTATCTAGGGATGGAGATGAGCTTGTCCCCGCCGTCGTGATCGATATCGCGGCATGGTACTTAGACCGCATCATTGTATCGGTGGGCGCTCGCTCACCGATATGCTGCGGCGGCCTGATTACCCTGCTGGCTCTTATGACCGGCGAGGACTTCCCCGACGACTTGCGACGCGTCCCGGGCCCCACCTCTTTGTCGATAGATGTTATGGCCCGGATGAAGATGCTGCGTCCGCATGGTGAGCGTCACTGGGTCTGGTTGCACGGCCCTTTCGGTGCCGACTACATGATTCTCCCGAGCCCTGCTCGGACCCAGATTGCACCGGCCCACGTTGACTGGCTCCCAGATATGGATGTCCTCATCCCCACCGCCTACGTGCTCGAGGCCGAGGAGGCCGAGCAGGCCCACGCTGCCCACGCTGCCCAGGCTGCCCCCGCAGACCTTGCTGCACGCCCTGCCGAGCCTGCTACCGACCCTGTCGCCCCTGTGGCCCCTCAGCCCACACCTGTCGTTTCTGCTGCTACTGACACTTCTGTCCTCACCTCTGCCAGTGTCGAGAGTACTCTTGCTGAGCCCACTTCCACCACTGTCACCACTTCCGAGGCTGTCACCACCACTCCCACTTCCGCCACTGGCCCCTTGTCTGTCGAGCCTCTTTCTTCTGCCTTCCCCGAGCGCCCGCCGACCGTAGTCGAGTACGGAGAGCCCTCGTTCGTTTCGATCGTGGAGACCATGGTTAGCATGATCTCCGCTGGGGCTACACCTTTTGGACCACACACTTCTACCCCAGCGGGAGATTCCTCTGTCTCCACTGCCGCCGTCTTCTCCGAGAGTGTCGTGGCGTCTGTCCACACTTCTGTGCCACAGACCTCTTTGGCCACCTCGTTGCCTCTTTTGCACGCTTCCTTTGCTGCCGCCGCCTCCACTTCTCGCCAGCCGGTGTCCCGGCCTCGCACCGAGGCCAGGCCCACTTTTCCAGGCGCGGCACCTTTTGTCCCCTTCCCCGCTGAGCCCGTCACATACTCCACTCGCGTACGCCAGCCTCGCCCTGCGCAGCCTAGACCGGTGCGTCCCTCTGCACCACCCCCGCCCGACACTACACTGCAGAGCATACGTGCTCTTGAGTTGGCGGTGAGTGGTCTTAGAGGAGACCTTAGGACCCTGTCCTCCACCGTCTCTGCGATGGCTGGACGCTTCGACCTGATACCCCAGATCCACTACTGCCTTACACAGGTGCTGGAGCGTCTCCCTCGCGTACCCCAGCCCACCCAGCAGGTTCCCACACACACTTCCACACACACTAGACCTGCTTCCGCTTCCACCCCAGCTCAGCAGCCCACACCACCACCACCACCACCTCCGCCTCAGGACGGAGACGGCGCGGCACCGCCTTCTTAGGCACTCTTGATGCCTTTATCCATTCCTGCCGTTGTGCTGCCCGTCTCTGCTGGGTCCTGATGCACTTTTGTCCACCCCCCCTCCCCCTCACTATTTTTGGGATTATATTTTTGATCATATCTTTATGTGCATATCATATCATATCTACTTGGGATTCTCATTTTGATCGCATCTATATATATCTTTTTGGGAGAGAGGGAGCGTTTTTGGTACTGTATTTATTTTCATATCACTCCTGTTCGTGCATGCATCATGTCCGCATCATATTTTTTTCATTTCTTTCTTTTTTTTCTCTTTCTTTTTATTTTCATTTTTCCATGCATGCATCCTCACTTGCCCCTCACACTTCTTGTCTCTCGGTGTCCCACACCTTGCACATTGAGGACACTGTGCCGTTTAGCTTGGGGGAGTGAGTCCTCACTTTCTTTTTTCGTTTAGCCACCTTTATTTTCAGTTTTTCACACCGTTTTTCACTTTTGCACTTATTTTTCATTATTTTTCATTTATCTTGCCATGCATCATGTTTTTCTTATTTTCCTGTGTGCCGCATTGCATAGTTCTATTTTTCCTTTTATCTTTACTTCGTTTCTTTTTCATCTCATGCTAGAGATGAATTTTCTGTGATGATGTCTACGTGGAGTCAGCTTATTCTATATGCATGCTATATTTGTCATGTCTTAGGTTTTATATCTGATATCATATGCTATGACTTGCCTTGCATTTAGAAATGGTAACCCACACCTTTTTTTCACATGAAAATGGATGAAGTTTTATTATTAGCTGAGCCTGAATATTCATATGTATGCTATCTCAGAAAACACACCAAGATTCACGCATTGAATGCCTATATCTGGAGTACTGATTTCTTTTCCTTTATCACTTCTATAAGCATGAATTGTACACTTCACTTCAGGATGATTGAATGATGTTAGCTATGATAAATCGGGATTAGTTAGCTTTTTGTGATCAAAACTGAGTAGATTAGATTACCCTGCTGAAGTTGTCGTGCATGTCTTATAGAGTGAGCCGAGAGTTATATATATTTCTTTCTCCACAAATCTTGAACATCATTTCTCTACTTTTAAAATCTTTGGTGAATCTCCCCTTAGTGATTCTATTTTATGGCATTTCCCCCGCTATTAATTCCTAGCTCCAAATCCCCTATTCTATTCCAAAAAAAAAATGAATGAAAGGGAGAAAAACATACTTGCATATCATTATCTCTCTCTGAGTTGGGATCATTGTGAATATATTGCTTATTGAAAAAAAAAAAAAAGAAAAAAAGAAAAAAAAAGAGAGAGAAAAGAAAAGAGGAAAAATCCTCAATAAAAGATCCCATCTCACTTTCTTTCTCTCTTCTTTCTCTTCATTGATTTTGGAGCTATATGTATACATAAATGGGGATGTAAATATTTTTGTGCCACCACGCTTATAGATAAGCTTGGGGGAGGAGATCCATTGATGTGTGAGAGAGTGACTACTTGACATTGCACGACAACCTAGGCTAAGTAATATTCTATACTCGGTGAGATCGTTTCTAGCTCTACGAAATCCAGAAATCTAAGCCTAGCTTTCATTTCATGAAATCCATACTTTTCTATTCTCTCTATTCTATAGTGTGATATTCTTATACTCCAGATAGAAAGCGTTTGATTGAAAAGTGTGTGATCTGTGATTTGTATACCGCTTTAAATGATTCAGACGATGTTAATCTTAAAATTATTCCGTTCTTCATGATTACACCATTGTTCGTGGGTTTTCTATTTCTATTTGCACTATTATACTATGATATCAAAATAAAATTCTTTGACATGTATTTCACATTCGGTGCATGCTATATGAGTAAGTGAAACCCACGTCCTGAGAAAATGATCTAGCGCCCTACCTCTTCGCTTCCTTCTTTCTTCTTTATTTTCATTTCGTTTTCATTCTTCTTCGTTTTTCTTTTTTTTTCGTTTTTTCGCCGTTTTCGTTTTCCGAATCCACCGGGTTCGCCTTTTACTTATCTTCCTCGAGGACGAGTAAGAGGCAAGCTTGGGGGATTTTGATCACTCCTTATTTTACACCTTTTTTCCGCATGTTTGCATGCCATTTAGATCGCCCAAATCACGTCTTTTACGATTTATCGACGATATTGCGATGCTTTTCACGTTTTGTTGTTTTTGTCGCATTTCAGGTGATTTGGCGCGATTTGGAGTGATCTCGAGATACGCTTACGCTAGACGGCCACCAACGACCTCCCCGAGGAGTATTTTGCTGTTGGAGAGGAGCGGAAGAAGAATGGACGCCGCAGGAGCGACGGGGAGGCCAAATTAAGCAGTTTGGGCATTTTTTGTGTCCCACTCGGCCGAGTGGAGGAGCCACTCGGCCGACCAGCGAGACACCGCTCGGCCGACCCGTTCAGACACGTTTTCCATGTGTACTCGGCCGAGCGACGGAGACCACATCGGCCGAGTGACTATACCACGTCCGCCCGAGTGGCGCCCAGACGAAGGCCCTCAAAAGTATCGAAGTTACTGTTTTTCGGCCACCTGAGCTTCAGAAGACCCACTCGGCCGAGTGGTAAATCCGTCCGCCCGAGTGAAGTAAAGCCATCGGCCGAGTGACGACAACTCACTCGGCCGAGCCACCTCCGAACTGAAGACCCCTGAAAGCCCCGACTTACTGGAAAATTACAGGGTTTTCACTCGGCCGAGCGACTTTTGTCACTCGGCCGAGTGCGATGCGCTGCCTGTAGCGAAATCTGCGGAAAACAGGCTGTGCAGGGGCGTTTTGGTCAGGATTTTTGGACGATTTTTGGGGCTATTTAAGCCCTGTTTTTACCCTAGTTTGGGGAGCCACCTCTCAGATTTTTTGCAGCTTTTTGAGTCTACTTTTTAGCTTTATTAATTGTGATTGGAGAAGAGAAAAACTTGGATTTTTGTTGGGTTGATTGAAGATCTACATTGGTTTGCACTTCTCTTCCCCAAAAACTCTATTTTTATTGTTTATATCATTGTTGTGATGAATTCCATTGTCTATTTCATTGCTAATTATTGTGCTATTGCTATGATTAGTGAGTAGTCTCCACGTCTTGGGGCGTGGGGATGAACCCTACAAGCCCAATTTCGTATTTGTGTTGAATTGGTAGAAATTGAGCTAGGATTGTTATTAGGGATTAGATTGGGATCGAATTACTACGGATAGCTAGGTATTCACATCAATTGGGATTTGCAAGAGATTGGATCCCAATTCGATAGGAAGCCCTAGAAATCCGAATTGGGTTGGAGTCGGATTTTCGAAGTATCGGTTTGCAAGAGATTGGACCGATGCTAGGATCTCCGGTTGCAATTCCGTGCCGATACCTGTTTGCAAGAGATTGGACGGGTAGGAACTATCCTAATCTAGATTGTGGACCGAGTTTGCAAGAGATTGGGCTCGGTGCGCAATTGGACGATGATGTTGATCCTAATGCTAGCTTCCCTAGGCTAGGGTTTGCAAGAGATTGGACCCAAACCTAGGATAGCTATAGACCGGCAACAGCGCGAGAGCGTGAGATTGGTTCCACATTTAGTTGCAACTAGTTCATCCAAATTCTCATCCTAGCGATTTCGATACCGGCGAACCACATTTGTGAAATACGGTGAGTAGTGGGGATTCCCCATTCCCTAGGCGTTCTCTATTTGATTTGATATTTCGCACTTTTGTCTGACGATTGTGACAGGATCGCCCAAGGCAATTATCCCTCTAAATAGCCAGGTTGATTAGGAGCAAGCACGGTCATTCGTCCTCCCTGTGTTCGATACCCGCTCGCCGCTATACCGTGCGCTTGCGGTAAAACTACAACCGTCGCCTCGGGACGTGTACGCCGGGGCGCGATCAATTACATACTTGTTTTTAATCCTCTTAATATATACGCAGTTGTCTTCGTCGAGCATGGAGAAACCATACGACAAACCGACTTCTTGAAAGCGCATATACCACTGCCTTGAGGATTGTTTAAGACCATATATGGATTTACGAAGTTTACAAACCTTATGTTTGTTTTCTTCTTGTACAAACCCGTTTGGTTGTTCCATGTAGATCTCCTCATCTAGTTCTCCGTTAAGAAAAGCAGTCTTTACATCCATCTGATGTAAATCGAGGTCCAAACAAGCCACCATTGCCAGAATTAAGCGAATGGAGGTAAAACGCACGACAGGAGAGAAAGTCTCTTCGTAGTCTATTCCTTCCTGTTGCGTGAAACCTTTCGCAACAAGGCGAGCTTTATATTTCTCGATGGAGCCATCATCCTTATGCTTGATTTTGAGAACCCATTTGTTCCCAATGGCTCTACGTCCCTTAGGTAAATCAACCAAGTCCCAGACTTGGTTTGTTTTCATGGATTGAAGTTCTTCTTCCATTGCCGCTATCCATTTATCTTTAGCAGGGCATGTGACGGCCTGTTTGAAATTTGCAGGTTCGTCATCATCTTGTAGTAATGTCATGAATGTTTGAGGAAATTCATCCTCAAATCTCAGAGGTGTTAGCCTCGTTCGATTACTACGTCTTGTTTGAGTTTGATCACTCCCACTTGGAATGACATCACTCCCACTTGGAATAACATCACTCCCACTCGGAATAGGATTGGTATCGTTCGTATCATTCATTGGTGAAGTTTGAAACGTATTTTCTTCTTCACCAAGAATTCTCCCACTCGAACGTTCTGATCCTTCTTGATCCCAAGTCTCAAACAAGGATAAGTCTTGACTTATCTCACCCTGTCTTGGAAACTCGTTTTTCAAGAAGACAACATCCCTCGATTCGAATTCTATTAGACCCCCATTGTCCTCTTGACCAACGAAAACATATCCTTTGGAGTTTTCAGCGTATCGGATGAAGATACACTTCCTCCCACGTGGCCCAAGTTTGCCATATTTGTGAGAGGATAAATGTGCGTAAGATGCACAACCCCAAGGTTTTAGAATGCTTAAGTCTGGAGTTCTATTGTTCCACAACTCATAAGGAGTAGAACTTACCGACTTCGAGGGTACACGGTTTAAGATGAATGCTGCCGTCAATAATGCATCACCCCAAAAGGTGATAGGCAAATTTGCCTGAGACATCATTGATCGGACCTTTTCCATCAATGTCCTATTTCTTCTTTCCGCAACACCATTTTGTTGTTGAGTATAAGGCATAGTTATTTGATGAACTATGCCTTTTTCATCACAGAGTTCCTTAAAACTCGTTGATTGATATTCTCCACCCCGATCGGTTCACAAGACCTTTATCTTGCGATCTAGTTGATTTTCCACTAAACTCATATAGTTTTTAAAGCAAGTTAAAGCTTCATGTTTGTGGGAAATCAAATAAATATGACAGAAACGAGTGAAGTCATCAATGAAAGTGATGAAATAGGACTTCCCGCGTCTTGTCTTAACATTCATTGGACCGCAAATGTCCGAATGGATAAGCTGTAATGGAACTTCGGCCCTTGTGCCAGTTCCAAACGGCTTGCGACAAGTTTTCCCTACAAGACAATGTTCGCAAGTTGACATTTCAACTTTTGAAACATTAGATAGCAAGCCACTTTTGGCAAGTCTATCCATTCTAGTTGGTCCAATATGACCAAGTCTTGCATGCCAACAAATGATCTCAAATTCAGAGTTAGAAGCATTTGTTAAATGGAAACTTTCATTAATGGAAGAGGAATCATCATACATTGTGTTCAAAACAATTAATCCATTACAAACATTACCTGATCCAATTAAAGAACTATTACAAACAATGTCAACTTTTTGTTTATAGAACCTCCATTCATAATCTAAAGACATTAACATGACCACGGATACGATATTTCTTCTAATATCTGGAGCAAAGAGGACGTCGTGCAATAATAAAGTCCGGCCGTTGTCGAGAACTAGCTTGCATGTTCCGACGCCTTTGACTTCAACACGTGTGTTGTTGCCGACGTATATCCACTTTGTTCCTTGAGTTATCTTTCGATACTCTACGAAGAACCTTCTGTCCTTCGCTACGTGGTCTGTGGCCCCTGAATCAATCAACCAAAAATAGTTAGATTCAGCAAGAAACATGGAACTAGAAACACATATGTAACTAGCCCTACAAGTTACCTTATCACTTCCATCCGTGCACGTACGGGCGAAGTGACCGTACTTGTTGCACTTAAAGCACTTGATCTTCTTCAAGTTTTTCTTCTTTGAGTGCACATTCTTTTGCCACTTTTTGTTCTTAGTCTTCTTTGAGGTTTCCGGTTCTTGCTTTCGTTCGTTCACAAACCTTAAGCGTTTATTCTTCCGCTTATTTCCTCCATGTGAGGAATTAGCGGCCATGTGCACTTCTGCACTTGGTTTTGCGGCTTGAATCCGCTCTTCCTCGAGTTCGAGGTGTTTCGACACATCGCTTAAAGTCTTAATAAACTCATTATGAGTGAGGTGCATTTTCATGTTATCCCAGCTATCTGGGAGTGAACGAATGACTGCTTGGATCTGCTGTTCGTCAGACAGCGTAACACCCGCATCCTTTAATTCAGATATGAGATTCGCCGTGTGGCGGAGATGCTTTTTCATAGAATGATCTCGCCGCATCTTGTACGAATCAAATTGAATATTTAAGGAGCGGAGTTTGGTAACCGAAGTTCCACCAAACTTTATCTCTAGCTCAGACCATATGTCTTTGGCTAGGTCAAATTCCCGAAATAGACGCATTATGTCATTGTCCATGGCGGACAGTAACGTAATACGTGCTATTTTGTTCTTTCGAGTCCAAGTATCATAAGCTTCCCGGTCCCTCTTGTGTTGGGCCGTATTGCCCAACTCAGGTTCTTCCATTATGTTTTGGAGTGTTTCGAGCACATCTTGCTCCTCCAAAACATATTGGATTTTTATTGACCAAAGTTTATAATTGTCGCCGTTGAGCTTTTCACCTTTGTTAAGCTCTGCGACAATGTTCTTAGAAGCGGTAGACATATTCGATTCAAAAAACTGCAAAGAGAATGAAAAACACGATCAAAATTCTATGCATAAAGTTTCGATTCTTTAAACACTTGATAAGTTCCTTGGATGCGTTGAAATGTTACTCTAGAATCGAGAAGTTCACTACGTTCCCAACTACCATCTAGAAGTAACTTTCAAAGTATCCCTCTTACTTATCTCAAGTAAAAAGAAATCAGAAATAATACCCGTATGGTATTAGCAGCGGAAAAATACTTTGAAAAACATATCTTTCAAAATGGAATAGGTGAGAGTTTGCGCAAAGAATTTTAGCGCAACAATTGCCAAGCCACGAGACCTGTTCTACACACCCATGGGTTAGATAACCATGGCCGGATCGTGGTAGGACTTGGAATTCTAAATTGCGCTATCCCGATTAAGGACGGGACATAACCTATTTGCTCTTTCAAAAAATTTGAAAATACATTGGCTAATCTCCGTAGAGTAGAGCACAATGTTATGTGTACATTGGCTAATCTCCGTAGAGTAGAGCACAATGACATAGCTAATCTCGCATGAAGTAGAGCAATATGGCTAATCTTCAAGGAGTAGAGCCCAAAAAACTTCATTAAAACGTTAGTCCCGTATGAACTAGTCGGCACTGTGGTTAGCCCCGTATGGGCTAATCGGCACATTCGAGTTTGACCAAGGCCTTTTGTCACCCCGTATGGGTCAGTTGGCAAGTTTGCAATCGATCCAGACCTTCTGTCGGATTGGTCGACCAAAAACACCAAATTGGTCGACCAATTTTTGTCTGCAACATCTTCCTGGCCAGGGCCTCTGCCCTGGCCGAGGCTTGGCCAAGGGCTGGCCAGGGCCTCTGCCCTGGCCGGCCAGGGGCCCTGGCCCCTCGGACAGGGCCGGCCATGCCCGGGCCGAGGCCAGGGCATTGGCCCGGGCCTCTGCCAGGGCCGGCCAGGCCCTGGCAGTGGCCAGGGCGCCGGCCCGGGCCACTGCCAGGGCCGGCCAGGCCGGCCTGGCCTTGGCTGGCCACTGCCGGCCTGGCCATGGCCGGCCATGGCTTGGCCATGGCCGGTCATGGCCAAGGCCATTTTGGGCATTGGCCGGCCATGGCCCCTTTGGCCATGGCCGGCCACCCCCTTGAATGGGGTTGCCGCACACACTCCTCCCCCTTGATGGGGTGGTCGCCGGTGGTTATTGGCTGTAGCCAACCCCCTCCGCAAGTGGAGGGGGGGTGCATGGCCTTCATAGCCCATTTGGCCATGGTGCACATGCACCAAATTTCATCTTACCCGATGGAAATAACTACCATCATCTTCCTCGATGAAGCACCCGTTCGTCGATGAAGCACCCGTTCGTCGAGAAATTAGTTATTTCCTAATGGCCGTGTGCCAAAATTGAATAACATACTACGTGAACGGTCGGTTCTTCCCGTCACGGAGAGTTCCTACCATATCCGTAATGATAGGAGACCCTAACGTGAAAAGAACAACCGCTGCGTTCTCTCCGTCACGAAGCGTTCCTACCATATCCGTAATGGTAGGAGACCCATTCGTGAAAAAGACAACGACTCGTTCATAGTTTCGACGGGGCGGCGGTTTGACCGGGGCGAACCCATATGGCTCCGATACCAATGTAGGATCCTGCCAAAACAGAGTTAGGATCGATAATTAAAGTTGAGACTTACGCTTGCGTATGCGGCACGGTAGTCTCGGAACTTTGCCTTCGGATTCGCCACGACGGATCGAGTCTTCTCACGAACGGAGTAAGGCTACTAAATCCACAATCTAAATCTCTACTTTAGATTAAGAACTTGGATAGAGGGAGAGGAAATATTTCGGCAGAGCTTCGCTAGAATGAAGATGCATGCATGAATGCCATGCAAAAGTGTAAGAAATGGCTTACCCTTGGGTCTTATTTATAGCCCCCAAGGTAGTTATTTTAGGGTAAATTGTTCCTTTGGAACAATTTAACTAAGGTGTACCATGATACATGACACATTATAAGCTTAAGTTGTACCACATGCATGGTACAACATAAGCTTAAGATATTCCCCCTTTATTAGCCATATGTCGCATGCACTTATGCATATATAATGCGACTTTCCTACTCATCCAGAGATCCTCTCCGCAAGGGAACAGATTCCCTTCGCACACGACTTCGTGTACGCGACGTTCGAGGTCCGTATTCCCTCGTACATCCCCCCACAAGGGTGTACAAAAGTCTTCCATATCCAACACAAACAATCATATGCAAGCAACAACCATAATCTAACAATCAAAACTAACTAAGGGAAGAACAACTAGACAGAGGGTTACCGGCGATAACCTCGTCCACAGCCTCGGTCTCCACTACAGTCATCAAGTAAGCCTGCCTCCTTGGCTGAACAGCCTGCTGATACGCCTGCTTCTGCGGAAGAAGAGGCGCTCCACGTCCAGCAGGTACAGGTGCTCTCTGCTGCAAGGGCTGGGCTGTAACTGGTCCCCTCTGTAGCTGTGCTCCATCAGGTCCTCTCCTCAGCTGGTTCGCATGCCGACAATCCCTCGCTACATGAGTAGCATCTCCACAGATCAGGCACTGCCCCAAAAATTTCCTGCACTGCTCCTTGATGTGGCCAGTCTTACCACAGAAATGGGAAGTCTTCACAGTAGGCCCACCTGGCCTCTTGAACTGCACTGACTGGGTAGGCTTGATCCCAGGCCTAGATTGCTCCATAGGCCTCTTCCCAGCTCCAGAAATCTGTCCCCTCTTCAGCTTCGTAATCTTCTCCTGCCTCCGAGCAGCTACCAGCAACTTCTGATATGACTCCATATCCGTCGTAGACATCAGGCTCTGCAAGTCTAGGGAAAGGCCCTGCAGAAACCTCTGAGCCTTCTCCTCAGCATCCTCCACCATCTTCGGCGCGAAGCGACTCAGCCTAGTAAACTCCTGGTGGTACTGGTCCATCGACAGATTCTCCTGCTTCAGCTCAATGAATCGCTGCAACATCTCCCTCCTGGCAGCCTTCAGAAAGTACTCCTCATCGAACCGAGACTTAAAAGTAGCCCAAGGTATCGGTGTCGTCAACAGCTCCTCCTCTGCCTCCCACCAGTTTCGGGCATTATCCTTAAGCTGCTTCTTCACCAGATCAACCCATCCAGCCGGGTTGACCTTCGACATCTTCAGATTATCCTCGGTATTCCTGATCCACTCCTCAGCAGCCAACGGTCCTTCAGATCCATCAAAGTAGGTCGGGCCCAGCTCCCGAAACTGCTTCGCTCCGGGCTCGAAGCGAGGGGCACTCTGGGTATTCT
This sequence comes from Scilla litardierei, assembly GCA_030789695.1. Classification (NCBI taxonomy): domain Eukaryota; kingdom Viridiplantae; phylum Streptophyta; class Magnoliopsida; order Asparagales; family Asparagaceae; genus Scilla; species Scilla litardierei. Next base: position 54,436,837 of record CM061137.1, read on the forward strand.
GGAGCATGTCCTGCTGCACCTGCATCATCTGATGCATCATCCTCATGATCTCAGCATTGGTGGGCTCTCTATCCGGCTCCTCAGCACGATTGGGCCCACTACCAGATCGGGTCTGTCGTCGTCCAGCCATCTAATGACATAGAAAACGAACACAAATTAGACTCAAATAGCTTAATGACTTGGATGTTGCAATTTATTTAATGGACATTCCATTATTATCGTTGTTCCGTTAATTCGCAATCGCAAGAGTGACCTGCATGGGCCACCAACAAAACCTGTCACGCCCCGCTTCCCAAAAACGTGGAGGCGAAGCGTGAGAAGGTCCGCTCAGACTTGAAGCTACAAAGCTGCAAGTCCGATAAGCGTCAATCACTTTTAAACTGCAGGTCCTTGCAACGCGAAATGAAACAAAGATAATAATAACGAAAAGAGACAAAAGGAACATATCAGAATATCCATAATAATAAATCTCAACATCGCAGAAAAAGCCACCAGGCTAAAATAAAAGAGTCTAAAAGAGGCCCCAGCATGGCCAACAAAAGTACAAAGTACGAAAGCAAAGAAATGGTGCAAGCACCGACAACTAACAGCAAGCTAAAGTAAAAGTAACTCCACAGTCACTAAGACTGGTCTCCGGTGTCCTCGTACTCCTCGACGAACGTAGGCTCAGGCTCAGCGTCAGCAAACACCTCGTCCTCAACAACTGTCTCTGGCTCAGGGTCTAACATGTGACACCCAAAAGAGCAAGGGGCACATGTCAGCAAGTCTGGAAGACTTGTGCAAGGAAACTGAAAGCACAAGTAAAAGCAACCTAGCAGTTCTAGCATGATGCAATGACATGGCAGTTAAAGTATGAGTGCAACAAGTAAGGTAAAGGAAAGTAAGGTACGAGCATGGCATTTAAACATGGCATGGATGTCAAGCTATACAAGTAACACTCACTAGTACAAGACAAGAAAAGTAAGCACCTCGTGCACAGAGTTCACGCCTTACAGCTGAAGAGGTTGTACGGGCACACTTCTACGCTGATTGGTCACTCAACCCTACCCCTCCACGTGTATCGAGCCAGGGCCTTACCCCCGAACGGGAATGCTCGCTTCTGGACCACGAGCCAGGAAGTGTTTTTCATGTTGGCATAGGGGTGCACCTAGCCCGGGACAAGCAAGTACAAGTATGTAGCGTGTGCTACGAATGCGACATTCAATGCATGGATGACATGACATGGCAAGTAGTAAAGCGTACAGGTAAGGAAAGTAAACGTGACAGTTTAGTATGCATGAACAACAAGTTTAAAGAGTTGGATCTAGCTTCGTTGTCGAGCTAGATCATTTAGGTGACGGATCTAGTTTCGTTGTCAAACTAGATCAAGTAGGCTTCTAGCCAGCTATCATTTCACTGACTAGTCTCTTTTACACTGAAAGCAAGGAAGTGGCCTAAAAACATGGCCCTACACAAGAGTTGGCAAGTTTCACTTGCCTGCAAGTATCACGTCTGAGCAACACCGTCCAACGAGTCCAAAACACAATAATCCTACGTGCACAAGTCCACCGGCCTACATCCGTTTTATTAATCTTGATTAGTGAATTCTAAAACATTTAAAATACTTTAAAAATACTGAATTTAGTCTTGATTAGCATGCATTAGGTTGGGGGTCCTAGGGGTGCAAAGAGTTACATCAACACGACGCGAAAGCTACACCAGCGTCGGGTAGCGACGCCGGGGGTTGGAATAATAATATCGCGCTCCAAGTCCAGATTCCAATTAGATTCCTCGCTGGAAGTTTCAGAGCAATCAACCGGGGCGACGATTCCAGATTCCAAAGCTAGCATGTGCGACGACGGGCTACGACGTGTCGCAACGTCGTACGTGGCGAATCCTCGAAGAGCAAGCACCTAGGTGGGGCCCACAGTAGTCCTAGGGACCATTGGGGGACCCACAATACCTCTGGAGAACTTGGGGGGCCCACGGTGGCAAGCGATGCGACGGGTGCGGGGTTGCGATGAATGGATCTCGGTCGTACAGCCTCGGTGCGGGGAGATCCTTCGGTCGTGCACAGAGGATGCGGGGTTGCAATGCTTGGGGGGTGCAGCAGCGGGGTGCGGAGCTTGGTGCGGGGCCTTTTCTCGGTCAGTGCGGAAGAGGGGCTCGGTCAGGCGCTTGGATGCGGGGGGCTGTGTTGTTGCGACGTTGCAACGCTTGCAACGCCGGTCAGTGCGGAGATGCGGGTCGGTCGGGCGCGGTGCGGAGCGGGGCGACAAGGCGGGGGTTGGTGCGGGCGCTGTGCGGAGTTGGGGCCTCGGTCTGACCGAGGGCCTCTCTCGGTTAGAGCGGGGGAACAGGCATGGGCGGCAGCAGCGAGGTGCGGAGCGGCTGTGGTGCGGGGTTGGGCTTCGGTCGGAGCGGGGGAACGAGGGAGATTTCTTCGGTCGTGCGGCAGCCGTTCGTCGCAACGTTGCGACGAATCGTCGCAACGTCAAATTTGAGTTTGGAAGAGGCTAGGGTTATATTCTTGCGAAAATAGGTCTTCCTAGGGGTTGTTTATATAGTGTAGATTGGTTGACTTGGTCTAGGGCTAAATTTAATAGGATTAGAAGTTTAAAATAATTTAAAATTTGAAATTCAACTTCTCCAACTCACCCAAGGATTTGACCTGGTCCTAATGAGCTGGAAATTGGTTCAAAAATTCCTTAAAACGTTTAAAACTCAAATAAATTTTATTTGGCCGAAAATAATTTAAAAATTAATTATTAAAAATATTATAAAACTTGTTAAAAATATAAAAGTGGTCAAATGAACTCCAAAAATTATAAAATAAATATCGGGGTGATCGTGATGATGAATGTGAGCTAACTAAGAAGACGAAACTCAATTTTGACGTCGGACGACGAAACTAAAAATAGAAACGTCTTCCGTCAAAAGTGAAAATCGTCACGTCTCATCGAGTAAGTTTGAATTGTGGGAAAACGACTCGAGAAGTGTCGTTCCAAGATAATGCCACTGTTTAATACTCTCAGAGACGTTCACAACGGCATATCACACAAAAGTGTTCACAATCAAATAAAGTCTAAAATAAACACGTGCACGGCCAAGAGCACGTGCACGAACAAAGTACAACGAAAACGTACCGTTACAAACGAAGTGAAAGGTGTGTAGTTTATTAACATTCATTTATATTTGCAAATAGGTTGATAGATCTATCCTTAAGGGTTGGTCGGACCCAACCCCGGGATAGTAGAGATTCTGGTTAGGGTTTGTTCTCTTTAGGGCTAGACTTAAAATAGTATTAAGTTGGTTTTCTGCTACTTTTATGTTTTCGTCGTCTAGCTGACTTAGGCCGGACGTCAATTTCATGGCCCTAAGGACGCAGTAAAAACATCAAAGAATCTCACACTTGCACTCAGGCCCATTTATCCCTGTATCTCATACCGCATTCACACATAAGTATCTCTAGACTTCACGTGGTAGAGCCTTCGTGAGTGGATCTACTAAACCGTCTACTGTATAGACTTAAGGGGTTCTATGTTTATACTAGATCATAGATTTGAATCTCATCCAAATCGTTTCCTTGATCTCTTGGAATCCATAAAATTTGTCTTGCCTGGATCTCATCCAGCTTATCGTCTTCTACGAGAATAATCCAAAATAGACACTAGTCATCTGCACGGTTCATAATCATTTCTGATAAAATGTTAAAATCTTTGACCACTTTGTCAAAACATATGTTTCGACTCTTTGATGCGTCGCTTGCCTTTTATTTGTTCCCACTGACCTTGAAAACTCGATAAATTTGTTCTTCTAAATCATATTTAGAAAACAAACATATTCCAGTATTCATGGTCATCATGAGCATTAACATCGAGTTTGATCTGAACAGATCTGTACACATCTACTGGCAAGAAAGTTTCATCATAATCTGTTTATATGAGTTCTGATGATAACTGTTCTCAACCAGCATAAGTTGTACTTCACTATTTTCCTTCTGCACCAATCTTCTGTCTTGAAAATTCACTCGCAGCCAAGGGGAACACATCAAACTATTTATCAGAATCGCATCAAACTATTTATTTGAGGAACCTTATTTATGTGCAAGGACCATTTTCGAATCGCATCAAACTATTTATCTGAATCCCTACTCCTAATCGATTCTGGAAGTAGACTAGGTCATCATCAACTATGATGTTTTCCTCGACTTCTTCGTCTCATGAGGCTAGAGTAACCCTGTGACTTCCCAATGATTAATTTGAGGAATATTATATTTATAAGGTTCTAACATAACCTTATCACGAGCCTAGGTATTATTATCTGGGGCTTAACCCAGAACGAGGATCGTTACTCAGAGTCACTAGCCATGTATCATACCAAGTCTAACAGAGTGCGATTCATGCTGTCTAACACACTGATGTGTTGTAAGACTTGACCTGAGAGAAAATCTTTTTAATTACGCAAGAATTTCATAGCAAAGTATTTGCCTCTTCGATCCAATTGAAGTGATTCAAATACTTCTGTCATTTTGTTCTCAATTTAATCAGACTTGTGTTTCATCAAAAACACGTGTCTAAATGAAATAAGAACACCATATCATGGCTAATTAAGACTTGGGTGCAGATACATCCGTATGTATACGACTATTAGGTCTCCAACTCATTCTTCTGCTGGCCTACAGAAGGAGTTTCGGCCATCATACCTTTAAGACAAGATTTACAAGTTTCTTTCGACTCATAATACGAGAGGTCGAGAGACCCCTCTTTATGTGACTTGTCAAGACTAGTCTTTTTGGTACGGCCTAGTCAATATTTTCCATGGATATATTTTATTACGAACTTGTGCATTCATGTATTAACTTCTAATACAACATTGTTATACATTATAATCACATCAAAACATTTCTTCTAAAGTATCGTGACAACATTTGCCAAGTGTTATATAAGTCTCATATGGCTTAAAGACAACTTTTGTTCATTAGCCAATATGAGACTGTCTCTTCCTTTGTATAACATGATGGGTTTTATTATATCCGGGGCTTAATTTCGACTAGTGCATTGTTCGTCCTTCGCCCTACTTGAGAGCGAAGGCCGGACAACCTTGCACAAAATTTAACGCAGTGGAAGCGGAAAAATAAAAAAAAACTTTATATAAACACTTTATATAAACTAGCCCTATCTTCATAAAACCCGAGCCAAGAAAACGCTACTATCCCGGGGTTGGGTCCAGACCAACCCCTGAGGATACTACTATCTAATTAACTACTATAGCTACTGCAATAAAATAATGCACATTAATTAAAACTAAAGTTGAGAAAACTCAACATACCCGTAACTCTTGCCTTGCAACAAAAGTCTTACCGAAGGCAATCAATTGCCCTTCCCGCACGAACCGCTCCGATCCCAGCAACCACTTGCGCCGATCCCAGCAACTTCTCGTCGCCGAGCCAACCACTTGCTCCAGAAAGTTTCACGCGAGTGAAACCTCCGCCAAGATTTCGGATCTGAATCCGAACTCCTTTGCGGCTTTGCTAGAGCCCTCAGGAGTAAGGCAGAAATTTATAGGGAGGGGAGAAATATTAATTTAAGCTTAGATCCGAGCGTGCTCCAACATTTTTGAGAGCAGCTCAGATCTAGAGCTTGGGACGAGTTTTGAGGAGGAGAGCAGACCCCTATTTATATAGGCGGCGGACTCTCCCCTTTTCTCAAAATCCGATGTGGGACTATTAATATGAGTTAATTAAAATCAAGTTAGTTTGCACTTCACAAAGTGCAAACTTCTGTGAATTTTAACTCACTCACCGTTGAACTTCAGGATTGATACAACCTATCAATTCGAAGGGTGTTCAACAGTGAACGCATAGGAAAAAACCGTTCGTCAATCGGAGTTCATTTGACCCTCCAATTGACCGCTCAAAGTTCAGCTCATGGCTAGTTTTTCGCAAAAACTGAGCCGTCAAAAACTGCCCAACTTAGGTTTCTGAAAACCTATTCTGCGGGGCCCACCAAGCCTGCTGGGCAAGCCCAGACCAGGTTCAGAACCTGGTATGGGCGTGCCCAGACTGGCGTGCCCAGACTGGGCGCCTGGCCCAGTCAGGCCAGGCGCGCAGGGCTTCTGGGCCCGCCTGGGCCCAGGCGCCCAGGCTTCTGGGCGCCTGGGCGGGCCCAGGCCCAGGCGCCTGGGCGCCCAGGCCCTGTCTTGGGTCGGGCGCCCAGGCCCGGGCGCTCAGGCCCGGTCAGCCTGGGCTTGACTGGGTCCAGTCAGGCGTCCAGGCCAGACCCAGTCTGGCATGGGTCAACTTGGACTGATCCGTAGAACTCTTTTGGGCATATCTTGAGCATTTGACGTCCGATTTGGACGCCGTTCGAACCTAGGCGTAGACCGGGACATTCCCGTCTTACCCGTGAGCTTTTCCTTACGTTTATATTATTAAATATTGTCTTAAACTATTTAAAACACATTTAATCTCGTTTACATCATATGCAATTTAGTCCCTTTCTTGGCTTAAATTATCATTTGCATCAAATACAAATGATCTGAGGGCATATTTCCCTACATCTCCCACTTGCACTCAGGATCATTTATCCCGAATGCTGGAGACTATTGCAAACATCTTTTGCAATACTTTGTCCCATGCATCAAATGCACAATTATTCTCCCTAACTAATTTCTACCTATTACTAGACGAAGATCGCACTCTGTGTGAGACCCTACAACCTGACCCTACTACATGTTTGGGTTCGAGACCCTAGACGGCAGTGACCACGAGCAGTAGTTTCCGTCCCTGTTTCGGCATCATAATTATGTGGTTTTAACCCATTGACAAAATCGTCGGGACAACCAAGACTGTATCCGTGATGAATACCGCAGTTTTAATCCTTTCGTCAAGACTATGTTGTTTATTCAAGTTTAGGGTATGGTAACATGTCAACCCCACCAACTTGAAACCGGTCAGTTACATCGGTCTTTAGTTAAATACATGTTGAACTTCTTTCAACATACTTTGATCAAAGATTTTCACTAAAGCACCGAACCAACACATACAACACTAACTCTCCTTAATGAGAGAGACGAATCCTTTCTTAGACACAACTCCCCTCACACACTTCAAATGCCACCCAACCAAAATCCTTTCGACAAGTAAAGTCTTGAAGCTAGGAAAATGATCTAAGTGACACTATTCACATGCAGGTTTGTTCAATGTCTTCAAGTCATAGGACCAGCTTGCCTATCATCACAAAAGTTATCATTGACATTTTAAATTAAGTTTAACCAAATGATAATCTTTTATGAGTCATTCAGTGAACTCATTCTCTAATGAGCACCTGCGTCTTGTTTCTGACTTCACCAAGTCAAACGATTACGAGTCCATCGTTACTAATCCATAGTGAATACAAAGACACAATGGTCTTATCGATGTGTCGATATCCTTTTCTCGACATATCAATGACCACGAACCAGTTTAAGACTTTAAGCTCCAATCGGTAAAAAACACTTTCTCATAATCGTGATCGGCATCAAGATAAATGTATACCTTGCTATAAGTCTAAGGAAATTATCTAAGTATATAAGATGACACGAATGCACTAAGATAATTTGATACCAATAAATTTATTTTATTCATGAATAAGATGTTTTTCAGGACAATGTGCCTCATAGGCATACAACTCTCAAAACATCTACCACTCACTACAAGGCCCACTCTTTATGGTATTTCATACCGCTTTTACACATTAGTTTCTCCAAACGATCACGTGCAAGTGCCTTTGTAAATGGATCAGCTAAATTCTCTTCAGACGAGACTCTGAGGATTTCTATGTCTTTCCTCTTCTCAATATCACGTATCAAATGATATTTTCGAAGAATGTGTCTGGATCTCTTGTGGAATCTGGGTTCTTTGACCAAGCTCAATGTGGCATTGTTATCACAATACAACGGTATTGGATCTATAACAGTAGGCACCACTCCTAGCTGGCTCACAAATTTCCTAATCCAGACAGCTTCCTTTGCTGCATCATTGGCCGCTATATATTCGGCCTCCATAGTTGAATCAGCAACGGTGTCTTGCTTTGAACTCCTCCAGCTCACTGCACATCCGTTGAGAGTGAAAATGTATCCTGAAATTGACTTGCTGTCATCCACGTCACTCTGAAAGCTGGAATCCGTGAAGCCCTCAATTTTGAGTTCTTCACTTCCATAAATCAAAACTAGATCTCTTGTTCTTCGCAAGTACTTGAGAATCGTCTTGACTGCTTTCCAGTGTTCTTCTCCATAGTTAGACTGATATCGACTTACTGCACCTAGTGCAAAAGCGACATCAGGTCTGGTACATATCATGGAATACATGATCGATCCAACTGCCGAAGCATATGGAATATTGCTCATGCGTTCTCTTTCCAAGTCAGTCTTTGGAGACATCTTCTTGGAAAGACTTATTCCGTGATTTGCGGGTATAAACCCACCTTTACTGTTTTCCATGTTAAACCGTTTTAACACAGTATCAATGTACCTAGATTGGGAGAGTCCTAGCATCCTTTTAAATCTATCTCTATAGATCTTCACACCTAGTATGTAGGATGCTTCTCCCAAATATTTCATGGAGAAGTTAGTTGATAACCAATCCTTAACAGACTTTAACATCGGTATGTTGTTACCTATTAAGAGAATGTCATCAACATAAAGTACGAGGATGACTAAATTGTTTCCACTGGTTTTCTTATAAACGCCTGGCTCATCTTCATTTTTAATAAAATCAAACTCTTTGACCGTATTATCAAATCGGATGTTCCAACTCCTGGATGCCTGCTTCAATCCATAAATGGATCTATGCAGTCTACACGCTTTCCCTTTGCTCCCACTGACTTCGAAACCTTCCGGATGAGACATGTAAATATGCTCTTCTAAATCACCATTTAGAAATGCAGTTTTTACATCCATCTGCCAGATTTCGTAGTTGTGATAGGCAGCAATAGCGAGTACAATCCGGATGGATTTGTGCATGGCTACGGGTGAGAAAGTTTCGTCATAATCTACACCTAGAATCTGACGATAACCTTTTGCAACAAGTCTAGCCTTGTACGTTTCTATTTTTCCATCTGCATCGATCTTCCTTTTGAAGATCCATTTGCAGCCAATAGGAACACTTCCCTTGGGCACATTCTCTAAAGTCCAAACTTTATTAATGTGCATGGAATCCATCTCAGATTTCATTGCATCAAGCCATTTCTTAGAGTCTCTACTCTGAATTGCTTCTTGGAAGCTAATAGGATCATCTTCAACTAAGATGCTATCCTCAACTACTCCATCTACGAGAAATCCGTAGTATCTTTCTGGAGCTCGAGGAATCCTATTTGACTTCCTAATAATTGCTTTAGGAGCATTAGGCTCTGCCTCTCCCACTGGTTCCGCGATCAGTTCATGTGTTGATTCAGTCTCTAGACTTTCGTCCAGTTCTATTACCTCGCCATTAGACTCCTTCACAAGGAATTCCTTTTCAAGAAAGGTGGCGTGTTTGGACACAACAATCTTTTGTTGTTCCTGGTGATAGAAAATGTGTCCCGTCGAGTGACTAGGATATCCAATGAATCTACACATAACAGACCTATCCTCCAGTTTATCTGGATTAAGCTTCTTGACATACGTAGGACAACCCCATACCTTAATATGCTTAAGGTTTGGTTTCTTCCCGTTCCATATCTCATATGGTGTCATTGGCACGGATCTAGATGGAACTCTATTAAGGATATGGGTGGCAGTTTCTAAGGAATAGCCCCAAAGGGAGATAGGTAACCCAGAGTCACTCATCATTGATCGAACCATGTCTAACAAGGTACGATTCCTTCTCTCTGACACACCATTATGTTGAGGTGTGTAAGGAGGAGTGATCTGAGAGAGAATCCCATTCTCTTTTAAATGCGCAAGGAATTCATGGCTCAAGTATTCTCCTCCTCGATCAGATCGAAGAATTTTAATACTTTTGCCCGTCTGTTTTTCAACTTCATTACGATACTCTTTGAATCGCTCAAATGTATCAGACTTGTGCTTCATCAAGAACACATGTCCGAACCTAGAGTGATCATCAGTAAAAGTAACAAAGTATGAATATCCTCCTTTAGATAAAGTAGAAATTGGTCCACATACATCAGAATGTACTAGACCCAAGAGTTCACTAACTCTTTCCCCTTTACCCGTAAAGGGAGTTTTAGCCATTTTACCTTTGAGACAAGACTCGCAAGTGTCGTACGACTCATAATTCGAGAGGTCAAGAGACCCCTCTTTATGCAACTTGCTAAGTCTTTTCTCTCCGATATGGCCTAGTCTACAGTGCCAAAGGAAAGTTTCATTAAAACTAGATTCCTTACGTTTTCGTGTGTTAACACTTAACACAACGTCATTAGACAGAGTGTATACACCATTATTCATTGTTCCAAATCCCAGCAATTTATCATTAAAGAAAATGTTCATAACAGATTCATTAAAGGTAAATTTATATCCGTCTTTGGCCAAAGCCGAAATGGAAATAACGTTGCATAGAAAATTTGGTATATAATAACATTGTTTCAAAAACAATGTGGCACCGTTTGCCAAGGTGTGCTTTAGGTCTCCTACGGCTTTAGCAGCTACATTAGCTCAATTACCAACTTGAAGAACTATTTCGTCCTTTCTTAAGTTTCTAAATTTGCTCATACCTTGTAACGAATTACAAATGTGAGTACCCGCACCAGTATCCAATACCCATGCGTTAGAAGTTACAAAAAGGACTATACTCTGTATTGTTGTGATATGGTTCCCCGGATTTGGTTTTGGATGATGAGCAAATATAAATAATGGATACTAACTTATTTGTGAGCGCAGTTATGGAGATCGTCGCCAAAATACCACGTACAACAAAAGCGACGTCTCAAGACTTCTCAATACGCGTGATCGTGTGCCTGGAGCTTCGTTGAAGCTCAAGGAGCAATATTGAAGTCAAGAGGAATGAAGATTGAAGCTTTGAAGACGGCTCGTAAGGTTGATTTTTATAGTCTTCTAGCTTCATAGATTAGAATGTTAAGCCTTGAGTAGGACTTACTTTATAATCGTCATTTCGCTCATATCTTAGAGCTAGGATTATCATAGAAGCCATTAGAAACTTTCCCGAAGCCTATCGCTCCTTCCCTCGGCTTCTTGTGTATGTTAGTTGGTTCAAGAAGAGTCACCAACCGACTAGATGACGATCTAGTCGGTCGGCAACTCTACATGAACCGACTAGTTTGCCTTCTCTATATTCAGCTCTTTCCATGACTACAGTTAGTCGGTCAAAGAAGAGTCACCGACCGACTAGATGACGATCTAGTCGGTCAGGAGTCCTTCTCAGACCGACTAGTTGTGTACAGTCATTTTCAGCCTGAGCTACTGTTTCGAGTTAGTCGGTCAAAGAACGTTTACCGACCGACTAGTTGAGAAACTAGTCGGTCAGCATTTGTTCTTAAACCGACTAAGTCAACTTGAAGTCTACCTATTCTATTTCAACGTTAGTCGGTCAAAGATCATTCACCGACCGACTAGTTGTGAAACTAGTCGGTCGGCAAGTCTTCTTAGACCGACTAGTTGTCTTTGCCTGTACTTCGACTTCTTGGCTGTTCTACCGTTAGTCGGTCTACGTTGTATCACCGACCGACTAGTTGATGAACTAGTCGGTCAGTGATCCTTCTTTGACCGACTAGTCTGCTTCAGAATAGAGCCGTTGGGATTCTTTCAAACTCGATTTCTCTTGCCCCTTTAAATAGAATCCTGATTCGTTTGAAGAGGGGTTAGAGGTCCTATTTCCAAGCAATTTCAGACCTAAGAGAAGAGCTCTCCCAAGCTAATTCAAAGCTCTCTCTCCCTCACAAGAATCTCTCCCTTCACTCTTTGAGCCATCTTCCTCAAGAGAGATTCTCTCCATTGTGAGCTTCTCAAGCCAAGAGCTTGATTCTAGTCACCATACTCCACCCTAGGCTTCCATTGCTGGTCATCTTCTTGAAGCTAGGGTTTGGTGACATCCTCTTCCTCAAAATCCATCATTGCCCTAATTTGGTAAGTATACTCAAGGCATAGGATTTTGTAAGGTAAGAGTTTATTTCATTTCATATTTGAATTGTAAGTTTCACTCTCGGTTGTGAGAGTGCGGTTGTGATCCCGGGTTGTGGGAGTCACAAATTACTTTGTGTATGATTTGACTTGTGAAGGTTGTTCACAAGTACTTCATAGTGGAAATCTTGAGTTAGGGTTGCTAACTCAAGTATCCGAAGGGGATCCGGGTGGTTGGGACGTAGGATCACCGGGAACAAGTCGGGGAGACTTGGGTGGATCCGAACCCAGTAATATTGTTTGTTTGCGTATGTTTTAATTCTTGTTGATAGTTGTTTAATTCCGCATTGTCGTTTGTTTCTTGCACAATAATTAGGAATAACTATCTTGATTATTTAAAGTACTATTCACCCCCCCTCTAGTACGTGTGCAGTAGCTACCACAGGGACCAACAATTGGTATCAGAGCCAAGGTTAAAGCTACAAGTTCAAGCTATGACGAACAACGACTACAACGTCTTCATGAACCGCGATGGAGCTTGTTCAGTTATGGAAGGACTATCCTCCGTCAGGCCTCCACACTTCAACGGTACCAACTACGGGTACTGGAAATGCCGGATGCAAATTTTCCTCCGGAGCGCTTCACTATGGAGAGCCACCATGACGGAGTATGTCGAGCCTTCCGAAGAAGATTTCGCAAAGTGGACTCCCGCGGAGGTCGCCGCGGAAGTAGCCAATGCCAAGGCAATGAATGCCTTGAATTGTGCGTTGGAGCCCGAGGACTTCAACAAGATATGCACATGTAAGAGTGCATATCAAATATGGAACCAACTCATCATATTGCACGAAGGATCGAGTACGGTAAAAGATTCTAAACTCGACGTTGCTAATAAAGAATTTGAGTTGTTTCATATGGAGCAGGGAGAAACCATGAAGGATTATTACGCTCGCTTCGTGGATATATCAAACGACTTGGAAGCTCTTGGGAAGACCTACACCCAAAAGGAGAAAGTCTCTAAGATAATCGATGGACTTCCTTCTTGTTGGGAGAAGCGTACCTTCGCCATCGAGGAAGGTAATGACATGAATAAATATACCGTCGTACAACTAATGGGTACCTTGTTGTCTTATGAGGTACGCAAGGAGAGTAAGATCCGGATGAAGGAAAAGATGAAGGCGTACTTGAAGCAAGACGAGCCAAAGAAAAAGGCAATTGCATTCAAGGCCGCTCCATCTACCGATGATGAAGATTCGGAAGAAGAAGAGGACGAAGAATTGGACATGGAAGCATTGGCCAATATGGCAAAGAAATTCATCCGATTCTTCCGACAAGGTAAGTTGAATCGTAAATCTAAATTTATTTCGACTAATGTTTCTACTCCCGTGTGTTACAAATGCAACAAGCCAGGACATATCAAGCCGGATTGTCCTCTCTACAAACACAAGGGAAAATGGAAGGGATCCAAGCACGACAAGTCAAGAAAGCACAAGAAAGGGCTTGTCGGCACTTTCACCGACTCCGACTCCTCAAGTGGAGAGTCGGACGATGAAAGAATGGAGAATGCACACACGTGCTTCATGGGAAAAGAGGATTGTGATGAAGAGACTTCCTCTGATGAAAGCGAGGATGGAAGCGAGGATGAAGGCGAAGAGGTAACCAATGATGAACTTAGAATAGCCAATGAACAACTATGGAATAAGTTTTCTAATATGGCTACTAAGTTTATGAAGACTAAAAATGAATTAGATAGTCTTAAAAACTCGCCTAAGCCTTTCATCGTCAACAACGACACCGTTGTTGATGGGTTGAGAAATGAGATTGAAAATCTCAAGTCTCAACTTGAGCATGTTCATATCGAGGATTCGGATGAACATGTGATAGCGGATTTGACGTCTCAAATCTCAACTTTGAGTATTGAGAATAAAAATCTCAAGTCACGTGTTTGTGCACTCGCATCGCAAGTGTCCACTTTGGATGCTTCTTTGCATTCTCTCACCGAGAAGCATGAGAGCACATTAGGCCGAATTCATGAATTCAACAAAGGTAAGGGCAAGTTGGATGATATCCTAAATGACTTACCTCCGGCCAATCATCACATTGGTTTGGGGTATAAGATGGGAGAGTCATCCAAATCGTCCGCCACCTGTGTTAGGCCATCTTCCGATGCTTCTACTAGTGGAAGTAAACACGTCATGGGTAGATCTTCTACCAATGGTGCGTCCGCTAGGAACACGCCCCCATTTGGAAAGAAACCCACTTTGGGTGGACCTCCTAAGAAGGGTCATGCTTACATGTATACCATGCCTCGTAGGAACACACATCCTACCCCACATGTTAGCACATATGCCGATTTCTATGCTCCGCATCCACGAGCACGTGCACACCATGTGAGACACACTCATGCACGTGTTCCTCCACATCCATATGATCATCCTCATTCTCATATGAATAATTATCGTCATGGACCATTGCATCGCATGCCATATGCTTACCCTCGACATGCATCACATAGAAATAAAAAACATATGCATGTTCCCAATAGGATTAGGACTCCCAAGACATACACCATTTGGGGTCCGAAGAACACAAGCATGCATAATAAAAATTTATATGTGAAATCGTTTATTAATGATGTTATTTTGAATGATGATTATGTTGGGAATCAAGTTCCTCTTGGACTTGGTTTCCGAAGGGTTAGTTTCCTTTGACCCTTCATTGCTTGGTACCATAAGTTTTAATTTCATTTTTATGGGTACCAAAGCAATTGTGGTATGTATGGGTTACATTTAATTTGAATTTAGTTAGCTAAATTTATTGCCTAACACATAGGATCCAAAAGGAATTTTGGATACCAAAATGATATTCTCTAGGTTAAATCCACCATGAGATACCAACCCTACCAACTCCGTGATTTGCAAGGATTTTCGTTCGATTGGAGTTGTTGGTGCTTGAGTGATGCACCAAAGTAGGGGGAGCTTAATGTTGTAAGTATGTTCATACTTTTGATTCATATTGGTATCCATTGGTAGAATATATTACAATTGGTATCATTTTGCTTCATTTGGTATGCTAGATTTGTGTATGCCATTGTTATATGATGTTCTATCTATTTTTTTTGGCATAACATTCTTGCATGCAACATTTAGTATGCACATCGGATTATTTTTGTCTCTGATGTTGATTTCGTCGTTCGACGATTTTATGGATTTAATAGAATTCTTTCTATGGAAACATAGAATTGTTTTCCATGCATTCTATTGATTTTGGAGAGTATGTTCCAAAACTCAATAAGTAAAATTGATTTGAGTTTTGATGATTTCGGATTTCGTTTTTCGCCTATGGCTTGATGATTTCGTATTTCGATTTTCGCCTATGGCTTGGTGATTTCGTTTTCCGATTTTCGCCGATGATTTTATGATTTCGGTTTTCGAGTTTCACCTATGGCTAGATGATTTCGTATTTCGTATTTCGCCTATGGTTTGATGATTTCGGTTTCCGATTTTCGACTTTGGTCTCCTTGACACGCTTTGCTTTTATTCGGTATTTTACATTTGATATTTTGTATTGGTGTTATTTTGGACATTGGTCGTATTCTTCGACTCCCACGCGTTATTTTTAGCCATTGATTGGGTTGTTGATCTCCTCCCGCTCTTTTTGCTAATGCCAAAGGGGGAGAGATATAATAATGACAATGAGCTAATTAATAATTCAAAGGAATTTACCATGAATCTAATTTGATGTGTTAGATTCAGGGGGAGTGAAGATATAAAATGGATTTAGATCCTATACGTCAATATGTGGTTCATATTTCATTTCTCCTTCATCATCTGCATGATGCGAATGAATTTTATTGAATATGGAACTAACGTGTCATTAATGCAGGGAGAGTAAGTAAATTTCTATTGAATCATTATTATTGATTATTATTTATGTTGGTTTGTCATCACCAAAAAGGGGGAGAATGTTGTGATATGGTTCCCCGGATTTGGTTTTGGATGATGAGCAAACATAAATAATGGATACTAACTTATTTGTGAGCGCAGTTATGGAGATCGTCGCCAAAATACCACGTACAACAAAAGCGACGTCTCAAGACTTCTCAATACGCGTGATCGTGTGCCTGGAGCTTCGTTGAAGCTCAAGGAGCAATATTGAAGTCAAGAGGAATGAAGATTGAAGCTTTGAAGACGGCTCGTAAGGTTGATTTTTATAGTCTTCTAGCTTCATAGATTAGAATGTTAAGCCTTGAGTAGGACTTACTTTATAATCGTCATTTCGCTCATATCTTAGAGCTAGGATTATCATAGAAGCCATTAGAAACTTTCCCGAAGCCTATCGCTCCTTCCCTCGGCTTCTTGTGCATGTTAGTTGGTTCAAGAAGAGTCACCAACCGACTAGATGACGATCTAGTCGGTCGGCAACTCTACATGAACCGACTAGTTTGCCTTCTCTATATTCAGCTCTTTCCATGACTACAGTTAGTCGGTCAAAGAAGAGTCACCGACCGACTAGATGACGATCTAGTCGGTCAGGAGTCCTTCTCAGACCGACTAGTTGTGTACAGTCATTTTCAGCCTGAGCTACTGTTTCGAGTTAGTCGGTCAAAGAACGTTTACCGACCGACTAGTTGAGAAACTAGTCGGTCAGCATTTGTTCTTAAACCGACTAAGTCAACTTGAAGTCTACCTATTCTATTTCAACGTTAGTCGGTCAAAGATCATTCACCGACCGACTAGTTGTGAAACTAGTCGGTCGGCAAGTCTTCTTAGACCGACTAGTTGTCTTTGCCTGTACTTCGACTTCTTGGCTGTTCTACCGTTAGTCGGTCTACGTTGTATCACCGACCGACTAGTTGATGAACTAGTCGGTCAGTGATCCTTCTTTGACCGACTAGTCTGCTTCAGAATAGAGCCGTTGGGATTCTTTCAAACTCGATTTCTCTTGCCCCTTTAAATAGAATCCTGATTCGTTTGAAGAGGGGTTAGAGGTCCTATTTCCAAGCAATTTCAGACCTAAGAGAAGAGCTCTCCCAAGCTAATTCAAAGCTCTCTCTCCCTCACAAGAATCTCTCCCTTCACTCTTTGAGCCATCTTCCTCAAGAGAGATTCTCTCCATTGTGAGCTTCTCAAGCCAAGAGCTTGATTCTAGTCACCATACTCCACCCTAGGCTTCCATTGCTGGTCATCTTCTTGAAGCTAGGGTTTGGTGACATCCTCTTCCTCAAAATCCATCATTGCCCTAATTTGGTAAGTATACTCAAGGCATAGGATTTTGTAAGGTAAGAGTTTATTTCATTTCATATTTGAATTGTAAGTTTCACTCTCGGTTGTGAGAGTGCGGTTGTGATCCCGGGTTGTGGGAGTCACAAATTACTTTGTGTATGATTTGACTTGTGAAGGTTGTTCACAAGTACTTCATAGTGGAAATCTTGAGTTAGGGTTGCTAACTCAAGTATCCGGAGGGGATCCGGGTGGTTGGGACGTAGGATCACCGGGAACAAGTCGGGGAGACTTGGGTGGATCCGAACCCAGTAATATTGTTTGTTTGCGTATGTTTTAATTCTTGTTGATAGTTGTTTAATTCCGCATTGTCGTTTGTTTCTTGCACAATAATTAGGAATAACTATCTTGATTATTTAAAGTACTATTCACCCCCCCTCTAGTACGTGTGCAGTAGCTACCACAGGGACCAACATGTATAACTAATACCTTAGAAGTCGAGACATCAATATGTCATTTCTTCTCTCCGTTAAGCCCAAAGTTTTCTAAGCAATCAATATTTAAACCAGTCAATTTATTATTCAGGATAAGATTCATATTCGTTTTCATGCTGCAAAGGACATAGAATGAATTTAGTGTAATTCATGATAAAATAATATAGTTAATATGGTTTTTAATTAACTATGGTCTCCCACTATTTTACGATCATTCTCGGAAATGAACGAATTTTAATATCTTAAAATATAGTGAAAGAGGGACCCAATCATCATGAACCTCACAACCTTGAGGAGACTCAACAAGTTGATTGGTTCCATGATTGGTAGACTAACTCTTAGTCAATCACATCACATGTGACTCCCTATCGATTCTTACCCACAGTTACTTATGATCTTGAGGAGACTCAACTAATCATAATGACTGGTCTAGTCAGACCCTTGATTTCGTGTTCAGATTTGACTTAGATCGATGCTCGAGGAGACCCGACGCATCGATTTGGATCAAGTCCAGACTACATCACATGTATGTTGGAGTTTGTTCCTTAAAGAAAAACATGTCATAGCTTGAGGAGACTCAACAACTATAAATATTTTCTTTGAGTTACAAAGCTCCAAAATCAAGGAGGGATACGAATTAATCTTTAACAAGATTTATAACGCATTGACTAGATATAACCAAAGCTAACACATTTTATTATCAGCAACTTTGCGGTACAAGCGGGCATGACCAGGGTTAGGGCCGGGCAGGATCACTTGCGCCCAGCAAAGCTGAGTCGATCCACAACACCTTCCCTAACTACCGACCCATACCATTCTCCATTGAAAGTGCTAATGATAAAAAGTGTTATATTGATTTAATCTGGTTGTTATGATTTATTTAACTAGTTAATCCTATCAACTAGTCATAACCTATTATTCAAAATTATTAGGATGTGTTTCATAACTTTTATTAGAAACCTATCAACTATAGGATTTTAATAAATCACATCAGAATTGTTTGAACAAACAAGGGACAATCCTAATCATTCATTAGGATGTGTTATTTAAAATATTGTGAACAACATTTTAAAACATAGCCAAAGCTAGTCATTTAAATTAATCAGATTAAAGATTTAAATGAATTTTAATGGCTAACCCTACAAGTCTTTCTTTTAGCAATTATCAAATAAAAGCAAAAAGAAACATAAAGACATTAATTATCACATAATTAAAAAGATCTAATCTTGGTTTTCAAAACAATTTTCGAAAAATTTGAAAACCAACATATAGTTAGTTCAAGACTAACTACAAGTTTTAATAACATGCATTTCATAAAAGCAGTATTTAGATAGTCTATGTAGCCTGGCTTAGATACCAATGATGGGTTTTATTAGATCCGGGGCTTAATTTCGACTAGTGCATTGTTCGTCCTTCGCCCTACTTGAGAGCGAAGGCCGGACAACCTTGCACAAAATTTAACGCAGCGGAAGCGGAAAAATAAAAAAAAAACTTTATATAAACACTTTATATAAACTAGCCCTATATTCATAAAACCCGAGCCAAGAAAACGCTACTATCCCGGGGTTGGGTCCAGACCAACCCCTGAGGATACTACTATCTAATTAACTACTATAGCTACTGCAATAAAATAATGCACATTAATTAAAACTAAAGTTGAGAAAACGCAACATACCCGTAACTCTTGCCTTGCAGCAAAAGTGTTACCGAAGGCAATCAATTGCCCTTCCCGCACGAACCGCTCCGATCCCAGCAACCACTTGCGCCGATCCCAGCAACTTCTCGTCGCCGAGCCAACCACTTGCTCCAGAAAGTTTCACGCGAGTGAAACCTCCGCCATGATTTCGGATCTGAATCCGAACTCCTTTGCGGCTTTGCTAGAGCCCTCAGGAGTAAGGCAGAAATTTATAGGGAGGGGAGAAATATTAATTTAAGCTTAGATCCGAGCGTGCTCCAACATTTTTAAGAGCCGCTCAGATCTAGAGCTTGGGACGAGTTTTGAGGAGGAGAGCAGACCCCTATTTATATAGGCGGTGGACTCTCCCCTTTTCTCAAAATCCGATGTGGGACTATTAATATGAGTTAATTAAAATCAAGTTAGTTTGCACTTCACAAAGTGCAAACTTCCGTGAATTTTAACTCACTCACCGTTGAACTTCAGGATTGATACAACCTATCAATTCGAAGGGTGTTCAACGGTGAACGCATAGGAAAAAACCGTTCGTCAATCGGAGTTCATTTGATCCTCCAATTGACCGCTCAAAGTTCAGATCATGGCTAGTTTTTCGCAAAAACTGAGCCGACAAAAACTGCCCAACTTAGGTTTCTGAAAACCTATTCTGCGGGGCCCACCAAGCCTGCTGGGCAAGCCCGGACCAGGTTCAGAACCTGGTCTGGGCGCGCCCAGACTGGCGCGCCCAGACTGGGCGCGCCCAGACTGGGCGCCTGGCCCAGTCAGGCAAGGCGCCCAGGGCGCCTGGGCCCGCCTGGGCCCAGGCGCCCAGGCTTCTGGGCCCGCCTGGCCCAGGCGCCCAGGGTGCCTGGGCGGGCCCAGGCCCAGGCGCCCAGCGCCTGGGCTGAGCCCAGGCGCCTGGGCGCCTGGGCGCCCAGGCCCTGTCTTGGGCCGGGCGCCCAGGCCCGGGCGCTCAGGCCCGGGCGCTCAGGCCCGGTCAGCCTGGGCCTGACTGGGTCCAGTCAGGCATCCAGGCCAGACCCAGTCTGGACTGGGTCAACTTGGACTGATCCGTAGAACTCTTTTGGGCATATCTTGAGCATTTGACGTCCGATTTGGACGCCGTTCGAACCTGGGCGTAGACCGGGACATTCCCGTCTTACCCGTGAGCTTTTCCTTACGTTTATATTATTAAATATTATCTTAAACTATTTAAAACACATTTAATCTCTTTTGCATCATATGCAATTTAGTCCCTTTCTTGGCTTAAATTATCATTTGCATCAAATACAAATGATCTGAGGGCATATTTCCCTACATAATAATTATTCTGAAATTTTTGACAGCAAACATGTCCCATTTTCAGTTCCTCCTATTAACCTTGTCTTATGATAGACTAAATATTCTTTCTCAATGAGTTTTCTTTAGTGCCTTCTCCTTTCTAAATCACATTTAGACATTTCTTGTCCTAAAAAAATATTAGATGTGCAAGCATCACGTGCTCCAAACACTTGAGCTTTATAACCTTGAGGAGACTTAACAAGTTGTTCGTCTCAAGATCTAATTTTGATACATGGTCTTGCACCGTTCTAACACTCATCTTCGAGTCAAACAGTTTGATCGAAGTTTCGAACCTTGCAGATTGAAACTGTTTTCCATAAAACCTTGAGAAGACTCAACAAGTTGTACGTAGAAACGTGCTTTAAACATCAGTGCGTTTAAGCTGTCCCTTGCTCATGGAGGCGAGTGTTAAGTAGCGTGCTTTTATTGTGTTAGACTTTAGAGCTTAAGGAAATCATTTTCCTTAAATTAATGCTAGGAAGGACACTTTAGTATCAATGAGAATATAGTTTGGTTTATCAAATATTCCTTAACTAATTATTTTGTCCAGTTGACTTATTTCTTTTAAGGATATTATGATTTTGGATTCCACTTCAGTAAAACATAGAATTACCCTAGTTTAGCATATGTTCATGATTTTTAAATATAGTTAAAATGGTTTTTATTCAACTATATCCTCCCACTATTTTTGCGATCATCTTTAGCCATAAAGATGAACAAATTTATGTATTTAATGGGAGAGGGACCCAACCACCATGAGCTTCGCAACATTGAGGAGACTCAACAAATTGATCGACTCTACAGTTGGTAGATAAACTCATTATCAATCACATCACATGTGACTCCCTATTGGGTTTTACCCCTAGCCAGTTATGATCTTGAGGAGACTCAACAAACCATAATAGCTAGTCTAGTCGAACCCTTGTTTTCATGTCTAATATTAACTTATACCGATACTCGAGGAGACCCGATGCAGCGGTTTAGGTTAATACTAGACTACATCACATGTATGATGGAGTTGATTTTTTGTTGGCATGTTGCGTAACAAGGGCAAGAGGAGGCTACGGCGTTCGCCTACTTTGATAGGCAAGGCATTGCAAGCAAGTAGAGCAGAGAGTGTTTGTTTCTATTAGAGTCCTGAGCTTGTTGTAGTCGGTCCTAAAGGGAGAACCTTGCATCTTGACTTCTTTCTTCCACATAGGCCTCGCTTGCATGCCTTGTGGCAAACTAGACTGAAGTCCAATCTTTTTCAAGCTAGCTACTTCTTTCCCTACTCGCAGCGGGTCTTCTTCTCTCTCTTCCCCCCGGTTTTCGGCCTCGCCTTTTCATAGAGTAAGAGGCTCCTCTGCGTGTAGTATAGGCGACAGAGGGCCTGGAGACCTCGATTAGCAAAGAGCTCCCCCAACGAGCTCTCTTCGTTCTATCCAATAGACTATTTATTTTCTTTTTTATTTGCTAAAGTTCAAAGGCCAGTTTGAAGAAGGTCCAATGACCAGACATGAAACGATCGACTGTGGCACAATTAGTTCAAATTCTTCTCCCGAGGGATTTAGTAGTTCCGCGGCTGCATATTAAGTCGAACACATGTAACTGAGTCGCCCGTACCGGAGCTCGAGAAACAAACCAACTACTGACCGTACAGTTTCACGAGCAGTAGAGAAAACGTTTAACACGTTGCCTTCAATAACTGAGCTGACAACTTCCACAATGGACTCTGATAAGTGAGATTTCGAATAAGTGTTTATAGAATCTTCTTCTGTCCGAAGATCATCGAAATGATGAGTCACTCGTTCCATTGATATGGGCACATCTGAGATCAAGAAAGACTCGGGAAAAGAGACCATGTCATAGCTTGAGGAGACTCAACAACCATGACAGGCGTCTTTTAGTCCCGTTAACCAAAAACCAGGAGGGCTACAAATAACCTTGAAGAATATTTTTAACGTATTTGACTAGATGTAATCGGTGGTTTCATATAATCATAATTCGCATCCTTGCGGTCCAGTGGAACACAACTAGAGATTTGGCTAGGCCAGGATCGCTATCCCCAGTCGAGCAGGGTGATCCACAACACTAGTAAAAAACACTAGACAAGATCATGGTCCATTGAAGGACACTTATTATTCATATATGTGACATCGAATTGAAATGACTTCATTAAAACCAGTTAATCCTATCAACAAGTTGAATCCTAAAATTCGAAATTATTAGGTTTGGTTAATAACTTTTATTAATGTCCTTATAAACTCTAAGGATTTTTAGGGTGCTATCCTAATCATGTATTATGCATTTAAAATTTAAGTTGCAACAATTTAAATCATAGCCTTTTTTCAAAATTATTATTAGAACAATTAAAATAATAATTATGGGAGAGGGATACCTTAATCATGTTTTAGGAGTTTAATTTGGTACAACATTTTCAAATCATAGCATGTCCATCAAAAATTATATTATAATTTTCTTAAAGCTTTTAATGGCTATCCTAAAAGTCTTTTTTGTATTATCACATAATAAGCAAGAACAATTTAACCATTAAAAATATCAACTAAACAATTTAGCATGTTAACAGATTAACTAAAAATTATCACATAAAATTTAGCTAAACATGCAACTTAAAATTTATCTTATAAGTTTAAGTTACACAAAATTAATTATCATCATATAATAATTAAGATATAAATTTAAAATTATCAAATGATTTTAAAATTAAATTTACTTTTCAAAAAAAATTTCGCAAATAAAAACATTACTCGGGAACGACTATTTTAATAGTTTAAATCACAACCTCCATCTCATGGAGAAACATGCATGTTGTATCCCATACATTTTATAATTGCAAAACATAAATCAGTAGACTGGCTCTGATACCACTGATGTTTTTATTGATCATTATGGCCATGAAATCGACGTTTGGCCTAAGTTGGACAGACGACGAAAGCATAAAAGCAGTAGAAAACCATCTTAAAACTATTTTAATTCTAGCCCCAAAGAGAACAAAGCCTAACCAGAATCTCTACTAACCCAGGGTTGGGTCAGACCAACCCAGAAGGATAGATCTATCAACCTATTTGCAATTATAAATGCATGTTAATAAAATACATGCCTTTCACTTCGTTTCCGCAGAATACGAAGTGTCAGTTTCAGCAACGTTTCTTTGACTCCGAAGTGATGCCCAACGCCACTTCTCCCAAGCCGACCCGCATCCCGAGCTGCACCTTGTCCGAGCCGAATTGCTTTCCGAACCGAACCGCGTACCGAGGCGAGCAACACATTTGTCGTCGAGCCAACCACGTGCCAAAGAAAGTTTCACCGTGAGTGGATCCTCCGTCAAGACTTCGGATTTGATCCGAACTCCTTCGTATCTTTGTTAGAGCCTAATCAGGAGAAAGGAAGAATTTAGGGAGAAGTTGGAATATCAAATTTAAGCTTAGATCCGAGCTTGCTCACGTTTAATGGAGCTACTCAGATCTGGAGCTTGGGACAAGTTTCAAAGATGGGTGTAGGCCCCTATTTATATAGGCGGATGACCTCTCCTCTTTCTCAATTTCCGACGGGAGACTCAACTATTTGGAGAACAAAAATCAATTTAGTTTGCCGTACACGAAGGCCAAACTTTGACGAATTTTCTCTCACTCACTGTCGAGCTCCAAGAACGATGTCACACATCGTTGCGAAGAGAGTTAAACGGTGAACGCGTAGGAAAAACGACGATCCATTCCGAGTCCTTTTGATCCCTCAAACGTAGCTCCAAAGTGAGCCCAAAACATTGCTTTACGCACAGACCAGCCGCCAAAGGAAAAAACTGCACTAGGGTTCAAAAAATCCTAATAGTGGGGCCCACCGAGTGGAGCCCATCTCCCTGCACGTGTACAACTCGGCACGTGCTCAGCACGTGCCTACTGTGGGCGGTCGGGCCCCGCCCACTGCCAGCGGGTGCGGGCCCGCCTTGCAGGCGTGGGCCTGCCCTGCTTAGCGGGCGCCCAACCCGTAATGCCCAAAAGAGGGCCATTTTCCTTGTTTTGGCTCTATTTTGTGCGTTTGGCGCCCCTTTTGGACGTCGTTCGAACTTGGGTTTAGACCAGGACATTCCCGTCATCGAGGTAACCTTTTTCTCGCATTTATTATATTAAACATGGTCGTAAACATTTTAAGACATTTTTAATTCACTTTGCATCATCTGCAAAATTCCCACATCTAATATTAAAATCCATTTATATCAAATACAAATGAACTGAGGGCATACATCCCTCAACAAACATCTTTATTGCTTTTATTTCGATATCATTTCATAAAAGGCACACTTGATATAAAAACTGAGAACAATGTGAATCTTATGAGATATGAAATCATTTTAACGTTAAACATCGTCTAAGGCATAGAAAGCGATATAGATGTTCATAGACAACACACTTTTCAATTGACTGCTTCTACTTGGAGTATAAGAGATATCATGCAATTCAGACATATGAGAATGGAAAGATGTGGTCTCATGAATTTCATGTCTATTTTTCAACTAATAGATGTCGTCATACTCAAAGTCATCTTCCTAAGTATTAGAGATTACATAGCTTTGGTAGTCATGCACATTTAAGTAATCACTCACACACACACCATTGGATTTCCTCCCCCAAGCTTATCTATAAGCATATTGGCATCAAATGTATAGAATATGGTTTTTGCCAAGTATTGTGGCTTCATAAAAGAAAAGTAAATGGAAGAAATGAAAGGAAGAGATGGTGTATATACAATGAAGTTTTATTTTTCTCTCTTTTTTCTTTTTCTTTTTCCTTTTGTTTTTTCTTGTATGTGTATATATATATATATATATATATATATATATATATATATATATATATATATATATGGATTAATAAGAGCAGGTGGCACCTAATCCAATGGATCAGGTGCAAGACACAAAAGGGTGGGACCCAGTGAGTACAATCCCATGTGGGGGCTTGTACTTCCCACCTTTTTATGTCTTAGCACCTGATCCAATGGATCAGGTGGCAGCTTTTCTACACTAAATATATATATATATATATATATCTTTTTGTAATCCATAATCCCCAAAGAAAGATATATTCTTTTGTGTTTTGGGGATCATGGAGCTTTTTAGCTTTTTTGGTAGTATGGGAAAGATGCAAAAATAAGAGTCACTTTAAGGGAGAATTTCCAATGATAATATGTATATAAATGTTTTCAAGATATGTGGAGAAAGAATATATCATATCACTCAGTTCACTCTTTGTATGTGCATAACTACTTTAGCAGGGTAATGTTATCTACTCAGTTTGATTTCTAAAAGAAAACTAGTCTATTCATATCAAATGACATTCAGTTCATTTAACCCGAAGTTTTAGCACACAATTCATGCAAATTAGAAGTGATATAGAGATATGAAAGCAGTACTCCAAATATAATGCAGTCAATGCGCGAATCTTGGTGTGTTTTATACAAAGAGTATACAATAAGGTAATTCTCAGACGAGTCAACGTTAAAATTCATTCATGGGCAATAAAATCACATTGGAAGTTCTTTTTTCTCACGTGCACACAAGTATATCGTAAATGATATCAGAAATAAAGACAATAGTGCTGCTATGTACACAGGTAAAGTGAAGTTCAAGCTAAGTTCATCTCTGTGAATTCATCTCTAGCAAAGAAAGTAAAAGTAGTAATGATAAAATAATTCTAACTATATACATGCAAGAGCTCTTAAAGTAAAGAAAATATGATGCATGGAAAAATGAAAAGTGTGTGCAAATAAGTGAAAAATAAAGAAAATTGAAAATAAAGAAGAAAATAGAGAAAATAAAAGTGCGTGAGTACACTCACTCCCCCAAGCTAAATATCATATTGTCCTCAATGTGCAAAGTGTGGCACTGAGACATAAAAGAGAGGGGTGGGTGGGTGTGGAGATGATGCAAAATGAAAAGTAAGGAAAAATAATAAAATAAAAACCTGATGAATCTACATGATGGTATATACAATAAAGATATGCAGGGCAAGCATGAAAATTGATGGGATGGATGCAAAGGTGATCATAAGTACTCTCCCCAAGATGGAATCTCTGGTGCACTGAAAAGTGAAGACAGAGGGGCAAGTAAAATAATGGGGAGAGAATGGAGCAAAATTATAACAGGCATCAAGTGAAGTGCCTACTCAGGTGCATTGTCATCACCTTCCTGTGATGGGGGTTGTGGTGGCAGAGAGGCTGGGTGCTACTACTGCAGGTGCTGCAGAATCTGGAGCATCAGATGAATACTAGGGATAAGGGCTATATGGGTCTGTTGGGTAGCAATGGCCTGGGTGAGGGCTTGAAAATCGACTCTAAGTCCAGCGAATGCCGACTCAACTGCGTGCAGGCACAAGTCTCTGTCGTCAGGAGCGAAGGTAGAGGGACATGCATGTGTACCAGCTGGACTCACACGGCCTCCAAAAACTAGTCGGGCTACTATGCGGTCTGTGTGCAGAGCGTGGCTCACAATAGGATGCTCAGCCTCTAGGTGAGGCTGAGACACATGAATACATGTTGAAATGGGTGCAACAGATGACGTGAGCAGAATATCATCAGAAGTGGAGGAGGGTGAAGAGGTTGTGGCAACAGATACGATGACATACACCACGACACTCTCAGAGAATACGTCGACGGTACAGATAAGAATATCGACAGGTGGGGTGGGCGTAAAAAATGAAAATAGGGTCACCCAAGAAGTCGGTATCTCAAATGAGGTAAGGGTCTATACGGTCGCAGGAATGGAAGGATCAGCACTCTCAGGAATGAATGGGGCCGGATCAGATACATCCATGGTACTCTCGGGGATGGGTGTGGACCTGGAACTCTCAGTACGAGCAGAGTGGAGACAGATGTGCTGGGTCTAGGAATTGTATCAGAGGCAGGCTGCACTATGAGGATATCTGGTAGGTGAGGCTCAACGGGGTGCTCTTATTGCTCCTCATCGGGCTCTAGCACATATACAGGTGGGATGAGAATGTCCGTGGGAAACCTCCACTCCGCACCTGCTGGTCCTACGTGGGTCCGAACGGGGTTCACAAGCACGATATAATCTGCAAAAAGGGACCATATAGCCAGATCCAATGGCGCTGTCCGTTTGGTCCGATCATGTGCATGTGGGCCAGAACATAGTCAGAAAGGTAGTGGGGCCTGTAGCACGATGCAGGTTAGTGGGGAACTGGATGTCTAAAATAGGGGCCAGGAGGGTTGTAACGACCACTTTTCGTTGTACCTTGTTCGTGCACGTGCTTTTGGCCGTGCACGTGTTTATTTTAGACTTTATTTGTTTGTGAACACTTTTGTGTGATATGCCGTTGTGAACGTCTCTGAGAGTATTAAATAGTGGCACTAATTTGGAACGACGTTTCTCGAGTCGTTTTTCCACAATTTAATCTTATTCGATGAGACGTGGCGATTTTCACTTTTGACGGGAGACGTTTCTATTTTTAGTTTCGTCGTCCGACGTCAAAATTGAAATCCGTCTTCTTAGTTAGCTCACATTCATCATCACGATCACCCCGATATTTATTTTATAATTTTTGGAGATTATTTGACCACTTTTATATTTTTAGCAAGGTTTATAATATTTTTAATAATTAATTTTTAAATTATTATCGACCAAATAAAATTTATTTGAGTTTTAAACGTATTAAAGAATTTTTGAGCCAATTTCCAGCTCATTTGGACCGAGTCAAATCCTTGTGTGAGTTGGAGAAGTTGAGATTCAAATTTTAAATATTTTTGAACTTCTAATCCTATTAGATTTAGCCCTAGACCAAGTCAACCCATCTACACTATATAAACAACCCCTAGGAAGACCCATTTTCGCAAGAAAATAACCCTGGCCGCTTCCAAAACTCAAATTTGACGTTGCGACGATTCGTCGCAACGTTGCGACGAACTTCTGCCGTACGACCGAGGAAAACAGCTCCGTTCCCCCGCTCCGACCGAAGCCCCGCCCCACACCATAATCGCTCCGCACGCTGCAGCAGCCGCCCACGTCCGTTCCCCCGCCCCGACCGAGAGAGGCTCTCGGTCAGACTGAGGGCTCAACCCGTACAGCCGCCCGCACCAACCCCCGCTCTGTCGCTCTGCTCCGCACCGTGCCCGACCGGCCACCATCTCCGCACCGACCGACGTTGCAACGTTGCAACGTTGCAATGTCACAGACCTCGCTTCCAAGCGCCTGACCGAGCCGCCCTACCGCTCCGATCGAGAGGAGGTCCCGCACCAAGCACGTCCCCGCACCGCTGCACACCCCCTAGCGTCGCAACCCCGCATCCTCTGTGCCCGACCGACAGATCTCCCCGCACCGAGGCTGTACGACCGAGAGCCACTCGTCGCAACCCCGCACCCGTCGCACCACTTACCACCGTGGGCCCCCCAAGTTCTCCAGAGGTATTGTGGGTCCCCCATAGGTCCCTAGGACTACTGTGGGCCCCACCTTGGTGCGTTCTCTTCGACGATTTGCCGCGTACGACGTTGCGACACGTCGTAGCCCATCGTCGCACATGCTAGCTTTGGAATCTGGAATCGTCGCTCCAGTTGATTGCTCTGAAACTTCCAGCGAGGAATCTAATTGGAATCTGGACTTGGAGCGCGATATTATTATTCCAACCCCCGGCGTCGCTACCAGACGCCGGTGTAGCTTTGCGTCGTGTTGAGGTAACGCTTTGCACCCCTAGGACCCCCAACCCAATGCATGCTAATCAAGACTAAAATCAGTATTTTTAAAGTATTTTAAATGTTTTAGAATTCACTAATCAAGATTAATAAAACGGATGTAGGCCGGTGGACTTGTGCATATAGGATTATTGTGATTTTGGACTCGTTGGACGGTGTTGCTCAGACGTGAAACTTGCAGGCAAGTGAAACTTGCTAACTCTTGTGTAGGGCCATGTTTTTAGGCCACTTCTTTGCTTTTAGCATAAAAGAGACTAGTCAGTGAAATGATAGCTGGCTAGACACCTACTTGATCTAGTTTGACAACGAAACTAGATCCGTCACCTAAATGATCTAGCTTGACAACGAAGCTAGATCCAACTCTTTAAACTTATTGATCATGCATACTAAACTGTCACGTTTACTTTCCTTACCTGTACGCTTTACTACTTGCCATGTCATGTCATCCATGCATTGAATGTCGCATTCGTAGCACACGCTACATACTTGTACTTGCTTGTCCCGGGCTAGGTGCACCCCTATGCCAACATGAAAAACACTTCCTGGCTCGTGGTCCAGAAGCGAGCATTACCGTTTGGGGGTAAGGCCATGGCTCGATACACGTGGAGGGGTAGGGTTGAGCGACCACTCAGCGTAGAAGTGTGCCCGTACAGCCTCTTCAGCTGTAAGGCGTGAACTCTATGCACGACTTGAAAAGCGACTTGTGATTGTTAGTAGTTTACTATTCTTGCCATGCCATGCTAGTTGTCCTATTGTACTTGCTTTACTTTACTTGTTGCACTCATACTTTAAACTGCCATGTCATTGCATCATGCTAGAACTGCTAGGTTGCTTTTACTTGTACTTTCAGTTTCCTTGCACAAGTCTTCCAGACTTGCTGACATGTGCCCCTTGCTCTTTTGGGTGTCACATGTTAGACCCTGAGCCAGAGAAAGTTGTTGAGGACGAGGTGTTTGCTGACGCTGAGCCTGAGCCTACGTTCGTCGAGGAATACGAGGACACCGGAGACCAGTCTTAGTGACTGTTGAGTTGTTTTTGCTTTAGGTTGCTGTTAGTTGTCGGTGCTTGCACCATTACTTTGCTTTCGTACTTTGTACTTTTGTTGGCCATGCTGGGGCCTCTTTTAGACTCTTTTATTTTAGCCTGGTGGCTTTTCTGCGATGTTGAAATTTATTATGGATATTCTGAGATTTATTCTTTGTTTCTTTTTCCTTATTATTATCTTTGTTTCGTTTCGCGTTGCAAGGACCTGCAGTTTAAATTTGATTGACGCTTATCGGACTTGCAGCTTTGTAGCTTCAAGTCTGAGAGGACCTCCTCACGCTTCGCCTCCACGTTTTTGGGAAGCTGGGCGTGACAGGTTTTGTTGGTGGCCCATGCAGGTCCTTCTTGCAATTGTGAATTAACGGAACAACGGTAATAACGGAATGTCCATTAAATAAATTGCAACATCCAAGTCATTAAGCTATTGAGTCTAATTTGTTTGTTCGTTTTCTATGTCATTAGATGGCTGGACGACGACAGACCCGATCTGGTAGTGGGCCCAATCGTGCTGAGGAGCCGGATAGAGAGCCCACCAATGCTGAGATTATAAGGGTGATGCATCAGATGATGCATGTGCAGTAGGGCATGCTCCAGAACACTCAGAGTGCCCCTCGCTTCGAGCCAGGAGCGAAGCAGTTTCGGGAGCTGGGCCCGACCTACTTTGATAGATCTGAAGGACCGTTGGCTGCTGAGGAGTGGATCAGGAATACCGAGGATAATCTGAAGATGTCGAAGGTCAACCCGACTGGATGGGTTGATCTGGTGAAGAAGCAGCTTAAGGATAATGCCCGTAACTGGTGGGATGCAGAGGAGGAGCTGTTGACGACGTCGATACCTTGGGCTACTTTTAAGTCCAGGTTCGATGAGGAGTACTTTCCGAAGGCTGCCAGGAGGGAGATGTTGCAGCGATTCATTGAGCTGAAGCAGGGGAATCTGACGGTGGACCAGTACCACCAGGAGTTTACTAGACTGAGTCACTTCGCGCCGAAGATGGTGGAGGATGCTGAGGAGAAGGCTCAGAGGTTTCTGCATGGCCTTTCCCTAGACTTGCAGAGCCTGATGTCTACGACGGATATGGAGTCATATCAGAAGTTGCTGGTAGCTGCTCGGAGACAGGAGAGGATTGCGAAGCTGAAGAGAGGACAGATTTCTGGAGCCGGGAAGAGGCCTATGGAGCAGGCCAGAGGAGTGGCTAGGCCTGGGTTCAAGCCTACCCAGCCAGTGCAGTTCAAGAGGCCAGGTGGGCCTACCGTGAAGACTTGCCATTTCTACAACAAGACTGGTCACATCAAGGAGCAGTGCAGGACATTTCTGGGGCAGTGCCTGATCTGTGGAGACGCCACTCATGTAGCGAGGGATTGTCAGCATGCGAACCAGCTGAGGAGAGGACCTGATGGAGCACAGCTACAGAGGGGACCAGTTGCAGCCCAGCCCTTGCAGCAGAGAGCACATGTACCTGCTGGTCGTGGAGCGCCTCTTCCTCCGTAGAAGCAGGTGTATCAGCAGGCTGTTCAGCCAAGGAGGCAGGCTTACATGATGACTGCAGTGGAGACCGAGGCTGTGGACGAGGTTATCGCATGTAACCCTTCGTCTAGTTGTTCTTTCCTTAGTTAGTTTTGATTGTTAGATTATGGTTGTTGCTTGCATATGATTGTTTGTTAGAATAGGTTTGATTGTTAGTCTGTTTGTTAGGTGTGATTTTGGTTTGCACGTTTCCTGCACGAGTCCTCTTTGACTCTGGTGCATCGATGTGCATTATATCCCGGAGCTTCGTGGAGAAGCATTCCTTGACGACTTCCCCTCTTCCCAAGAGCTGGAACATCGTTACAGGAAATGGCGTAATCTCGGTGCATCGTGGGTGCAATTCTTGCCCTTTGGTGGTTTGTGGACATGAGCTTTACGCTGATTTTATTGTCCACGACATCATCAACTACGATGCAGTGCTTGGAATGGATTGGCTAGCGAGTTTCTATGCTACGATCAATTGTCGGAGGAAGAAGGTGGTGTTTGAGATCCCAGGACATCCGGTGTTTGAGTTCAGTCGAGGTAGCAGTTCGCTTGGCCCTGTCAGGTTTCGGGCCGAGCCGGTGGAGATTGTTGCTATGCAGATGGAGCAGAGTAGACCAGCTGTGGTTCGTGAGTTCGACGACGTCTTCCCTGAGGAGATGTCTGGACTGCCACCCGATCGAGCTCTCTAGTTTTCGATCGACCTTGTTTCAGGAGCGCAGCCTATTTCGAAGGCGCCGTATCGTATGGCACCAGCAGAATTGGAGGAGTTACGTAGACAGCTGGATGATCTCTTGCAGAAGGGCTACATCAATCCCAGTGTGTCTCCGTGGGGAGCACCGGTGTTGCTGGTGAAGAAGAAGGATGGTTCGCGTCGCATGTGTGTGGATTACCGGGAGCTGAATGCTGTGACTATCAAGAATAAATATCCCTTGCCTCGTATAGATGACATCTTTGATCAGCTCGGAGGTTCGAGGGTGTTTTCTAAGTTGGATTTGAGGAGTGGTTACCATCAGCTTAAGGTGAAGAAGGACGACATCCCGAAGACAGCGTTCAGGACGAAGTATGGTCACTACGAGTTCGTGGTTATGCCCTTCGGCGTAACCAATGCGCCCGCATTTTTTATGAACTTGATGAATCTGGTCTTCTACGACGTTCTAGACAAGTTCGTCTTCATCTTCATTGACGATATTCTGATCTATTCGAAGTCGGAGGAAGAGCATGCATCGCACTTGAGGACAGTGTTGGAGATCTTGATGAAGCATCATTTGTATGCTAAGTATTCCAAGTGCGAGTTTTGGCTGGATAGAGTTGCTTTTCTCGGGCATGTGGTGTCTGGTGATGGAATTTCTGTGGACCCCGAGAAGATTGTGGCTATCAGAGAGTGGCCGGTTCCGCAGTCAGCGTCTGAGATCCGGAGTTTCCTTGGGCTTGCAGGCTATTACCGACGTTTCATTAAGGACGTTTCCCGGATTGCTGAGCCGATGACCAGACTGACGCAGAAGGATGTACCATATGTTTGGTCTGATGATTGCTAGAAGGCTTTTGGTGTCCTGAAGGAGAGGTTGACGACTGCCCCTGTACTTGCTGTGCCTGATCGGAGTGGAGGATTCGAGATCTTTTGCGATGCTTCTGGCAAGGGTCTTGGATGTGTGTTGCATCAGCATGGGCATGTGGTTGCGTACGCTTCTCGTCAGCTTAAGGCTCATGAGAAGAATTACCCGACACATGATTTGGAGTTGGCTGCTGTCGTGTTTGCGCTGAAGATTTGGAGGCACTTCCTGCTGAGTGAGAAAGTGAAGATCTTCACCGATCACAAAAGCTTGAAGTATATCTTTACACAGAAGGAGCTCAACATGCGACAGCGTCGATGGTTGGAGCTCATGGCAGACTATGAGATCAACTGCAGTACCACCCTGGCAAGGTGAATGTGGTTTCGGATGCGCTGAGCAGACTTCCAGCAGTGATGATGTTGACCTCGTAGTGGAGATTGCAGCAGGATTTTTGCGAGTCTGGTATCGAGATTATTCTCCCTGGAGAGACTTCTTCGTTGATAAGCATGCAGATACAGTCGATGATCGTGGATAGGATCAAGGCTGGACAGGCTGGGGATGCTAAGCTGGTGAAGATTCGGGAGCAGGTGGAACCCGGTCTGCGGACTGACTTTTTGATTCACGAGGATGGTTCGTTGAGATTTGGAGCCAGGTTGTGTGTGCCAGCTGGAGATATCAGAGAGGAATTATTGGTCGAGGCACACAGTTCACCATATTCTGTGCATCTTGGTGGGACCAAGATGTACAAGGATCTTTGCCTGAACTTTTGGTGGCATGGTATGAAGAGGAGTGTGGCTCGGAGTGTAGCCAAGTGTTTGGTTTGCCAACAAGTAAAGGCGGAGCATCAGCGTACGGCAGGGTTGCTGCAACCGCTTCCGATTCCGGAGTGGAAGTGGCAGCACATCACTATGGATTTCGTGACTGGACTACCTCGGAGTCCGAAGCAGAATGACGTGATTTGGGTGATCGTAGACTGATTGACCAAATCAACGCACTTTATTCCCTTCCGAGTAGGACAGTCTACTGAGACGCTAGCGAGGAGATATATGGAGGTAAATTCTTTTACTCTCCGATTTTATTTCCTTTTCCTAGTTTAGATAGTGATGTAACGTGAATCATGCAGGAGATCGTACGACTTCACGGAGTCCCCGTGAGCATCGTGTCGGACAGAGACACGAGATTCACATCTCAGTTTTGGCAGAGTCTACAGAAGAGCTTGGGTACGAGTCTGAGTTTCAACACGGCGTACCACCCGCAGACGGATGGCCAGTCCGAGAGGACGATTCAGATTTTGGAGGACATGCTGAGAGCGTGCATGTTGGACTTCAAGGGATCTTGGGAGGATCATCTCCATCACGTTGATTTTGCCTACAATAACAGCTACCAGGCGAGTATTGGAATGGCGCCTTTCGCCGCGCTATATGGAAAGAAATGTCGATCGCCACTGAGCTGGGATGACATTGGAGATCGGGAGCTGTTAGGACCGGAGATGATCGTGGAGGCCGTGGATGTTGTGAGGAACATCCGGGAGAAGCTGAGGATTGCGTAGGACCGTTTCAAGCATTGGGCTAATGTTAAACGGAGACCCTTGGAGTTTCAGCCGGGCGATCATGTCTTTCTGAAGATTTCTCCGAACCGCGGAGTTATTCGTTTTAGGAAGAGAGGCAAGCTGAGCCCGAGGTTCATTGGACCGTTCGATGTTCTGGAGAGAGTTGGAGCTGTGGCTTATCGCTTGGCGTTGCCACCGTCGCTGGTGGGAGTTCACGACG
Source organism: Scilla litardierei (assembly GCA_030789695.1). NCBI lineage: Eukaryota > Viridiplantae > Streptophyta > Magnoliopsida > Asparagales > Asparagaceae > Scilla > Scilla litardierei. The sequence continues at coordinate 54,472,165 of CM061137.1, forward strand.
TATTTCACGTATCTCAGTTACGTCGATACGTTAGTGATCCATCCCATGCTGTGGATTTCTCGGAAATTACGGTTCGTCCGGATCTGTCTTATGATCAGCAGCCAGTTGAGATTCTGAATCGTCGACAGAAGCAGCTGAGGAATAAGACCGTCGACTTGGTTCGAGTGCAGTGGCGTCACGGTTCCCCTGGTGAGTCCACCTGGGAACGTGAGGAGGAGATGAGAGAGCGCTTCCCGCACCTTTTCCCGAGCAGTGCTTGATGTTGATTCCGAGGACGGAATCATTTCTAAGGTGGGGAGGATGTAACGACCACTTTTCGTTGTACCTTGTTCGTGCACGTGCTTTTGGCCGTGCACATGTTTATTTTAGACTTTATTTGTTTGTGAACACTTTTGTGTGATATGCCGTTGTGAACGTCTCTGAGAGTATTAAATAGTGGCACTAATTTGGAACGACGTTTCTCGAGTCGTTTTTCCACAATTTAATCTTATTCGATGAGACGTGGCGATTTTCACTTTTGACGGGAGACGTTTCTATTTTTAGTTTCGTCGTCCGACGTCAAAATTGAGATCCGTCTTCTTAGTTAGCTCACATTCGTCATCACGATCACTCCGATATTTATTTTATAATTTTTGGAGTTTATTTGACCACTTTTATATTTTTAGCAAGGTTTATAATATTTTTAATAATTAATTTTTAAATTATTTTCGACCAAATAAAATTTATTTAAGTTTTAAACGTATTAAGGAATTTTTGAGCCAATTTCCAGCTCATTTGGACCGAGTCAAATCCTTGTGTGAGTTGGAGAAGTTGAGATTCAAATTTTAAATATTTTTGAACTTCTAATCCTATTAGATTTAGCCCTAGACCAAGTCAACCCATCTACACTATATAAACAACCCCTAGGAAGACCCATTTTCGCAAGAAAATAACCCGAGCCGCTTCCAAAACTCAAATTTGACGTTGCGACGATTCGTCGCAACGTTGCGACGAACTTCTGCCGCACGACCGAGGAAAACAGCTCCGTTCCCCCGCTCCGACCGAAGCCCCGCCCCGCACCACAGTCGCTCCGCACGCAGCAGCAGCCGCCCACGTCCGTTCCCCCGCTCCGACCGAGAGAGGCTCTCGGTCAGACCGAGGGCTCAACCCGCACAGCCGCCCGCACCAACCCCCGCTCTGTCGCTCCGCTCCGCACCGTGCCCGACCGGCCCCCATCTCCGCACCGACCGACGTTGCAACATTGCAACGTTGCAATGTCGCAGCCCCCGCATCCAAGCGCCTGACCGACCCGCCCTACCGCTCTGACCGAGAGGAGGCCCCGCACCAAGCACGTCCCGCACCGCTGCACACCCCCTAGCGTCGCAACCCCGCATCCTCTGTGCCCGACCGACAGATCTCCCCGCACCGAGGCTGTACGACCGAGAGCCACTCGTCGCAACCCCACACCCGTCGCACCACTTGCCATCGTGGGCCCCCCAAGTTCTCCAGAGGTATTGTGGGTCCCCCTTAGGTCCCTAGGACTACTGTGGGCCCCACCATGGTGCGTTCTCTTCGACGATTTGCCGTGTACGACGTTGCGACACGTCGTAGCCCGTCGTCGCACGTGCTAGCTTTGGAATCTGGAATCGTTGCCCCGGTTGATTGCTCTGAAACTTCCAGCTAGGAATCTAATTGGAATCTGGACTTGGAGCGCGATATTATTATTCCAACCCCCAGCATCGCTACCCGACACCGGTGTAGCTTTCCCGTCGTGTTGAGGTAACGCTTTGCACCCCTAGGACCCCCAACCCAATGCATGCTAATCAAGACTAAAATCAGTATTTTTAAAGTATTTTAAATGTTTTAGAATTCACTAATCAAGATTAATAAAACGGATGTAGGCCGGTGGACTTGTGCACATAGGATTATTGTGATTTTGGACTCGTTGGACGGTGTTGCTCAGACGTGATACTTGCAGGCAAGTGAAACTTGCCAACTGTTGTGTTGGGCCATGTTTTTAGGCCACTTCTTTGCTTTTAGCGTAAAAGAGACTAGTCAGTGAAATGATAGCTGGCTAGACGCCTACTTGATCTAGTTTGACAATGAAACTAGATCCGTCACCTAAATGATCTAGCTTGACAACGAAGCTAGATCCAACTCTTTAAACTTGTTGATCATGCATACTAAACTGTCACGTTTACTTTCCTTACCTGTACGCTTTACTACTTGCCATGTCATGTCATCCATGCATTGAATGTCGCATTCGTAGCACATGCTACATACTTGTACTTGCTTGTCCCGGGCTAGGTGCACCCCTATACCAACATGAAAAACACTTCCCTGCTCGTGGTCCAGAAGCGATCATTCCCGTTCGGGGGTAAGGCCCTGGCTCGATACACGTGGAGGGGTAGGGTTGAGCGACCACTCAGCGTAGAAGTGTGCCCGTACAGCCTCTTCAGCTGTAAGGCGTGAACTCTGTGCACGACTTGAAAAGCGACTTGTGATTGTTAGTAGTTTACTACTCTTGCCATGCCATGCTAGTTGTCCTCTTGTACTTGCTTTACTTTACTTGTTGCACTCATACTTTAAACTGCCATGTCATTGCATCATGCTAGAACTGCTAGGTTGCTTTTACTTGTACTTTCAGTTTCCTTGCACAAGTCTTCCAGACTTGCTGACATGTGCCCCTTGCTATTTTGGGTGTCACATGTTAGACCCTGAGCCAGAGACAGTTATTGAGGACGAGGTGTTTGCTGACGCTGAGCCTGAGCCTACGTTCGTCGAGGAATACGAGGACACCGGAGACCAGTCTTAGTGACTGTTGAGTTGTTTTTGCTTTAGGTTGTTGTTAGTTGTCGGTGCTTGCACCATTACTTTGCTTTCGTACTTTGTACTTTTGTTGGCCATGCTGGGGCCTCTTTTAGACTCTTTTATTTTTAGCCCGGTGGCTTTTCTGCGATGTTGAAATTTATTATGGATATTCTGAGATTTATTCTGTCTCTTTTTCCTTATTATTATCTTTGTTTCGTTTCGCGTTGCAAGGACCTGCAGTTTAAATTTGATTGACGCTTATCGGACTTGCAGCTTTGTAGCTTCAAGTCTGAGCGGACCTCCTCACGCTTCGCCTCCACGTTTTTGGGAAGCGGGGCGTGACAAGGGTGATCAGACCACCATAACAAATCGCCTTGGTGGAGGTGAACATGGAAATAATGCGGTCGAAGTACCAACTGGCGACATCAATATATATGGGAGGGACTAAGACGTCCCCACCAGCCTCATAAGCTCTCTCCTGTGTCATCGCCCAGAGCATGAGCAGCTTAGTTGTAGACATAGTCCCAACTTCTGGTCTAACTAGGATGGTGGTCGCCAGGAGGCATTGTGCAAGACGCATGCATGTGTGGACTATGGAAGTGGCCTTCGCCCTACTATGGTCAAAGTGTGGTGTGCCTGTGATCTGCTCCCAGAATGCATAAATAGAAAAGACAGAAGGTGTGTGGTGTCTAGGGCCATATGCTCTATCGGGGTCTAGGACAGGGGGCAAGTGAAAGTATGCACAGACCATGTTGTGCGAGATCTCGCACTCCCGGTCCATGAGTCGAAAGGAATAGCCCCTAGGAGTCTTACGAATAGAACTCAATACCTCGAGTGTCGGACGAATGTATGTGCTCGTCGACACGGACAAAAAGTGACCCCAACCGATGTATCGTACAGCTGGTGCAGCCCCTGGAATACCCCTAGGCGCTCTAGTGTCTGAATGTGAGCAAACCTAGCGGGGATGATCTGACGTCTGGAGATCCTCTCAAATTTGGTGTGGTGTACCCCATCTCTAAAAGTGATCCCATACGTCTCTATGGATATATGTGGCTGTGCTGGTGGTGCAGGAGGTGCTTTCTGTACTGGTGGTGCAGGAGGTGCTGGCTGTGCATGGTTGGGGTCGCTATGTGGAGGAGGAGGCGCTGTCCCAGAAGAAAAAGGACCAGGGTCACCAGTCTTCTTCCTCTTGGAAGAGGACTGCCTACCACTAGATCTAATGCATGGAGGCATCGTGTAGTACCGTGAATGTGATGCACTCTACGAGAAATGCAAGAATATAGCTCGAAAATAATAAGGAACGAGTGTACCGAGCGAACGATGCGACTCCCAAGCTAGTTTTTGAGTGCATGGTGGCTCCCCTAAGCTTTGTCTCTGCAATCGTTAAGAAGGATCTCCCCCAAGCTTTCCTGTTGCACAAAAAATGTTGATTAGATTTAAGAATTCAAAATAATTGGGGTTGATCAAGATAAAATGAAGATTAATCGGGTTGATTCGGATTAATGGTTGGATTAAGGCTTACGAGATGAAAAGGAGATTAGAGATGGTGAAATAGGGCTTGATAAAGGAGGGGATGATCGGACTCGGTCGGAGGAGGTCGTCTGAAGGTGGCCAGAGTGTTGATCACCATGGTCGATTGAGAGGGGGAGATCGGGCGAGTGGACAGGGATAAGGGGAAAAGGGGTTTTGCTGCTATCTGGTTGAGGCAAAAAGCTCTCGAGTGAGTTGGGGCTCTTCTTATAGGGTGTTGCATCCTTAAGTCACTTGACCGAGTGACCTTGATCACTCGGTCGAGAAGACCAGTGCGGCTGCAATTCTAGTTTTTAGAGTAGCAGCTTCGTCGAGTGACTCGGTCGAGTGAGTTAAGTCACTCGGTAGAGTAAGAAGATGGGACAAAACACTATTTTTAGATTTTTTCTGCTATAGTCTCCCACTTGGTCGAGTAGATTAGTCACTTGGTCGAGTGAACTGTCATGCCCTGCTTCCCAAAACGATGGAAGCGAAACGTGACAAGGGCCCGCTTGGGCCGGAGCTGTGAAGCCCGGGCCCAATAAGCATCTGTATGGGTACCATTTTAAAATTTTCAGATTCTTGCATTTATAAAGTTCGAAACAACAGGAAGTACAGAAAGAAAGTTGCATTCATTAATATAAAGAGTTAATATCCATCGAGTACAAAAGTCTAAAAAGAGGGAAGCCTAAGCATGGCAACAACTTCCGAAAGAGAGAAACTAAAAGTAGTAACCTCTGAACGTCCGCGGTAGAAGAGACCTCTAAGTCTGGTCCTCGTCAGGTACGTCCTCCGGGTCGACGTCCTCGGGCTCCACGCACTCCGGTAAGTCTGCCTTGCCCACGAACTCTGGCTCCACACCTGACGTACAGCACCAAAAGAAGGAACTGTACGTCAGGTAAGGTCTACAAAAGGGGGTTAGACCAAACTGCAAGTGTACCGACTATTTAACAATGGTTTACTGGTTGATTAGCAAGCTGAGGTTATAACAGAGGAACAAAAGAAAGTAAACGCGGCAGGAAAGTAAAACGTGATAAGTAGTAGTCATAGCGTGTGCTACCAAACTACGGGACTAACATAATAGGTGTCAAGACAAATCGGGACATGGCGGGACAAGACAAGACAAGTGTGACACGAAAGGGTTCATGCCTTACGGTTCGAGGGGGATCAGACCCTCTTACCGTGCGCACGCTCAACCCTACCCCAAACCCAAGTATTCAAGACATGACAAGACAATGGATCACTCGCTCTAGCTTGGCGAGTGCCATATTGCCCTCTGGGCTGTGTATCACGACAAGGGATCACTCGGAGAGTGCCCTATTGCCCTCTGGGCTGTGTATCAAGACAAGGGATCACTCGGAGAGTGCCCTATTGCCCTCTGGGCTGTGTATCAAGACAAGGGATCACTCGGAGAGTTCCCTATTGCCCTCTGGCCTGTGCAAGATGGGACGGGACGTGACAAGACAGGAAAGGTTATTCTAGGGTGTCCACACGCACGCACACACAAGATAGTCCTACGATGTCAAAAGTTGTTGTTGTTAGGCTCAGACTTCGTTGTCAAGTCTAAGACGTCAAGGGACGTCTCAGACGCTATCATTTCACGTCCGGTTCTCTTTGTTCACAGTTAACAGTTCTAACAAACTAAGGCCTAAGCACGGCCAAAAATGCAAGTGGATACACTTGCCTGCGGTGGTGAGCTTGTCGTCCGTCCGGAGCGTCTCGTCCAGGCGTCGCGTCTGCGGTAGTCCGTCTGAAATAGGTCACGGCGATGGTGTCAAGTTGCGTTTTTCAATAATTCCTATTTACGGTTTGTTTCTAGATTGTCGGGACTACTATATTCGTCAATGTCACATTTTTGGTGTTTCGTTCAACCTAGATCGACTACTATCATATGTGCACAGAAAATTGTCCGATTGTCGATCTTTCTACGGTGAGCAGCGTTTTACAAGTACTGAAAGTAAATTTAGTTATAGTTGTCCAATTTTAGTTTAGGGTTTGATTAGCTACGGTGTGGGTTTTGCTACTCGTTAGGGAAACCAACCTCGTGATGCCGTCCAACAAGCGGAAGTTGGGTCTGAACGGCGAAACGTCGGCGTCGTCTGGAACTCCTCGGCCATGGGTAGCACAGCGAGGTACCTCTGGATAGCGGGGTGGTGACGTGAAATCAGCGAGCTAATCAGCGATCCTCCTCCCGTTGCGAGTAGCGCAACGGTTCTTCATGATAACGGCGACGTCGGCTAAAAGTACGTGCGTGCGGCAATGCACGTGAACTTTGAGAGTCCAAGGGGGATGTCGATAGATGAGGTAGGACCAGAGAAAGATGCTCTGCCCGGTGGATGGCCAACGGCATGAGCGTACGGTGGTGGGTGGCCGTGAGAAGCCGGAGAGGACAGATTCGCGCAACGTTTGTTGTCGTGCATCTCAGAGGAATTCCAGCGACGAAAAGCGAAAACGGGAAGTTGCAGAAGGTTAATGACTTCAAGACGAAGCCAACGGCAGTGGAGTTGTCACCGGGGGTGGTCGGAGGTGGTCGTGTGTGGGCGGCGAAGTTCAGCTTCCAGATCTGTGAAAAACAGCCGATACGGCGTGTTCCGACGAGGATTCCGGGAGCTACAGGTGGTCTATGAGCGTGAGTGAAGTTGCAGTTGGTAGGGGGGTTCGATAGGAGTCCAAAGGCGGTAGGGTGGGTTTTGTAGGTGGCCGGTTGGCCAGTGGACGCAAGTTTTCCCGGAGGTGGCGCAGATCTGTAAAACTGTCGTTACGTCGAGTTCGAGAGATGTTTCAAGGAGGTAGAGATGAGGAAAGAGGGTAAGGGGAGTTGTAGATGCTTGGGGGGTCAAAGGAGAGTTCGATGGTGGTGGAGATCGCTGGAGGGGGTGGTCGGAAGTGGGCGTGAGCCGTCGTTGAAGTTCAGCCTCCAGATCTGTGAAAAACAGCCGATACGGCGTGTTCCAACGAAGATTCCGTGAGCTACAGGTGGGCTATGAGCGCGAGGAAAGTTGCAGAGCGGAGAGGGGTCAAAGGGGAACAAAGTGGCGGGGGTGGTGGCTGGCGGCGATGGCCGGCGACAGCTGGCCATGAGCTGCAACTTCGGTAGCTAGATCTATGCTATCTTGCGGCAAAGGGGCTTTTAGAGAGAGAAAATGGAGGAGAGAGAAGGGTGGCCGGAGGGGGATGAATGGCCGACGGCCAGGGGTGGTCGGAGGTGACTTTGGGTGGCCGGAGTTGAAGAAAGAAACGCAGCTAGGGGGGGTTTGCGTGAGATGTTGGCGGCTAGGTTTGTGTTGCCATATGAAGAAGTAGGGTTTTGATATTTAGCTTTGGGCTTTTGGTTAAATGAGAGAGATATATAGAGATAGGGAGAGTGGAGATAGGGGAAAGGAGATGTGTGAATAGTGGCTGCAATATTCTCCCATGATACGTATGAGTGAAATTAGGGATTTGATTAGATTTGGTTTAGATTTGAAATTCAAATGGATTAAGGGCTAATCAACGGTTGAAATTGATTAGGGGATATCTTCCACTACGGGCATCGGAAAAATAATCCGAAAATACCGGGACGATCGTGGAGACAAGAAGTACGGGGCTACGGTGTCCGATAATGTGCTACACCTACCAAAATTTATTGTAAAATCGGGAACCGCGTATTGGTGCCAAAAGACCAAAGCGCCCTTCCATTCAAAGCTGTTTTGCGAGAAGACGAGCCGTGAGATGACGTTCCTAAAAATTACCATAAAATTCTACACTTCCATACGGTCACAACGGCATATCACATTGTATATACCAAAACCAAGAAAGAGCCAAATAAGGTACGTGCACGAAAAAGTACGTGCACGTAGAAAATACGAACGGTCGGAAAGCGGCCGTTTCGTTCTACCCACCTTAGAAATGATTCCGTCCTCGGAATCACTTATACTAATAATAATTATATCTATAAATACTTAAGCCTATAACTCCCATCTTCCACACAATGATCTCTAATCCTATCACTTCAACGTCGTTCCTCAAATAATCCATCATAACCCGTCTTTTCACTGGATAATGCCACGACTAAACTCACATCCTAACACTTAACTATAGACCCATCACTGCTGTTCAAATTTCCAACTCCAAGTTCTCATAAAAGAATAATAATCATCTTTTCATACCATACCACTCCACTAAACATCATCGCTCAATAACATCTTTAATTTCTCAATCTCTTCCTAATATTAATCTATCGCTAAAATGATGTTCTAGTCAATCACCAATCCAAGACAAAAACTTTGTCTATCTTATAACACCTTTCACAAATCAACAATTGACATGTCCTCAATACATTCCTTGTCATATCTTCGCATAAATTTATCCGCCAAATAATTGAACTATCAAAATCACATCTTATCCTACTCACTATAACTAATCCCAACCAATATTAAGTCCGACTACCTAACCATCCATTTATCTCAACACGTCGTGTTATTCCCAATGTCTTCTCACGTCAACTTAACAATCAAGTCTTGATGCTTTAAATGCTCTACTCATTCTCATGATCACCCTAACTCATACTATACTCCGTAGCTACTCCTATCTGCCACTCGTCTAAGTCTCAAGTCTGATAAGTTATCATCCCCCCGCATATAATTTCATCCGACCAGAATTCTCCATTGAGTCCGTCACACGTTTGCATTATAAATAAGTCTTGGACACCTCATTCTTTTCATCCAAAGAAATCTAATCTAATATCTTTATGTTCCAAAATCAATTAATCATTGCTATAATAAATCTCATCTCACCCTGAGCCTACCCGCAAACAAAATCCTATAACGATAATAGCTAGTCCCAATAATATTACAACCATAAACATAAAATTCTAAGGGAGAAAGAAGAGAAGAGAAAGGGAAACTTAAGGCCAATGACACATTTTAAAACATTTGGGAAAAAATGTGTGGAGTTGTGGTAATGGATGAGGGAGGATAAATGATTTGTGATCTTGTGAGCTAGTTTCAAAAACTTTAAAGATTTGGTTTAAAAGAAAACAAAAGTTTTGATACAATCGCATGCAGCCAAGATAAACTGTTCAATAGTACGAAAGACTAAGTCTAAGGAATTTACCTGCTATGACGTTATCCACACAAATATGAATACCATCATTCAGACAACTCCATATGTATATCATGGACCACATTGAGTATGCATACAGGGCATAAGAGACAAACATCAAGATCCTAAAAGTAAAACACTTATACAGGTTTACACAATATACCTATTACATACACCACGACGACATTACAAAAAAAACAAGGGCCCACTACTAAACTAGATGGCACAGACAACTACAAGCACTATGTCTATATGATAGAAAGGGACCGGAACCAAAAGCGAAATGAAACAAGATAGGAAGAAGCGAGTTTGGATAAGGCGAGGATAAGGAGGTGACTGGTTGGATGGAACTAAGATATTGCTCCAAATAAAAATAAAGAAAGGTCACGTGTAAAATACAGTATCTTATATTTTTATACTTACAAAAATTAGGTAGAGAAAAACGAGCAGATGGTAGAAAATTACAATTCTGAAAAAGAGTGTGACGAAGGAAAGAAGGGTAGGGTGGGAAACGATTGTTTTGCAAATGAAGATAGGTTTACACAAAGATTTTGAAATGTGATCACGAAGAACATAGAACTGATATAATAATAATAATAAATTGGAGTTCCCTCTAGTTTAGAAAATGTCACGCCCCGCTTCCCAAAAGATTTGGGAAGCGAGACATGGCCAGCCCGCATGGACTCGAGCCGTTGAGGCTCGGGGTCCAATAAGCGTCTAGGCAAGTTATGATGCGGAGGAGAAGGTCCGATCGAATGGTTTAGCATGAAACAATAGTCAAACAGTAATATAAAATACTATTCAAGCAGAAGGTAACCAACAAAGAGTTTAACATAGAAGCTAACACTGCACGTACCAGGGACACCTAAAAAGTGAAGAGACTGCTGGGATCCTCAGGAGATGCCAGCTCAGCCAAGTCTGTGACATGTGCAAAACACATGTCAGCAACGAACTAATGAGACCATAATTAAAGCATTTATACAATTCTAGCAGTTCGATATGGAATTTAAATGACAACCTACACAGGAGTTCTAGAAAGCAGGAAAAGTAAGGGTTGTTCTAATCGATCTGCTAGGGGTGTCCATCTAGTCAGATCGTCCAAGAGTTGTTCATGTAGTTCTGTCAATCTGCCAGGGGTGTCCATCTGGTCAGATTGTCCTAGTCTAGAAAAGGTCAAACGACCGGAGTGCATCCCTGCGAAGAAGACAGGAGTGCACCAATTACGATACAACGATAAAGCCTAAGGACTCAAGCTGCGTAGGCGGATGGGAGCTACCCCCCAGGCCCAGCTAGACTCTTTTGTCCTACCCCACCCGCGAGTCGTTTGTGTTATGGACACGAGCCAACAAACGCTCCATCTAGACACGAGACAAGACAAGGATCACGAATGATACGGTGTATCATACCGGAGCGCACCAGTCACGGGTGAGCCAAAGCTGGGGAGCACCAGTTCTCAATGGTCACCCCCGTCGTCGATCCGAAACAAATCATTAATCATGAATGATACTACGTATCATATCGGAGCGAACCAGTCACGGGTGAGCCAAAGCTGGGGAGCACCAGTTCTCAATGGTTACCCCCGTCATCGATTAACTATCCATAAGTGAGACATTCTTGGACGAGCCAGCAAACGTTCCACAAGTCCGTAAGCGAGCCGTCTCTGGGCTAGCCAGCAGACGCTCCACAAGAGTAGTGCCAACCTCAGTATAGGAGAGGCTCACGCCTGTGATCTTCTACAAAGATCCACATAATTATAATGCCTGGCTTATTAATTAGCATGTGAGGTTCAAGTTGCATTTTAAAAGTGGGTTCGAGCAGAAAGTAACATCTGATCATTTTCAAGTATTTTTGCAGAAATAAATCTAGCAGTTCTAACATCAATTCTAGAAAAGTATAAAAGCAGTAACTAAAGTCTCATTCCTTGCCTGAAAGATTCCAGCAAGTATGTAATCCAGCAGGGTCTGGGTCAACCAACGGATCTACGAAACCTGTACGATAATCCTATCATCACAATCATGCACTCTAACATCCACAGGCAACAACATAAGATAAGCCAGATTAACGGGGCCCGCTTTGGGTCACCAGACCTATGGGATGCTGCTTAATTCGATCGATCATTCTATCTATCCTATGTGCACATCAGAGTAAGTCCATTGATCGATCGAGGCGATACTTTAATGAGTTCGTTCTAGGTGAGTTACCTCATGCAAGTTGGCCCTAATTACTAGAGCAACAAAGGCTTTGAGATTCGTTACCTAGCCAGATGCGAAAGCTCCACGTAGATGACGATTCTGACACAACGCCACGTCACCCGACGGTAGGTCAAGGGTGGAAGGCCTGGAGCACAGATTCCTATCAGCGATCCGGCAGCTCCACGATGTCGCAATCAGCGACCGAGGGTACCCAGAGGTGACTGTCAGTGACAGAAGACACCGAACCACCCTCGAGAAGCGTGAAATGGTCGATCGACGCCCGGATCTGCGACGAAACTACAAACGATGTCTGTAGACACTGTTCTTGGTGTCGAATCAAAGAGTAGGCCGGCCGAGGGTTCACGGTACTGATGGATCTCCAAGGCGAGGTCCCAGTCGTCGAAAAACGACGAAAGAACCCCAAACTTAGGGTTTGGAGCGTGGAGAAACAGAGAAGGAGATCGGGGCCGCGGTAGAGGCTCTGGTTGCTCGCAGCTAGAGTAGGGGGCCGAGGGGGAGTCGACGGCAGCAGAGGAGGTGGCCGGCGGCGACAGCGGTGGCGGCGGCGGCCTGCTGCAACTGCTGCGGCAGCTGCACGCGTTTCAGACGATGCGGCGGCGGCTCACGGCGGAGCAGCGACTCCACAGAAACTCGACGACGGAGGGGGCCTCGACAGGGGGCTGCTGTGGCGGCAGCGGCGGCGGCGACAACCGCTGCAAGCTGCCGCAGGCTTTACTGCGGGTCGGGGGCATTTTGCGGCGGCAGCGGCGGCGCTGCGGGGCCCCACGGTGGCGACGAGGGAGGAGGCACGTCGGAGGTGAGGCCGGCGACGGGTTAGGGGCGGAGAACGGCGGGCTCGGGGCGTTTTGCGTGAGTGGGAGAAAGAAAAAAAAAGTGGCGGCTGCGTTATTGTGTTTCTGTGAAGAAAATGCAAACCCTAGGTCTAACTTATAAAGTGTATGGGCTTGAATGTGGGCTAGGTTAGCTTGGGCTGGGTTAGATTGTTTTAGAAAGGGAAATTGTTATAATAAGAATTGTTATTAAGTTGTTACTATCAATATGAAAAGAGAACTTGGTGTGTGTGAGATGGGCTCAAGGGGGTCGGCCCATGCAATCAAGAGGGCTAGGCTAAGGATAATGGGAAAAGATACACATATAAACTTAGGGAAATAATCAATAAGGCTTAGGGTTGAAATAACTATAATAGAGTGAGTAAAAAGTGAAAGTAGGTCAAACGAAGCCCAAAAATCGTAAGAAAAATACTGGGGTGACCGGGAAGACGAGAGAAGGAAGACGGAGAAGACGGATCACAATTTCGATGACGAGAAACGAAATTAAAAATAAAAACGTCTCTCGTCAAAAGTGAGGATCGCGACGTCTCTCCAAACAAGGTCAATTCGTGGGAGAACGACCCGTGAAATGACGTTGCGAATCAACACCAAAATTCTAATACTCTCAGAGAGGGTCGCAATGGCATATCACACTATAAGGGTCTGATACAGACAATGTCTAAAATAAATACGTGTACGAACAAGGCTACGTGCACGAAGGCGACGGTAATTCTAAGTTGGGCACACGTCGGGGTTGGCTTGGGTTGACACGTGTTCCCAAGTCGGACACGAGTCATGGAGGCTATCTATAGGTTCAAGCAAGGTTCTAGGGTCTTACTGCGTGCACATACGACATCTGCTATGCACACAGACCAAATCACTTTACGCACAGACCCAATTGTTGTGCACACACAAAATTCAAATTGGCCCGAAAACAGGCCGTTACATTCTCTCCAACTTAAAATAAAGTCCGCCCTCGGACTTCCTTAATATCAGGCATGGCTAGACTCTTCCAGTTAACTATAGTAACTACCCCGATCATTCCTAGCACAGTACCCCAACCAACGTATAACCTAATACATCTATCTATATACATGCTCAGTAATAATACACATCAATTATTTCTTAACCATTATATCTTGTACTTATAACTAGGTTAACATCATTCACGCATACATTTCTAACTCATGGAAGTGCCTCCTTACATCCATACCTACGCACAATCATATTCCAACATTCAATAATCACCCCATCATATACAACAGTTGTATTATACATTTAGTACACCTATACTAACTAGGGTATTTAAATTCATCACGAATTTAAAACCGAAAATACATATATCCACTCAATATAACCTAAAAAAAATATATCCCTTAGTATACATTCAACCCATCAATCATAACAATAATACTTAGCTATAATATAACTATTCGCCATAACACCGAATGACAAACAATTTCTTATTACAAGCAATACATAATCACACTATCATGTTAATCTATTCCTACAAACACAATGCATCCAGCCTAATAACTATGCATATAGCACATTTCACTCCTAGTTTAACTAACACACACTCATTCAAACATGTAAACCCTTCATTCATAACTTTAGAATAAACATGTATCTATATATGGTGTAGCTACGCACGTCCGGGTGCGTAGCGTAACCCAGCACAAACACATATATAATTACATTCACCATATCCTATCATGCACGGATACATATAACACTATAATCACATCCGCAAACCACAACCACATTATAAAATACTTACAGAGCAAACTCACTCGCTCTCGAGTGAGACTCCAAGATACATACCAAACAATATACAATCTATGTACTTATACACACACTCCTATATATCCATATGATACGACTCATCATATGTAGCCTTAGTAATTAGCTAGACATCGCTATACAATCATTCACACATCAGAACACGTAATTCATACTTATCCATATATACGTATATACAATCACGCAACACATCCTTATCCTAGTATCTGTAAGCATGTCCACTCGTACTCGAGGGAACACTAAGACTTATATGTGTTCACAAGCATTATATATTCACACTTATTATCTTACATAAGTATCTATACTCATTCATGTACTATATACACATAATCATTACATTCATTGCAGTACACATATTCCATTACTCATCTTTAAGCTCACATATACCTAAGTAATAATACTAAGCATGCCCGATAATGATATATATTCACACGAGCCGGGTAATCCTCCTCATGGATCTACGGGGAAGGCAGAACAAACACAAGGCTCTAACATGCAGACACTTCCAATATTCACATCTAGGGTGGTTAAACAACCTCCAACTAACCAGCCCCAATTGGCTGGTCCCAATCATTATAAATACCAATAAAATTTCCAACTCAAAAGCCAGTCCATGAGAACCTGCTATAATGATCCTGTTGTTCTCCGCTTCAATTGGTTCTTGGCTCAGCTGCCTCTAGGAATCTCTAAAGTGAAACTACCAACCAATTCTAGATTTTCGGACGTCAGACTTACTTACGATTTCCTTTTCAATCCAAACAACCAAGGCAATCTACTAACTCTTTTCCCATATTTCCTGATCATTGAGCACTCGTAAAACCAAACATGCTCACTTGACTTGATCCAGAATTTCAATTGATACTTAAACTGCTAGTCACTGTTGACTATAATTGTCACGCCCGCTTCCCAAAAATGTGGAGGCGAAGCATGAGAAGGTCCGCTCAGACTTGAAGCTACAAAGCTTAGGTCCGATAAGCGTCAATCACTTTAAACTGCAGGTCCTTGCAACGCGAAACGAAACAAAGATAATAATAACGAAAAGAGACAAAGAAACATCTCAGAATATTCATAATAATAAATCTCAACATCGCAGAAAAGCCACCAGGCCAAAATAAAAGAGTCTAAAAGAGGCCCAGCATGGCCAACGAAAGTACAAGTACGAAAACAAAGAAATGGTGCAAGCACCGACAACTAACAGCAACCTAAAACAAAAGCAAGTAAAATCAGTCTCTAAGACTGGTCTCCGGTGTCCTCGAATTCCTCGACGAACGTAGGCTCGGGCTCAGCGTCAGCAAACACCTCGTCCTCAGCAACTGCCTTTGGCTCAGGGTCTAACATGTGACACCCAAAAGAGCAAGGGGCACATGTCAGCAAGTCTGGAAGACTTGTGCAAGGAAACTGAAAGTGGTGAAAGTAAAGCAACCTAGCAGTTCTAGCATGATGCAATGACATGGCAGTTTAAAGTAATGAGTGCAACAGGTAAAGTAAAGTAAAGTAAAGTACGAGCATGACATGCCATTCACAAGACAAGTATAATACAAGAAAAGTAAGCACCTCGTGCACAGAGATTCCGTCTTTTGGCTAGAGTGGCTGCGCGGGCCAACTCCTAAGCTCAAGCGACCGTTTATCCCTACCCCTCCACGTGTATCGAGCCAGGGCATTACCCCCGAACACGGAATGCTCGCTTCTGGACCACGAGCCAGGAAGTGTTTTAAACAAGTATGGCGTAGGGGTGCACCTAGCCGGACAAGGAGTACGAGTACAAGTATTGTAGCGTGTGCTACGAATGCAACATTCAATGCATGGATGACATGGCATGGCAAGTAGTAAAGCGTACAGGTAAGAAAAGTAAACGTGACAGTTTAGCATGCTTGAATGACAAGTTTAAGGGTTGGATCTAGCTTCGTTGTCAAGCTAGATCATTTAGGTGACGGATCTAGTTTCGTTGTCAAACTAGATCAAGTAGGCGTCTAGCCAGCTATCATTTCACTGACTAGTCTCTTTTACGCTAAAAGCAAGTAAGTGGCCTAAAAACATGGCCCTAAACAAGATTTGGCAAGTTTCACTTGCCTGAAACTATCACGTCAAGAAAACACCGTCCAACGAGTCCAAAGTCACGATTCCTACGTGCACAAGTCCACCGGCCTACATCCGTTTTATTAATCTTGATTAGTGAATTCTAAAACATTTAAAATACTTTAAAATACTGATTTTTAGTCTTGATTAGCATGCAATTGGGTTGGGGGTCCTAGGGGTGCAAAACGTTACCTCAACACGATGCGAAAGCTACACCGGCGTCGGGTAGCGACGCCGGGGGTTGGAATAAAGATCGCGCTCCAAGTCCAGATTCCAATTAGATTCCTCGCTGGAAATTTTAGAGCAATCAATCCGGGCGACGATTCCAGATTCCAAAGCTAACACGTGCGACGACGGGCTACGACGTGCGACGACGTCGTACGCGGCAAGTCGTCGAAGAGAACGCACTTAGGTGGGGCCCACAGTAGTCCTAGGGACCTTTGGGGGACCCACAATAACTCTGGAGAACTTGGGGGGCCCACGGTGGCAAGCGGTGCGACGGATGCGGGGTTGCGACGAGTGGCTCTTGGTCGTACAGCCTCGGTGCGGGGACTTGGCTCGGTCAGACACTAGGAACGGCGCTGTGCGACGATTGGGGGCGTACAGCAGCGCGGGTGCGGGGAGATTCCTCGGTCAGATCGATGGGGGCCATCGGTGGTGCGCTTGGAGAGCGGGCTGCGACGTTGCAACGTTGCAAGCGTCGGTCGCTGCGGGCGTGGCCTTCGGTCGGGCACGGAGCGGAGCGGGGCGACGAGGCGGGTCGATGCGGACAGCTGTGCGGAGCGGGGCGACAAGGCGGATGCGGGCCAAGCGGTCGGTCAGGTCGATGGAACGGAGCGGGCGGCTGCTGCAGCGTGCGGAGCGGCTAGGATGCGGGCGGGGGCTTCGGTCGGAGCGGGGGAACGGGGCCGTTTCCTTCGGTCGTGCGGCAGCTGAACGTCGCAACGTTGCGACGAATCGTCGCAACGTCCAATTTCAAGTTTGGAAGAGGCTAGGGCTAATTTCTTGCGAAAATAGGTCTTGCTAGGGGTTGCTTATATAGTATAGATGGGTTGACTTGGTCTAGGGCTAAATCTAATAGGATTAGAAGTTTAAAAAGATTTAAAATTTGAAATTCAATTACTCCAACTCATCCAAGGGTTTGACCTGGTCCAAATGAGCTGGAAATTGGCTCAAAAATTCTTTAAAACGTTTAAAACTTAAATAAATTTTATTTGGCCGAAAATAATTTATAAATTAATTATTAAAAATAATATAAAACTTGTAAAAATTATAAAAGTGGTCAAATAAACTCCAAAAATTATAAAATAAATATCGTGGTGATCGTAGTGACGAATGTGAGCTAACTAAGAAGACGGATCTCAAAATTTGACGTCGGACGACGAAACTAAAAATAGAAACGTCTCCCGTCAAAAGTGAGAATCGCCACGTCTCATCGAGTAAGTTTAAATTGTGGAAAAACGACTCGAGAAGTGTCGTTCCAAGATAGTGCCACTATTTAATACTCTCAGAGACGTTCGCAACGGCATATCACACAAAAGTATGCAAAATCAAACAAAGTCTAAAATAAACACGTGCACGGCCAAAAGCACGTGCACGAACGAAGTACAACGAAAACGTACCGTTACATCCTCCCCACCTTAGAAATGATTCCGTCCTCGGAATCAACATCAAGCACTGCTCGGGAAAAGGTGCGGGAAACGCTCTCTCATCTCATCTTCACGCTCCCAAGTGGACTCACCAGGGAAACCGTGACGCCACTGCACTCGAACCAAGTCGACGGTCTTATTCCTCAGCTGCTTCTGTCGACGATCCAGAATCTCAACGGGCTGCTGATCATAAGACAGATCCGGACGTACCGTAATCTCCGAGAAATTCACAGCGTGGGAGGGATCACTAACGTATCGACGTAACTGAGATACGTGAAATACGTCGTGAACTCCCACAAGCGACGGTGGCAACGCCAAACGATAAGCCACAGCGCCAACTCTCTCCAGAACATCGAACGGTCCAATGAACCTCGGACTCAGCTTGCCTCTCTTCCCGAATCGAATAACTCCGCGGTTCGGAGAAATCTTCAGAAAGACATGATCGCCAGGCTGAAACTCCAAGGGCCTCCGTTTAGCATCTGCCCAATGCTTGAAACGGTCCTGCGCAATCCTCAGCTTCTCTCGAATATTCCTCACCACATCCACGGCCTCCATGATCATCTCCGGTCCTAACAGCTCCCGATCTCCAACGTCATCCCAGCTCAGTGGCGATCGACATTTCTTTCCATATAGCGCGGCGAAAGGCGCCATTCCAATACTCGCCTGGTAGCTGTTATTGTAGGCAAACTCAACGTGATGGAGATGATCCTCCCAAGATCCCTTAAAGTCCAACATGCAAGCTCGCAACATATCCTCCAAAATCTGAATCGTCCTCTCGGACTGGCCATCCGTCTGCGGGTGGTACGCCGTGCTGAAACTCAGACTCGTACCCAAGCTCTTCTGCAGACTCTGCCAAAACTGAGATGTGAATCTCGTGTCTCTGTCCGACACGATACTCACGGGGACTCCGTGAAGTCGTACGATCTCCTCCATGTATCTCCTCGCTAGCGTCTCGGTAGACTGTCCTACTCGGAAGGGAATAAAGTGCGCGGATTTGGTCAATCGGTCTACGATCACCCAAATCGCGTTGTTTTGCTTCAGACTCCGAGGTAGTCCAGTCACGAAATCCATAGTGATATGCTGCCACTTCCACTCCGGAATCGGAAGCGGTTGCAGCAACCCTGCCGTACGCTGATGCTCCGCCTTTACTTGTTGGCACACCAAGCACTTGGCTACACTCCGAGCCACACTCCTCTTCATTCCATGCCACCAAAAGTTCAGACGAAGATCCTTGTACATCTTGGTCCCACCAGGATGCATAGAATACGGCGAACTGTGTGCCTCGACCAATAATTCCTCTCTGATATCCCCAGCTGGCACACACAACCTGGCTCCAAATCTTAGCGAACCATCCTCGTGGATCAAGAAGTCAGTCCGCAGACCGGCTTCCACCTGCTCCCGAATCTTCACAAGTTTAGCATCTCCAGCCTGACCAGCCTTGATCCTATCCACGATCGTCGATTGTATCTGCATGCTCATCATCGAAGAAGTCTCTCCAGGAAGAATAATCTGGATACCGGTCTCGCAAAAGTCCTGCTGTAATCTCCACTGCGACGTCAACATCATCACTGCTGGAAGTCTGCTCAGCGCATCCGGAACCACATTCACCTTGCCAGGGTGATACTGCAAGTCAATCTCGTAGTCTGCCATGAGCTCTAACCATCGACGATGTCGCATGTTGAGCTCCTTCTGGGTAAAGATATACTTCAAGCTTTTGTGATCGGTGAAGATCTTCACCTTCTCACTCAGCAGGAAGTGCCTCCAAATCTTCAGCGCAAACACGACAGCAGCCAACTCCAAATCATGTGTCGGGTAATTCTTCTCATGGGCCTTAAGCTGACGAGAAGCATACGCAACCACATGCCCGTGCTGATGCAACACACATCCAAGTCCCTTTCCAGAAGCATCGCAAAAGATCTCGAATCCTCCACTCCGGTCAGGCACAGGAAGTACAGGGGCAGTCGTCAATCTCTCCTTCAGAATACCAAAGGCCTTCTCGCAATCATCAGACCAAACGTAAGGCACATCCTTCCGCGTCAGTCTGGTCATCGGCTCAGCAATCCGAGAAAAGTCCTTAATGAAACGTCGGTAATAGCCTGCAAGTCCAAGGAAACTCCTGATCTCTGACGTCGACTGCGGAACCGGCCACTCTCTGATAGCCACAATCTTCTCGGGATCCACAGAAATCCCATCACCAGACACCACATGCCCGAGAAAGGCAACTCTATCCAGCCAGAACTCGCACTTGGAATACTTAGCATACAAACGATGCTTCCTCAAGATCTCCAACACGGTCCTCAAGTGCGAGGCACGCTCTTCCTCCGACTTTGAGTAGATCAGAATATCGTCAATGAAGATGACGACGACCTTGTCTAGAAAGTCGTAGAAGACCAAATTCATCAGGTTCATAAAGACTGTGGGCGCATTGGTTACGCCGAAGGGCATAACCACGAACTCGTAGTGACCATACTTTGTCCTGAAAGCTGTCTTCGGGATGTCGTCCTTCTTCACCTTAAGCTGATGGTAGCCACTTCTCAAATCCAATTTAGAGAACACCCTCGATCCTCCGAGCTGATCAAAGATGTCATCTATCCGAGGCAAAGGATATTTATTCTTGATAGTCATAGCATTCAGCTCCCGGTAATCCACACACATGCGACGCGAGCCATCCTTCTTCTTCACCAGCAACACCGGTGCTCCCCACGGAGACACACTGGGATTGATGTATCCTTTCTGCAAAAGCTCGTCCAGCTGCCTACGCAACTCCTCCAACTCTGCTGGAGCCATCCGATACGGCGCCTTCGAAATAGGCTGCGCTCCCGGCATAAGATCGATCGAAAACTCGAGAGCTCGATCGGGTGGCAGCCCAGACATCTCCTCGGGGAAGACGTCGTCGAATTCACGTACCACAGCTGGTCTATCCTGCTCCATCTGCATAGCAACAAGCTCCACCGGTCTGGCCCGAAACCTGACAGGGCCAAGCGAACTGCTACCTCGACTGAACTCAAACACCGGATGTTCGGGGATCTCAAACACCACCTTCTTCCTCCGACAATCGATCGTAGCATAGAAGCTCGCAAGCCAATCCATCCCGAGCACGGCATCGTAGTTGATGATGTCGTGGACAATAAAGTCAGCGTAAAGCTCATGTCCACAGACCACCAAAGGGCAAGAAGTGCACCCACGATGCACCGTGATCACGCCATTACCCGTGACGATGTTCCAACTCTTGGGAAGAGGGGAAGTCGTCAAGGAATGCTTCTCGACGAAGCTCCGAGAGATAATGCACATTGATGCACCTGAGTCAAAGAGGACTCGTGCGGGAAATGTGCACACCAAAATCACACCTAACAAATAATCTAACAATCAAGCCCTAATCTAACAAACAATCATGTTCAATCAATTCAAACATAAGCTAACAATCAAGCTATCTAAGGAAGGAAACAACTAGTTTGAGAATTACCTGCGATAACCTCATCCGTAGCCTCGTTCTCCACTGCCGTCATCAGGTAAGCCTGCCTCCTCGGCTGCACAGCCTACTGAAAAGCCTGCCTCTGAGGAGCGAGAGGTGCTCCACGACCTGCAGGTACAAGTGCTCTCTGCTGCAACGGCTGTGCGGCAACGGGATTCTTCCAGGGTTGCTTAGAACTCGGGCAGTCCTTCATAGCATGAGTAGGGTCTCCACAAACCAGGCACTGTCCCAACATCTTCCTACACTGATCCTTGATATGCCCGGTCTTGCCACAGAAATGGCAAGTCTTCACAATAGGCCCACCTGGCCTCTTGAACTGCACTGGCTGGGTAGGCCTAGTCCCAGGCCTAGACTGCTCCATCGGCCTCTTCCCAGCTCCAGAAATCTGTCCTCTCTTCAGCTTCGCAATCTTCTCCTATCTCCGAGCAGCTACCAGCAACTTCTGATAAGACTCCATGTCCGATGTAGACACCAGACTCTGCAAGTCTAGAGAAAGACCCTGCAGAAACTTCTGAGCCTTCTCCTCAGCATCCTCTACCATCTTTGGCGCGAAGCGACTCAATCTAGTAAACTCCTGGTGGTACTGGTCCACCGTCAGACTCCCCTGCTTCAGCTCAATGAAGCGCTGCAACATCTCCCTCCTAGCAGCCTTCGGAAAGTACTCCTCATCGAATCTAGACTTGAAAGTAGCCCAATGTATAGGGCTCACCAACAGCTCCTCCTCGGCATCCCACCAGTTTCGGGCATTATCCTTCAGCTGCCTCTTTGCCAGATCAACCCATCCAGCGGGTTGACCTTCGACATCTTCAGATTATCCTCGGTATTTCTGATCCACTCCTCTGCAGCCATCGGTCCTTCAGATCCATCAAAGTACGTCAGGCCCAGCTCCCGAAACTGCTTCGCTCCTGGCTCATGGCGAGGAGCACTCTGAGTGTTCTGGAGCATGCCCTGCTGTACCTGCATCATCTGATGCATTATCCTCATGATCTCAGCATTGGTGGGCTCTCTATTCGGCTCCTCAGCACGATTGGGCCCACTGCCAGATCGGGTCTGTCGTCGTCCAGCCATCTAATGACATAGAAAACGAACAAACAAATTAGACTCAAAGCTTAATGACTTGGATGTTGCAATTTATTTAATGGATATTCCGTTTATTATCGTTGTTCCGTTAGTTCGCAATCGCAAGATAGGACCTGCATGGGCCACCAACAAAACCTGTCACGCCCCGCTTCCCAAAAACGTGGAGGCGAAGCGTGAGAAGGTCCGCTCAGACTTGAAGCTACAAAGCTTAGGTCCGATAAGCGTCAATCACTTTAAACTGCAGGTCCTTGCAACGCGAAACGAAACAAAGATAATAATAACGAAAAGAGACAAAAAACATCTCAGAATATCCATAATAATAAATCTCAACATCGCAGAAAAGCCACCAGGCCAAAATAAAAGAGTCTAAAAGAGGCCCAGCATGGCCAACGAAAGTACAAGTACGAAAACAAAGAAATGGTGCAAGCACCGACAACTAACAGCAACCTAAAACAAAAGCAAGTAAAATCAGTCTCTAAGACTGGTCTCCGGTGTCCTCGAATTCCTCGACGAACGTAGGCTCGGGCTCAGCGTCAGCAAACACCTCGTCCTCAGCAACTGCCTCTGGCTCAGGGTCTAACATGTGACACCCAAAAGAGCAAGGGGCACATGTCAGCAAGTCTGGAAGACTTGTGCAAGGAAACTGAAAGTGGTGAAAGTAAAGCAACCTAACAGTTCTAGCATGATGCAATGACATGGCAGTTTAAAGTAATGAGTGCAACAGGTAAAGTAAAGTAAAGTAAAGTACGAGCATGGCATGACATTCACAAGACAAGTATAATACAAGAAAAGTAAGCACCTCGTGCACAGAGATTCCGTCTTTTGGCTAGAGTGGCTGCGCTGGCCAACTCCTAAGCTCAAGCGACCGTTTATCCCTACCCCTCCACGTGTATCGAGCCAGGGCATTACCCCCGAACACGGAATGCTCGCTTCTGGACCACGAGCCAGGAAGTGTTTTAAACAAGTATGGCGTAGGGGTGCACCTAGCCGGACAAGGAGTACGAGTACAAGTATTGTAGCGTGTGCTACGAATGCAACATTCAATGCATGGATGACATGGCATGGCAAGTAGTAAAGCGTACAGGTAAGAAAAGTAAACGTGACAGTTTAGCATGCTTGAATGACAAGTTTAAGGGTTGGATCTAGCTTCGTTGTCAAGCTAGATCATTTAGGTGACGGATCTAGTTTCGTTGTCAAACTAGATCAAGTAGGCGTCTAGCCAGCTATCATTTCACTGACTAGTCTCTTTTACGCTAAAAGCAAGGAAGTGGCCTAAAAACATGGCCCTAAACAAGATTTGGCAAGTTTCACTTGCCTGAAACTATCACGTCAAGAAAACACCGTCCAACGAGTCCAAAGTCACGATTCCTACGTGCACAAGTCCACCGGCCTACATCCGTTTTATTAATCTTGATTAGTGAATTCTAAAACATTTAAAATACTTTAAAATACTGATTTTTAGTCTTGATTAGCATGCAATTGGGTTGGGGGTCCTAGGGGTGCAAAACGTTACCTCAACACGACACGAAAGCTACACCGGCGTCGGGTAGCGACGCCGGGGGTTGGAATAAAGATCGCGCTCCTAGTCCATATTCCAATTAGATTCCTCGCTGGAAATTTCAGAGCAATCAATCCAGGCGACGATTCCAGATTCCAAAGCTAACACGTGCGACGACGGGCTACGACGTGCGACGACGTCGTACGCGGCAAGTCGTCGAAGAGAACACACTTAGGTGGGGCCCACAGTAGTCCTAGGGACCTTTGGGGGACCCACAATAACTCTGGAGAACTTGGGGGGCCCACGGTGGCAAGCGGTGCGACGGATGCGGGGTTGCGACGAGTGGCTCTCGGTCGTACAGCCTCGGTGCGGGGACTTGGCTCGGTCAGACACTAGGAACGGCGCTGTGCGACGATTGGGGGCGTGCAGCAGCACGGG
Organism: Scilla litardierei; assembly: GCA_030789695.1. Taxonomy (NCBI): domain Eukaryota; kingdom Viridiplantae; phylum Streptophyta; class Magnoliopsida; order Asparagales; family Asparagaceae; genus Scilla; species Scilla litardierei. The sequence continues at coordinate 54,496,584 of CM061137.1, forward strand.
TGCGGGGAGATTCCTCGGTCAGATCGATGGGGGCCGTCGGTCGTGCGCTTGGAGAGCGGGCTGCGACGTTGCAACGTTGCAACGTTGCAAGCGTCGGTCGCTGCGGGCGTGGCCTTCGGTCGGGCACGGAGCGGAGCGGGGCGACGAGGCGGGTCGATGCGGAGCGTTGTGCGGAGCGGGGCGACAAGGCGGATGCGGGCCAAGCGGTCGGTCAGGTCGATGGAACGGAGCGGGCGGCTGCTGCAGCGTGCAGAGCGGCTAGGATGCGGGCGGGGGCTTCGGTCGGAGCGGGGGAACGGGGCCGTTTCCTTCGGTCGTGCGGCAGCTGAACGTCGCAACGTTGCGACGAATCGTCGCAACGTCCAATTTCAAGTTTGGGAGAGGCTAGGGCTAATTTCTTGCGAAAATAGGTCTTGCTAGGGGTTGCTTATATAGTATAGATGGGTTGACTTGGTCTAGGGCTAAATCTAATAGGATTAGAAGTTTAAAAAGATTTAAAATTTGAAATTCAATTACTCCAACTCATCCAAGGGTTTGACCTGGTCCAAATGAGCTGGAAATTGGCTCAAAAATTCTTTAAAACGTTTAAAACTTAAATAAATTTTATTTGGCCGAAAATAATTTATAAATTAATTATTAAAAATAATATAAAACTTGTAAAAATTATAAAAGTGGTCAAATAAACTCCAAAAATTATAAAATAAATATCGTGGTGATCGTAGTGACGAATGTGAGCTAACTAAGAAGACGGATCTCAAATTCGACGTCGGACGACGAAACTAATAATAGAAACGTCTCCCGTCAAAAGTGAGAATTGCCACGTCTCATCGAGTAAGTTTAAATTGTGGAAAAACGACTCGAGAAGTGTCGTTCCAAGATAGTGCCACTATTTAATACTCTCAGAGACGTTCGCAACGGCATATCACACAAAAGTATTCAAAATCAAACAAAGTCTAAATTAAACACGTGCACGGCCAAAAGCACGTGCACGAACGAAGTACAACGAAAACGTACCGTTACAATAATCCATCCACATGATCTGGAGAAGTCATCGCACTTCACCATTTCGTAAACTGTAACAGGAATTCAGTGATCAATATGCACTCGATGCGTATCCGAACGGTCGACTTTGAAACTCACATGACATTCCCAAGATCCTAAATTCCTTTAAATCACTGTGTCCAAAACAGACCATGTTGTCGATCTTATACAATCCATCATAAGATCAATCTCGTCATCACATTATCACTCTGAATCTCTTCCGTTCATCTCTAATGTTCATATTATTTACTTCAACCACGTCACTTCAAAACCTAGGTTATACTGTTGCTACTCGACTTGTATATATATATACTCATAATATCCGATGCATAACATTTCACTTGATCGATGAAGGCCTACGCATTTAGTCGTCAAGACACGACTTCTAATCACCACACTTCTATCACGAGCAGCATACTAAGAGTCGATCTCATTCCCTCGATTCAATGTTCTCACTTCCATGGTTCCTTATCACGTCGAGAATCCAACCTTATAACTATCCAATGTGTTAGAAATACATCACTTTAAACTTCATCTTATTCCTATATTCTCACTCAAAACCAAACTAGAGGGGGCCAAGGAACTAGTCTTAACCTAACTAACTTATGTTAGACTCGAATATTGTTGGTTGTTTGAATAGTTACTGCAACACTATTGTTTCGATAAATCATTCGATCAAGACCTGCATGGGCCACCACAAAAACTGTCACACCCCGCTTCCCAAAAGATTTGGGAAGCGAGACATGGCCAGCCCGCATGGACTCGAGCCGTTGAGGCTCGGGGTCCAATAAGCGTCTAGGCAAGGTATGATGCGGAGGAGAAGGTCCGATCGAATAGTTTAGCATGAAACAATAGTCAAACAGTAATATAAAATACTATTCAAGCAGAAGGTAACCAACAAAGAGTTTAACATAGAAGCTAAAACTGCACGTACCAGGGACAACTAAAAAGTGAAGAGACTGCTGGGATCCTCAGGAGATGCCAGCTCAGCCAAGTCTGTGACATGTGCAAAACACATGTCAGCAACGAACTAATGAGACCATAATTAAAGCAGTTATACAATTCTAGCAGTTCGATATGGAATTTAAATGACAAACTACACAGGAGTTCTAGAAAGCAGGAAAAGTAAGGGTTGTTCTAATCGATCTGCTAGGGGTGTCCATCTAGACAGATCGTCCAAGAGTTGTTCATGTAGTTCTGTCAATCTGCCAGGGGTGTCCATCTGGTCAGATTGTCCTAGTCTAGAAAAGGTCAAACGACCGGAGTGCATCCCTGCGAAGCAGACAGGAGTGCACCAATTACGATACAACGATAAAGCCTAAGGACTCAAGCTGCGTAGGCGGAGGGGAGCTACCCCCCAGGCCCAGCAAGACTCTTTTGTCCTACCCCACCCGCGAGTCGTTTGTGTTATGGACACGAGCCACCAAACGCTCCATCTAGACACGAGACAAGACAAGGGTCACGAATGATACGGTGTATCATACCGGAGCGCACCAGTCACGGGTGAGCCAAAGCTGGGGAGCACCAGTTCTCAATGGTCACCCCCGTCGTCGATTCGAAACAAATCATTAATCATGAATGATACTACGTATCATACCGGAGCACACCAGTCACGGGTGAGCCAAAGCTGGGGAGCACCAGTTCTCAATGGTCACCCCCATCATCGATTAACTATCCATAAGTGAGACATTCCTGGACGAGCCAGCAAACGTCCCACAAGTCCGTAAGCGAGCCGTCTCTGGGCTAGCCAGCAGACGCTCCACAAGAGTAGTGCCAACCTCCGTATAGGAGAGGCCCACGCCTGTGATCTTCTACAAAGATCCACATAATTATAATGCATGGCTTATTAATTAGCATGTGAGGTTCAAGTTGCATTTTAAAAGTGGGTTCGAGCAGAAAGTAACATGTGATCATTTTCAAGTATTTTTGCAGAAATAAATCTAGCAGTTCTAACATCAATTCTAGAAAAGTATAAAAGCAGTAACTAAAGTCTCATTCCTTGCCTGAAAGATTCCAGCAAGTATGTAATCCAGCAGGGTCTGGGTCAACCAACGGATCTACGGAACCTGTACGATAATCCTATCATCACAATCATGCACTCTAACATCCACAGGCAACAACATAAGATAAGCCAGATTAACGGGGCCCACTTTGGGTCACCAGACCTATGGGATGCTGCTTAATTCGATCGATCATTCTATCTATCCTATGTGCACAGCAGAGTAAGTCCATTGATCGATCGAGGCGATACTTTAATGAGTTCGTTCTAGGTGAGTTACCTCATGCAAGTTGGCCCTAATTACTAGAGCAACAAAGGCTTTGAGATTCGTTACCTAGCCAGATGCGAAAGCTCCACGTAGATGACGATTCTGACACAACGCCACGTCACCCGACGGTAGGTCAAGGGTGGAAGGCCTGGAGCACAGATTCCTATCAGCGATCCGTCAGCTCCACGATGTCGCAATCAGCGACCGAGGGTACCCAGAGGTGACTGTCAGTGACAGAAGTCACCGAACCACCCTCGGGAAGCGTGAAATGGTCGATCGACGCCCGGATCTGCGATGAAACTACAAACGATGTCCATAGACGCTGTTCTTGGTGTCGAATCGAAGAGTAGGCCGGCCGAGGGTTCACGGTACTGATGGATCTCCAAGGCGAGGTCCCAGTCGTCGAAAAACGACGAAAGAACCCCAAACTTAGGGTTTGGAGCATGGAGAAATGGGGAAGGAGATCGGGGCCGCGGCAGAGGCTCTGGTTGCTCGCAGCTGGAGTAGGGGGCCGAGGGGGAGTCGACGGCAGCAGGGGAGGTGGCCGGCGGTGACAGCGGCGGCGGCGGCGGCCTGCTGCAACTGCTGCGGCTGCTGCACGCGTTTCAGGCGATGCGGCGGCGGCTCACGGCGGAGCAGCGACTCCGCGGAAACTCGACGACGGAGGGGGCCTCGACAGGGGGCCGCTGCGGCGGCAGCGGCGACAGCGGCGGCGGCGACAGCCGCTGCAAGCTGCCGCAGGCTTTACTGCGGGTCGGGGGCATTTTGCGACGGCAGCGGCGGCGCTGCGGGGCCCCACGGCGGCGACGAGGGAGGAGGCACGTCGGAGGTGAGGCCGGCGATGGGTTAGGGGCGGAGAACGGCGGGCTCGGGGCGTTTTGCGTGAGTGGGAGAAAGAAAAAAAAAGTGGCGGCTGCGTTATTGTGTTTCTGTGAAGAAAATGCAAACCCTAGGTCTAACTTATAAAGTGTATGGGCTTGAACGTGGGCTAGGTTAGCTTGGGCTGGGTTAGATTGTTTTAGAAAGGGAAATTGTTATAATAAGAATTGTTATTAAGTTGTTACTATCAATATGAAAAGAGAACTTGGTGTGTGAGAGATGGGCTCAAGGGGGTCGGCCCATGCAATCAAGAGGGCTAGGCTAAGGATAATGGGAAAAGATACACATATAAACTTAGGGAAATAATCAATAAGGCTTAGGGTTGAAATAACTATAATAGAGTGAGTAAAAAGTGAAAGTAGGTCAAACGAAGCCCAAAAATCGTAAGAAAAATACTGGGGTGACCGGGAAGACGAGAGAAGGAAGACAGAGAAGACGGATCACAATTTTGATGACGAGAAACGAAATTAAAAATAAAAACGTCTCTCGTCAAAAGTGAGGATCGCGACGTCTCTCCAAACAAGGTCAATTCGTGGGAGAACGACCCGTGAAATGACGTTGCGAATCAACACCAAAATTCTAATACTCTCAGAGAGGGTCGCAATGGCATATCACACTATAAGGTTCGGATACAGACAATGTCTAAAATAAATACGTGTACGAACAAGGCTACGTGCACGAAGGCGACAGTAATTCTAAGTTGGGCACACGTCGGGGTTGGCTTGGGTTGACACGTGTTCCCAAGTCGGACACGAGTCAAGGAGGCTATCTATAGGTTCAAGCAAGGTTCTAGGGTCTTACTGCGTGCATAGACGACATCTGCTATGCACACAGACCAAATCACTTTACGCACAGACCCAATTGCTGTGCACACACAAAATTCAAATTGGCCCGAAAACAGGCCGTTACAGAAAATATTCTAAAAGTATGTACGGTAAGTGGTTAGAAATAGATTTTGTAGTCTAGAAAAAGTATAAATTGAATTATCAAAATGTTAACAAGGTTTAAAACTGAAAATATGAAAGATACCGATTTGAAAATAAGTACGAGATAGTAACAACGAAAATTTCAAGAGGGTTTCAAAGAAATTAAACTGAGCGAAGGACTTAATAAGGAATTTCAAAAATACTTTCAGAGGAAGCAGACTTGGCAAAGGAAAAAACTCGAAGGATCAACGATACTCGTCAGGAACGATTACATGAATTGGGAGAAAGGAAAAAGATCGCATGATGTATACACATAGGATACGATTCACGTAGCTACGATGGAACTCTACGGTCGATAACACGAAAGGGTAATGATCAGGAAGATGCTAGAAGTCAGGGATTCTAATTTTCGGGTCGTCTAAAGATCAGGAGAGCTCGGCACTAAGATTTCCTAATGAGTTAGACTGTAATCAGGATCTAAGGGAAAGGTTCCTAAGAGAATCAAGGTTACGTTCTGCTGGGCCCGAAGTCGATGGACCGAGCGAACGACTAATAGAAGGACTCTAGGAATCTAACATGGTCAGAATCGGGTGAGAGGCTACTAAGGTATCCTAAGACGAGGATGACTAAATCTTAACCAAGGTGTCTGATTATCCAACTGGGACGTCTACCTAAGTATTCCTACCATTTAAGACTGGGTAAACCTAATTTAGACATGTTCATGGATATTAAATGAATGCGGTACTCTTATTGTTTCGAACTTTTGCAAGACCTGCATGGGTCACCACTAAAACCTGTCACGCTCCGCCTTCCAAAACGACGGAAGCGAAACGTGACAAGGGCCCGCTTGGGCCGGAGCTGTGAAGCCCGGACCCAATAAGCGACTGTAGGGTTACCATTTTAAAATTTTCAGGTTCTTGCATTTATAAAGTTCGAAACAATAGGAAGTACAGAAAGAAAGTTGCAGTCATTAATATAAAGAGTTAATATCCAGCGAGTACAAAAGTCTAAAAAGAGGGAAGCCTAAGCATGGTAACAACTTCCGAAAGAGAGAAACTAAAAGTATTAACCTCTGAACGTCCGCTGTAGAAGAGACCTCTAAGTCTGGTCCTCGTCAGGTACGTCCTCCGGGTCGACGTCCTCGGGCTCCACGCACTCCGATAAGTCTGCCTCGTCCACGAACTCTGGCTCCACACCTGACGTACAACACCAAAAGAAGGAACTGTACGTCAGGTAAGGTCTACAAAAGGGGGTTAGACCAAACTGTATGTGTATCGACTATTTAACAATGGTTTACTTGTAGATTAGCAAGCTGAGGTTATAACAGAGGAACAAAAGAAAGTAAACGCAGCAGGAAAGTAAAACGTGATAAGTAGTAGTCGTAGCGTGTGCTACCAAACTACGGGACTATCCTAATAGGTGTCAAGACAAATCGGGACATGGCGGGACAAGACAAGACAAGTGTGACACGAAAGGGTTCATGCCTTACGGTTCGAGGGGGATCAGACCCTCTTACCATGCGCACGCTCAACCCTACCCCAAACCCAAGTATTCAAGACATGACAAGACAATGGATCACTCGCTCTAGCTTGGTGAATGCCCTATTGCCCTCTGGGCTATGTATCACGACAAGGGATCACTCGGAGAGTGCCCTATTGCCCTCTGGGCTGTGTATCAAGACAAGGGATCACTCGGAGAGTGCCCTATTGCCCTCTGGGCTGTGTATCAAGACAAGGGATCACTCGGAGAGTGCCCTATTGCCCTCTGGGCTGTGCAAGACGGTGTTGGATATTGGACTCCCCGGATTTGGTTTTGGATGATGAACAAACATAAATATATCGTGAACTAACACTTTGTGAGCGCGGTTATGGAGATCGTCGCCAAATTCATATGAATATCAATTATGACGTCTCAAGACTTCTCAAAGCAGGTGATCATATGCCTAAAGCTTCGTTGAAGCTTATGGACCATTTTAGAAGTCATGAAGATTCGATTGAAGCTATTGAAGACGGTATCGTCAAGTTTTATTTATAGTCTTTAAGCTTCTTTCGTAGAATGTTAATCCTTGAGTAGGTCTTATGGTTTAAATCTTCATAACGCTCATATCTTAGCTCTAGGATCTTAGTAGAAGTCCATACAAACTTTCCCGAAGCATCGCGCTTCGATTCGGGACTTCTTGTGCATGTTAGTTGGTTCAAGAAGAAGAACTGACCGACTAGATGGTGATCTAGTCGGTCGACAAAGCTTCTTGGACCGACAAGTTTTTGTCAGTCAATTCTAAGCTCTTTACTGTTTACAGTTAGTCGGTCTAAGTTGACTCACCGACCGACTAGTTTGTGAACTAGTCGGTCAGTGATGCTTCTGTGTCCGACTAGTTGAGCTTTCCCTGTACATGCACATTTGAGCCTGAGCTACTGTTTATAATTAGTCGGTCTGTGTTCATTGATCGATCGACTAGTTGATGAACTAGTCGGTCAACGTTCCTTCTTGGAACGACTAGTTTAGCTTTACTATACATGCCAATTTTCACCTAACTTATTGTTTATCGTTAGTCGGTCTATGCTCATTTGGCGACCGACTAGTTGGTGAATTAGTCGGTCAACATTTGTTCTTGGAACGACTAAGTCTATTTGTGCTCAGACTTCAGTTTTATCTGTTAGTCGGTCTCAGTTGAGTAACCGACCGACTAGTTGTGAAACTAGTCGGTCAGCTACTCTTCTTGGACCGACTAATTGCTTTTGTCTGTGCTTCAACCTTTTGGCTGTTCTTCCATTAGTCGGTCTACGTTAAATGACCGACCGACTAGTTGATGAACTAGTCGGTCGGTGGTTGTTCTTTGACCGACTAGTTGGGTTCAGAAAAGAGCCGTTGGAGCATTAATTGAAACGTTTTTCTTTCTCTCTCTCCTCTATCCTATAAATACTTGATGGGCTGCATTCATTGCAGTCAAGGCTGATATTATTGCAAGTTTAGAGATCAAGAGAAATCATTCCAAGCTCATTCAAAGCTCTTTCATTCCATTCAATAATCTCTCCTCATTCTTACTTCCAAAGAGAGATTCATTGAGTGTGAAGCCTTCCAAGCCAAGTGCTTGATTCTAGGTCACCAACATCCCCATAGCTCTCCATCGCTGATCTACATCTTGGAGCTAGGGTTTGGTGCCACTTCTTCTTCCTCAAAATCATCTTTGCCCTAATTCGTAAGCATTAATCAAGGCATAGGTATTTTGTCGGTAAGAAGTTTCTATTTCATTTCAATTTCATATTGTAAGTTTCACTCTCGGTTGTGAGAGTGTGGTTGTGGTCCCGGGTTGTGGGAGTCACAAATTACTTTGTGTATGATTTGACTTGTGAAGGTTTTTCACAAGTATTTCATAGTGGAAATCTTGAGTTAGGGTTTCTAACTCAAGTATCCAGAGGGTATCCGGGTGGTTGGGATGTAGGATCACCGGGAACAAGTCGGATAGACTTGGGTGGATCCGAACCCAGTAATATCGTTGTTTGAGATTGTTTCTGTGTTGTCTAACATTTACATTTCCACATTTTCCGCATTGTTTGGTAGAGTTTGCAAGTAATTAGGAATTTGCCTCTTAATTATTTTAAAGTACTATTCACCCCCCTCTAGTACTTGTGCAGTAGCTTAGCAGGGCATTACATTTGGTATCAAAGCCAAGTCTATAGCTATGTCTGCCAACAACAACAAGACCGTTCGTCCACCTTCCGACTATAGCACCTTCAAGAACCGTGAAGGAGCGTCTTCGGTAATGGAAGGGCATTCCTCAACGAGGCCTCCATTCTTCAACGATACCAACTACGGGTACTGGAAATGCCAGATGGAAACCTTCATCCGGAGTGCTTCACTATGGAGGAACACGATGAAGGAATATGTCGAGCCAACCGAAGAAGATTTCGAGAAATGGACTCCCGCGGAGGTCGCCGCGGAGGTAAGCAATGCCAAGGCAATGAACGCCTTGCAATGTGCTTTGGAGCCCGAGGATTTCAACAAGATATGCACATGTAAGAGTGCATATCAAATATGGAACTCCATCCTCATATTACATGAAGGGACGAGTAGGGTAAGAGACTCTAAACTCGTTGCAGTTAATAAAGATTACGAGATGTTTCATATGCTACATGGTGAGAAGATGAAGGAGTATTATGCTCGCTTCGTCGACATCATAAACGAGGTAGAGGCTCTCAGCAAATCCTACACCCAAAAGGAGAAATGTTCGAATCTTATCGAAGGACTTCCTTCGAGTTGGGAAAAACGTACCTTCGCCATCGAGGAAGGTAATGATATGAACAAGTATACCGTTGTTCAACTAATGGATACTTTAATGTCTTATGAGGTACGCAAGGATAGCAAGTTGAAGTTGCAGGAAAAGATGAAGTCTTACCTATAACAAGAAGAGCCAAAGAAGAAAGCTATTGCTTTCAAGGCCGCTCCATCTACTTCCACATCAACCGATGATGAGAACTCGGAAAACGAGTTGGACTTGGAGTCCATGGCACTCATGGCCAGGAAGTTCAACCGGTTCTTCCGGAAAGGTAACTTCAAAAACAAATCGAAGTTCAATTCATCTAACTCTTCTTCTTCTTTGTGCTTTAAATGCAACAAGCCAGGACACATGAAAGAGGAGTGTCCTCTAAACAAGCAAAAGGAGAAGTGGAAGGCGCCAAAGTACGACAAGTCCAAGAAGTACAAGAAAGGGAACAAAAAGGGGCTTGTCGGGGCAACATTCACCGACTCCGAGGATTCCTCAAGCGGAGAGTCGGACGATGAGCAAGTGGAGCAAGCACACATGTGCTTCATGGCAAGAGAGGAGCATGATCAAGGATCTTCCTCTTCCGATGATAGCGACAACGAAGGCGATGAGGTAACTATGGATGACCTTAGGAATGCTAATTCTCAATTATGGTCTAAGTATACTAAATTAGTAAATAGGTATACTAAAGTAAAAGATGACTTAGCTAGCATTCAAACCTCGCCTAAAACTATCATCACCAACAACGACACCGTTGTTGAAGGGTTGAAGAATGAGATTGTTAATCTCAAGACTCAACTTGAACATGTTAGCATTGAAGATCCGGAGGAACACAAGATAGCGGATTTGACTTCTCAAAACTCGACTTTGAGTATTGAGAATGAGAATCTTAAGTCTCGTGTTTATTTGCTCACATCTCAAGTATCCACTTTGGATGCTTCTATGCGTTCTCCCACCGAGAAATATGAGAACATATTAGGCCTAATTAATAAATTCAATAAGGGTAAGGACCATTTGGATAAAATCCTAAGTGACTTACTTCCGGCCAATCACCACATTGGCTTGGGGTATACGATGGGAAGCTCATCCAAATCGGCCACTACTTTTGTTAGGCCAACTTCCGGTGACTCAACGAGTGGTAGCAAACACTCTATTGGTAGTTCTTCTACCAATGGTGCTTCCACCTCGTCCACACCCTCTTTTGGAAAGAAACCCACTTTGGGTGGACCTCCAAAGAAGGGGCATGCTTATATGTACACCAATACTATGCCACGTAGGAACACACGTCCTACTCCACCGGCTCACACATATGATGATTTCTATGCCACACGTTCACGGGCACGTGCACACCATGTGAGACACCCTCACGCACGTGTTCCTCCACATGCATATGTTCAGCCACATCATCGTATGAATAACTATCCACATGCACCATTCCATCATGTTCCTTATGCATATCCACGACATGCATCACGTAGAAACCAACAACGTATGCATGCACCCAATAGGATGAGGGCTCCCAAGATTTTCACTATTTGGAGCCCAAAGGACACAAGCATGGCTGAAAAACAAGTTTACATGAATGCTTATTTTTCGGATGTTGTGCATAGTAGAAATTATGTGGGGAAGTCTAAGTCCAATTGTACTTGGCTTCCAAAGGTCTAATCTTTTGGACCCAATGACCTTGGGTACCATGATATGAAATTTTCTATCTTTAGGTACTCAAGGAAAAGAAAAAGAAAAGGAGCAACAAATTTAAATTTAGCTCCAAGGTTAATTGGATACTCGATAGCGGGTGTTCAAAACACGTGACGGGTGACGCTCAATTGCTCTCCGGAGTGGTTTCCATTGCAAATGGAAACCACGTCGTATTTGGAGGCAACGAGAGCGGAACCATCATAGGTGTTGGTAAAGTGGGTAATCCTTCTAAACCCCTTATATGTGATGTTTACCTTGTTAAAGGATTAAACCACAATCTTATTTCAATAAGTCAACTTTGTGACAAAGGTTACAAAGTTAACTTTGCGAAAGGAATGTGCCATATTTTAAGAAAAGATAATAATGAATTATTGTTTTTCGGCACACACCATAAGGATATATATATCCTAGATCTTCCAAGATCACATGAACAATGTCTTATTGCCAACACAAGTGAACAACACTTATGGCATCGACATTTTGGTCATGTGAACTTTGGAACACTTTTTAAGCTTTCCAAGTTAAATTCTATTAGAGGCTTCCCTAAGCTTGTCTTTCAAAAGAAAAGCTTTTGTGACTCGTGTCAACGAGGCAAGCTTCCAAAATCTTCATTTAAACCTAAGAAAAGCATTTCTTCTAAGCGGCCTCTAGAGCTATTACATCTAGATTTATTTGGGCCAACTAGAGTTGCTTCATTAGGTAATGCTAGATATGGACTTGTCATCGTTGATGACTTTTCTAGGTTTACTTGGCTAGTTTTATTGTGTAATAAAAATGAAGCTTTTGAAAACTTCACAATTTTTGTTAAGAAAGTACAAAATCTCTTAGGAACCACCATTGTCACTATTCGTAGTGATCATGGAGGTGAATTTGAGAATGAGTCTTTTGAGACATTTTGTGATGAAGTTGGTATTACACACACTTTTTCATTCCCTCGCGCACCTCCTCAAAATGGTGTTGTTGAGAGAAAGAATAGGACGCTAGTGGAATGTGCTCGCACTATGCTTGATGATAGCTAACTTGGCCATCAATTTTGGGCGGAAGCGGTACATACCGCTTGCTCTGTGTTTAATAGAATACTCTTGAGGCCTGGCACTAAACAAACTTGTTATGAATTGTTGTTTGGTAGGTTGCCTCAAGTTAAACATTTTCACGTTTTTGGTTCGAAATGTTTTATTAAGAACACGTATGGTAGTTTGGACAAATTCGATCCAAGATCCGATGAGGGGATTTTTGTTGGATATTCTTCGCGTAGCAAAGCCTACCGGATATTCAACAAACGAACCTCAACGATCGAGGAATCGCTTCATGTGTCATTTAATGAAGGATTTGTTCCAACTAGAATTACTAATGATGATGACTCTATGGATGTCTTATGTGATTCAATTGGTAGTTCTAACTCTAATGATTCTATTGATTCTATTGAGACTAACCCGTCTAATGAAGTTGTTGAGAATGTTCCTGGTGATCAAGGTATTCCCAAACGGCTTCATACCGTTCATGACCATCCTCATGAGCAAGTCATTGGCAATATCCATGATAGTGTCAAGACGAGATCGCAAGTGAACTACTTCGCTCATTGTGCCTTTGCCTCCCCGATAGAGCCAAAGAATGTTAATGAAGCATGCGAAGATAGCGCTTGGATCTTAGCCATGGAGGAGGAACTCATTCAATTCAAGAGGAATGAAGTTTGGGAGCGTGTTCCATTGCCATCGAAGAACCACACCGTCATAGGGACAAAGTGGATCTTCAAGAACAAAACCGACGAAAACCAAGTCGTCGTCCGGAGCAAAGCTCGGTTAGTTGCTCAAGGCTACCGTCAAGAGGAAGGTATTGATTTCGAAGAATCCTTCGCTCCGGTAGCTAGATTAGAATCAATTAGATTATTATTGTCTTTTGCATGCCATAAGGATTTTAAATTATTTCAAATGGATGTTAAAAGTGCATTTTTAAATGGAGATGTTGTTGAGGAAGTTTACGTTTCTCAACCTCCGGGCTTTATTAATGAAAAATTTCCAAATCATGTTTTTTAAACTAAAGAAAGCGCTTTACGGTTTGAGACAAGCTCCTCGAACTTTGCTCTTTGCGAAGAGTTTTCTAATGTGATGAAGGATCAATTTGAGATGAGCCACATGGGTGAGCTCAAATATTTCTTAGGTCTCCAAAGTCGCCAAATGGACGATTCAATCTTCATCCACCAAACGAAGTATACGGTGGAGTTGCTTAAGCGATTTGGAATGGAGAATGCCTCCGGGAAAAAGACTCCAATGAGCACGACTACGCATCTTGATAAGGATACGGGCGGTAAAGATGTAGACATTCGTCTATATCGAGGTATGATAGGTAGTTTACTTTATCTTACCGCAAGTAGGCCCGATATTATGTTTGTCGTATGCGTATGTGCTCGTTATCAGTCTCAACCTAAGGAGTCTCACTTAGTAGCGGTAAAACGTATTTTCCGTTATCTAAGTTATACACTTGATTTTGGATTACTTTATCCAAAATCTAGCACGTATGAGTTAATCTCATATAGTGATGCCGATTATGCGGGATGCAAATCCGACAGGAAAAGTACTAGTGGCAATTGCCATTTTATAGGAAATTCCCTTGTCTCTTGGTTTTCTAAGAAGCAAAATTCCATATCACTTTCAACCACCGAGGCGGAATACATTGCCACCGGTGCCGCGTGTGCTCAAGTTCTTTGGATGAGACACACACTTAAAGACTTTGGTATAAACTGTGATACTTGCCCTATCATGGTGGACAACCAAAGTGCAATATGTCTTTCCAAGAACCCGTTACACCATTCCCGTTCGAAACACATAGATGTCCGACACCATTTCTTAGACGATCATGTTGCTAAAAAGGACATCATATTAGTGTACGTTGAAACCCAGAAGCAAATCGCCGATATTTTCACGAAACCCCTAAAGGAGGACTCCTTTGTGCGGTTGCGTCGAGAATTGGGGATTATGGGCGAATCCGAGATATAGGATTCATTTTTTATTCAATATTCTTGCATGCTATTCTATTCGTTATATTTTCTCATGCTTGAAGTATTGAAATTTTCTGGATTTTTGTTGAATTTTCAGAATTTTCGCTCGATTTGTGCGTAATCGTCAAATTTCAGGTTTTCGATGCTTAATGGGGTAGTATAATGATTAATGAGAGTATTTTGATGTTTCATCCAAGTGTGATTAGGAGAGAAATCAAATTTCAAACATTTTCAATTTTTGAACTCTCTTAGTCGGTCCAAGTTCATTGGCCGATCGACTAGATTCAGTTCTAGCCGGTCAGTACTTGAGCTTAGACCGACTACTTCTTGTCAGGATATTTGGCTTCAGTTACTGTTTTCAACTAGTCGGTTCAAGCTCATTGACCGATCGACTAGATCGTGATCTAGTCGGTCAGTGCTTGAACTGAGACCGACTAGTTGTGACGGGGACAGTAGCGTCTTTTGAGCTCCCGACTGACTTAAATCGCATCTAATCGACTATTTTCTTTTCTAATCGATCAGAAAATTCTCTCTCTCAGCTCAAAACCCCCGACCCCCGCTATGACCCTTCGACTTCCGGCCGTTTTCCGACCAAACCCGCCGTCGCCGAACGTCGCCCTCTCCTCCTAGGTGACTCTCCTCCCTCTCCTAGCTTCCTAGGGTTCGGATTTGCTCTCTAGGGTTAGTTTTTCAGCGGCTAGGTTTTCATTTCTAGTTGGTTTCGATTCCTAGGGTTGTGCTAGGGTTCTTGATTTCGGCTAGGGTTTCCTAGAATTGATCTCTCTTGCGTCGTGTCGTGCCTCGATTATGGCTCGTACACTTATCCCGATCACTCCATCTAGCCCCTCGCTGATGACCGTAGAACCTACCCCTACGGATCCCGATCAACCTACGAGAACCCCTCCGAAACGCCGATCTAAGACTACCCAACCCTCGTCGTCTTCGCCTCCTCTCAAGAAGAAGAGGACTACGACCGCCAAGCCTAGAGCCCAACCCAAGCCTAAGCCCAAACCCAAGCAACTTGTGTCTCCCTCCTATTTCCATACTCCTACCGATTCCGATTCCGAGTATAGACCCGAGCCTGAGACTCATAGGGAACCCACTCCTCCTACCCATCCTGAGTCTAGCTCCCGACCTCGTACGTCTACCCGTAAGCCTAAGGGAAAGGCTCTGATGCCGGTAGGTGGTGTCGATATCTCGTTGTGTCGCGACGACCCTTTGTGTCTCGCGGCTTACAACCGTATCAAACACTGCCCACTGCTTCTGGAGCATTTCGTCCAGTTTAGTGACTTCCTAGGCCTCGCCGATCTTCTTTCGTCCTCCGGTCTACTCGATTACCTTCGATATGACCCGAAGGCGAACCCTCACCCCTACCCTCACCTAGTAAAACTTTTCTATGCCAATAGGATCCGGGGTCAGTACGATGCGACCCACTCTGTTGAGACGACTGTTTTGGGGACACCTATAGTCCTCACAGCAGAAATCTTAGGAGAGATTTTGGGTATCTCTTCGTCTGGCCTCCTCCCTTCAGACATTTCTGTTGATGATATCACCTCCCTTGATCAGGTTGTCCTATCCCAGATTTTCCACCAGATTCCTCCCGCCATGATTGGTGTGCCCTCCAAATCCTTCAAGCCTATTGCCTGGGTTCTAAATTTTGATTCTGAAGTCGTGCTTGCTTCCCAAGTACGGCTCCTCATCTCTACCGTCCCAGCCCTTCTTGAAGTTGATATATGCTATTTTCATGGGGAGCTCGATTAACTGGGCTCGCATTATACTCGATAAGATGGACTCTTTCGAGTGTATTCACAAGTCCACGAAATCGGCTCATATCCCCTTCCCGTGCTTGTTGACTCTGGTATTCCGTCACATCCGTGTCACATTGCCTCCTGACGATGAGCGTCCTCTTGGTCCTCCCCTGAACGCGACGGCCGTCAAGAAGTCTCTTGCGGCGCTCCGTCACGTTCAGAGGACGACACCTTCAGCGTCTGCCTCTGCCTCTGCCTCAGCTGCTCCCTCTACCACTCTTGCCGATGTTGTTCGTTCGATCCGTCATTTGGAGTCTCGTCAGGCTCGTTCTGAGGAGATTCTCTGCCGTATCGCTCGACATCTTGATATTGAGGTCCCTCCTCTTTCTCTGACGAGGATGAGTTGGATGAGGAGGACATTGAGGAGCTTGCTCGTGCTGCTGCTCGTGCCCCCGAGGGCACTTCTGGTGATGCTGCTGCTGCTTCGTCTGCTGGTGCCCCTGAGAGCACACCTGTTGCCACCGCTCCTATGGTGGATGCTCTGACTGGTGCTCCCGAGGCCACTACTGTTGCTGCTCCAGAGATTGTCACTTCTGCCGTCGCTCCCGTTGACGTTCCTGCTGATCCAGTTACCACCACTTCTCCTGCAGAGCCTGCTGCTGCTGCAGATCTTGCCGCTTCCTCTTGAGCTTCTTTGAGGACTCTCCGATGCTCCTTGGATGATACATCTAGTGTAAGAGAGTTTGGGTAGGATAGTGTGGGTGGCTATGCTTTTTGGATCATTTTGATGATGTATTTTGATGTACCTTGATGATGTTGTATGTTATGTGACACTCTGATATTTGTTTGATATGATGATGTATTTTGTGTGCACCGATCGTTGGATCGATGTTTTGTATGTCAGTGATGTATACTTTTCATGTACTCTGGTTCATATTATATATCTATATACATCGACGTTGACATTTCATTCTATTGTGCACATTATATTTTTTATGTCTCTGATGTTTGATTTCTTCGCTCGACAATATTAACTTGGTTTAATAGAAATTTCTTCTATGCAAACATAGAATTGTTTTCCATGCACTAAATTAACCAAGAATGTTGATATTAGCGAGTATATTCCATAACTCAATCCGTAAAATTGATTTGAGTTTTTGATGATTTCGTTTTACGATTTTCGACTATGGTATCATTAACACGCCTTGATTTTATTCGTATTTTTTTCTTTGGTGTCACTTGAACCGTCGTCGTATTCTACGACTCCCGTGCTTTTATTTGAAGCCATTGTTGTCGTTGATCTCCTCCCGCTCTTTTTGCTAATGCCAAAGGGGGAGAGATATAATAATAACGATGTGCTAAATGATAATTTAAAGCACTATTCCAAGAATCTAATTTGATATGTTAGATTCAGGGGGAGTTAAGATATATAAATGGATTTTCAAATCCGATATTTCAATAACCACCTTTTGATATTCGATATTTCAATAATCGATTCTCATTGATATACTTTACTCGTCTGCTTGATGCGTATTATTATTGTTTAATTTGGAATTAACGTGTCATCAATGCAGGGGGAGTAAGTAAATTTCATTTGAATTATTATTATTGATGATTATTTATGTTGGTTTGTCATCACCAAAAAGGGGGAGAATGTTGGATATTGGACTCCCCGGATTTGGTTTTGGATGATGAACAAACATAAATATATCGTGAACTAATACTTTGTGAGCGCAGTTATGGAGATCGTCGCCAAATTCATATGAATATCAATTACGACGTCTCAAAACTTCTCAAAGCACGTGATCGTATGCCTAAAGCTTCGTTGAAGCTTATGGACCATTTCAGAAGTCATGAAGATTCGATTGAAGCTATTGAAGACGGTATCGTCAAGTTTTATTTATAGTCTTTAAGCTTCTTTCGTAGAATGTTAAGCCTTGAGTAGGTCTTACGGTTTAAATCTTCATAACGCTCATATCTTAGCTCTAGGATCTTAGTAGAAGTCCATACAAACTTTCCCGAAGCATCGCGCTTCGATTCGGGACTTCTTGTGCATGTTAGTTGGTTTAAGAAGAAGAACTGACCGACTAGATGGTGATCTAGTCGGTCGGCAAAGCTTCTTGGACCGACTAGTTTTTGTCAGTCAATTCTAAGCTCTTTACTGTTTACAGTTAGTCGGTCTAAGTTGACTCACCGACCGACTAGTTTGTGAACTAGTCGGTCAGTGATGCTTCTGTGACCGACTAGTTGAGCTTTCCATGTACATGCACATTTGAGCCTGAGCTACTGTTTATCATTAGTCGGTCTGTGTTCATTGATCGACAGACTAGTTGATGAACTAGTCGGTCAACGTTCCTTCTTGGACCGACTAGTTTAGCTTTACTGTACATGCCAATTTTCACCTAACTTACTGTTTATCGTTAGTCGGTCTATGCTCATTTGGCGAACGACTAGTTGGTGAATTAGTCGGTCAACATTTGTTCTTGGAACGACTAAGTCTATTTGTGCTCAGACTTCAGTTTTATCTGTTAGTCGGTCTCAGTTGAGTAACCGACCGACTAGTTGTGAAACTAGTCGGTCAGCTACTCTTCTTGGACCGACTAATTGCTTTTGTCTGTGCTTCAACCTTTTGGCTGTTCTTCCATTAGTCGGTCTACGTTAAATGACCGACCGATAGTTGATGAACTAGTCGGTCGGTGGTTGTTCTTTGACCGACTAGTTGGGTTCAGAAAAGAGCCGTTGGAGCATTAATTGAAACGTTTTTCTTTCTCTCTCTCCTCTATCCTATAAATACTTGATGGGCTGCATTCATTGCAGTCAAGGCTGATATTATTGCAAGTTTAGAGATCAAGAGAAATCATTCCAAGCTCATTCAAAGCTCTTTCATTCCATTCAATAATCTCTCCTCATTCTTACTTCCAAAGAGAGATTCATTGAGTGTGAAGCCTTCCAAGCCACGTGCTTGATTCTATGTCACCAACATCCCCATAGCTCTCCATCGCTGATCTACATCTTGGAGCTAGGGTTTGGTGCCACTTCTTCTTCCTCAAAATCATCTTTGCCCTAATTCGTAAGCATTAATCAAGGCATAGGTATTTTGTCGGTAAGAAGTTTCTATTTCATTTCAATTTCATATTGTAAGTTTCACTCTCGGTTGTGAGAGTGTGGTTGTGATCCCGGGTTGTGGGAGTCACAAATTACTTTGTGTATGATTTGACTTGTGAAGGTTTTTCGCAAGTATTTCATAGTGGAAATCTTGAGTTAGGGTTTCTAACTCAAGTATCCGGAGGGGATCCGGGTGGTTGGGATGTATGATCACCGGGAACAAGTCGGGGAGACTTGGGTGGATCCGAACCCAGTAATATCGTTGTTTGCGATTGTTTCTGTGTTGTCTAACATTTACATTTCTGCATTTTCCGTATTGTTTGGTAGAGTTTGCAAGTAATTAGGAATTAGCCTCTTAATTATTTTAAAGTACTATTCACCCCCCTCTAGTATTTGTGCAGTAGCTTAGCAGGGCATTACAGACGTGACGGGACGTGACAAGACAGGAAAGGTTATTCTAGGGTGTCCACACGCATGCACACACAAGATAGTCCTACGATGTCAAAAGTTGTTGTTGTTAGGCTCAGACTTTGTCGTCAAATCTGAGCCGTCAAGGGACGTCCCGGACGCTATCATTTCACGTCTGGTTATCTTTGTTTACAGTTAATAGTTCTAACAAACTAAAGCCTAAGCACGGCCAAAAGTGCAAGTGGATACACTTGCCTGCGGTGGTGAGCGTGTCGTCCGTCCGGAGCGTCTCGTCCAGGCGTTGCGTCCGCGGTAGTCCGTCTGAAATAGGTCACGGCGACGGTGCCAAGTTACGTTTTTCAATAAGTCCTATTTAGGGTTTGTTTCTAGATTGTCGGGACTACCATATTCGTCAAAGTCACATTTTTGGTGTTTCGTTCAACCTAGATCGACTACGATCCTATGTGCACAGAAAGTTGTCCGATTGTCGATCTTTCTACAGTGAGCAGCATTTTACAAGTACTGAAAGTAAATTTAGTTATAGTTGTCCTATTTTAGTTTAGGGTTTGATTAGCTACGGTGTGTGTTTTGCTACTTGTTAGGGAAACCAACCTCGTGATGCCGTCCAACAAGCGGAAGTCGGGTCTGAACGGTGAAACGTCGGCGTCATCTGGAACTCCTCGGCCGTGGATAGCACAACGAGGTACCTTTGGAAAGCGGGTTGGTGACGTGAAATCAGTGAGCTAATCAGTGATCCTCCTCCCGTTGCGAGTAGTGCAACAGTTCTTCACGATAACGGCGACGTCAGCTAAAAGTACGTGCGTGCGGCAACGCACGTGTGTAGGATCCTGTCAAAACAACGTTAGGATCGATAAATGAAGTTGAGACTTACGCTTGCGTACACGACACCGTAATCTCGGAACTTCGCCCTCGGATTCGCCACAACGGTCGATACTTCGTCACGGAGGATCGAAGCAGAGTTTCACCGCCTAAATCTCTAACTAGAAGAGGATTTTAATGGAAGGGAGAAGAAGAACATAAGGATGCCTTATGCAAACTTATGGCATGGAAAGTGTGAATGAATGCCTTACCCTTGGGTCCTATTTATAGGCTTTAGGGGTGGTTATTGTAGGAAATAACCAAGTATAAGCTTATTAGCCTATATTAGCACATTCATTTATCTTCTTCTTTATCCACTTATCAAGTGTCATTTTGCACTTATAAAGTGGCTTTTTCCACTTATCGAGTGGCTTTTTCCACTTATCGAGTGGTCCTTTTCACACGAGAAAAGGTTCCCTTCGCGCACGCCTTCGTGCACGCGACATCTGAGGTCCGTATACCCTCATACATCCCCTCATGGGTGTATTTATGTCGTTCATATCCAACATCTCCCACTCACACTTGAGGGGATTGTAAGGAAACTTATTTTCCTCTAACTCTTCTGTTTGTCATACCGAGAAATAGGCCGTGTGACCGTCATGCGCATAGAGTCCGCTGTTGTGCACTTGTTAGAGATACACAACACTCCTCGAGGTGCAAAGTTGAGTAGATCAACGCATGCTTTACCCTAGATTATTTCTTCACATTTCTTATACTTTATATTCAACAATTGAATCCCATCTGGATTGCAATTGGCTGGCCAGCTTTGAATCTTTAAAGTCCAAATGTGAATGCGAAATTAATCTTCCTCTTCTTGCGATCCTTTCGATCTTGACTTGACTCGCTTTTCTAACATGTCCCGCCGGACCGAATTAACCATAGTCCATAAGCAACATGCTAAGATAGCAATCACCCAGTCAAATCTTAAGGAACCAATTAGAGTCCATAAGGGTAACGAGTTAAGACCCATGTGGTCTTTGGGTCTCACATAATAGTAAACTTATTTACTATTCCAACCCAATGGTCAAAAATGCATACGTAGTATGAATACGTATTACAACATTGCTCCTTTCCCAGGGAGTGTATGTCTCAATGATGTTGTAAGGATGATGATCAGACACCACAATGTCTGACTTTGAGTCCCTTTTTCTACTCAAATAATCCTTTGGACTCACATCCCGCATTTAGACAGATAGGATTTCAAAATCCTCTTAGATCTTCTGTAAGCATCCATATGATGCAGATCTTTCATGCGACCATTTTGTTTAAGTCATGACTCTAAATCATCCGTCTGATGATTTTGACTTCAAACAGGTCTCATCTCTATTCTATCCGTCTGATAGAATAAGGCGGTTGCTCATGTGAGAGAGCCAACCTCAATCTGACCGACATACTAGAAAGTATAGCTGAGATTTCAAAAAATGTACACAAACATTTCTCAAGAAATTCATATGCAATGTTTGAAAAAAAAGAACTTATTCTTTTATTAAATTTGATCATTTACAGACATGTGAATTTATATTGGTACAACTCAGCTCTTACGCAATCCTTGAGATGATAAGTGTTTGTAAAACACATCTCTGGGGATCGCCTTTGTGAGCGGATCCGCTATCATCTCATGCGTAGATATGTACCTTATGTCCACCTTCTTGGTTTTATCATAGTCTTTTGCAAATTTGTAGCGGATATCAATGTGTTTGGTCTTACAATGAAATTTAGGATCTTTGACATAAGCTATAGATGCTTGACTGTCGCTGTGTATAGGTACATCACCTGAGTGACTTGCATCAATTAGCTTGTCTAAGAATTTCCTAAGCCAAACAGCCTCTTGGACTGCCATGCTAAATGCTACAAACTCGGCTTCCATAGTTGAAAGTGCGATGCAGGATTGTTTCTTGCTACTCCAGGATATTGCACCAGATCCGAGTAGAAAAACATATCCTGAGGTCGATCGTCGCTCATCGAGATCACCCGCCCAATCAGCATCAGTGTAGCCTTCGAGCCTCAAGGCATCTCCTTGATAGCATAAAGCAAAGTCGGCAGTTCCTTTGAGATACCACATTATCCTCTTAACCGCTTTCTAGTGTACTTGCCCTGGGTTGGATTGGTAACGACTTACCATTCCAATGGCAAAACAAATGTCCGGTCTTGTACACATCATAGCATACATATGACTACCAACTGCACAGGAATATGGAACTTTTTTCATAATCTCTTTCTCCTTTTGGTTCTTAGGACATGATTTCAGACATAAATTATCGCTTTTGCTTATAGGAGTATCAATGGACTTGCAGTCCTGCATATTAAATCGTTCTAGAACCTTCTTTATATAAGTCTCCTGTGAAAGAGAAAGAAGTTTCTTCGAACGATTCCTTGAAATCTTAACTCCAAGGATATATGCGGCTTCTCCCATGTCTTTCATCTCAAAAACTGATGAAAGCCAAGCCTTGATATCCATCACAAAGCCCTTGTCATTTCCGGCTATTAAAATGTCATCTACATATAGAGACATGATAACATACTTTCTTTTAATCCCCTTGATATATACGCAGTTATCTTCATCAAGCATGGTAAAACCATTTGATAAGACAACTTCTTGAAATCGTATATACCATTGCCTCAAGGATTGTTTAAGACCATATATGGATTTAAGAAGTTTACAAACCTTATGTTCGTTTCCTTCTTTTACAAACCCTGTTGGTTGTTCCATATAGATCTCCTCGTCCAATTCTCCATTGAGAAAGGCAGTCTTTACATCCATTTGATGTAATTCGAGGTCTAAGCAAGCTACCATTGCCAGAATCAGGCGAATCGAGGTAAAACGTACAACAAGTGAGAAGGTCTCTTCGTAGTCTATCCCTTCTTGTTGCGTAAAACCTTTCGCGACAAGGCGAGCTTTATATCTGTCAATAGAGCCATCAGCCTTATGCTTGATCTTGAGAACCCATTTGTTCCCAATAGCTCTACGTCCTCTGGGTAAGTCAACTAAGTCCCAGACTTGGTTAACTTTCATGGATTCTAACTCCTCTTGCATCGCTTCCATCCATTTGTCTTTTAGCAGGGCAAGATACGGCCTGTTTGAAAGTAGCAGGCTCGTCTTCTTCTTGTAGTAAAGTCATAAAGGTTTGCGGAAATTCATCCTCAAATATTAGAGGAGCCAACCTTGTACGACTACTACGTCGTATTTGGGATTCTTCAAGTCCTTGTTGACTCGAATTTAGATCAATTCTAATATCACTCCCACTTGGAATGTCGTTAGAATTGCTCCCACTTGGATCATTATTCCCGTATGGAATAGGATAATCGTCATTCGTATAATCCATTGGTGAAGTTTGAAACGTATTTTCGTTTTCACCAAGAATTCTCCCACTCGAATGAGGTAATCCTTCTTGATCATAAATCTCAAATAGAGATAAGTCCTGACTTATCTCGCCCTGTCTTGGAAACTCGTTTTCCAAGAAAGTGACATCCCTCGACTCAAACTCAATTAGCCCACCATTGTCTTCCTGACTAACAAAAACATAACCTTTGGAGTTTTCTGTGTATCGTATAAAGATACATTTCCTTCCCCTTGGCCCAAGTTTGCCATACTTATGGAAGGAAATATGTGCGTAGGATGCACAACCCCAAGGTTTCAAAATGTTTAGTCAGGAGACCTTTGGTTCCACAACTCATAAGGAGTGGAGCTAACAGATTTCGAGGGTACGCGGTTTAAAATGAAAGCGGCCGTTAATAATGTATCACCCCAAAAGGTGATTGGCAAGTTAGCTTGCGCCATCATTGAACGGACCATTTCCATTAAAGTCCTATTTCTCCTTTCTGCAACACCGTTTTGTTGAGGAGTATAAGGTATAGTTACCTGATGTAATATGCCTTTTTCATCACAAAGTTCCTTAAAACTTGTTGATTGATATTCACTGCCCCTATCGGTTCGCAAGACCTTAATCTTACGATCTAATTGATTCTCCACTAAACTCATATAGTTTTTAAAGCAAGCCAATGCTTCACTTTTGTGGGATATCAAATAGATATGTCTGAATCTAGAAATCATCAATAAAAGTGATGAAATAAGACTTCCCGTGTCTTGTCTTGACATTCATCGGA
Organism: Scilla litardierei; assembly: GCA_030789695.1. NCBI lineage: Eukaryota > Viridiplantae > Streptophyta > Magnoliopsida > Asparagales > Asparagaceae > Scilla > Scilla litardierei. Next base: position 54,520,898 of record CM061137.1, read on the forward strand.
CCACATATGTCCGAATGGATAAGCTGTAATGGAACCTCGGCCCTTGTGCCGGTTCCAAACGTCTTGCGACAAGATTTCCCCACTAGGCAATGTTCGCAGGTCGACATTTCAACCTTTGAAACATTGGATAGAAGGCCACGTTTGGCAAGTCTATCCATACGCGTTGGTCCAATATGACCAAGCCTTGCGTGCCAACAAATCACATCAGACTCATAAGTCTTAGAATTTGCAATAAGGAAATTTTCATTACACGAGGAATCATACATTGTACTCATTACAATAAATCCTTTAAATACAAACCTAGTACCAATAAGAGTATTATTACAACTTAAGTCCACATTACAATCATGAAAAAACCAGTTATAGCCAAGACCCATTAACACAACCACAGAAATTATATTCCTTCGAATATCTGGAGCGAAGAGGACATCTTGAAGTAGGAGAGTGCGGCCGTTGTCCAAGACTAGCTTGCAAGTCCCAACGCCTTTCACTTCAACACGTGTGTCGTTTCCTACATAGATCCACTTCGTTCCTTGGGGTATCCGATGATACTCCACGAAGGACCGTCTGTCCCTAGCTATGTGGTCAGTGGCACCTGAATCAATTATCCAAAATGGATTAGATTCCACAAGAAATATTGAACTAGAAACACATATGTAACTAGTATATTTACAAGTTACCTCATCGCCTCCACTCGTACATGAACGAGCATAGTGACCGAGCTTGTTGCATTTGAAGCACTTGATCCTCTTCAAGTCTTTCTTCTTGTGCCATTTCTTATGCCCACCATTATGTTTTGGTTTCTTGGTAGACTCAGGTTGCTTATTACGTTCATTAGTAGACTTCGAACAATCTTTCCGTTTCTTTCCCCCGTGTGAGGAACTAGCAACCATGTGCACTTCTGCACTAGGCTTGGCAGCCGCAATCCGCTCTTCCTCTAATTCGAGGTGCTTGAAAACATCGCTGAAGGTCTTGATGCTCTCATTGTGAGTGAGATGCATCTTCATTTGGTCCCACCCATTTGGTAGGGAACGTATGACTGCTTGGATTTGTTGCTCATCAGTGAGCACATGACATGCGTCCTTTAACTCCGAGATAAGATTCGCCATATGTCGCAGATGTTTTCCCATGGAATGATCTGGACGTTTCTTATATGAATCGAATCTTATAGTTAAGGCGCAAAGTTTGGACACCGATGTGCCACCAAACTTCTCCTCTAGCTTGGACCATATGTCCATGGCTAAGTCATGCTCTCGGAATATGCGCATTATGTCATCGGCCATACTGCTCAATAACGTAATGCGGGCTATCTTATTCTTCCGAGACCAAGCATCAAAAGCTTCATTGTCTCGTCTGTGTTGGGCCATAGTGCCCAACTCGGGTTCAATCATTACGTTCTTTAGAGTTTCGAGCACTTCTTGCTCCTCTAAAACGTATTGTATCTTGATGGACCAAAGTTTGTAATTATCGTCGTTGAGTTTTTCACCTCTGTTTAACTCAGCGACGATATTCTTTGAAGCAAAAGACATTTTACTTTTAATATGCTGCAAAAGACACAAAACCAAAGGTTTGATCAAAAACATTGCATTGAAAATTCTTAAAATATAATTCCCATTTGAAGTGATAATAGAATATCCCATTTGGATAGTTCTAATTTCAACTCCCACTTGGAACGACATTTATAATTTGATAAGTTACTTTCGAAAAATACTGAAGATGTTACCCTAGAATCGGAAAGGTCACTACGTTTCCAATCACCATCTAGAGTAACTTTCAGTATTTCCCCATCACTTTATCAAATAAAAGTACTCTTATAGTACTTTGCAGCGGAAAAGCGTTTTTTTTGAAAACGTATGTCAAAACGTTAGGAAACGTATTTTTCAAAAAATGTATATTTCAACTTAGTACCCTTATGATACTAGTGAAATATTCGACACTTCCTGCCATTTACCGGGATGAGTCGTAGCCGTGCCAAGGTCAGATCCCCCTTTTTGGGGATTTTTCTGCAAACTATCGTCGCCGGCTCCCGTATGGATCCAGGCGTTTTCCCCTTATTGGAGAATTTTGCCGCAGACGACTGCCGTCGGCCCCGTATGGGCTAGGCTTGTAGGTTGCCGGGGCCGAAACCATTGTCAAGGCCTCTGGCTAAATTGGTCGACCAAAAAACCCGAATTGGTTGACCAATATCGACCAAGGATCCGGCACCCCCCCGGCGGCCAGGGCCTCTGCCCTGGCCGAGGCTGGCCATAGGCCGGCCAAGGGCCTCTGCCCTGGCCAGCCAGGGTCCCTGGCCCCTCGGCCAGGGCCTCTGCCCTGGCCGAGGCCGGCCAGGGCCGGCCAGGGTCTGGCCCTGGCCTCTGCCAGGGCCGGCCAGGCCCTGGCCTGAGGCCAGGGCATTGGCCCTGGCCTCTGCCAGGGCTGGCCAGGCCGGCCCCTGGCCTTGGCCGAGGCCGGCCAGGGCCCCCTGGCCCTGGCCTGGTCTCGGCCAGGCCTGGCCTTGGCCACGGCCAGGGCCCCCTGGCCCTGGCCGTGGCGGGCCAGGTCCGGCCATGGCCTATTGGCTTAGGCCGGCCATGGCCCTTTGGCCATGGCCGGTCCCCCTTTCATGGGGTGGCCGCATGCACTCCTCCCCCTCGACGGGGTGGTCGTGGTGGTTTTTGTCGTTATTGGCCGTAGCCAACCCCCTCCGCATGGGAAGGGGGGTGAATTGCCTTCATAGCCCATTTGGCCATGGTGATCATGCACAAAAAATCATCTTCTCCGATGGAGATAACTACCATCATCTTCCTCGATGAAGCACCCGTTCGTCGATGAAGCACCCGTTCGTCGGGAAAGTAGTTATTCTCTAATGGCCGTGTGCCAAAATGAAAAATTAACATACTTTAAAATTCGTAAACTACGCGCTCCACATGAAGAGAGTTCACATTCCCTATGAATGGAGACTCAACATCCATGAAGAGAGCGAGCTTGACGATATGAACGGCCGGTTCTTCTCGTCACGGAGAGTTCCTACCATATCCGTAATGGTAGGAGACCCTAACGTGAAAAGAACAACCGCTGCGTTCTCTCCATCACGAAGCGTTCCTACCATATCCGTAATGGTAGGATACCCATTCGTGAAAAAGACAACGCCTCGTTCATCGGTTCGACGGGGCGGCGGTTTGACCGGGGCGAACCCGTATGGCTCTGATACCAATGTAGGATCCTGTCAAAACAACGTTAGGATCGATAAATGAAGTTGAGACTTACGCTTGCGTACGCGGCACCGTAATCTCGGAACTTCGCCCTTGGATTCGCCACAACGGTCGATACTTCGTCACGGAGGATCGAAGCAGAGTTTCACCGCCTAAATCTCTAACTAGAAGAGGATTTTAATGGAAGGTAGAAGAAGAACATAAGGATGCCTTATGCAAACTTATGGCATGGAAAGTGTGAATGAATGCCTTACCCTTGGGTCCTATTTATAGGCTTTAGGGGTGGTTATTGTAGGAAATAACCAAGTATAAGCTTATTAGCCTATATTAGCACATTCATTTATCTTCTTCTTTATCCACTTATCAAGTGCCATTTTGCACTTATAAAGTGGCTTTTTCCACTTATCGAGTGGCTTTTTCCACTGATCGAGTGGTCCTTTTCACACGAGAAAAGGTTCCCTTCGCGCACGCCTTCGTGCACGCGACATCTGAGGTCCGTATACCCTCATACATTCCCTCATGGGTGTATTTATGTCGTCCATATCCAACAACGTGAACTCCGAGAGTCCAAGGGGGCTGTTGATAGATGAGGTAGGACTAGAGGAAGATGCTCTACCCGGTGGATGGCCAACGGCGTGAGCGTACGTCGGTGGGTGGCCGTGAGAAGCTGGAGAGGACAGATTCGCAAAACATTCGTTGTCGCGCGTCTCAGAGGAATTCTAGTGATGAAAAGTGAAAACGGGAAGTTGCAGAAGGTTAATGACTTCAAGACGAAGCCAACGGCAGTGGAGTTGTCGTCGGGGGTGGTCGGAGGTGGTCGTGCGCGGGCGGCGAAGTTCAGCTTCCAGATCTGTGAAAAACAGCCGATACGACGTTTTCCGACGAGGATTCTGGGAGCTACAGGTGGTCTATGAGCGTGAGTGAAGTTGCAGTTGGTAGGGGGGTTCGATAGGAGTCCAAAGGCAGTAGTGTGGTCGTCATAGGTGGCCGGATGGCCGGTGGGTGCAAGTTTTCCCGGAGGTTGTTGAATACAATGATATAGGATTTATGGTTTGATGATGACAAACAGTTGTGAACGATCTGATGTGTGTGTTAAGTATTTGCAGGAGTGGCACGGACGTAAATATCCAAATGATGGCTAACTCAAAGAGATGGAGGAATTGCTATACACATAGCAATTGGACTAGGTCAAAGAGCTATGCGCTTAGCAAAGTGGACTTGGTCAAATATAGGATGAGATGGAAAGAATCCTATGTGATTCATTCATATCAATTAGAGATTTGACAATATCTTATTCCTATTCAAATCAAATCTCTCCAAATATCATATCTCATATTCCTACTCTCTAGGGATAATTTTTCTAGCCAAGGCGTATTTAAGATTTCATCAAATCTAGAGATTTCGCAACAACCCTAGCTACCCCCTACAAATAGGGCTCATCAAAATTGGAGAAAAGGAATTGCGCCCCAAAAAAAAATTGTGCGGCACAAACCCTAGAGCACTCGGCCTCCTCTTAAAAAGCAACTTACGGAAGATCCTTCCTGACGCAACAATTCTCAAGGCCACAATTCTTTGATTCAGAGAGGCCACACATCCATCTAGAAGCATGGCCATCTAATTGTAAGGAAGTTTTAAAAAGATGCAACATTTTTTTCATACACAAAAATTCATTGGTCAAGTTGCTTTTTAGTTTTCTTTTTCCCACTAACTTTGTTATTTGTTTGCTTGCAGGATCAAACTTGAAGGCCATATCATCCTTTTTAATCCCCCCAGGTGAAGAGCCCATCATAAAAACAGATTAAACAAAACACTTTTTTTAAAACCTGAGAGAGTGGAGGAGCATGCACTAATTCTTTCAAGAATCAAAAAGTCTGAGAGCACCAATTCGTTTAATTAAAAAAAACCTTTTAGAGGAGCCTGCATTTATTTTCCTTTGCATATTCAAACATCAAAGGCCGGCCATTTTAAAAAGCACAGGGCATCAAGTTTTTTTTGTGGTGGGTCCTTTGAATCACGTGTACAAGAAGAGCAGCACAAACTGATGAAGAGGGGCCGAAATTTTTAGGAGAGACCGAGGCTTTTTTTCGGTGGCATTTTTCTTTGGTGCTCTCCCACTTGAGATCTCGGCGGCCAAGGCTTCATCTCCCAAGGTGATAATAAGAGATCAAAAATTGGGAAGAGCCCACGTTCAGCCTTGCACAGCCGCAACAGAATTTGTACCCTGATAAAAAGCTCCAACTTTGAAAACCCCAGGCCGCACGGAAATCTCCAAGCAGCCGACATTGTCATCACGTGAACAAGGGAAGTTAACTAAATTTTATTGTTTTGTATTTTTCCTTCCACTATTGATTATTCAAGTCTCCATTAATTTTGCCTTTGTGTTTGCAGGCCACTTGAAAAATTAGTTAAGGAAAACCTAATTGGAAGAGAAAGTGGGATTGTATTTAATGGGTATTTAATTATCACTTGGTTTTGGTTCTTAAGATTCCTTTTTGTTTGTAGATTTTTGAGGGTGCCGGCACACAAATTGGAAAAGGGAAAAAGCCGCAAGTTGCAATCTTTGGCGAAGGGCACAAGTCTCATCAAGAGGGGAGCCAGACTGCTGAGGGGACATCAGAGACGACTACTTGTCAGATTGATCTGACCACGCGCTGAACGACAGAGACGACACACCATTACTGAGCATTTCTAAAACTCTATTTATTTATCTCCGTATTGGTGTAGCGATCTCTGTAGGGGAAACCTTACCTTCTGTGTTACTTTTTTGGGGACCTGACGACTTTGGGAGTCGTCACGGAGGGAGAGCATCTGACTAGATTGATAGTGTAGAGCACGTGGTGTGCGTACGAGCTAGGTGAGAGTAGATTTGGGATCTTGACTCATTGTAGCTGTACAGGTTTACATATCTATCTAGTATTTGCTTTCGGGGGCTGGAGTAGGTCGTGGGGACGACCGAACCAGGGTATATCTGTGCGTATTCTGTGATTGTTTTTTTATTGCCCTGTCTGTGCTTATAAATGCGTGGGATTGTTCGTGGGTTGCACGAATATTTTTATTAGCCTATTCACCCCCCCCCTCCCCCTCTAGGCTACGATCCAGATCCAACAAGTGGTATCAGAGCCAGTTTAGAGGATCTAGTCTAGATTTTTAGATGACCATGAATATATCTGATTGTGCTTTTGCTGAAGGTCAGTCTATAGCCCGTCCCCCTAAGTTTAACGGTGTAGACTTTGCATATTGGAAGGCTAGGATGAAAATCTATCTAGTGTCTGTAGATTATGATGTGTGGGATATTGTTGAAAATGGTTATAGTCTACCCACTATTAAAATTGAAAACACTGTTATGATTAAGCCTAAAGACAAGTGGGATTTAGCTGATAAGAAACTCTATACTCTTAATGGTAAAGCTATGAATGCGCTTATATGTTCTCTTGATAAATCTGAGTTTAATCGTATCTCACATTGTCTAACTGCACAGGAAATCTGGCATACTCTGGAGGTGACACACGAGAGAACATCGCAAGTAAAGGAATCTAGACTTGCGTTGCTGAGCACTGAATATGAGAGCTTCCGCATGCTACCAACAGAATCAGTTAAAGACATGTTTGCGAGGTTCACGGACATCGTCTACAAATCCAGTTCCCTCGGTAAGCCATACTCTAGCCATGAACAGGTACGAAAGATCTTAATGGCGCTACCAAGCTCGTTCAGGCCTAAAGTCACAGCTATTCAAGAAGCCAAGGACTTGTCAACAATGAAAGTGGAGGACTTGATAGGCAACCTAATGTCACACGAGCTTGAGTTACAGAGTATAGAAGCCAGAGAGAAACCTGAAGAGAAGACCAAAGCTTCCACACCATTAGCTCTTCAAGCTAACGACGACGATCTTGATGAAGAGCAAGCGTTAATGGTCAGAAATTTCAGGAGATACATTCAGACTGATCAAGGAAGATCTGAGATGGGAAAAAGGTTCATTCGTTCTAATAATTCTAATTTTGGTAGAAATTCCTATGATCAGAAAGCTATTAATATAAGTGAATGTTTTAAATGCAGGAAGAAAGGGCACCACATAAAAGATTGCCCACAACAACACACAGCTCAAGTTGCAAAAGGAAAAACGAAAGTGCTGACGTGGGACATGGATAGCGAAGCTGAGGAGGATGATGAGGAACATGAAGCCTACTCCTGCATGGCATTAATGACCAAACCCAATGAGGTAGAATCTCCCACTAAAGCTGAATTCTTAGAAATCTGTAAAGGAATGCAACATAGAATTGATGAGCTAGAAGCTGATGTGGAATGTTATAGAAATGATAATTTTGATATGCAACAAACTGAGTATGACATGTCTATAGAAATGAAAAATCTTAAACAAGAGCTTGTTGCATGCAAATCTACCATCACCATTTTAGAAAAAGAGAAAGCTAGCTTGCCTGAAAAAATTGACTGTCTTTCATGTCCCTCTTTATTAAAGAATATTAGCATGTATAAGCTAGATAAGATAAAGCTTGAAACTGAAAATGAATTGCTTTCTGAAAAGATTAACATGTTAAATCTTGAACTTAAGGAAAAAATGAGGGATTTTGAAAAGAAAGAAGAGGAAAACAAGCGAGCTTTCGTTAGTAAATGCACTTTGCTTGTGAACGAAAATGATCATTTGAAATCCAAAGTTGATAGTTTAGAATTGTCATTAAAGAGATTTTCCATTGGTAAACAAAATTTGGACATTATACTTGGAAATCAACTTTATGGCAATAATAGACGAGGACTAGGATATGATTCTAAAAATGTTGGAAAATCAAAATATAGAAAAGTTCACATTGAATCAACAAAGGTTGAAAATTTTCATGCTAAGTGCTTTACATGTGGATGCGTTGGTCATACTTCATATCATTGCAAATATAGGAACAAAAACATTAAGTTCAAACAAATATGGGTTCCTAAATCTTTGATGACTAACGTGAGTGGACCTTGTTGGATTCCAAGGTCACACACGACACCTCTTTTGTAGGTGGATGGAAATTTGACGAGGAGCAATAAATTGAATGTCTCATTACTTTTTAGCTCCTTAGTCAAACGGCGACACGAAGGTATATCCATTCTTTGAACTTAATGCGTACTTTCATAGCATATTCTTTGTTAACATTTTTGTGTGCTTGGTTTTTTTTTGTTTTTTTTGTTTTGTTTTTGTTTGCTTGATTGTTTTAAGTGTGTTTGTTAGTTCATTATAAAACCAAAAAAATTGAAAAAGACAAAAGCAAAAAAAAATGAGCTTATTGCATATCTTCCTCTTTGCATCATTCTAGTGATATAAATGAATGATGATCATATCCTTGTAGAAAGTGTAGTATTATTATCATGGCTACATGCATATGTTTTATTTCTTAATAGCCATGTCAAGTTCGATGAATTGATAATATGATTTCTACACCTACTTTCACTTCCACGAATATTAGACTATATCGTACTTTTGGAGATACTGTTTATGAATATTGGAAAGTGAATGAAGGATGACTATAAACTGAAAAATCTAAGGGATATGATGTGATTTGCCATGAATAAAAATTGAGCACAAAACAAATGAAATGAATATGAAAAAAATGAAAATTGCTCCATATGAAAAATGGATACAATTCATGGCAAATACACTACCCACGAGTATCCAACATAAGCTTTATGGGTAATCTTTAGCGTTGGTGTTTTTACTCGTCAAGCAATGTCACCCCCACATCTAAGAGTCCTTTTAGGCTATGTTTTGGGGTGTGATACCTTGAACTCATTTTTAATGAGGTGGGGAAAATCAATCCTAGGTGATATAAAGTTATTTGGAAAATGTGGATTGGTTTTGGTTGGATTTATAAAAGTATCTCCCTTTGTACTTCTATGTTTAATAATTGAACTTACACAATGGTGTTGAATTCTAATTATCATTATCGTTGGATTTGAAGTGATAATTATAGAATAACTACATGCAAATGCTAGTTATAATTAATAATGCCCTCTTTTTGCATGTGATATGTTTTCGTCTTCAAGAATACACTTTTGATGATGACAAAGGGGGAGAAAAGTGTTGAAAGATTTGTGGTATCAATGTTGGTTATTATTGATTGAAGGGGGAGCAATGAAAATACATGAGATTGGGGAGCTTGGAAAAAGGGGGAGCATGCTAATTATATTGGTATATTGTGCATGCTAGTAATATTTGATATCATCTCATTGAATATATCATATTGCATTAATATATCATATTGCATTACATCATTCATCACACGTCACACAAGTACACTTATTTGTGCAAATCCTTTATGGGTTTGTCATCATCAAAAGGGTGAGATTGTTGAATACAATGATATAGGATTTATGGTTTGATGATGACAAACAGTTGTGAACGATCTGATGTGTGTGTTAAGTATTTGCAGGAGTGGCACGGACGTAAATATCCAAATGATGGCTAACTCAAAGAGATGGAGGAATTGCTATACACATAGCAATTGGACTAGGTCAAAGAGCTATGCGCTTAGCAAAGTGGACTTGGTCAAATATAGGATGAGATGGAAAGAATCCTATGTGATTCATTCATATCAATTAGAGATTTGACAATATCTTATTCCTATTCAAATCAAATCTCTCCAAATATCATATCTCATATTCCTACTCTCTAGGGATAATTTTTCTAGCCAAGGCGTATTTAAGATTTCATCAAATCTAGAGATTTCGCAACAACCCCAGCTACCCCCTACAAATAGGGCTCATCAAAATTGGAGAAAAGTAATTGTGCCCCAAAAAAAAAATTGTGCGGCACAAACCCTAGAGCACTCGGCCTCCTCTTAAAAAGCAACTTACGGAAGATCCTTCCTGACGCAACAATTCTCAAGGCCACAATTCTTTGATTCAGAGAGGCCACACATCCATCTAGAAGCATGGCCATCTAATTGGAAGGAAGTTTTAAAAAGATGCAACATTTTTTTCATACACAAAAATTCATTGGTCAAGTTTCTTTTTAGTTTTCGTTTTCCCACTAACTTTGTTATTTGTTTGCTTGCAGGATCAAACGTGAAGGCCATATCATCCTTTTTAATCCCCCCAGGTGAAGAGCCTATCATAAAAAGAGATTAAACAAAACACTTTTTTTAAAACCTGAGAGAGTGGAGGAGCATGCACTAATTCTTTCAAGAATCAAAAAGTCTGAGAGCACCAATTCGTTTAATTAAAAAAAACCTTTTAGAAGAGCCTGCATTTATTTTCCTTTGCATATTCAAACATCAAAGGCCGGCCATTTTAAAAAGCACAGGGCATCAAGTTTTTTTTGTGGTGGGTCCTTTGAATCACGTGTACAAGAAGAGCTGCACAAACTGATGAAGAGGGGCCGAAATTTTTAGGAGAGACCGAGGCTTTTTTTTCGGTGGCATTTTTCTTTGGTGCTCTCCCCCTTGAGATCTCGGCGGCCAAGGGTTCATCTCCCAAGGTGATAATAAGAGATCAAAAATTGGGAAGAGCCCACGTTCAGCCTTGCACAGCCACAACAGAATTTGTACCCTGATAAAAAGCTCCAACTTTGAAAACCCCAGGCCGCACGCAAATCTCCAAGCAGCCGACATTGTCATCACGTGAACAAGGGAAGTTAACTAAATTTTATTGTTTTGTATTTTTTCCTTCCACTTTTGATTATTCAAGTCTCCATTAATTTTGCCTTTGTGTTTGCAGGCCACTTGAAAAATTAGTTAAGGAAAACCTAATTGGAAGAGAAAGTGGGATTGTAACGCCCCGCTTCCCAAAAGACACCGGAAGCGAGAGCGTTACGCGGTCCGCTTGAACTGGAGCGGCGAAGCTCGAGTTCAATAAGCGTCTGTGATTAAAACACAGATGATGTCCTTGCAACTACCATTCAGAAATAATAAGAAACACATCCAGAAAAGACAGCCACATCCAGAAATAATGTTCGTACACAGAGTTAACAATGCCACAGCTGGGCTAAAAGTAGCAACAAGAAAAGTAACGTACTCGAAAGTAACTACAGCGACAAAAGGAACTAAGAAAGCAGTAAAGGTGTCGGGGTCCACTAGTCCTCTGCTGGGAGAGGCACTGCGTCAGGTGCGAACTCCTGACTCTCCAACTCAGGCGTCTCGTACTGGTCCTCCTGGTACTCAAGCTCTGAACCTGACATACATCCACAAACATGAATGTATGTCAGCTAGGGGTCTGCAAGAAAGGGGTTAGCATCCCGAGGCGAAGTATATAACAAGTACATGAATTTTAGAAGCATTTAATATTTCGAAATGAAACGACTGCAGCAATTTAACGATTAACAATTTCGGAGTAGAAAGAAACAATCCTAGCATGCAGTTCTAGTCGATAGCAAGTGTAAAGTTAAGTTCTCAGAGTTTGTTAGTATTTCAATATTCACGATGACAAGTTAGCGTTACAATGACCATGTCAAGACTTCACATCTAATCTAGGGTTCTCGCCTTTAGGTCGTGATGAGAAGGTCGTTCCTCTCACGGGGGCTTACCGTGATTGACACTAACCCACCGCGTCGGGTGGTGTTCTTGAGGAGAGTACCTTTCATACGCCCAGTGGCCGCTCAACCCTAACCCCACCCAAAAGTTTTGCCGGAACACGAGCCGGCCTAGTCGACTCACACGACATCACGAATTCACGATTCCGCCTTCGGGGCGCACGATCTCACGATGTCCATATAGTTAATCATGTCAGGACTCACTGAATTTTACTGTTATCAATGTTAAAGTAAATTGGGGATATATCGTATGATATACCGTTGGATCCCAATTTTCGTCCTAGTCATTATGGTGACAGTTTCCTACGTTATTTCACGTCACAATTTCAGGTTATTCAGCAATACATGAAGGCGGCGTAAACGTGCCGAAACTTCTAAAAATCATAACAAATTATATACTCGCCTGTTTTTGGCGTTCTTGGTGCCGTTGGAATCGTCTCGACGAGTACTATGCCGTGGAGGGTTCGGTTCGCTGTTTTGGCAAAGCACAAAATCATAAATAGCGTTTTTCAGTTCAGGTCAGATTTCAAAAAGTCCCTACGCCGTCTAATCAACGTGTTTTATTAGGTTTCTCTACTTTACGGTGTGGGTTGAGAGTTTTAGGGGATAGATCTACCAACCTGGAGTGAAGCGAGGGATCGGATGACGCCAACGAGCCGTGGAGACGTGCAAAACTCCAAAACAAAGAGTGTCGAGCGTCGGGTGGAGCGTTCTCGTCAGATCCTGGGCTGTCAACACACACACGACCTGATCGTGAGCGCTTTGTGGCTGAGGGAGCTTGCTGCGACCTGTCGCGTGGCTGCCGTGAGTTGTGGAAGGGAAGGAGATGAAGGGTGTTTTGCGTGGCTGATGAAGGAGGAGAAGGGCAGCGAGTAGGGGGAGCTCGGCCTGGAGCTTGGCTGCGTGGAGGTGGAGCTTGGTCGTGGGTGCTTGCGGTTGTGAGGAAGAAGGAGGAGCAGGGAGAAGTCGGCGGCTAGGGGTGTTTGCGTGGAGAGGAGAGGAGAGATTGGGTACGGCGGCTGCGGGTTCTTTGTAACCCTAGGTTGACAGTTTTTGGGTTTATAAAATATAGTATAGGGTTTTTATAAAGAACTAGGGTTGAAAAAGACATAGGTTGTGAGTTGTGACAGTGTATGGGTTTACTAGGGTTGATAGGGTGTGCTAGGGTGTGGGGCTTCTCTTTGCGTGGAGGCACAATGACAGGATGCGGCTGCCAGGTTGACTAGGGTTTTAATATTAGGGTTTTATAAAACCAGGAGTAGGCCTAGGCTAGTTTATGTAGAGTATGTTGCGGCTGTGGGGAAAACACTAGCCTAGGGTTTGAAAAGATAAGGTTGTGGCTTTAGTAGATATAGGGTTATATAAAAAAGATATAGGCTGAGTTGTTGTAAAGATAGAAGATATGAAACATGGTTTATAGGGTTAGGGTAGGGTTTATACGGGCTGATGTGTAGGGGAGAAATCAAACTAGGGTTTTATTTGATAGCCTAGGTGTTCATCTCATATAGCTCATTTTTTTTAAAAGTATGGGGAATTACAAGAGGGGGAGGGGTTCACAGCACGTGAATGAGGTCATTGAATGATGTTACAAGAACTAGCCCTTAGGTTTTTATAAAAGCTTGTGTTATAATATTTATATGTATAACTCAAGTCTAGGTTTTAAAAAAATAAAAGTGTGTGTGTGTGTGTACAGATGGTGTGCGTGAGTGTGGGATTCGGCCAAGCATCTAGGGTCCAATTAGGAAGGGTTGAATTATTAACTATAGGATTTAAATCACTAATAATGATTTTTGAATTAAAAACAAGGGGATTAATAGCAATCAATTTGGTTTAATGGGTTTTCAAAAAGGAAAATATTTCATTTGAGTTTAAAAAGAGATTTGAAATTCGAATTCAAATTTTTGCAAGTTGGAGATATTTCATAGGAGATACAAAAATAATAATAGTAATAAAAATAGTAATAAGAACAATAATGTATAGCTGATGGTCACAAAATTGATAGGAATAATAATAATAATATTAATAATGACAATAATAATAAACTACTAAGTGTCACAAAAAATAATAGGGACAATTAATCATGAAGAAGTTGGCACGTGCACAGGGACGGATACGTCTAATACGGATGCATGCGGAAAAATTCACTAGATAAAAACGGATAATATCATCGACGAATACCGGTCGTTACAGGGATTGTATTTAATGGGTATTTAATTATCACTTGGTTTTGGTTCTTAAGATTCCTTTTTGTTTGCAGATTTCTAAGGGTGCCGGCACACAAATTGGAAAAGGGAAAAAGCCGCAAGTTGAAATCTTTGGCGAAGGGCACAAGTCTCATCAAGAGGGGAGCCAGACTGCTGAGGGGACATCAGAGACGACTACTTGTCAGATTGATCTGACCACGCGCTGAACGACAGAGACGACACACCATTACTGAGCATTTCTAAAACTCTATTTATTTATCTCCGTATTGGTGTAGCGATCTCTGTAGGGGAAACCTTACCTTCTGTGTTACTTTTTTGGGGACCTGACGACTTTGGGAGTCGTCACGGAGGGAGAGCATCTGACTAGATTGATAGTGTAGAGCACGTGGTGTGCGTACGAGCTAGGTGAGAGTAGATTCGGGATCTTGACTCATTGTAGCTGTACAGGTTTACATATCTATCTAGTATTTGCTTTCGGGGGCTGGAGTAGGTCGTGGGGACGACCGAACCAGGGTATATCTGTGCGTATTCTGTGATTGTTTTTTTATTGCCATGTCTGTGCTTATAACTGCGTGGGATTGTTCGTGGGTTGCACGAATATTTTTATTAGCCTATTCACCACCCCTCTAGGCTACGATCCAGATCCAACAGAGGTGGCGCAGATCTGTAAAACTGTCGTTACGTCGAGTTCGAGAGATGTTTCGAGGAGGTAGAGATGAGGAAAGAGGGTAAGGGAAGTTGGAGATGCTTGGGGGTTCAAAGGAGAGTTTGAGGGTGGTGGAGATCGCCGGAGGGGGTGGTCGAAAGTGGGCGTGAGCCGTCGTTGAAGTTCAGCCTCCTGATCTGTGAAAAACAGCCGATACGCCGTGTTCCAACGAAGATTCCGTGAGCTACAGGTGGGCTATGAGCGTGAGGGAAGTTGCAGAGCGGAGAGGGGTCAAAGGGAAACAAAGTGGCGGGGGTGGTGGCCGGCGGCGGTGGCCGGTGATGACTGGCCGTGAGCTGTAACTCCGGTGGCCAGATCTGTGCTATCTTGCGGCAAAGGGGCTTTTAGAGAGAGAAATGGAGGAGAGAGAAGGATGGCCGGAGGGGGATGGATGGCCGACGGCCAGGGGTGGTCGGAGGTGACTTTGGGTGGCCGGAGTTGAAGAAAGAAACGCAGCCCGGGGGGTTTGCGTGAGATGTTGGCGGCTAGGTTTGTGTTGCCATATGAAGAAGTAGGGTTTTGATATTTAGCTTTGGGCTTTTGGTTAAATGGGAGAGATATATAGAGATAGGGAGAGTGGAGATAGGGGAAAGGAGATGTGTGAATAGTGGCTGCAATATTCTCCCATGATACGTATGAGTGAAATTAGGGATTTGATTAGATTTGGTTTAGATATGAAATTCAAATGGATTAATGGCTAATCAACGGTTGAAATTGATTAGGGGATATCTTCCACTACGGGCATCGGAAAAAGAATCCGAAAAATACCGGGACGATCGTGGAGACGAGAAGTACGTGGCTATGGTGTCTGATCGTGTGCTACACCTACCAAAAGTTATTGTAAAATCGGGAACCGCGTATTGGTGCCAAAAGACCAAAACGCCCTTCCATTCAAAGCTGTTTTGCGAGAAGGCGAGCCGTGAGATGACGTTCCCAAAAATTACCATAAAATTCTACACTTCCATACGGTCACAACGGTATATCACATTGTATATACCGAAACCAAGAAAGAGCCAAATAAAATATGTGCACGAAAAAGTACGTGCACGTAGAAAATACGAACGGTCGGAAAGCGGCCGTTACATGAACTAATGACTTCGTCGAGTGGAGAGGCCTTACATAACATTAAAATTTTGGTTTCTGCTACAGGGATCCACTCGGTCGAGTGACATAGTCACTCGGTCGAGTGGTATAAATGTACAGAATGATTTTTAGTACTTCCCTGATCAGTGGTGTCACTCGGTCGAGTGCGTTCCTCACTCGATCGAGTGAAAATTTCACTCGGTCGAGTAAGGCTTGTTTTTCCGCTCTTTGTTCTCTGTTTCTCTCCATCTTCTTTTTCTCCGTCAGTCTTCAGTTTTCTCCTTATTTTCTCGTTCAAACAAGTCCATTGTGTGGCTCTCTATCACCATGGGCACTCTCCATTAGAATGGCATCCTCATATCTTCTCCTTGCAATTAAAAACATTGCCCATTGTTAGTTCTTTTCCTAACTCTTGATTTATCGAACTAATAAGAGTCTAAAGCAAAATAAAAAATAAAAATCAACTAAGACTAAGATAGAAATGTCGAGTTGCCTCCCGATAAGTGCTCGTTTATGGTCTTAAGCTCGACCCCTTATGATTTTACGTTATGCGCGTGATATTCGGCGTATAGGAGATGCGAGTGTTGAATTTGGTGAAGAGACTGGTAGGATTTGTATGCTCCACGTCTTCTTATTTTGCCTCCTTGATTGGCGCCTACCATCTCATAATGGTGGGAGATGACTCACCAAAACTTTTGTTCTTGGCCTTCAAAGGTTCCAGGTTCTTTTCCAGAGATATTGAAGTCTTCACCGGTGGCGCATGCTTTTGTTGCTTCCCGGAAGAGAGTTTGCAGAGCTCTCTTATCCTTATGACATCAGCGTCATTCTCATCCTCTTCGGTGAGAGGGTCCGGGGTGTCTTCAAGTTGGGGGCTATTTTCAGAAATTGGCTCCCCATCAAAACTATCCACGTGCAATGCATTGATGGCATACAGTGTGGCTTCCTCAATGACCTCTTCAAGTAGGTCAATGTAGTCATTCTCCTCAAGTGTGGACCTATTTTTCATGCCACACGGGAGATGAAATTCAACTTCTATATTTCCAACGTTGAGTGACAACGTTCCTTCCTGTAAATCCACGATGACTCCAGCAGTGGCCAAGAATGGGTGACCAAGAATAAGCAACGTATCTCCCACTTCTTTCATGTCCATGATGACGAAGTCACATGGCACTCAAAGGCTGCCTGGTATTTGTAGTGGCACATTTTTAGTGATGCCAACCGGCCTAGTGATACACCCATCGGTGAATTGGATCTTCATGTCAGTGGGCTTAAGATCAGTCCCCATATTTAGCTTCTTGAACATGGTGAGAGGCATGAGACTCACGTTCGCACCCAAATCAACTAGAGCCTTTTGAAGGGGGACTCTGCCAAGTGTGCATGGAATTTTAAAACTTCCGGGGTCTTTCAACTTCTTCGGCACCTTGTCTTCCTTGATGAACCATGTCCATTGGTCGGCAAGCATAATATTATCTGTCCTTTTTCTTCCCGTAATCAAGTCCTTGAGAAACTTAGCATACGTCGGGATCTCAATGATAGCATCTAGGAACGGAATATTTAGGCTTATGCCTCTCAAGTTGTCACAGTCTGTTTTTGATCGTAAGTTGTTCGTGCGCATACTCTTGTTCGTACACGTATTTATTTTGGACCTTTCTTGTATCCGAACCATATGATGTAATATGCCGTTGTGACCCTCTGGAAGAGTATTAATTTGTGGAAATATTTTGGAACGTCATTTCACGGGTCGTTCCCCCACAAAATGACTTTGTTTGCAGAGGCGTCGTAATTCTCACTTTTGTCGTGAGACCTTGTTATTTTTAGTTTCGTTTCTTTTCGCCAAAATCGTGATCAATCTTCTTAGTTTCGTTTCTCTCGTCAACACGGTCGCCCCGGTATTTTTCTCGTAATTATCAGGTGCCGTTTGACCCACTTGTGCACTAATTTTTCCCCTTAAACAACGTTTAAGGCTAAGTTGCACAAGATAGATTCTTCGAGCTAGTCTCACCCTATTTCCCTCTTAACCATACTCTACCCTCTCACATTCTCTCTACCATTTGCACACAAACTACCCAAATCCCATTGTTGAATAGCAAATGAGGATCATACGTATCAACTCAAAACCAATTTGGCTATTCATCACCAAATTTCCAACATCTCCTTAACTTCACTCCTCTCCTAACCCTCTTAAGTGCACCCCAAGTCCACCCCAAACAACAAAATCCCAAGTCTTATTAAACCGCATCCCTAGGTCTATTTTCTTCCATCACGCAAAAAAAAATCTCCAAGCTCCGCACTTCTTCTCCCTTTTCAACCCCGACACAACTCCGACTTACCCATCGCCGGACCCCTTTCTCCGGCCAACCCCCACCTGTCCCTCCATTGTCCAACCTTTCGCGGCCTCCTCCAGGCACCGCAGCCCGCCTACGCAGCAGCCAGCTGCTGCTCTCCGCAGCAGCGCGCAGCGGCACCCGCATCGTCGCTCAGGCCACAGCGGCGCCGCCCCGCGTCGCGCAAACCCCCCTCAGCCATGACCCGGCCTCCTCCGACCCCCCTCTTGTCGGATTCTGGTGCTGCCATCTACAGGAGCGCAACAGAGAGCCCCCAAGGCTGCCAGTCCAGCAGCCATCACCGTTCGTCTTCCTCCCAGCCCCCCGCGCGGCTTCCCAAAGCCGCCGTCCGTCGTCCCGACCTTCCCACGACGTCTTGATGCCGAAACAGCCCTTCAAGGCCAACCCATTCGCTGTTTTGGTCTTCACATTCTCTGTTTTGGTTTCCATCGCCATCCGTTGATCCTAGCTCGTTGTCGAATCTCTTGGATCGTCGTTGAACGTCGACATGCTTGCTTGCTTCTTAATTCAACCCCTGACAGCATCAGTGGCTTCTCCTTCATGCGACAGCGATCTTCCTTGGCTGTAGCAACGCACGACTACGTCCTCTAGCCGTTGACAACTCACGACGACCCCTGTTAGCTTCGTGGGATTATCTCTCCGCTATGGTTAATAGCGTACGTTATTACTCGTTTGATAACTATTGTTATAGTCTTGAACCATTAATAGATGATGAACGCACTTAAGGAACTAGTGTTTGCATGCTAGTAGCTTTAATAAACGATGTTTAACTAGTGGACATAACGTATTGATGATAGTATGATTAACCGTAGGGTAGACATCTTATGTGCACAACTTCTAGTTAATATGATAGCCTATCTTGCTTGATAATTGTTGAATTTTCATTCATATTAACCTCTTAGTGTAGATAACATGTTAGTTGTTTAACGATCGTTATATTGTTATGAAACCCATCGTGGGATAGAGAACTTGATAAAATTGGGTCATTAGACATTTTAGGATTTGTCTAATAATTCTAGCCCGTCGTCACGAACTTATTCGTGCACGTGTTTTTATCACAGAGAATCCGTCGTTCCGTACCATTCACACTACCGGAGTCCAACCCCTGACGTCGCTATCCGATGTCAGAGTAGCTCTCGCGTCATGTTGAGGTAAGTCTCTCTCCTTAGGAATCCCCACCTCGCCTATTAATCAACTTAATAATCATAGTCTCTGATCGCCTTTGTAACTCACTAATCAAGATTGATAAATTGGGACTGTAGGCTGGACTACGATATGAACACATAGGTAGACTTTGACTTGATTGACGGATCGCAACTTGGTTGTTTCAGGCAAGTGAAACTTGCACAATAAATTGTTAGGCATGTTTTAGGCCATTTTGTAAAATTGTGTAAAAGAGACTAGGCGGTGAAATGATAGCCGCCTAGACAACCCTATTCGATCTAGTTTTACAACTAAACTTGATCTGACACTCTATTTGATCTAGCTTGACAACGAAACTAGATCTGACACCCTACTTGATCTAGCTTGACAACGAAGCTAGATTCGACACTTTTTACATGCTTTCATTCATCCTGCCATGTCACGTTTAATTTCAATTAACGGTACACACTTTAATTGCTCATTGCCATGTCATGTCATGCATCGAAATGTTCATCGTGAATACATATCACACGCTACAAAAATTGTAACTATTGAGGCTAGGCACCTGTTTTTACGGGCACAACCCTATGCAATATTGAAAAACAATTCCTGGCTCGTGATCCAGAAGCGAGCACAGTGTTGTTGGAAAATCAACGCTCGATACACGTGGAGGGGTAGGGTTAAGTGATCACTTGAGCGTAGAAGTGAGCCCGTACAGCCACTTCAGCCAAAAGGCGTAAACCCTGCGCACATCGTAAATACAAGTTAATCGTGAAATAATGAATATTGTTTAGTAGCTCTCGCTACGACATGTCATGCATTGCAAGTATCATGTTTATGTTTAGACTACTGCATTCATTGAAATATCATGTCATCATTATTTTAGAGCTGTTAAACTGCATTTACCTTATACCTGCTGTGCTTTACGTTTCCTTGCACAAAAGTCACCCTTCCTTTTTGGAGATTTTTGCTGACATGTGCCCTTTTCTCTTTGGGTGTCACATGTCAGGTTTTGAGCCTGACTTAGTTGCAGAGGACGACATGTTATCGACGTTCAGTTCGAGGATTTCGGTCCTATCCTTAGTCTCAGCCGGTGACTCTCTTTTAGTTGTTGTTACCTTCTTAGTAGCTGTTGTTACGCTGTTAGGTGCATATCACCATTACTTGTAGCTTCGGCCATGCTTTATGCCTATTGTTCGGACTTGTACTTTTTCTGACTGCTCTGTGATGTTGGAATAATTTTCTGGATGTTGGTGGATGTTTTCTTTTATATCTGCTTTACTATTTTCATTGTTGATGTTTCGTCGCAATGCAAAGGACCTGCTACTATTTGAAATTTTTACAGACGCTTATCAGACTGCAGCTTCACAGCTCCACGTCTGAGCAGACCTCCTCACGTCTCTCCTTACATACTTGGGAAGCGAGGCGTGACAGGTTTTGTTGGTGGCCCATGCAGGTCCTTTTTGCATCCGCGAAATATCGGAACAACAATAATGATAACAACATCCAATTAAATATTCGGAACATCCAAATCATGATTAAGTCTAATCTGAACATTTTCCTACCTTAGATGGTAGGAAGACTTAGGAAGATGTCCATGTTTGATAGTCAGGGCCTTCGTCAAGATTTAGATGTACTCGTCTTAGGTTGCCTTAGCAGTCTCTCACCCAGCCCTGACCATATTAGACTTCTAGAGCTTCTCTTTTAGCCGTTCGATTGAGTCCGACAATTTTGGGCCCAGTAGAACGTAATCTTGTTACTCTTAGGACCCTTCCTTGAGACCTCTATTACAGTCTAGTTCATTAGAGAGCATAGTGTTAATTTCCTCTTGATCTCCAGCCGACCCGATAATTAAAACCACTGATTCTATCATTTCCCTGATCATTACACTTCTGGGTTATCGGCCGTAGAATCCCATTGAAGCTTTTCATGAATCGTATCCTAGGCGTATTCATCACAAGATCATAATCTTTACCCTCGATACACGTGATCGCTTCCTGACGATTATCATTAATCTTTCGAATCTTCTCCGTTGCCAATCTTGACTCTTCCAAAGTTATTTTCGATTTTTCCTTACTAAAAGTTTTCGCTCAGTTTAAATTTTGTTTTTAAACCCCCCTTCTTATATATTTCAATTCCTTACTTTCGGTGGAGCTAAAATCCTTTCTTAGATTTTGAAGTCGTCTTGGTCATAAATTTTTATTACAATCTCGAGACCATTTTCTAACCTATATCTACCGTATTTCGGTTTTAAAACCTTATTACCATTTTTGATAATTCAATATATCATTTCCTTCCATTTATGTACTACTAAGTTTATTATTAAAATTTTCACTTATCGTACTTGTAACGATTGGTTTTTCATGTATGGATTTTATTTTATATATATATATATATATATATATATATATATATATATATATATATATATATATATATATATATATATATATATATATATATGGTTGCTTCTCCTTGGTTGCGATTTCCATTTCCGTCTCCGTAGTTTTCATTTTCGTTCGTTTCATCGTGATTCTCTAGATTCTTCCGTCGGTCGGTGTGTTTGGAGTAAGTCATTCGTGGCGGGTTTCATAACGTCGATATCTTAGAGTTAGAACAAGCCTGGGAGACTTAGGAAACCATCCCGGAGCTTCGCGCTCCATTTCAGAACTTTTAGTGCACATTAACCGGTGTAAGAAGGGGCACCGACCGACTAGATGACGATACAGTCGGTCGAAAAACCTTCTTGAATCGACTAGTGGGCTTTGATAAATGTTCAGGAGTTACTGTTTATCGTTAGTCGGTCTAAGAACGTTGGTTGACCGACTAGGTTGCAAACTAGTCGGTCAGCAATGCTTCTTTAACCGACTAACTCATTAATTATTTTTGATACCAGTTACTGTTTACTCTTAGTCGGTCTAAGAATGTTCGTCGACCGACTAGTTCTCAAACTAGTCGGTCAGTAGTTGTTCTTTGACCGACTAAATCTAAATCCTAATTTTCGTCAGGAGTTACTGTTTACACTTAGTCGGTCTGCGTTGGTCAACCGACCGACTAGTTCTCAAACTAGTCGGTCAGCGGTTCTTCTTTGACAGACTAATCAGTATAGGAAACCCTAGTTTTGCCCTAACCGCCACAAAACACTATAAATACCCCTCCCAAACGTTTTCTTCTTCTTCTTCTTCAACTCTAAACCTAATTTCTCCCCCATTGAGCCCCCATCTTCCTCAAACACTCAAACCTTCATCCCAAGCTCATCCTCCATCATCCAAACCCTCAATTAACACAACCCACCTTCCATCTTCCTCAAACCTTCATCAAACCCCCAAAATCCACATCAAACCCCATTTCTCCAGATTTTCCCTCATTTCCAGATCTGAGCCGGATCGTTCTTCCGTTGCCGTGGTTGTCGGTATCGTTCCTCCGTTTCTTCACGGTAATACTCGATTCTTTAGTTTTAGCATAACCCACCTTGACATTTGTGAAACCCTAATAAAATGGATTATTAGACAATTAGGATTCTATTAAGAAATCGATTTAGAATCATTGTTCTAATAATTGATTTGCTATAACAGTGATCTATTCCGTAGTTAGCTTGTGTGATGATCTTCAAGGGTTCGTGGGAGGAAATGTCGATCGCCATTGAGTTGGGATGACGTTGGCGATCGGGAGCTGTTGGGGCCTGAGATGATTGTGGAGGCTGTGGAGGTCATCAGGAACATTTGGGAGAGGCTGAGGATTGCTCAGGACCGTTTTAAGCATTGGGCGGATGCTAAACATCGTCCTTTGGAGTTTCAGCCGGGCGATCATGTGTTTCTGAGGATTTCCCCGAATCGTGGAGTGATTCGTTTTGGGAAGCGAGGGAAGTTGAGCCCGCGATACATTGGACCGTTTGATGTTTTGGAGAGGGTCGGTGAGGTAGCTTACCGCTTAGCCTTGCCGCCGTCTTTGGAAGGAGTCCATGATGTTTTCCATGTGTCGCAGCTTCATCGATACATCAGCGATCCATCTCATGCCGTGGATTTCTCGGAGATCGCCGTTCGCCCAGATTTGATGTATGACCAGCATCCAGTGCAGATTCTGGACAGGCGTCAGAAAATCACTTCGGAACAAGGTTGTCAACCTTGTTCGGGTGATGTGGCGACACGGTTTGCCGGGAGAGTCTACTTGGGAGAGAGAAGATAAGATGCGAGAGCGCTACCCACTTTTGTTCCCGGACACGTGAGTGTTGGGAATTCCGAGGACGGAATTTTTCTTAAGTTGAGGAGGATGTAACGACTGGTTTTTCATGTATGGATTTTATTATATATATATATTTGGTTGCTTCTCCTTGATTGCGATTTCCATTTCCGTCTCTGTAGTTTTCATTTTCATTCGTTTCGTCGTGATTCTCTAGATTCTTCCGTCGGTCGGCGTGTTTGGAGTAAGTCATTCGTGACGGGTTTCATAACGTTGATATCTTAGAGTTAGAACGAGCCTAGGAGACTTAGGAAACCGTCCCGGAGCTTCGCGCTCCATTTCGGAACTTTCAGTGCACATTAGCCGGTGTAAGAAGGGGCACCGACCGACTAGATGACGATCCAGTCGGTCGGAAAACCTTCTTGAACCGACTAGTGGGCTTTGATAAATGTTCTGGAGTTACTGTTTATCGTTAGTCGGTCTAAGAACGTTGGTTGACCGACTAGGTTGCAAACTAGTCGGTCAGCAATGCTTCTTTAACCGACTAACTCATTAATTATTTTTGATACCAGTTACTGTTTACTCTTAGTCGGTCTGAGAACGTTCTTCGACCGACTAGTTCTCAAACTAGTCGGTCAGTAGTTGTTCTTTGACCGACTAAATCTAAATCCTAATTTTCGTCAGGAGTTACTGTTTACACTTAGTCGGTCTGCGTTGGTCAACCGACCGACTAGTTCTCAAACTAGTCGGTCAACAGTCCTTCTTTGACCGACTAATCAGTACAGGTAACCCTAGTTTTGCCCTAACCGCCACAAAACACTATAAATACCCCTCCCAAATGTTTTCTTCTTCTTCTTCTTCAACTCTAAACCTAATTTCTCCCCCATTGAGCCCCCATCTTCCTCAAACACTCAAACCTTCATCCCAAGCTCATCCTCCATCATCCAAACCCTCAATTAACACAACCCACCTTCCATCTTCCTCAAACCTTCATCAAACCCCCAAAATCCACATCAAAACCCATTTCTCCAGATTTTCCCTCATTTCCAGATCTGAGCCGGATCGTTCTTCCGTTGCCGTGGTTGCCGGTATCGTTCCTCCGTTTCTTCACGGTAATACTCGATTCTTTAGTTTTAGCATAACCCACCTTGACATTTGTGAAACCCTAATAAAATGGATTATTAGACAATTAGGATTCTATTAAGAAATCGATTTAGAATCATTGTTCTAATAATTGTTTTGCTATAACAGTGATCTATTCCGTAGTTAGCTTGTGTGACGATCTTCATTGCTCGTCAATCCCGGTATCAGGCAAGCGAAACTTGCATCTCTTGATTTGGGCCATGTCTTAGGCCATTACCTTGCTTTAGCATAAAAGAGACTAGACGGTGAAAGGATAGCCGTCTGGACGCCATTGACCTAGCTTGACAACGAAGCTTGGTCCGTCACCTTCATCATGCTTGTATGTCACGTTTACTTTCCCTTAACGGTACGCGTATTAACTATTCATGTCATCCATGCATCCTTAACTGCTATTGCATTTTAACTGCCAGGTTTAATTTAAATTAACGGTACGCGAATATGTTCATGTCATTGCATTTTGTCTGTCACGTTTAATTTAAATTAACGGTACGCGAATATCTGCTCATGTCATTGCATGCTTGAACACTCATCGTGATTTCGTAGCTTCGCTACATACTTGTACTATTTGTTCCGGCTAGGCACCCGTTCTGCGGGCACAACCCTAGGCCAATTATAATTCTGGCCCGTGTTCCAGAAAACGAGCTCAACACAGCTTGCGGGCAATAGGGCACTCTCTGAGTGATCCCTTGTATATGACCACAACCTGCGGGCAATAGGGCATCCATGTGTGGGTGATCCCTTGTACTTGTTACTTGACAATACTTGTCACACTTACCACTTGATACTTGATACTTGTACTTCACTTTACTTGTTATCTCCATACTATATTTGCCATGCCATGCACCATACTTTAACTGTTAGGTTGTTAGTGTACCTTTCTTTCAGTTTCTTTGCACAAGTCTTTTGACTTGCTGACATGTGCCCCTTTTCTCTTTTGGGTGACACATGTTAGAGCCCGAGCCTGAGATACTTGCCGAGGATGCAGTGTTCGCTGACGCTGAGTCAGAACCCGCGTTGATCGAGGACTTCGTAGACACTGGAGATCAGTCTTAGTGTCTATGTCTGGTTTTTGTTAGATTGCTTAGGTTGTCGGTGCGTGGCACCTAGTTTGATACTCTGTTATGTTTGTGTTTTGGTTTGGCCTTGTTCTGGGATTTAGAATCTTTCTTTTAGCCTGGTGGCTTTTCTGGATGTTGAACTTAACTTTAATGTTGGACAATTTCTGAGATTTGAGGTTTTATTTCTGTCTCTCCTTGTGTTATTATTGTTGTTCCGTTTGTGGTTACAGTGACCTGCTTATGTTTTATTGACGCTTATCGGGTTTGGGGCTTCACAGCTCCACTCTCGTGCGGACCTTTTCACGTCTCGCCTCCATTTTAGGGAAGCGGGGTGTGACAGGTTTTGTTGGTGGCCCATGCAGGTCTCTTCTGTAACTGCGATTATCGGAATAACGATAATAATATTAGAATGTCCAATAAACTAAGTTCGACATCCGAGTCATAAGCTATGAGTCTAATCTGCTTCGTTTTCTGTGTCACTAGATGGCAGGAAGGCGATTCACCCGTGGTGGAGGTAGTGGTGCGCCCCCTCATGACGAGGAGCTTGAGCGGGAACCCACCAATGGAGAGATGATGCGGATGATGCTCCAGATGATGCAGGTACAGCAGTGCGTGCTCCTGCAAGTCCAGAATTCTCCACTTTCTCGAGCTGCCCGGGCACTTCTGGATGCCCCTCGCTCTGAACCGGGAGCGAAGCAATTTCGGGAGCTGGGTCCCGCATATTTTGATGGGTCTGAGGGTCCTCTGGCTGCCGATGAGTGGATTCGGAACATTGAGGATAACCTGACGATGGCGAAGATTAACCCGGCTGGATGGGTTGATTTGGCTAAGAGGCAGCTGAAGGATAATGCCAGAAACTGGTGGGATGCTGAAGAGAAGATGCTGGTGGAGCCGATAGCTTGGACTACCTTTAAGTCCAGATTTGATGGAGAATTCTTCCCGAAGGCTGCTAGACAGGTGATGCTGCAGCGCTTCATAGATCTGAAGCAGGGGAGCTTGTCGGTGGATCAGTACCACCAAGAGTTCACGAGGCTCAGTCGGTTTGCACCAAAGATGGTGCAAGATGCCGATGAGAAAGCTCAACGGTTCCTCCAGGGACTTGCCTTGGAGCTTCAGAGTTTTGTGACCTCTTCTGACCAGGAGACATATCAGAAGGTTCTGATTGCTGCGAGGCGGCAGGAGTTGAATTTGAACCAGAGGAAGGGACATGTTTCAGGAGCTGAGAAGAGGCTTATGGAGCAGGCCAGGGCGGTGGTTAGGCCTGGTTTCAAGCCTAATCATCCGGTGCAGTTCAAGAGGCCAAGAGGGCCTATTCTGAAGACTTGCCATTTCTGCGGCAAGACCGGGCACCTCAGGGATCAGTGTAGGAGGTTCATGGGGCAGTGTATTGTCTGCGGAGATCCTGCCCATACCATCAGAGAGTGCCCGAGGTCGAAGCAGCCTTGGCGGGGACCTATTGCTGCTCAGCCGTTGTAGCAGAGAGCCCCTGTGCCCACTGGACGTGGAGCGCCCCTTGTTACACAAAGACAGGCCTTTCGGTAGGCTGTTCCGCCGAGAGGGCAGGCCTTTCTGATGACTGAGGAGGAGAGCATGGCCGTGGACGAGGTTATTACATGTAACGCTCATTCTAGCTATTTTTCCTCCTTAGTTAGTTTGATTGTTGATTATGTTGGTTGCTTGCTCATGTTTGTTGCTAGAATAGGATTTGATTGTTAGACTGTTTGCTAGGTGTGGTTTTGGTTTGCACATTTCCTGCACGAGTCCTCTTTGACTCAGGTGCGTCGATGTGCATTTTGGCCCGGAGCTTCGTGGAGAAGCATTCCTTGTCGGCGTCCTCTCTTCCTAAGAGTTGGAATATCGTCACAGGGAACGGTGTGGTCTCGATGCATCGTGGGTGCAATTCTTGCCCGTTGGTGGTTTGTGGACGTGAGCTTTGGGCTGATTTCATTGTCCATGACATCATCAACTACGATGCGGTCCTTGGGATGGATTGGCTTGCGAGCTTCTATGCTACGATTGACTGTATTAAAGTGATTGATATTATGGTATGTATGTATTAGAGAGTGTATTAAAGTTATACGTGTGCTGATATTGGTAATATTACTATAGGGTGAAAAGTGTTTGCATTATGTGGGCTTTACTTGACTAAATATAGTGATTGATATTATGGTATGTATGTGGTTAAGTTAGTGGATGTATACATATTGGAGTGGTATTGGTATACGTATAGATACCGCGTTATGTATATTGAGTTTTCTGATGTGGGTTTTGGTGTCTCACTCAAGCTTGAGTGGGTATACTAAGTATATTGTTACATATGTCTGTGGGTTGCGTGTAGTACTATGGATGTAGTAATGGATGATGTATTGTATCTGGTGGTGATAGCACATGATTGTGGGTGGCTATACCATAATATAGTTATAGGTGTTGGTCTTGTGGTATAGTTAATTAATAAGGACTTACATGTTGAGTGTATATGTGCTAGCTGAACTAGGTGTGCAGTTGTGCTAAGTATATAGTGGTATGAGTGGTATGTATGAATGTTATGATAGCGTGTGCGGGCGTGCACCGTGTGCGGGCGTGCACCGTGCGCGGATAAGTATGTGCTTAGTTATAGGTATTTGTGACTATGGTATGTGTGGCGTGTCTTGAATATAGTTATAGGACTGTACATGTTGCAAATATATGGTGAAATATTTGCGTGCATTTGAATAGCTATATCTTTGTGAAAGTATAGTAGTGGTAAATGTATATTAGATATAGTAAGCCTGATTTAATATTATATGGTGTGTTGATATGTTGGGGTTGGATGTGTACTAGGAGATATGGGGAGTAGAATATCAATGTTTGTGGTATGTAGGTAGTTATCTATACATAAGTACTAGGATCGTATTTGCTAATGTGAAACTATTTTGTGTATGTATATGTACCTTGGTTGTGATAAATGAGTGATAGTTATATAAGGATGTACGTGACTATATGAATGATTGAAGTACGTGTATGAATTTGACTAACTGTGATAGGTATAAGTATAGAATGGGCGTATATATATATATATGTATGTATATATATGTGTGTGTGTATATATATGTATATATATGTATATATCTATATTATAAAACAGGGATGTTATCATGGGTTTTTGGATAAGAGTTTTTGATAAGAGAAAATGGATAAAGATTTGAATTGTATTTGGGGTATATAAATGTGGGATGTTATAATGAGATATGGATAAGAGAAATTGGATAAGAGAAATTGGATAAGAGAAATTGGATAAAGGGTTGAGTTGTATTTAGGGTATAAAAATGAGGGATGTTATATGAGTTATTGGATATGAGATAATGGATATGAGAAATTGGATAAGAATTTGAATTGTAATTTTGAACTTTGGGGGGGAAAATTCGAAATTTAAGGGGGAAATCAAAAAGAACAAGCCTGATGCTCTGAAATCAAAAAAAACCCTCTCGCAATTGGATATGCTCTGATGCTCTGAAATCAAAAAAAACCCCTCTCCTCCTGGCAACGCTGGCAACCCCACCCCCTGCGCCACGTCACGATGATCTCCATGGAGGTGGTGGACGCGATGATCTCCATGTAGCTCTCCCAGATCGTACTTCAGAGGTCGAGAATATCGCCGTCCTTCAGAAGCTCTCCCAGATCTCTGATCGCCGTCCTTCAGAAGCGGATGAGAGGGGTTTTCGTTCTCTCTCTGTTTGTTCATGTGCTTGCTCTGCGGATTGTACTTGCAAGTAAGGTATTTGGATACTTAAAGGCATGGAATTTGTTCATATAGGCATGGAATTTGTGATCTTTTCATATAGCCTGATCTCCATCTCCATCTTGCTCTTGGGTTTGAGATCTGTTCATATAGGCATGGAATTTGTGAATTTAGGTAATCCCTTCATTGAGATCTGTTCATATAGGTCTGTGAATTTAGGTCTGGAATTTTTCCTCTTGGGTTTGAGGTAATTTTGCAAATTTTGAGATGATAAATTTTGAGGTTGGTGATTCTAAATTTTGAGATTGGTGATTCTAAATTTTGATTCTAAACGCAGAGGTTGGTGATTCTAAATTTTAGAGACAAAATTACATTAAGAATTGGCTACAGTAAGAATTGGCTTTATCATGATTGAAGACCTTTGGCAGGAGCTATGTATAATTGCCATCCTAAATGTTAGTGAAGACCTTTGAAGAATGTTAGAGTAAATTTTGTCAAACATAACTTTGAAAACAATTTTGGATAGAAAAGGATAATTTGAGGGATTTCCATACAATGACAGAAAAAGGATAATTTGGATAGAATGACAGAAAAATTTCCATACAAAAGGGATTTGATAGATCAAATTTGATAGAGCAAATTTTATCTACTTTGATGTTTTATAATTTTATTTGGTGTTGTTTGGCACAGTTATGTGACCTGCACCACTGAATTTCCATGAAGATTAGCATCTGGTTTTTGGAGTAAACTTCATTTACCCAAATTTACTTCATTTACCCAAATTTACTTCATTTACCCAAATACTCAAACAATACCCAATATGAGGACCTGCTAATATGAAGTAAATGAAGTAAATTTACTGGCAACTTAAATTTACGTAACTGAAGTAAATTTAAGTAAATGAGGACCAGCAAATTTGAGAACATGCTAAACTGAAAAACTAACACAACACCCAAATATTGAAAAGGATAATTTGAGGCCCTGCTAATATGAGTGCAGTATTTTAAGGACCTGCTAATATTTTGAGGACCTGTTCAGTTAATATTTGTGATTGCATATACTCAGTTGCACTGCAATTTATAAACTTCCAATTTGATGTTTATAAACTTCCAATTTAATCTGGTTGCTTTTATTTCCTTCATGTTTACTGTTTTTCGATCGGTAACAGTAGCATGAGTTCTAACTCTAGCATCTCGGAAGCAGATTGGTAACTTTGGGTTAGGGTTTCCTCGATCTCATTTGAGTTTTCATTAGGCCTCCCTTATCTGCTTCACTGTGATCGAACGCACGCCATGGCGGCTGTCGTGCTTTTGCTCACCGTGAAGCAGTAAGGGAGGCCCAATGGCAAGTCCAACTTCACCCATCCTCTTCACCCCTCATCTTCAGAGTTGGAGAAATTCGTCTGCAACAATCCAAGCCACACACTCTTCTGTTACGTTTGCAACAACCAGGTTATAATTCTCAGTTTGTTTTCAGTTTATTTTCTGTTATTATCAGTTTATTTTCTCATGTTCTTCACCTCTCTTCTTGCATTCAATTAGGTTCTTCACCTATCTACTTGCATTCAATCAGGTTCTTCACTGATACTTGCATTATCTAAAGAAAAAATCCTGATTTTTCATGTTCTATTGTTCTATTTGTGCTAAAGATGGCTGATTTCAGGTTAAGGGTTGTTGGAGTTACTTTGTTTTGTTGTTGTGAGTTGGTTGATGGCCAGACATTTGCTTGCATGTTGCATATTCATATTTTGATACACTTTCTATCCAAATTCTAATGTGTGTGTAGATGAGTTTAGTTAGAATTAGATCAGGATCCTGTGAAAAATTCTACTGTAACTAAATTCTAATGTATAAATGAGAAAATGCAATATGATATTAGAAAATGCCATTTTAACTCAATATGAACTCAATTTCACAGAAATTGACTGAAATTTAAATTGAGTCCAATTTGATATTAGAAAATGCAATATGATATTAGAGTCTAATATTCTGAATTGAGAAAATGCAATATCCTCTCAATATGGACTCAATTCATGATATTAGAAAATGCAATTTGTCAAATATGAGAATTTTCTGAATTTAGTACTCAATTCAGAAATGCATTTTGTCATCTCCCATTCTGATATTGCATTTTCTAAATTTTTCTAATATAAGAATATTGCTGAAATTTAAATTGAGTCCAATTTAATATTAGAAATTTTAGCAATATTCTTATATTAGAAATTGAGTCTTGAATTCAGCAAGAATTTTAGCAATCTTATATCAAATGGCCATTTTAGCAATATTCTTATATTAGAAATTTTACCAATATGTCAGCAAGAATGTGTCAAATCCCATTTTGATATTGCATTTTCTGAATTTTCTAATATAAGAATATTGCTGAAATTTAAATTGAGTCCAATTTGATATTAGAAAATGCAAAATGATATCCAGAATATCTTGTCAAATGAGAGTTCAGGAAATATCCAGAGTGTTGTTCAAAATTCTGAACTCTAACATTTTAACAGGATATTGTATATGAAATTAGAGTCCACTTCCAAACATTTCAAATATCCTGTCAAAAACGGAACTCTAATTTGACAGAATTCTGAACTCTAATTTTTTTTGTGAACTGGATATTTCATATTCTGAACTGTTGTTCTGGGTGAGAGCAAATTGTTGTTCTGGTTATTTCATATTCTTTTGAAACAGGTAAGAACAAAAATTAGAGTCATAACAAATTCCAGCTTATAAATTATTTTGCTAGGTGAGAACAAAAAATTAGAAAATGCAATATCCTCTTAATATATGTTTCATATCTGCTAGGGTTTCTTTGTTTAGATCTGGTTGCAATTTGTTTTGTAATTGAGCTTTGATTGCACTTGCATAAAAAATAAATGCACTATCAATAAGTTCATCATGTTCACATATCTGCCAGATAAATTGTTTTGCTTTTTTGATTCCTTTAATGTTTAGATGTTTATAGCTCAATCTGTCAGCTAACATTCATGCACTGTTAATAAGTTCATCCTGTTCACCTATCTAATTCTTTTGGATCACATTCTTGATCATTGAAGAATGACATGACGAATAAACAATGTGTACAACTTAGGATAGTTTTCAGCTTCAAGTAATTGCGTGGCTATTGCTATTGTTCTTTATATCTTCATCTGTATATGATATTGGTGTCCACAACAGAAAAGGAAACAAAGGACTACTGAAGAATCAACTCCAGCTGACACTCCTCTTGAACCAACTCGCCAAATGTTAAAGAAAATGGTATTGAACTGAGCAGTCATGTAGGACAGATAAATTTTGATCTCAAAAGTTCTAATATGCTCACCCATAAAGATGATGTGGATAGTATTTACTGTTAAGTTTTCTGTGTTCACCTAATTTATAAATACTTATTTATTTTTTGCAATCTTTTTCTTATATTCCTATCCATTGCAGACCTTCAGTTCAAGGGTCAACTATGAAGCATTAGAGGCTTATACACTGTATGTTTTCTTTGTCGCATCATGCATTTATTAATAGTTTGTACTTGCATTATAAAACTGAACATGCATAAAAAATAGTTTGCATTTTGCTCACTAGAAATGAAATTCCAATTTTTTGCTCAAAATATGAAATTGGAATTATTTGGTTACTAAAAAAACTGAACTCTCATTTCATATTTCTTGGAGAATGGGAGTTCTTGGAGAATAACAAAACTGAACTCTCATTTCATATTTTGAGCAACATTCAAAAAATTTGTTGTTGAAACCAAATAATTCCAGTTTTGCTCAAAATATGCAGGATATGCTCAAGTTTTGCTCAAACCAACTCAATCTTTGCTCAAAATATGCATATCATGTCCATCTAATTTTGTTGTTCATAAACTCAAGCTCAAAATTTTTTCAGCAACCAAATATATTTTTTTGTTGTTTTGCTCTCACCGTTGGAGGGACGCTCATTCATGTTGTTGTTCTGGGTGTTGTATCAAGGTTTTGTACCAAGATGGATATCCAAAAATTAGTTCTCTGATATGCATATCCTGTCAATTGAGAAATTTTGTATCAAGCCGAGTATAATATTTTCCATGAATTGAGAAATCAGTTTGTGTTTTCCTGGCTGAGTAACCAAACTTTTTTCCATGAATATTAAGCTGAGTATCAGTTTTTTCTTTATCAAGCCGAGTGTCAATTTTTTGCTCTCATTTCAATTCTTTGCTCAATTGGAATTGGAATTATTTTTCTCACTAGATATGAAATTCCAAATTTTTGCTCAAAATATGAAATTGGAATTATTTGGTTACCAAAAAATCTGAACTCTCATTTCGTATTTCTTGGAGAATGGGAGTTCTTGGAGAATAACAAAACTGAATTCTCATTTCATATTTTGAGCAACATTCAAAAATTTTGTTGTTGACACCAAATAATTCCAGTTTTGCTCAAAATATGCACGATATGCTCAAGTTTTACTCAAACCAACTCAATCTTTGCTCAAAATATGCATATCATGTCCATCTAATTTTGTTGTTCAAATACTCAAGCTCAAATTTTTCATGCATGTGGATAGGGTTGAAGTATCGGTGGGATACATGCATGTGGATCAACTGATTTCTCAACGAGTAACCTCACAGATTGTCAATCCCTTCATGACAGCAATATCGTTGGGAACAAATGGGGAGACTCTCCCAAATCCATGCTTCCTATCTAAAAAGGGCTTATCGCAGGTGGCGCAAGGATATGGGTCTTCAGGTGATGTGCAGTTTGCCTGGTATTTGCCTATCATTATGCCAACATGTTGATAAGCTAAAATATAAACTCTCTCTCTTATGGTAGTGAAGACGTCGATGCTATGGTGCCTGTAATTGGAACAAGATATTCCAATCGAAGCGCTGAACCTCACAACCGTCGCCAATTGGTATCCATGGTATGATCACTGCAAGGTAACGACGAATTCCCCAACGGTCATGTATCGTAGAATGGATATGTTATGAGTTATGCATTTCCTAGCTTATGGGACTCTATGAAACATGTTGTAGGTTGGAGAATGAAGCCAGGTTTACAAGGGCCTGATGTTTGTAATGGTCAGAGGGGCGGGACATGAGGTTACCTTACATCGCCCTCATCAAGATCTGATTGCAAATTCCAATATATGCATTTAAGAAGTTCAAATCTCCTTTTAGAACTTTAGTTTATTTTTGCTTTGCTTTTAGAAATTTCCAATAATCAACTTGACAAAAATTGGAGAAAGCAAGGAATTGATGATGATACGTATATCATGTTTCTTCTGATTTGTGGAGTTAAATTTAATTAGCATGTGCTTATGTTTCTTCTTTTAAGATTACTTCTTATGATTAATTAAGGATGCTCATTTATTTCTTAGAATCAATGGGGCCCTAAAATGAATAGTAACTTCAAATTTATATGTAAAATGAGTAATTACATAATAAACTTCAAAATATTATGTAAAATGCTGCCAGTCCTTGCCTTCAGAGATCAATTAATACAGATCTTCTGAAATGGAGAAGGATTTCTAATTTCTTTGTTGTTATTGAAACATAAAGATACAACATTATGAATATTTTCTTCAGAAATATTAATAAAATAGCATTGGATTCCATCCTAATGAATTTTGGGTTCTTATCATCAAAATAATAACATTAGGTTCTTATTTGGGTTTAACTCATTCATATTGAAATTTTACAACAGAAAGCTATGATCATAATTTTTGTATTCGGCATGCATAATTTTTGTATTCCTACGGAACCTTCCAATTTTCCTGCGGCATGTTGCAAACTATATTCCTGAGGCACCTTGCCAACTAATGCACCTTCCAGCATCTTTCAGTTCATCTTTTTTGGATGATCATAATTTTTTTATTTGGCTGTCATAATTTCTAAATAGCTAAACATGTTTTAAACTGCATCAAAATTCTCATGATGCACATTTTGATTTATTGGCTTTGTTCCCACAACACGGTTTGATATATAAATATTAATTATGTAGAGTTTGTTGTGTGTGTAAATCAAAATTCACATGCTGCTACAAATTCCCATGTTGCTAGGCTAAAGTTAGGCTAAAGTGGTTTTCGATGTGTTAGGCTAAAGTTTCACTTTTTGTTCTTCAGTTATGTTTTTTTGGATATGTTACACAAAAGATTGATTGCATGCAATACAAATTTGACAGAAGGGCCCTACTGTTTATCTCAAAACATCACATATGTGCAAATGACCAATTGTTCTTTGGTAGTGTACAGATTGTAAGCAAGAGGGATTACATGGAAGAATATTGAAAGTTGATTGTAGTTTCAAAATTAACTATATACAAGAATATATGGATATATTAATCATCACTAGAGGTGATGATGGTGTACTCAGTAGGCAGTAAATATTATTGCATTTACAATCAGACCATTATAACGGATCTTCATCGAAATGTTTACAGTGATTGGATGTTTTGAAGGAATTAAGAATATGTTCTTGCTTGGTCATCTGATTTCTTGGAGATGCTGGTTAAAAGATATTTGTTTAATTATAACTGGCGATATATTCTTATGGATAATGTTTCCTCTGCTTTCTTTGTTCATGAAATTGTGATATTGAAATATCTACTTTGTGCAAATCTGCACTTCATTGTTGCATAGTTTTGTGCAAATCTGAGATTTCATTTCAAAGCTCTTCACTTGATTGATGGTCATGTTTGTCCTGCCATTTATTAACTACATATGTAACTTGGTTTCTATATAAATAATGATCACTTAAACCTCTTGGTAGTGTGCACACTAACCCAACTTGGACCTCTCAAAAGATTACAAAGACCATGGAGGTATATTTTGCTTTAAACTTACAAGTTAGATAAATATGTTGGTGAAGTTTTAGTTTTCTCATATTTGTCAAGTAAGTGGCTTTTGGAAATAACAAGGAATTCGGAAGTGAAACATAATATTAAGATTAATATTGATTTTATAATTATGTAACCAGTCACAAAGTAGTAATTATGTGAACATAAAATATATAATGCACAAGATTGTGATATAAAAATATCCACTTTATGCAAATCTGCACTTGATTGATACATAGTTTTGTGCAAATTTGATATTTCATTTCAAAGCTTTGCACTTGATTGATGGTCATGTTTGTCTTGCCATCAAATACAGCTTGATAGTTATAATTATTAAATGCTTATGTAACTTTGTTTCTCTATATATAATGATCATAGGAACCACTTGGTGGTGTGCACATTGACCCAACTTAACCCTCTCAACAGATAAAGCCTGGGATTGTTGATGCGGAGAGTTCTAAATGTTGGAGTTTTGCTTGCTAAAAACTGCTGTATAAGAGTAGGCAGAGGGGATTTCTTGAATTGGATGTGTATACGAGTAGGCAGAGAGGATTTCTTGAATTGGATGTGGTTTTAGGTAAATTGGTGGATGAGAACATCAAAATTTTTCTTTTCTTTTTCTTTTTTCAAACTCTATTTCTTGAATCTGCAGGTGATGCCTAAAACAAAAGGCAGGCATGTAGCACATGTAGGAACCATCAGCAAGAAGAACAAAAGTAGGCATCAACTCCCTTGCTTCTTCAAACGAACAAAAATGGCGGCATCAAATATGTGTCTAACAAGTTTGCTTTTTAGACATGTTTTGTGATTTCAGGTGTAATGGTTGGAATGGTTTTAACTGGACTTAAAAATTCATATTATATGACATATGCTTATGTGTAATTTTTGTTGTGTCACTGTATGCATGCCTGCTTTAGGGAGATACAGACCATGCTTTTGATATAAATTCCTTGCAATATACTTGGGATAGTTTGCTTTTTAGAGAGATACAAAGATCATGCCAACCATCAAATTTGTCTAACGAGTCTGGACATAAGAATTTATATGATATGCCATATGCTTTTGTGTAATTTATTTATAGTTTCTAGCATTTTTTTCAATCATGTTCTGTATGTATTAGTCGAATCCAGTTTCCAGTTTCAAGCCCTTCCCTCTGAAAGTGGCACTAAGTGGGAGATGCATATTGGTATCAGACATAAAACCTTTAAGTTCTACTGATTATTTTCTAACAAGCAAAACAGGTATCCGTTACACATATTTAATCACAGACACAATGGTACAATCAAGTTCAAGAGCCACTTTTAATGAAGTAGTAAAAATTGTTGCTGCAAGACAACCCCCATACACACACAAAACCAGAAAAACAAAACATAAAAGAAAAAGAAAATTTTTTGGCAGACGCATATTTTTAACTCAGGATGATGTGTTAATGATGATGTGTTAATGACATATCATTGCTACATATTCACATATCAAAAGTGGGATCCAAGACTGGCGGGAATAGACTGTGTGCATCGATATGTATTTGCATACTGTGTAGTTTTTTAACATCTAAAAGACTTCAAGGCATGCAAAGAGATGCACTTTTCTTTAGAATTCAAGGCAAGAAAATAGATTCATTTCTCATGAACATATGAAATAAAATAATCGAGTACCTAATAATCTGAAGCATTTATCATTTTGTTCACTTCTCTTTTCCTGAATATGGTAGGTTGGCAAAGTACATTTAGAAATCTCATATTATATTTGAATGAGTTTAACTTAGTATGAAAATATAAGGACATAGATATTGTCTCCATCGACTATATAAAAACAGGATTATGATGTTCTCCGTTTAATTATAAGCTATGCTTGATTTGGTGTTGAGGCTATTATTGAGCCATCGCTCAAGTACATTCAAGATAAGATGATTTGTAGAAAGTATGCTCCTTTTTCTCACGTTAATTATTTTTCCGGTTAAGTTCAGTTTTTATCAGGTGTCAGGGTTGACTATGGTGATTGTGGGAACTTGAAAGGACACCTAGAGCTATGTGAGCATGAAAAGAAATGCCTTTGCTGAGGTCGGCCTCAAAACGTCCGAACTAAAAGTGAGTGAAGCATATGCTCGATATAGGGCTGCCGTTCTCGGTGGTATGGATGGTTTACAGTGAGCTGAATGCGGCCTTGATGGTGATGAGCTTTTGCATTGTATATATCAAGATAGCGTTT
Organism: Scilla litardierei; assembly: GCA_030789695.1. NCBI lineage: Eukaryota > Viridiplantae > Streptophyta > Magnoliopsida > Asparagales > Asparagaceae > Scilla > Scilla litardierei. The sequence goes on from CM061137.1 coordinate 54,559,202, forward strand.
GAGCGGTTGCCTAACGAGGTTGGTTTATTGATTTGTGCCTTTCAATTTTTTGGAGTTTCTCTGTTAGGGAGTAAGATTTATTAAAGGTGTAATTTTGGACTGTAGGTTAAGGTGGAGGCATCACCTAAGCTTTTGGTTGGTTTTGATAAGATTCTACATCAGCATCTGGATATCATATTGAGGGTTGTAACAAAGAAGAGGCCTTGAAGACGGGCACCCACTGCTCATTCAGATCAGCCGCTTATGTTCATCAATCCAATTGGAACATTTAGTATATTCATCTTTAATCCGAGTGATGTTTCTCCAGAAATGGAGTCCGTCGCTTGGAAAGCATCAAATCTGTAAACATTTGCATATGCTTTCAAAATGAAACTGCAACATCGACATTCTTCATCATATTTCGTATTTTTTCCATCATTTATTGCACACTGATTCTTCTCTTTCTGTGGTAACACTAAAAATTTTAAGTTCCTGTAAAAGAGAAGTTTCAACAAAAAGAACTGAAATATATGTGATGACAGATGAAGTAAATTTCAGTTTAGCAGTTTACAAGTTATGTTTTTTGGGGTGGGCGTGTATGCACCATTGGGGTCAGACACTTCTTCAACATAGCCTTAAGTATGTACCATACTTTTTTGCTCTATGGCAGTTGCCGAATACATCTATGGCATACATCACTGCATTTTATTATAGAAGTCTGTGTATTATGTAATATGCATCACACCTATATGAAGTATGTTGACTTGCTTAAACTATAACGAATTATGCATTAAATTTAGAAGTGATATGCATTGATCTGTCCTATAGAAAATTAAAGAGCAAAGGAAAGTTTCTTTTTTGTGAATTCCGTATAATGCACGATATGTTGTAATAATTTATGTGATTATATTTTTAAAATGTATCTAGACTTTTACATGCATGTACATGTTTACGTGTGTTTGTATATATGCCTTTCTTTAGTCTTGCCTGCACGCACGGATGCACCAATGTCATGCCATTGTGGTCTCATGTCCAGCTATTTATGAAATTTATGTGTCGCATATCGTGTATCCATGTCAAGGTCCCATGTCAATATGCATGAAACTTAGCTGGTTCAAGCGATGTAAGAGCTTGCCATAAAAACTTTCTCTGTTAATAGGTGAGTATAACAAAATTTATTTTTATTTTTGTTCTTATTTTTATTTTTTGGCCTAAATTGAGCTTATTTAATCCAATAACAACAACATGAGTAGCTTGCCGCAGATTAATGTATGCTACTTTCCACAGGTGACCTGTATGATCCAAAGTAACACACTCATACATTATGGGCTGACAAATTATTGGGCAATGGGTTAGAAATTTAGAAAACTTTGAAGAGCATATGTGATTGGCAAAAAAACCTTTGGCAAGGAACAGATCAAAGTCTATATGTACAAAAGTCATATGAAGAAAATGATCAACATATGCAAAAATGTATTTTCTATACTACAGTAGTCATACATGTCTGTGATCCAAGTTTACGATCTACACCACATTCAGTAATTGCTGGGGAAAGCAATTACTGACACCTTCAATGTCATTAAGTTTAATTATGTATATAATAGTAATGTGTCCTTGCATTAGGATTAGTTGGTCCCTTCAAATCCAAAGGAATGTGCCTTCCCATGCATTGAAGGGTTGGTTGTGAGCAGTATGAGGAGGGACAATGGGGTGCATGACTTGCGAGAAGCCGAAGGTGAACTACATGAAGGGGTTGTGGTCACCTGAGGAAGGCCAAAGGCTGAGGGATTATGTCCTCAAGCACGACCATGGCTGCTGGAGCTCGGTTCCAGCCAAAGCTGGTGAGTTCCTCTTCCTTTGATCCTGACATTGCCAAACTATCACAATATGAGATTGTGATTATATTTTAAACAATTGACGTTTAGTTTTCCTCTCTTACGTACTTCTCTATTGTTTTTAATAAAACTTTAATGTGGCAGGTTGCCAAACTATCACAATATGAAATGTCATGTGATGCAATTTGCAATTTCAAGCATCAAATTTTTTTGTGAATTAAATTTGTTGAGCACATTAACTTTTTTGAATTAACTGTTCATTTCTTTGCATCAACATCCACATTTGTTTAAGTGCATGTTGAGCACATCATGTTGTTTTGTTTCAGCTAAAACATTTGGGAACAGTACCAATATTTAAGAGCTTGATGAAATTGCACTCAAAATTTTTGAGAACTGGATGAAATTGAACTCAAAAAAATTGACATTACTGCATTGTTTGTGTTGTTGTAGTAGCAGATGTTTTGAAGTAGTAGATGAGCCTGTAAAAGTACTCTTTTTGGCAATCCTCTATTTGTTTTGAAGTAGTAGCTGATGCATTGTTTGTGTTGTTATTTTTACAGGGTGTTGTTAGTGGTCCTTTTTGCATCGTTGGATCTGCTGAGAACATTGGGAATGCTTGCCGATTACAACATGGGAGTCATATCATGGGGAATACTGAATTGGGAAACATTGCATAATACAAAATTAATCTTGAAACATATGAGAACACCACAATCATCATGTTAAAATGGGTTCAAGGATTCCAGACTGAGCCTGAGGAGCTAAAGCTTGCAGTTTGCGGAAGAACTTGGGATTTCCAACTGAGCTTGCAGGAGGAGCTGAAGCTTACAGCTTATATATGAGCCCTTATGTTCATTGCATCAAAGCCTATTGTTGCATCCATCTTAACTAAAGGGCAAGAAGCTAAAGAAGACGTTTCTGGGAAGTGCAAGTTACTGGATGAATGTGCATCAATGAGACAATTTTGCCTGAATGTTTTGGAGCAAATATTTTACTCTACAAACCAATTTATGTTCTTAAAAAACTTATGGCAAAGGACTGTATGATTTGTATGATTTCTCTGTTAAACTGCATTGCGTACATGTACTTCTTCATGTAATTGATACCTTCAATGTCAATTGATACAGGTAATTGTGGTTTATCATTAAAGTTGCTGATTGTGTTTATCACCGAGACAGTAGTATGAGGAGATTGTTGATTTTGTGTTGTTGTAGGATACTATGGAGATTGTAATGGTTGTTTGAAATATGTAAATTTTGAACTTTAATGTTGATTCACAGAATTTTTTGTCAGGGTGTCCAAATGTTGAGGAAATATTTATGTACAATATGAAGGCAATTGACTTGAAGTTGCTGCAAAAAAATTCTAATGTTGAAGTTGCATTTGTTAGGTTGTGTTGTTTTGGTTTGATATGGTTTGATATTCACAGTTTGAATGATTTCATATGTTGGTTTGATATTCACAATTTTGAATGCATATCAATACTGGAAAAAACTGTATATTTCATTCAGATTGTGAAAATCCTATCAATTTTATTTCAAACTTGAATGAAATATCAAACCATATTTCATTTCCAGTATTGATATGCTACAAAAAAACTGTGAAAATCATATTTCATTCAAGTTTTATATGGTTTGATATTCACTGTTTGAATGTAATATACATTTTGAATGAAACTGGCAATTCTGGAAGTAAATGTCCAAAGCTCATCAAAACCATATACCCCAGACAGTATGGATTTTCATCAAAACCAGTTTGAGATGGATTGATATTATGAAATTATGAAATTTAAGAGTTTGATATGGCAGTAAGTACATCAGGCAGTATGGATTTTCAATGATGTAGAGATTTGATCAAAACCAATTTGATATGCTTAACATATACCCCAGTTAGTATGGATTTTTCATCAAAACCATATACTCATCAAAACCAGTATGATATGGATTTTCACAGTTTGATATTTTTGGCCTTTCCATATCAAACCAATTGCCATTCATTAGAAAAGCAAATTTTATATCAAACCATATCACATTTCATACAATTAACAGTTGAAAATATTATTAGAGCTCTAGCCATTTGGTTTTGTTTCAAACCAATCTGGATAATAACAAACCAAATGCCATTCTAGAATAATATCAAACCAAATCAACCTGTTAATTGAATTTGGTGTACAATGGAATTTGGAATAAATTGAAATGAAACCAAATGAAACATATGTGAATAAAATGAAACACAATGAAACCAAATGAAGGATTTCACAGTTTAAATGGGATTTCACAGATATGAATGAAACCAACAATTTGAATGGGATTTCACAGATATGAATGAAAAAATGAAGGATTTTCATAGTTTAAATTTGAATGAAACCAAATGAACACCAACATATGATTTTCACAGTTTGATATGTAAAAAATGAAAAAAAAATTTGGATGAAATATTCTGTTTGCTAATTGGATTTTCACAGTTGCTAATTGGATTTTGGTGTACATTTGGCTGTTAATTTCACAGTTTGATAAGTTAAAATTTCAATGAAATGCAGTATTGCCAATTTCAATGAAAGTTTTTGTGCCACTACATTCTTTTGTATTTTTACGATAATTTGTTGTTATTTTAAATTTGGCTGCAGAAATAATTTTTTTGGGGAATAAAGATTTCGCGGGGGAAAATCTTAACTGAACCGTGCCCGCGGGCACGGGGTATGACTAGTATATATATATATATATATATATATATGTATATATATAGACACACACACACATATATATATACATGTTGGTAGAATTAATGTTTGACTACCTAGTGCATATATAAGCACTTGTAGTGACTATATCTAGTTTGAATTATAATGTGGTATGATTGGGGTAGTTACTAGAGTGGCAAGATATATTTATAGTTAGAAAGTCCGAGGACGGACTTTATTCTAAGGTGGGTAGGATGTCACGGTCTGTTTTCGATCGTACGTTGTTCATGCGCGTACTCTTGTTCGTACACGTATTTATTTTGGACCTTTCTTGTATCCGAACCATATGATGTAATATGCCGTTGTGACCCTCTGGAAGAGTATTAATTTGTGGAAATATTTTGGAACGTCATTTCACGGGTCGTTCCCCCATAAAATGACTTTGTTTGCAGAGGCGTCGTAATTCTCACTTTTGTCGTGAGACCTTGTTATTTTTAATTTCGTTTCTTGTCGCCAAACTCATGATCAATCTTCTTAGTTTCGTTTCTCTTGTCGACACGGTCGCCCTGGTATTTTTCTCGTAATTATCGGGTACCGTTTGACCCACTTGTGCACCAATTTTTCCCCTTAAACAACGTTTAAGGCTAAGTTACACAAGATAGATTCTTCGAGCTAGTCTCACCCTATTTTCCTCTTAACCGTACCCTACCCTCACACACACACTCTCCCATTTGCACACAAACTACCCAAATCCCTTGTTGAATAGAAAAAGAGGAATCCTATATACGTATCAACTCAAAACCAATTTGGCTATTCATCACCAAATTTCCAACATCTCCTTAACTTCACTCCTCTCCTAACCCTCTTAAGTGCACCCCAAGTCCAACCCAAATAGCAAAAACCCAAGTCTTATTAAACCGCAGCCCTAGGTCTATTTTCTCCCCCTCACGCAAAACAAATCTCCAAGCGCCGCACTTCTTCTCCCTCTTCAACCCCGACGCAACTCCGACTTACCCATCGTCGGACCCCTTTCTTCGGCCAACCCCCGCCTGTCCCTCCGCCGTCCAACCTCGTGCGGCCCCCTCCAGGTGCCACAGCCTGCCCATGCAGCAGCCAGCTGCTGCTTTTCGCAGCAGCGCGCAGCGGCGCCTGCAGCGCCGCTCAGGCCACGGCGGCGCCGCCCCGCGTCATGCAGACCCCCCTCAGCCACGACCCGGCCTCCTCCAACCCCCCTCTCGTCAGATTCCGGTGGCCATCTCCAGGAGCGCGGCAGAGAACCCCCAATGCCGCCAGTCCAGCAGCCGTCGTCGTTCGTCTTCCTCCCGGCTCCCCGCGTGGATTACCAAGGCCGCTGTCTGCCGTCCCGACCTTCCCACGATGTATTGATGCCAAAACAGCCCTTCAAGGCCGTCCCATTCGCTGTTTTGATCTTCCCATTCGTTGTTTTGGTTGCCATCACCGTCCGTTGATCCTAGCTCGTTGTCGAATGGCTTGGAATGCCGTTGAACGTCGAATTGCTTGCTTGCTTCTTAATTCAACCCCTGACAGCTTCAGCGGCTTCTCCTTCGCACGGCAGCAATCTTCCTAGGCCGTAGCGACGGACGACTACGTCCTCTAGCCGTTGACGACTCACGATGACCCCCGTTAGCTTCGTGGGATCATCTCTTCGCTACGGTTAGTAACGTACGTTATTACCCATTTGATAACTATTGTTATAGTCTTAAACCATTAATAGATGATGAACGGACTTAAGGAACTAGTGTTTGTAGGCTAGTAGCTTTAATAAACGATGTTTAACTAGTGGACTTAACGTATTGATGATAGTAAGATTAACCGTAGGATAGACATCATGTGTGAACAACTTCTAGTTAATATGATAGCCTAGCTTGCTTAATTGTTGAATTTTCATTCATATTAACCTCTTAGTGTAGATAACATGTTAGTTGTTTAATGATCGTTATGTTGTTATGAAACCCATCGTAGGATAGAGAACTTGATAAAATTAGGTCATTAGACATTTTAGGATTTGTCTAATAATTCTAGCCGGTCGTCACGAACTTATTCGTGCACATGTTTTTATCACAGAGAATCCGTCATTCCGTACCATTCACACTACCAGAGTCCAACCCCTGACGTCGCTACCCAACGTCAGAGTAGCTCTCGCATCGTGTTGAGGTAAGTCTCTCTCCGTAGGAATCCCCATCTCGCCTGTTAATCAACTTAAAAATCATAGTCTCTGATCGCCTTTGTAACTCACTAATCATGATTAATAAATTGGGACTGTAGGCTGGACTGCGATCTGAACACATATGTAGACTTGGACTTGATTGACGGATCGCAATTTGGTTGTTTCAGGTAAGTGAAACTTGCACATTAAATTGTTAGGCCATGTTTTAGGCCATTTTGTAAAATTATGTAAAAGAGACTAGGCGGTGAAATGATAGCCGCCTAGACGACCCTATTCGATCTAGTTTGACAACGAAATTAGAAACGACACTCTATTTTATCTAGTTTGACAACGAAACTAGATCCGACACCCTACTTGATATAACTTGACAACGAAGCTAGATCCGACACTTTTACATGCGTTCATTCATCCTGCCATGTCACATTTAATTTCAATTAACTGTATGCACTTTAATTGCTCATTACCATGTCATGTCATGCATCGAAATGTTCATCGTGAATGCGTAGCACATGCTACAAAAATTGTAATTATTGAGGCTAGGCACCTGCTTTTGTGGGCACAACCCTATGCCATATTAAAAAACACTTCCTGGCTCGTGATCCAGAAGCGAGCACAGTTTTGTTGGGAAACCAACACTCGATACATGTGGATGGGTAGGGTTAAGCGACCACTTGAGCGTATAAGTGAGCCCGTATAGCCACTTCAGCCAAAAGACGTAAACCCTGTGCACATCGTGAATACAAGTTAATCGTGAAATCGTGAATATTGTTTAGTAGCTCTCGCTACGACATGTCATGCATTGCAAATATCATGTTTATGTTTAGACTGCTGCATTCATTGAAATATCATGTCATCATTATTTTAGAACTGTTAAACTGCATTTACCTTATACCTGTTGTGCTTTACATTTCCTTGCACAAAAGTCTCCCTTCCTTTTTGGAGATTTTTGCTGACATGTGCCCTTTTCTCTTTGGGTGTCACATGTCAGGTTTTGAGCCTGGCTTAGTTACAAAGGATGACAGGTTGCCGACGTTTAGTTCGAGGATTTCGGTCCTACCCTTAGTCTCAGCCAGTGACTCTCTTTTAGTTGTTGTTACCTTCTTAGTAGCTGTTGTTAGGTTGTTAAGTGTGTAGCCCCATTACTTGTTGTAGCTTCGACCATGCTTTAGTCCTATTGTTCAGACTTATACTTTTTGTGACTGCTCTGTGATGTTGGAATAATTTTCTGGATGTTGGTGGATGTTTTTTTATATCTTCTTTACTATTATCATTGTTGTTGTTTCGTCGCAATGCAAAGGACCTGCTACTATTTGAAATTTTTACAGACGCTTATCAGACTGCAGCTTCACAGCTCCACGTCTGAGCGGACCTCCTCACGTCTCGCCTTCCATACTTGGGAAGCGGGGTGTGACACAAGTACTCCAGAAATCAAGAGAATTTCTTCTCCAATTTAGCTTTTGCCAAGCTTTGTGGGAATGGTACCGGTGGCACATAAACACTCTCCTTCTGGGGCTCGTCAGTTTCGGATTTTTCCTCTTCATTAATGGCCACTGTGGGTCTCTCTGCTTCTTTGCTTCAGTCTTCCTCAACCGGAATGCTATGCTTGGGGCTTTGAGTTTGAACTATGACTGATGTCGTGCCCTTCCCGTCTCTAGTAGTTACCGCCACCACCGCATTAACGTGGCCGGTGTTGCTCCTTGGATTCACCTTCAGTTGAGCCGACAATTGATTTTGGGCTCTATTCAACAGTGTTATTTGCTCCGCCAGCTGCGCAACTATGGTATTGAGACTATCTTGGCCCAATGACAACTTGGCATTTATCTTCTTTTGTTCTGCCATGAAGTCCTCAACCCTTGTCTCATGTTCAGATTTTTCCGGTGCCGACGGTGGGTTTTGTGGCCTCCAACTCTGATTATATCCGGGTGGTCTATAAGGCCCCGCTTGTTGCCTTTGCTAAAATAGCTGCTGCTGTGGTTTCCTCGGCTAATATTGTTACTCCTAAGGTGGTGGGAGAGCTTGTTGTTGTGGTGGTTGATGTCGAGGAGGGGTTAAGGCTCCATTGTTGTTCGCATATGAAAATCTGGGATGCGTTTTCCAAGTCGGATTCACCGAAGACCCATTATTTCCACCATCGGGCATATAGTCTGAAACATATTGGACCTGCTCCACATGTTCCTCATTTGCGTCAGCTCCAGTATTACATGACTTGGCCTTGGCCTTGGCCTTGCCAGTCATTCATGCTCCCACCGGATGTTAATGTATCTTAAGCACTAGATGGCTCACTCAGCTTCTTCTCAATCCTCTCTACCACTCTGGATAGAGCATCAAATCTCCCAGTTTAGTCTGCCACTGCTTTCACCTCATAAATGCTAGCTGGCTTCAAGGATGATGATTATTGGCCTCTCTCGTCTGCGCACTGCTGATTATTGGAGGCCATCTCTTCAAGTAGTGTCATGGCCTCTTCAGGAGTTTTTGCTAATATCCCCATTAGCGATGGCATCTATAATCATTTTAGTATCTGATTTCAGACCATTATAGAAGCTATGTACCAACTCCTAATCATCGATGCCGTGATGGGGGCATTGGTGATGAAGGTCTTTAAAGCACTCCCACGCATCATACAAAGATTCCTAGGGTCCATACCTGAATGCCATCAAAGAATTCCATAGCCTGACAGTCTTTGATAGCGGATAAAAATTGTTGACGAAGGCACTTGCAAGATCGTCCCATGTAGTGAAGGTGCCATTCGCTTGTGTCCTTAGCCAATACAATGCTTTGTCCTTGAGTGTGAAAGGAAAAGGCCGCAGACGGATGGTGTCCTATGATACACTAGGAGCTTGAAAAGTAGCACACTTTGCCAAAAACATCTGAATATGATCATGTCTTCAGCTCAAAGTTTTTATCTGGTGGCAATTATGGCATGAGAATGGATGAAGTAGCAGAGTTGTTCGGAGTAAGTCTAACTCTGATGGAAATAACTCTGATGTTCCTCGGTGTATTATTCTCAGCCGACATTTTTTCTTCCTCTAAAATATGCATATTCTCCGCTCTAAGCTTCCTTATGGTTCGATCGATCTCGGGATCAAATAATGTCAATCTGTCAATAGCCCTTAAGCGTGTGTTCATGCACAGAGAAAGAGAATCTGCAGAAAAGCACAATAGAGGAATAGAAAAGGTAACCGAGTAAAAATAAAATACTGTCGCCTCCTTGGCATAGGCGCCAAGAACTTGAACGACTCTAGATGTATACCCAGAAACAATGTAGTTTTACCACAAGCACACTGTTAAGCTGTGAGCGTGTATCAAATCGCGGGGAGGAACTGTTGGTATTATATTGGTTACTTAGTGGAGATGGAACAATGGTGGAGGAATATATGGTGTCACAAACGTATAAAATGTCGGTTGTAAATTCAATCAATAAAAATGTCTAGGGCTAGGGAATCCCCACTATAGATCTTCAAGCATCAATGTGAATATGAACTTCCATATTACTACTCTTGATTTAGGGTGAAATTGTTGCAACCAAATTAGGAACCATTGCACACTCTCATGCTACGTAAGGCTATAGTAATCTAAACTAGAACCTTGCTCTCGCGCAAGCCTAGTTCAAACTATTAGCATTAAGATCAACAATATAATTCAATTCCAACTCAAGTTTGCTCTCGTGCAACGTGAATTTGAATCTAGATCATGGTGGTTCATACTCGTCTTACCATCGTACAGACCAATATAATTATATAAATATAATAAAGATGCTAGCTTTGGTCGCTTTCACACACCAACTTTATGGAATCTCGATTTTAGATCAAAATCGGATATCTAGGACTTCCTATAGATCAAGATCCTCTCTAGAGCGCTCAAGATCCAATAGAAATCCCTAGTTATCCGTAGTAAATTAACCATGATCTAACCCTCAAACAAGTTTAGCAACATGTGTTTTCAATAGATTTCACATATATAACTTTAAATCAGTAGTGTTCTTCCCTTTTGCTCTAGAGCAAAGAGACTACTCACAATTCAACAGGATCAAAGTAATAGAATTGGTAGGTGCAATAGAAATCATCATAGACAAGAAATCTAAACAGAAATTAATCATAAAAATTAGAAACAATTGGAATTTAGACTAGCCAATTGTGATCCAAGCTTCCATCCACGAAGAAACTTAAGAACTTTGCACTCCAATCCTTAAGTAGTAGCAAAATAAAATAAAACTTCTCCTTAGAACTATAGCTGTCTCGTCCCTCTTTTTGACGGTTCTCAAAACTACCTATTTATACTAACTCAAAAATCTTAAAAAGCTGACCAAAATACCCTCAACCTGAAGCAAACCATAATTCTCAAATCTGGACCGGCGGTGCACTCGGCCGAGTGAAACTGTCACTCAGTCGAGTGGCATTTTCTGCAAAAAGTCTTCAAAAACCTGCATTCTGTCTTCTCTGACCACTCGGTCGAGTGGTCGGCTCACTCGGTCGAGTGGCCGGCTCACTCGGTCGAGTGGCTTTCTCACTCAGTCGAGTGAGATCTCCTACAGACTTCTCCAGAAACAGTGTCCAGCTCTTCTTCTCTCCACTTAGTCGAATGGGATTCTCACATGGTCGAGTGAAATTTTCACTCGGCCGAGTACATTTGACATTCTTCTTTGGCTGGGGCTGGGGCGTATCTGCTTCACTCGGTCGAGTGAGCTATGCCACTCAGTCGAGTAGGCTGAGTTTTCATATTTTTTTCTTCTTCTTCACGATTCCTTCCTTCTTCTCTACTCCTCCTTTCACTTCTTGATCTCTTCAAGCACAGTGAGCTCCTCAATATCGTCACTAGCTCCAAATTTCTCCCGATTGCTCCATATTTCCTGAAAATCCAACGAAACATAGAAATAGTGAAATTCGTCATGAAATCATCGTTTAAGCTTTAAATTTGCGATATGAGCAATCAATATGGCATGGAAATTTATACAAATAAACTGTAAAATATGAGCATATCACTTGAATCGAACATCCTTCTTGGTCAATTCATTTAATGGTGATGCTAGTGTGCTAAAATCCTTCACAACCACTCTGCAAAAGCTAGCAAGTCCATGAAAACTCTTGACTTGTCCAGCAGTGGTAGGGGTTGGCCAGCATTGGATTGCTTTAATATTCTCTTCATCCATTGCAATATAAGTACTACTAACAACTAATCCAAGAAAAACAATTTTATTTGTGCAAAAATCACACTTTTTCAAATGGCCAAACAATTTCTCCTTTCGTATAACATCTAGAATTTGTTTAAGGTGATCCACATGTTCATCCAAGGTTCTACTATACACAAGGATATCATCAAAGTAAACTACCAGAAATTTACCAATGTAGGCATTGAAGTCATGATTCATTAATCTCATGAATGTGCTAGGTGCATTAGTTAACCCAAAAGGCATAACTAACTATTCACACAATACATGTTTAGTCTTAAATGTCGTTTTCCATTCATCTCCTTGTTTCATTCTTATTTGATGATAACCACTTTTAAGTCAATTTTAGAGAAGATAGCTGAACCAGATAATTCATTTAGCATATCATCTATCCTAGGAATAGGATGACGATATCTTACCGCGATGTTGTTAATGGCTCTGCAATCAACACACATTCTCCATGTGCCATCTTTCTTAGGTACAAGCAATACCGGAACTGCACCAAGACTAAGGCTCTCTCTCATGTATCCTTTGTCCATCAACTCTTGAAATTGCCATTGAATCTCCTTAGTATCTTCAGGAGTAGTGCGGTATACTGGACGATTAGGCAATGATGCTCCAGGAATAAGATCAATTTGATGATATATGCCTCTAATTGGTGGTAAACCTAGTGGTATCTCATCAGTAAAGACATATTCACATTCTTGTAAAAGAGATAAACCCACACTGGGCAAAGCAGAGGTTAAGTCGTTAGTATTCAACATAGCATCTTTGTTCACAAGTACTAGGAGATTTTGTTGAGAAAACTAAGCTTGCTTAATCTAACTTGTACTAGGAGATTTTGTTGAGAAAACTAAGCTTGCTTAATCTAACTTCTTGTTACCACTAGGAAACTCTTCTCTCATTTTTCACTTTTCTCTCCTTTCTTTTTGAATTTTCTCTCAGATTATTCTCTTTTTCTCTACTCAAATGTCTCATCTTTTACTCACTCTCATTTTTACTCTCTTCTTGTTGAATCATTTTTCCTATCTCACTTTTTCTTTTCTTTTCTCTCTTAATTATATCTTCTAGATTTGTTTTGGGGATAATCGAAGGAGGGTTATAGGCTCCCCTCAAAGTATAAAAGAATAACGGTTTAAGTACTCGTCATGTGTTATATTATGATCAAACTGCCACAGTCTGCCCAACAAGAGATGAAATACTTTCAAGCGAACACCATCACAAATTATTTCATCTCTATATTGACCAATAGAAAATAGGATTGTGACTTGTTTTGTTACCTTCAACTCACCACATTTGTTGAGCCGATAGAGCATGTAGAGTTGTTGAAGCTTGAAGGTTGGAAGACTCAACTTCTCTACTAATTCAACACTTGCTGCATTGCTGCAACTTCCTACATCTATGATTACACTACATACTTTTCCTTGGACTAGGTAGTGTGTGGAACAAGTTCTCTCTTTGGTTGTTCTCTTCCTCCTTCATTTGAATGCTTAGTGCTCTTCTAGTCACAAGAAATTCTCATTCGACAACATTTTCTCATTCATCACCTTCATTTAGCATATCTTCCTCTTCCTCGGATTCTTCTTCTTTGGTCTCCTAGTCAACATTGTTATTGATGATCATGGTACGCTTGTTAGGGCACTCACTGGAAATGTGTCCTCTCCCTTGGCAATTGAAACATCTTATGTCATGGTTTCTTGAAGAATTTGCTTCAGTTTGAGTTTTCTTTGGCATATCAGCCGTCTTCTCAACTTTCTTCGAAGTATTCTCCTTCGAACTAGAGGTAGTATCTCTCTTTGAACTAGTCTTCCAAGGGCTAAAATAATTAGAGCCCTTCATTGTAGCATTTCTCCCCTTCAGTTGTTGTTCTACCATGATGGCTTGGTGCACCATCTCCTGAAGCTCTACATAGCGATACATTTTCACAACAGCAGACATATCATGATTAAGGCCACGTAAGAAATACGAGCCATTGTTGTTTATCTATCCTCCACCACATTTTCTCTAATCATGGTAACTTCCATCTCTTTGTGATACTTATCTACACTCTTAAAGCCTTAAGTGAGTCGTCACAGTTTGTGATGAAGTTCTTTATTATAATAAGATGGAATAAACCTCCTTCTAATGATTGCTTTCATTTTTGCCCAATTACTCATATGACGTTCTCCATAACGATCTTTATCCTTTTACACCTAATCCCACCAAACAAGAGCATAATCAGTACACCCAATAGCTGCAAGTTTCACCTTGTTGCCTTCAGAGTAGTCATGGCATGAGAAAATTTTCTCAACACACATTTTCCACTCCAAATAAGCATCAAGATCATTTTTTTTCCTTGAAATGAAGGCACTTTGATTTTAATTCCACCAATGATGTCTCCTTGATTTCTATGCCTCCTTTGTTCATCACGATGAAATCTCCTTCTTCTTGGCTGGTGATCTTCAAATTCATCCCCATCAACTTAGCTCTCGGTATCTCCATGAGTTTGTTCTTGATTGTTTGGAGGATTTTGTTGTATAGACACTTGATTCTACATTTGATCCAATTGTTCATGGATTCCTTCTCGCTTTATGTTAAACAGTCTCTCAAGATGGATCACTAATGTTTGCATTTGAAAAGGTATTACTTCTTGTTGTGTAGTATCTTCTGGATTTCCTGCCATGTTAGTGAAAGGGAAATGTGTGTGTGTGTGTGTGTGTGTGTGTGACCTCACCAAACACTCACTGTTTACACTCCAATTGTCTCGTTGTCCTTCATCTTAAATAACTCAAACCAGTGAACAAGAACCGAAATTTTAGTTTCCTTAACTTTACTAGTTCCTTCGTGTGTTACCACGAATGTATGCCATATATCATAGGCTGATTTGGCCTGGGAGACACAATTGAACTCATTCTTGTCCATAGCGTAAAATAGTGCATTCATCACCTTTGAGTTGTGGGTTACAACAGATTTGTCAATGGCATCCCATTGGGCATAAGGAGTTGTAGGCTTCTTGTACCGAGTTTCCAACATGTTCCAAATTTCATAGTCAATGATTTGAAGATAGATCATCATCCTCTTCTTCCAATAGGAGTAGTTGGAACCGTTGAAAAGTGGAGGCCTTGTGGTAGAGTGCGCTTCTGAAAATTGTGATGAAGAAGTTGGATTGTTTGTCAGATAGGTGTATTCCATCTTAACCATGAAGCTCTGATACCAAATGTTGGACCTCCTGGCACACCAAATACACTAGAGGCGGGGATGGGGGAGGGGGTGAATAGTGTATATCACGACGAATTTGCAAAATTAAAAGTTACTAAAAATTGCAATAAGTGTGCAGAAGTAAATAACACAATTCAGAAAATAGCAAGCGTAAATACAGAGATTTATCCTGGTTCGGATCCTTGTGATCCTACTCCAGTCCTCTACTCCGTAGAGATTTTCAATCCACTATAACACTTTCTCCCTGCAAGCAATCAACATACAAAGATACCAACACTCCCCATATTGCAAACTTGTACAATCTCTTCAACTAGAGATTCACCAAATAAAGAAAAGAAAGAGTAAGAAACATTATCACCTCTAGCCTTGATAATGTAGGAATTATAACGCAAGGTTGGTGATGGAATCTCTATGGTTCTTGATATGAAATTGTGGCAGAACACACTTGGAAAATTGGACTTTCTAAAGAGGAAGAATTTCTACAGAGTTTCCTCAAGAAAGTATGAAAATCACTCTTTTAGATTGTGAATGACAAAGCTTAAGAAAAGAGAGAAAGAGTGAACTTTCATGTATTTTAGACAGGGGTCCGGGGGTCTATTTATAGCCCAAAAAGTTAGTTTTCGAATGTTTACCAACTGTCTAAAATTTCAAAAAATTCCGAGCAGTTTTTCCAAAAATTAGTCGACTAATAAAAAGTGCTGGTCGACTAATTCTGCTGCTTGATTTGAATATGATTGTTGAGGTGCCCTTTGATGTAAATATTCTTAAAAACCGTCAAAGACTGACACAAATGACTAGAAAATGTCTGAATCTATCCGTTGGAAGGTAAGTCTAACTGCAATTAATTAAGAAATTTAATTAATAAAAACAATTAAAATAACTATTGATTTAACTATTTGAAAAATTGTTTGGTAGACCTGGAAACTTTATTAGTCGACTAGGATTAGAAACTTAGAAAATTTTATAAACATGATCCTTATGACTAGAAAATATGATTTGACCAAAAATTATTTTATTTGTCTTTAAAAAAATAAGTAAAAATTAATTGGTCGACCAGAGGAAAGTGCTGGTCTGCTAAGTTTTCTCTGACTTGGTTTTTTGAGGATGGACCCTAAATAACTAAGATAGAGCATCATCAAGGCTTTTACATTCTAAATATATGCAAGGATAAAAATGGAAATTACATCATGTTTTACAAGATATAAATATTCATCTTTTGAGCTTCATATTTCTTTTTGATACTTCGTCTTGCAATGTATATGTTGACTTGATGATTGTCTTATCTGAAATGTTGAACTTTGAAGTCTGCATCGATAGAGTTAGTATATTCACATATATAAATGTTTGCATCATCAAAATCTTTATGAGAAGAAAACAATTTGTTTCCAACAATGCCTTTCAAGAAAATCATTGTCCTTAAGCTATATTAGGTGATGGATGTTTTACATGGCTGAAACACCAAGACCACGTTCCTTAATTAACGAACATATCAAGACATGCCTTTCTTAGACACCAATATGAAAAGAAAAATTTCAAACCAAATAAAATAAACAATCTTTTATAATTCCAGCTTAGATTGAGTTTACATCTACTAATTAATTCAATTAATTAGATTCCTTTTGCAAAGAAACAATTTTCAAGCATTTTTGCAAGCAACAAGTGCTTTTATCTTACAAGCAACCATATAAACAATCATATACTAAACATCTCTTAAAATTATTTGGACCACAGGATGATGTCATACATCTTTAGGTTATGGTGCACCCTTTGGCCGACTCTCGAGGGATTCATTCGGTGGGCGACAAAGCCCACAAAGCCCATGAAAGAATCCCAAAGATGATTCAGTCAAATCCCACATGCCATTCGCTCGTTGTACTTTCACCCATCGAACGTGAGATTGAAGAGAAGCTCATAAATAGCGGGGACGTGGGCGACAATTATCCCTATTAAGGGGGAGGATCGTGGCGCCATAATTGGTGGTTGTTATCCTTCCAACGTCACTGAAGAGACCTTGGAGGTTAATAAATACACGAGAGATGAACAGAACAAGGGAGGTATGAAACTTAGTACCCCGACATTCTGCATTCCAGTTGATATTTCTTCCTTCAAATAGCTTGCAGCGTCTGACTCGAGACGAACCTCCATGGGTCGATCTCGACAGCTCCAAACTCTCTCTTAAGTTTCCCTTCTAACTTAAGCATCGGAGGGGATTTGGGTCAGAACCCAGATCCGACCCCCTTGACGTTCCTTTGTGATACATGAAGCTCGTGGATTGATTCAACATGAGGGTCGTATCTCCATCAACGACCGTTCGAGTCTTGATCCGATCGAAAGGTTGAATGAGCATCACATACTCGCTTCCACTACCAACGACCACGGTCCTACTAACCAGGGTCACATTCAACATGCTGACGAGTCTCCACCTTGACAGAAGAGTCCACATCAGCTTCAATACCATTATCACCATTTTTGGCTTTAATAGTTGGCACCGTCTTTGGGAAACATTAGTGAAATCCCGAAGCATCACACAAGTAATGTCGGCTGGACCCAGCAACCATGGACCAAACCTTGGTCCAACTGAGAACCAGAACGTGAACATCATTCAAGTCAAAGACGTTGCAAACTCTGCATCTTCATTAAAGGGGGCCAAAGTACCCAAAGTGTCTCAGGAACAACTCGATCGATTTACTGAGTAGGTCAAAAAGAGGATCAGGGTATTGGCCGCCACAGTGCAGTAGCATTGAGCGCCCGCCAACAGCAAAGGAGCAGCCATCGCCTCCAAATCCAGCTCCGGTACATACTGTGGAGGCTACCACTTATATGGGTCCTATAGATCCAATGACAAATCGACCAGAGAATGCACCGCTCAATACAACACCTACATCTCACCGGAATGGGGAGATGTGGAACAATAACCGTGCCTTTGGACACGAGGGAGGTCCCAGTCCATCTAACGATGAACGAGCCACCCGCAACATCCTAGAACAGGTACTAGACCGGGTCACTCAGGGCCCCAATCCCCTTGAATTTTCATATGGCAACGAGAGGAGGGAGGTGGAAGAAATCTCCAACAGTTTCTCTGGCACTACTCACCTGCAAGGCAGAGATGGATGAACCCAACTTACCCTTCCTGCCAACTGGTGAACCCCATTGAAGGATAACTTCACATCTTCTCCTTTCCTTCCAAAGTTCAAACTACCCTCTATGTAGATGTACGAAGGCAAGGGCGACCCATGGGAGCACATCCGTAGATACCAAAATATGATGCTACGGAGCTGACAAACCATACCTTTGCCGAGCTTTCCACACTATGCTCACTAACGCGACAGACGGATGGTACAACAGGTTACCCGATGAATGCATCAGGTCGTTTGATGAGTTTCTGACCTGTTTCCCAGGCAATTCGTTGTAGAGCGATGCCCTAAACAAAAGTCTTCATATCTCTTCTCTTTGAAGAAAAATGAGAATGAGTAGATCCGATCCCTCATCCGGTGATTCAACGACGAAAGGTTAGAGGTGGAAGATACCCCAGATGTGACTGTCATTGCGGATTTTATCCAAACAGTTCGAAATAAACACCTGCTGAGGGCCCTCCACCAATTTCCACCGAATAACCTCGCTGAGCTGTTCAACACGATTGATCGGTTCATAGTCTTGGAAGAGGCAACTGAATCCGTGGAGAACACAACTCCTACTCTTCGTGGAGAAGCAAAGTAAGAAAAAGCAACCCCAAGGAACCCCTCGCTAAAAGCTTCGGAAAAAGTGACGGAGGGAAAGGAGCCCTCAGAACAAGGAATGACTGACCCATGCCAGAGCAAATACCTTCAAGGTAGAAGTCCTAGCGTATGCTCCGTAAGAAGAGCTCACCAATGAACCTGTTAAAAAAAATGTATGAGAAAATGGATGATCTCAAATTCTGTAAGTATCACAACGACTACGTGCACTACACCGACGATTATTGGACACTTAAGAAGGAAATCACATGCTAGTCAAACACGGTCATCCTACGAAGCCCGATGACAACAAGCCAGGTAAAGAAGGGACCTCGATGCAGCAAGGAAAAAGGGCCAATGACCGGGTCACTTGCCATCAAAGTGGCCGATTAGCAAGCTTCTGGACAAGAATCAAATAAGAGCCAAGCGAAAACAGCCCCCGAGCAAGATCAAAATGCATGTACGCTTTTTTCTTATATGTCAAAGCATTTATTTCACATTAATAAAGTTTGTTCTTTCCTTCCAAAATGTATCTCTTGACCATGGCACTCATGAATTATATGAGAATCACTCCGTCTGCTCTGTTAAACCCGAGGAGCATATTACTCATGAGGATACTAGACTTGGACCCTACCGTATCAGCAATCGTGAGACGAAGGGGCCACCTCTTCACGACTAAATGACCTAACTATGTCGCCAGCCGTAAGACGAAGTGGCCAACCCTTTGCCACTGAATGACCTAACTATGTCGTCAACCGTAAGACGAAGTGGCCACCCATTTGCCACTGAACGACCCAACTCTGTCATCAACCGTAAGACAAAGTGGCCTTCCCCTCGCAACTGAATGAACATAACGTGTCGTCAGCCATAAGACGAAGGGGCCACCCCTTTGCGACTGAACGACCCAACTATGTCGTCAGCTGTAAGTCAAAGGGGCCACCCCTTTGCAACTGAACTACCCAACTCTGTCGTCAGTAATAAGACGAAGGGGACACGTCCTCGCAACTAAACGACC
This sequence comes from Scilla litardierei, assembly GCA_030789695.1. NCBI lineage: Eukaryota > Viridiplantae > Streptophyta > Magnoliopsida > Asparagales > Asparagaceae > Scilla > Scilla litardierei. The sequence continues at coordinate 54,578,974 of CM061137.1, forward strand.
ATACCGTGTCATCAGCCATAAGACGAAGGCACCATCCCTTCACGACTGAACGACCATACCATATCGTCAGCCATAAGTCGAAGTGGCCATCCCTTCACGACTAAACGACCCAACTCTGTCGTCAGCCGTAAGACGAAGGGGCCACCTCTTTGTAACTAAACGACCCAACTCTGTCGTCTGTCGTAAGATGAAAGGGCTACCCCCTCGCAACTGAACGAATATACCGTGTCGTCAGCCGTAAGACGAAGGGGCCACCCACTCACAACTGAACGAACCTACCGTGTCGTCAGCCGTAAGATGAAGGGGCTACCCCTCGTAACTGAACAACCCTACCGTGTCGTCATCCGTAAGACGAAGGGGTCACCCCCTTACAACTGAACGACCATACCGTGTCGTCAGCCATAAAACGAAGTGGCCACCCCTTCACGACTGAACGACCTAACCGTGTCGACAGTCATACGATGAATGGACCATCCCCTCACAACTGAACGACTCAACAGTGTTGTCAGCCGTAAGACGAAGGGGCCACCCCTTTGTAACTAAACGACCCAACCATGTCATCAACCGTAAGACGAAGGGAACACCCCCTCGCAACTAAACAACTCAACCATGTCATCACCCGTAAGATGAAGGGGCCATCCCCTCGCAACTGAATGACTCAACCATGTCGTCAGTCGTAAGATGAAGGGGCCATCCCTTGCAATTGAAAGACTCAACCGTGTCGTCAGCAGTAAGATGAAGGGGCCACCCCTTCTCAACTGAACGACTCAACCATGTTGTCAACCATAAGATGAAGGGGCCATCCCTTTGTAATTGAACGATGCAACCGTGTCGTCAACCGTAAGACGAAGGGGCCAACCCCTCGCAACTGAATGACCCTACCGTGTCATCAGCCGTAAAACGAAGGGGCCACCCCTTGCAACTGAACGACCCTACCATGTCGTCGGCCGTAATACAAAGGGGCCACCCCCTCAAAACTGAATGACCCTACTGTGTCATCAACCGTAAGACAAAGGGGCCACTCCTTCGTAACTGAACGACCCTACCATGTCATCAGCCATAAGACAAAGGGGCCACCCCCTCGCAACTGAACTACCCTACCGTGTCATCAGCCGTAAGAGGGACATCTCCTCGCAACTGAATGACCCTACCATGTTACCAGCCGTAAGACGAAGGGACCACCCCCTCGCAACTGAACGAACTACCGTGTCGTCAGCCGTAAGATGAAGGGGTAACCCCTTTGCAACTGAATGACCTTACCGTGTCATCAGCCGTAAGACGAAGGGGCGACCCCTCGTAACTGAATTATCATATTCGGTCGTCGACCGTAAGCCGAAGGGACCACCCCCTCGCGACTGAACGATCCTACTTCATCGTCAGCTATACGAAGAAGGGTTCAACTCCCTCATTATCAAACGACGTGACTTGGTAGTCGGTCATAAGCTGAAAAGTCACCCCTCACACAACTTCAAGGATTGCACCTTACTTCAAGGGTTAATGAGGGTATGATTCAACGGTTTAACCCCTACCATCTTGAGCAATGGATTAACCTGTTGAAAGGGGCCAAAAGGCAATACGGCCACCCATACGAATAATGACAAATAAAGAGGTATATGTCAATTTTGACGATATCTTATATTACAAAATTGTTATATGTGCCACCTATACATTCAAAAACCACATACATTCAAAAATTTCGTGGAGGTAAGAAACTCTTTATGATCCTTCAGCCAGATCAGTATGCCCTTGGTCTCCTTCGATCGAAGCAACAAGCTCTTGATCCCTTGTAGCACCAACATCTGCAACCTCACCCGTCACGACAACAGCTTCCTCAATGGGAACATCACCCTCCATAGATTGGCCCCGATCATCGCCATCAACTATCAGATAGCAAAATCAGGGAATCAATCTCTTACCTCCGATCGACATCGCTCATACCCCTGTGTATATAGTTCATCGAAGTCAGGCAATGTGTCCAAATATTCTTGGACCACCTTCTCTTCGATTTCCATTGTGTCGACTCCCCGAAAGCTGTTAACGAGTCGGGCATGAAGTTCATTCTCTCTGGCCTCTCACTTCCACTAGTAGCGTCTTCTCTGCTTGGTCCCTCAAGGCAATTTAATCAGCCTCTCTTTTACAAGACTCACCTAACTCGTGCTTGAGTTGGAGCATCCGTGATTGTCTCAATATGCTAAGAAGCTTCAATCTATCTAGCATCGCCTGGGCCTTCTTAATGGCCATTCTGACCGTCGCAAGCGTGACTTCATGATTGGCCACCACCGTTGCGCATCGGCGCAACGCATCGCTAACCATAAGAGCCTACAGACAAACAAAAGCTGTTAATATCTATGACTGCATCATGCATAATGAAGACAAGCGCAATAGTTACCTGAACATTCACATGAACGGTGTAACAACATGTTTCTATCGTACGTATTTTGTATGTATTTTATTAATGTATTGAATTATGTGAATATTTGCGTTATAATTTTATTTATTATCTTCCATAGCTCGAACACGTGATCGAGCCCCAAATTCCCGATCCACAGGACTTCGCGATCCACGGGTCCCAAAATTAATATCTCAATCGCGCTAATATTAATTTTATAATTTTTGGTTAACTTTGAGCCTGGGGTGAAATCGTAGTAATTTAGAAATCTTAATTACAATTATATTCCTAATCTAATTCTAATCTAATAAATCTAAATTTATTAACTAAATCAATTTCCTAAATCAAATCTAAATCTTAATAAATCTAGTAACTAGATTGGATTTCTAAATCAGATTTAAATCGTAATAAATAAAAAAATCTTAATTAAATGGATTATCCAAAGGAAATCTTAACAAAGTTAATTTTCAAAATCAAGTTTAATCCTAATAAATCTTTAATTACCCTAAGCAAACCCACGCACGCACGCATGCCCGCACGCACACACGCATGCACGCTCGCACGCGCGCACACACACACACACACTCCCCCTATCTCTCCTTTAAAAGCATGGCAGCCTCAAACCCTAAAACCCCATGCAAGAAGCACATAACCCCCTCTCAAACTCACACAGCCTCCTCAAAAGCCACGAACCCACCTTCTCAGTCGAACCCCGTCGTGCCTCCCCAGGCCCCGTCAACCTCCCGCCATCAGCATCAACACCCCACAACTTGTAATGCCCTGATAGCTACTTCACAAGTACTAGAGTGGGGGTGAATAGTACTTTAAAATAATTAAGAAGATAATTCCTAATTATCTTGCAAACTCAACCAACAATGCGGAAAAGAAAATATTGACAACAAAGAAATACAATCGCAAACAATCGATATAACGAGTTCGGATCCACCCAAGTCTTCCCGACTTGTTGCCGGTGATCCTACGTCCCAAACACCCGGATCCCCTCCGGATACTTGAGTTAGAAACCTCTAACTCAAATTTGCACTATGGAATACTTGTAGAAACCTCTACAAGATCAAATCATACACAAATGAAATTATGATTCCCACAAACCGGGATCACAAACAACTCTCACAACCGAGAGAAAAACTTACAATAGCAATGTAAATGAAATAAGAAATGCTTACCACAAAATCCTATGCCTTGAGTAAAACTTACGATTTAGGGCAAGAAGGATTTTGGGGAAGATGAAGGCACCAAACCCTAGCTCCAAGATATTGACCAGCAATGGAAGCCTAGGAAGATGTGGGTGACCTTGGATCAAGCTCTTGGCTTGAATGGCTCACAATCAATGTGAATCTCTCTTTGGAAATAAGAGTGAGAGAGAGATTCTAGAGAAATGAATGAGCTTGGAAATGAGAATAAATGCTTCTCTTTGATTCTCTAAACTACAATAAATATCAGTCTGAAATGCTTAGCAAGAAGTCCTTCAACTATATATAGGATAGAGGAAAGAGAGAGCAAAAATCGTGGCATTTAATGCTCAAACGGCTCTATTCTGAAGCAGTCTAGTCGGTCAAAGAAGGATCACTGACCGACTAGTTTCTCAACTAGTCGGTCGGTGATTCAACATGAACCGACTAACTGGAGAACAGCCAAAAGATAAGTTCAGACAATAAAGAACTAGTCGATCTAAGAAGACTTGCCAACCGACTAGTTTCACAACTAGTCGGTCGGTGAGTGTTCTTTGACCGACTAAGAGATTAAATCAAATAGGCTGAATTCAAATACAGCTAGTCGATTTAAGAACAAATTCTAACCGACTAGTTTTTCAACTAGTCGGTCGGTCGTTGTTCTTTGACCGACTAACTGTAAACAGTAAGTTAGGCTGAACAGTGAAAGCTCAACTAGTCGGTCTAAGAAGGATTCCTAACCGACTAGTTTGACCACTAGTCTGTCGGTGAACCTTCTTGGACCGACTAACTGTAAACAGTAAGTGAGCTGAAAATGAATAAGGCATTCTAGTCGGTTCAAGAAGGATTGTCGACCGACTAGATTGCCATCTAGTCGGTTGGTTCTTCTTCTCGAACCAACTAACATGCACAAGAAGCCGCGATAAGAAGCGTTAAGCTTCGGGAAAGTTTGTATGGGCTTCTAATAAGATCCTTGCTCTAAGATATGAGCGTTATGAAGATTAAAACGTAAGACCTACTCAAGGCTTAACATTCTACGAAAAGAAGCTAGAAGACTATAAATAAAACTTGATGAACCGTCTTCAAACGCTTCATTCCGAATCTCTTGACTTCAATAATGCTCTTAAAGCTTCAACCAAGCTTCAGGCACACGATCACGCGCTTTGAGAAGTCTTGAGACGTCGCTTTTGATATACGTAGAGTTTTGGCGACGATCTCCATAACTACGCTCACAAAGAGTTAGTTCACGATATTTATGTTTGTTCACCAACAAAACCAAATCCGGTGAGTCAATACTCAACATTCTCCCCCTTTTTGGTGATGACAAACTAACATAAATAATAATCAATAATAATGATTCAAAAGAGATTTACTTACTCCCCCTGCATTGATGACACGTTAATTTCAAAATAAATAATAATCATACGCATCAAGCAGACGAGTAAAGTATAAAATGAGAATCCAATTATTGAAATTTCGGATTTGAAATCCGTTTTTATATCTTAACTCCCCCTGAATCTAACATATCAAACTAGATTCACGGTAAATTGCTTTGAATTATCAATTAGCACATCGTCATTATTAATTCTCTCCCCCTTTGGCATAAGCAAAAAGAGCAGGAGGAGATCAATGACAACAACAATGGCTAAAAATAAAAGCATGGGAGTCGTAGAATACGACGACGGTCCAAATGACACCAAAGTAAAATACGAAGTAAATCAAAGCGTGCCAACGAGACCATAGTCGATAATCGAAAAAATAAAATCATCAAAACTCAAATCAATTTCCCGTATTGAGTTATGGAACATACTCTCCAATATCAACATTCTTGATGAATTAAGTGCATGGAAAACAATTCTATGTCTTCATAGAAATAATTTCTATTTAATCAAGATTGTCGTCGAGCGACGAAGTCAACATCAGAGACAAAAATATAATGTGCACAATGAAGTAAAGGTCAACATGATGTATATACATATATAAAACATGGTACAACAAAATGTATACATCCGCCAACAATAACATAAATGATCCTCAGATCGAAGCACATCATACAACATATATCACAACAGATATCGAAGTATCACAAAACATACTGAAATCCATCAGAAATACATCAAAATTCATCACCACCCAACTATCCTACCCCACTCTCTCACAACAAAGATATCATCCAATGTGCACATGGGAGAGTCCTCCAACGCAAGCTCAGGAGGCGGAGGGAGGATCAACAGCAGCAGCAGGCTCTGTGGAAGGTGTGGTGGTCTCAGGGACGGCAGGAGTGTCAACTGATGGGAGAGTGGCAACGGGAGTGGTCTCGGGAGCACCAACAGACAAAGTATCCGTCGGAGGAATGGTGGCAGCAGGTGTGCTCTCGGGATCACCAGTAGAAGTAGCAGCAGCACGAGCAGACGTACCCTCAGGGGCACGAGCAGGAGATCCAACAAGCTCCTGGAGCTCAGCCTCATCCATCTCCTCCTCGTCAGAAACTGACGGAGGAATCTCAATGCCCAAGTGAGAGCAGATGCGAGCTAGCTTCTCCTCAGAACGAGAAACACGAGACTCAACACGTCACATGGAAACTGCAAACTCAGCGAGCGACAGAGTAGGAGAAGGAGCAGGATCAGCTGAAGCAGAAGCTGAAGGAGTCGTCCTCTGAACGTGACGAAGCGTCGCAAGAGACTTCTTAACGGTCGTCGCATTCAGGGAAGGACCAAGAGGACGCTGGTCATCGGGAGGGAGAGGGACACCGAAGTGACAGAAAACGAGAGTCAATAGGCACGGATATGGAATGTGGGCTGACTTGGTGGACTTTCGGATGAATTTGAAGGAGTCCATCTTATCAAGAATAATCCATGCCCAATTGATCTCGCTCCCCATGAAAAGAGCGTAGATCAGCTTAAGGAATGGCTGGGAGGGTAAGCTAGATGAGCCGTACTTCGGAAGGAGGCACGACTTCAGGATAAGATTAAGAACCTAGGCATTCGGCTTAAAAGACTTCGAGGGGACGCCAATCATGGCACGAGGGATGATATGAAACATCTCGGCAAGCATCGACTGGTCAAGATCAGAAATATCATCAACAGAGATATCGGCAGGAAGAAGGCCAGAGGATGACACACCTAACAACTCCCCTAAGATTTCTGCTGTGAGGATAATCGGTGTCCCCAAGACAGTCGTCTCAATGGAATGGGTGTCGTCATACTAACCCCGGACACGATTCACATAGAATAATTTGACAAGGCAGGGGTACGGGTGAGGGTTCGCCTTGGGGTCATGGCGAAGATAGTCTATGAGGCCGCTATGGGAAAGAAGATCGGCGAGATGTGGAAAATCGATGAACTGAACGAAGTGCTCCAATAGCAATGGACAGTGCTCAATACGGTTGTAAGCCGCGAGACACAACGGGTCATCGCAACACAACGATATATCAACACCGCCCAATGGCATGTGAGCCTTCCCCTTAGATGGACGAGTGCTAGACCGAGGAGGAGGAGTAGGAGCCCTATCAATAGGCTCGGACTCAGGAATATATTCCTCGTTGGAGTCAGAAGCGGGATGAGTGGGTGCACGAAATGAAGTAGGCTTAGATTGAGTAGATCGGGCTCTAGGCTTAGCGGTCGTCGTCCTCTTCTTCTTAAGAGAAGGCGAGGAGGAGGATGGACGGGTCGATTTGGTTCAGTGTTTGGGTTGAGGGGGGTCCGTAGACAGAGACTCTACGGTCATAGGAGACAGACGCGAGGGTTCGATGGAGATACATGTCTTCGCCATGATCGAGACGAGACACACGCAATCAGACTAGAAATCGGAAGATAGGTCGAAGATAACCCTAGAACAAACCCTAGAAACACACGGAAATCGACGAAATCTAGGTCAAAAAGTTAAGAGGGTGAGAGAGAGTTACCCTAGGTGGAGTATCGATGGTCGGAGATGGCCGAAAATGGCCAGAGCACGGCAGTCGGACGGCGGAGGAAGGAGAGAAGGGTTTCGGGGGATAGGGGGTCTGAGAGAAATTTCGCACCGATTAGAAATGAATCTAATCGGTGCGGGAGTGAATAAATCGACTGGGAAGTGGAAAAGACAAAGCAGCCCCTGCGCAATTAGTCGGTCACAGTTCAAGCGCTGACCGACTAGATGACGATCTAGTCGGTCGGCCAATTAGCTTGAACCGACTAAGTGCAAACAGTAACTGAAGCCAAAATATGGGGTTGAGTTAGTCGGTCTGTGTTCATTCACTGACCAACTAGAACTGAATCTAGTCGGTCGGTCAATGAACATGAACCGACTAAGAGAGTCCAAAAATTTGAAATGTCGAAATTTTGAGTTCTCTCCTACACGCACTTGGAAGAAACATCGAAATACTCTCATTAATCATTATACTACCCCATAAAACATCGAAAATCTTAAACACGACGTTCATGAATAATTCGAGCATAAATTCCGAAAATTCAACCAAAATTCCAGAAAATTTCAATACATCTAGCATGAGCAAATATAAACGAAATTTATTAGCATGCAAGATTATTGAAAATATGAATCCTAAATCTCGGATTCATCCATAATCCCCAATTCTCGACGCAACCGCACAAAGGAGTCTTCCTTGAGAGGTTTCGTGAAAATATCGGCGATTTGCTTCTGGGTTTCAACGTAAACTAAAATGATATCCTTTTTAGCAACATGATCATCTAAGAAATGGTGATGGACATCTATGTGTTTAGAACGGGAATGGTGTACCGGATTCTTAGAGAGACATATTGCACTTTGGTTGTCCACCATGATAGGATAGATATCACAGTTTATACCAAAGTCTTTAAGAGCGTGTCTCATCCAAAGAACCTGAGCACACGCAACACTGGCGGCAATATATTTCGCCTCGGTGGTTGAAAGTGATATGGAATTCTGCTTCTTGGAAAACCAAGATACAAGAGAATTTCCTATAAAATGGCAAGTGCCACTAGTACTTTTCCTGTCGGATTTGCATCCCGCATAATCTGTGTCACTATATGAGATTAACTCATATGTGCTAGACTTTGGATAAAGTAATCCAAAGTCGAGTGTGTAACTTAAATAACGGAAAATACGTTTTACCGCTACTAAGTGAGATTCCTTAGGTTGAGACTGATAACGAGCACATACACATACGACAAACATAATATCGGGCCTACTAGCAGTAAGATATAGTAACTACCTATCATACCTCGATATAGATGAATGTCTAAATCTTTGCCGCCCGTATCTTTATCAAGATGTGTAGTAGTGCTCATTGGAGTCTTCTTGCCTGAGGCATTCTCCATTCCAAATCGCTTTAGCAACTCCACCGTGTACTTGGTTTGGTGGATGAAGATTGCATCGTTCATTTGGCGAATTTGGAGACCTAAGAAATATTTGAGCTCACCCATGTGGCTCATCTCAAATTGATCCTTCATAACATTAGAAAACTATTCGCAAAGAGTGAAGTTAGTAGCACCGAAAATGATATCATCAACATAAATTTGAACTAAAATCATGTCATTATTCGAATACTTAACAAATAACGTAGAATCAACTTCACCCATTTTAAAACCCAAAGCCAAAAAAAATTCTTTAGACGGTCATACCAAGCTCGATGAGCTTGTCTCAAACCGTAAAGTGCTTTCTTAAGTTTGAAAACATGATTTGGAAAATTTTCATTCATAAAACCCAGAGGTTGAGAAATGTAAACTTCCTCAACAACATCTCCGTTTAAAAACGCACTTTTTACATCCGTTTGAAAGAGTTTAAAATCTTTATGGCATGCAAAAGATAACATTAATCTAATAGATTCTAATCTAGCTACCGGAGCAAAGGATTCTTCGAAATCTATACCTTCCTCTTGCCGATAGCCTTGAGCTACTAACCGAGCTTTATTTCGGACGACGATTTGGTTTTGGTCGGTCTTGTTCTTGAAAATCCACTTCGTTCCTATAACGGTGTGGTTCTTCGAAGGCAATGGAACAAGCTCTCAAACCTCATTCCTCTCAAATTGAATGAGTTCCTCCTCCATGGCTAGGATCCAAGCACTATCTTCGTAAGCTTCGTTAATATTCTTTGGCTCTATTGAGGAGGCAAAGGCACAATGGGCGAAGTAGTTGACTTGAGATCTCGTCTTGACACTATCAAAGATGTTGCCAATGACTTGCTCATGGGGATGGTCACGAACAATATGAAGCCGTTTGGGAATTCCCTGAACACTAGGAACATTCTCAAAAGACTCATTAGTAGGGTTAGTATCATTAAAATCAATAGAATTAGAATTACCAATAGAATCACATAAAACATCCATGGAGTCATCATCATTAGTAATTCTAGCCGGGACAAAACCTTCATTAAATGAAACATGAAGTGATTCCTCGATCGTTGAGGTTTGTTTGTTGTATATCCGGTAGGCTTTGCCACAGGAGGAATATCCAACAAATATCCCCTCATCGGATCTTGGATCAAATTTGTCCAAACTACCATACGTGTTTTTAATAAAACATTTTGCACCGAAAACTCGAAAATGTTTAACTTGAGGCAATCTACCAAACAACAATTCATAACATGTTTGTTTGGTGACGGGCCTCAAAATTATTCTATTAAACACATAGCAAGCGGTATGTACCGCTTCCGCCCAAAATTGATGGCCAAGTTGGATGTCATCAAGCATAGTGCGAGCACATTCCACTAGCGTCATATTCTTCCTCTCAACTACACCATTTTGAGGGGGTGCGCAAGGGAAAGAAAAGGTGTGAGTAATACCAACTTCATCACAAAAATTTGAGAAAGACTCATTCTCAAATTCCGCTCCATGATTACTACGAATAGTGACAATGGTGGTTCCAATGAGATTTTGTACTTTCTTAACAAATATTGTGAAGTTTTCAAAAGCATCATTTTTATTACTTAAGGAAAATACCCAAGTAAATCTAGAAAAGTCATCAACGATGACAAGTCCATATCGAGCATTCCCTAAAGAAGCAACTCTAGTTGGCCCAAAAAGATCTAGATGTAATAGCTCTAGAGGCCGCTTAGATGAAATGCTTTTCTTAGGTTTAAATGACGATTTTGGAAGCTTGCCTCATTGACACGAGTCACAAAAGCTTTTCTTTTGGAAGACAAGTGATCGCACCCCGGATACATGTCCTGGAGCGAAGATTGTAGTTTTACCGCAAGAGCACGGTGTAGCGACGAGCGGGGTATCGAATACAGGGAGGACGAATGAAAGTGCCTGCTCCAATCAACCTGGCTATATGAACAGAAAAGAGGGAATTTGCCTTTTGGCGATCCTGTCACAATCGTCAGACAAAATAGGGAGATATCAAATCAAATAAAGACGCCTAGGGAATGGGGAATCCTCGCTACTCACCGTATCTCGTCAATGTGATTCATTGGTATCAACATTGCTAGGGTAGAATTTCGGATGAACTAGTTGCAACTGAATGTAAAACCTAGCTCACTCTCTCGCGATGTTGCCAGTCTATAGCTATCCTAGGTTTGGGTCCAATCTCTTGCAAACCCTAGCCTAGGCAAGCTAGCATTAGGATCAACATCATCGTTCAATCGCGCCCCGAGCCCACTCTCGTGCAAACTCGGGCCACGACATAGGTTGGGATAGTTCTTACCCGTCCAATCTCTTGCAAACGGGTTTCGGTATGGAATTGCAACCGAGAACCCTAGTATTGGTCCAATCTCTTGCAAACCGATACTACGGAAACTCAATTTCAACCCAATTCGGATTTCTAGGGTTTCCTATCGAATTGGGATCCAATCTCTTGCAAATCCCAATCGATATGAACACCTAGCTATCCGTAGTAAATCGATCCCAAACTAACCATAATAGCAATTCTAGCAATATTTCTACCCAATCATCACAAATAAGAAATTGGGCTCGTAGGGTTCATCCCCACGCCCCAAGACGTATATAGACTACTCACAATTCATATCACAAATGCAAGAATAAACAATGGAAATAACAAGAGAATTCATCACAATATTCAAATAAGCAATAAAAATGAGGTTTTTAATGGAGAGGGAGACCAACCAATAGAGTTCTCCAAGAATCCAACAAAAATAAACTTTTCTCTCCTCTCCAATCACAAAAATCTAAAGCTAAAAAGTATTCTCTAAAAAGCTGCAAAAAGTAAAGGAAAAAAGCTCCCTAACCTAGGTTAAAAACTGGGGTTAAATACCCCCCAAAATCGTCCAAAAAACTGTGACCAAAATGCCCCTGCGCAGCCTGAAAATCGTAATTTACGCTACAGGCAGCGCGTCGCACTCGGCCGAGTGACAAAAGTCGCTCGGCCGAGTGACAAACCCTGAGAATTTCCAGTAAGTCTTGGTCTTCGGGGGTCTTCACTTCGGGGGTGGCTCGGCCGAGTGAGTTGTCGTCACTCGGCCGCTGGCTTCTATGTACTCGGGCGGTCGGCATTTTCCACTCGGCCGAGTGGGTCTTCTGAAGCTCAGGCAGACGAAAAACAGTAAGTTGGCACTTTTTGATGGGCGTCGTCTGAGTGCCACTCGGGCGGACGGGGTCTCGTCACTCGGCCGATGTGGCTTCCGACGCTCGGCCGAATGCACACATGAAACGTGTCCGATCTGATCGGCCGAGCGGTGTTTCGCTGGTCGGCTGAGTGACTCCTTCACTCGGCCGAGTGAGACACCAAAAATGCCCAAACAGCTTTTTTTTGCCTCCTCGTCGCTCCTACGACATTCTTTCTTCTTCCGCTCCTCTCCAATAGCAAAATACCCCTCGGGGAAGTCATCGGTGACACTCTGGAGTAGGTGTATCACGGGATCACTCCAAATCGCTCCAAATCTCCTGAAATACGACAAAAACAACAAATCGTGAAAAGTATCGCAATATTGTCGATAAATCGTGAAAAGCGTGATTTGAGCGATCTGAATGGCATGCAATCATGTGGAAAAAAGGTGTAAAATAAGGAGTGATCAAAATCCCCCAAGCTTACCTCTTACTCGTCCTCGAGGAAGATAAGTAAAAGGCGAACTCGGTGGATTCGGAAAACGAAAACCACGAAAAGCGAAAAACGAAGAACGAAGAAAAACGAAAAACGAAAAACGAAGAAGAAAGAAGAAAGCGAAGAGGGAAGCTGCTAGATCATTTTCTCAGGACGTGGGTTTTGCTTACTCATATAGCATGCACCGAATGTAAAACACATGTCAAAGAATTTTATTTCGATATCATAGTATAATGGTGCAAATAGAAATAGAAAACCCAAGAATAATGATATAATCATAAAAAACGGAATAATTTTAGAATTAACATCGTCTGAATCATTTAAAGCGGTATACAATATCGCAGATCACACACTTTTCAATTGAACGCTTTCTAAGAGGAGTATAAGAATATCACGCAATAGAATAGAAAGAATAGAAAAGTGTGGATTTCATGAAATGAGTGCTAGGCATAGATTTCTAGATTTCGTAAGGCTAAAACAATCTTACCGAGTATAGAATATTACTTAGCCTAGGTTGTCGTGCAACGTCAAGTAGTCACTCTCTCACACATCATTGGATTCTCTCCCCTAAGCTTATCTATAAGCGTGGTGGCACAAAAACAATATTTACATCCCCATTTTTTTTATGAAGCTCCAAAAGTAATGAAAATAAAAACAAAAAGAGAGAAGAAGGAGAGAACATGAGATGGGATCGCTTATTGAGATTCTTTTCTCTTTTCTTTTCTTTTTCTTTTCTTTTTTTCTTTTTTTTATGTTTTTTTATGTTTTTTTTTGTTTTTTTTTCAAATAGCATAAATACACAATGATCCCAACTCAAAGAGAAATAAGGATATACAAGAATTTTTCTTTTTCTTTCTTTGGTTTTGGGAAATTTGGAGCTAGGAATTAATAGCGGGGGAAATGCCATATAATAGATTCGCTAAGGGGAGATTCACCAATGATTTTAAAATAAAGAATTGATGTTCAAGATATGTGGAGAAAGAAATAAATATGTCTCTCAGTTCACTCTATAAGACGTGCACGACAACTTCAGCAGGGTTATCTAATCTACTCAGTTTTGATCACAAAAAGCTAAACTAATCCAGATTTATCATAGCTAACATCATTCAATCATCCTGAAGTGAAATGTACAAATCATGCATATAGAAGTGATATAGGAAAAGAAAACGGTACTCCAGATATAAGCATTCAATGCGTGAATCTTGGTGTGTTTTCTGCGATAGCATACATATGAATATTCAGACTCAGATAATAATAAAATTTCATCCATTTTCATGCGGAAGAAGTGGGGGTTACTATCTCTAAATGCAAGGCAAATCACAGCATATGATATCAGAAATAAAATCTAAGACATGACAAATATAGCATGCATATTGAGAAAGCTAACTCCACGTCATCATCATCATAGAAAAATCATCTCTAGCATGAGATGAAAAAGAAACAAAGATAAAGAGGGAACATGAAACTATTTACAATGCAGCACACAAAGAAAATAAGAAAAACATGATGCATGGTAAAGTAAAAGAAAAAGTGATGAAAATAAGTGCAAAAGCGGAAAATGGCGTGAAAAAAACTAAAAACAAAGGTGGTAAATCGAAAAGAACGTGAGAACTCACTCCCCCAAGCTAAAGTGCACAGTGTCCTCAATGTGCGAAGTATGGCACACCGAGAGACGTGTAATGTGAGGGGTAGGTGAGGATGCATGCATGTGGAAAAAGAAAAGAAAACAATGAAACGAAAAATATGATGCGGACATGATGCATGCAGATATAGGAGTGATACAGATATAAAAATGTGACACCAAAAACTCTCCCTCTCTCTCAAAAAAGATATATAAAGATATATAAAGATATGAACAAAATGTGTACCCAAAAACAGTTAGGGGAGGGGGGGTGGGCAAAACCATCAGGACCCAACAGAGACGGGCAGCACAACGGCAAAAAGAATCAATGGCATCAAGGGTGCCTAAGAGGGTGGGGCTGCGTCGTCTCCGTCCTAAGGCGGAGGTGGTGGTGGTGGTGGCTGGGGAACAGGCTGCTGAGCGGGTGTGGGTGTGGAAGCAGGCTGTGTGTGTGTAGGAGTGGGGGTGGGTACCCGCTGGGTAGGTGTGGGTACGCGAGGAAGCCGCTCTAGAACCTGGGTGAGGCAGTAGTGAATGTGCGGAAGTAGGTCAAAGCGGCGAGCCATATCGGTGACGGTGGCGGACAGGGTCCTAAGGTCACCTCTGAGGCCACTCACCACCCCCTCGAGAGCACGAATGCTCTGAAGTACATGTCGGGGGGAGGTGGTGCAGAGGGACGCACCTGTCTGTGCTGTGCAGGACAAGGCTGGCGTACTCGGGTGGCGTAGGTGATGGGCTCAGCAGGTAAGTGGACGAAAGGTGATGTGCTCGCAAGTGTGGGCCTAGCCTCAGTGGGAGGCCGGGGCGCAGGCAGGTAGGAAGTGGAGGCAACGGCAACGGAAGTGGAGTATAAAAGTGGCAACGAGGCGGCCAGAGAGGTCGGTGACACAGACGTGTGGACAGACGCCGCGACACTCTCAGAAAAAACGGCAGCGGTGGAGACAGAGGCGGAAACCACGGTCTCCATGGCGGTAGCAAAAGAGGGCTCTCCGCACTCAACTATAGTCGGTGGGCGCTCAGGCAGGGCAGAGGAAACGGGCTCAACGGACAGAGGGCCAGCAGTGGTGGGAGTGGTGGTGGGCGTGGAGGTAGTGGTGGTGGGCTCAGCGAGGGTACTCCCGACACCGACAGAAGTGTGGACAGAGGTGTCGGGAGCAGCAGAAATATCGGGCTGCTGAGGGGCCACGGGGTCAGCAGGAGCAGCAGGGTCAGCGGGTGCAGCGTGGGCAGCGTGGGCCTGCTCAGCCTGCTCAGCCTGCTCAGCCTCAAGCACATAGGCGGCGGGGATCAGGAGATCCATCGCCGGGAGCCAGTCCACCTGTGCTGGTGCTATCAGAGTCCGAGCTGGGCTCGGAAGGATCATGTAATCCGCACCAAATGGAACGTGCAACCAAACCCAGTGCCGCTGACCATGCGGACGAAGCATCTTCATCCGGGCCATAACATCTATGGACAGTGAAGTGGGGCCCGGGGCTCGTCGCAGGTCGGCAGGAAGGTCCTCGCCGGTCATAATAGTGAGCAGGGTGATCAGGCTGCCGCAGCATATCGGTGAGCGAGCGCCCACCGATACGATGATGCGATCCAAAAACCAGCTCGCGATATCGATCACGACGGCGGGGACCAACTCGTCACCCTCCCTACATAGAGCTCTGGGGCGCGTCATCGCGTAGAGCATATAAAGCTCCGGCGTGGACATTGTCCCAGGCTCATATCTCGCCAAAAAGGTAGTCGCCATGAGGCGCTGAGCTATACAGAGGCAAGGGTGGATGATGGCCGAGACCTTGGCCCTACTAGGGTCGAAGGCAGCAGGTAGACCCGTGATCCGGGCCAGAAGGCGCCGGCATCGAAGGAAGGTGGGAGAATGTGAGTGGGGGCATAACCACGGTCGGCCCCGGGGACATCGGACCACGAGAAGAATGCTCTCATCATACTGAGAGTGACCTGGCACTCTCGGTCCATGAACCGGAACGAGCATCCCTCGTCGGTCCGGGCGATGGAACTAAGCACCTCAAGTGTCAGACGGACGAATGTGTCCGCCGACACCTGGAAGAAATCTCGCCAACCCACGTTGTCATACAATGTGAGCATCCCCTCGAGTACCCCCAGGCGTCCTAGGTCTGCAAGGTGTGCGAACCTGGAGGGTACGATCGAGCGTTGGGAAATGCGCTCGAAGACGACGCGGTGTGCGTCGTCCCGGAACGTAATCCCTAGCGGCCCGATAAGTGGAGCCGGTGGTGGTGGCTGTGGGACGGCAGGGAGTGGCTGTGCGGGGTGAATGGGCTGTGTGGGCTCTGCAGGCTGTATGGGGTGTGCGGGGCCTGCAGGCTGTGCTGGGTGAACGGGGTGTGGTGGAGTAGGCGGAGGAGAGTCCTCCACCTCGTGGGAGGGGCCGGTATCATCCGACCGCTTCCGCTTGGCGGAAGCTCTCCTCGACCGTGGCCGTGTCCGGGGCGGCATATGGCCCCCGGGTGCTCACCAAAAATGTGAAAAGTGCGGCGTGCGTAAAATAAAGGAAAGAGTATATCGCGACACGCCGCGAGAGCAAAGCTATGGAAGCGTGCGAAGACGACGCCTCCACGTAGCCCAAAACAATCCCTGGAAGCTCCCCTAGGCTCCCCTAAGCTCCCCAATATACCCTGCACATCAAACGAAGAGATTAGCGTGTAATATTCAAAACGTATGGGGGATTAGGGGTATAATAGATAGAAATTGAATTTAATTTGGGTTTGGGGTTCGTTAGACACATGGATCGTCAAGAAATACGAGAGAGAGGAGAAAATAGGGCGAATAAGGCGTTACCAGAGATGGCCAGAGGTGTGGCCGCCGGCAGCGACTCGGGCGGAGGCGGAGGAAGCTCGGCCGGTGGTGGGTGGTCGAGCGCCGCGGCGAGGGTCGAGGTCGGGCGAGTGAGGGGGAAGCTGCGGGCGAGGGATACGGACAGTCGCGGGTTTTGGGATTTTTTTCGTTTCGAAAACCGCGATGTCCCGCTCTCCCTTTTATAGAAAAAGTTACGACTCGGCCGAGTGCCTATGTCGCTCAGCCGAGTGAACTCGACGGAAAAATTCCTCCCCGCTTACGCTTCGGCCGAGTGGCCTTGCCACCCTCGGCCGAGTGGAGTAAGTCCATTCGGCCGAGTGGCTCAAGCTACTCGGCAAGACTCGCCCTAGGAGCGTATCAGTTTTACTTGGCCGAGTGAATATATATACTCGGCCGAGTAGAAATTATACTGAAATCAAGAAAAGAAACAGAGAGTTGGGTACAACAGACTTCCCTCGTCCGTGAGCCGCTCGGGCGGACGAACTTGTGTACTCGGTCGAGTGACTAGTATATTCGGCCGAGTGAACCCTGTTTTCTGATGTTTGTCTTCGTTTGGGCTCTAAACTCTGTTTTTTCTTCCTCCAGTCGATTTCATCTTCCTCCTAAGCATCGAGCGCCTTCCTGGAGCGCTCCTCGTCGCCTTGTTCTTCCTCCTAATGATAGGTACCTCGTTCTCCTCTCCTGTCAAAGAAAAATAGGACCCGTTATCACGAAATTTTTGGGCGAACGACTCAAAACATTAATAATTTCTAAAACAAAAATAAAAGAAAAAGTAAAAATAAAGCGATAACCGTCGGGTTGCCTCCCGACAAGCGCTCGTTTAAGGTCGTGAGCTCGACCCCCTTTGATTTTCAATTAATGCGGGATGTTTGGTGCATATGAGATGCACCCGTCAAATTTTCCGGGGAGAACGCTTGGATTCGGAAGTTGCGACGGCGTGTTCTCCCTCGGTGGTCTCCTGTCTCGAATAGTGTTGGGGGGTGGCTCCCCCAAGCTAGCGCTTGCTCCGGTCCTCGGCTTCACCGGTGACACCGATTTCCGTATCGGCGGAGCTTTCTTCGAAGACTTCAATTTTGAGAGCTTGCAGAGCTCTCGAATCCTCGCGACATCAGTGTCGCCTTCATCAACTTCGGTGGAGAGGTCGGGGGAATGCTCCATCTTCTCTTCTTGGCCCAAATCCGGCCCTTCCTCAAAATCCTCTTTGAATAGAGTGCCGATCGAATGGGGGATTGCCTCCTCAATAACCTCGTCAAGGAGGTCCATATAGTCCAGCTCCTCATGATAAGGCATGTGTTTCATTGCCTTGGGAATATGAAGCTCCATCTCGATGTTGCCGACATTCAATGTTAAAGTTCCTTCACGTACATCGACAATGACACCGGCGGTGGCGAGGAACGGGCGTCCGAGTATTAGCGACGTATCTCCCTCCTCCTTAACATCCATGATCACGAAGTCGCATGGCAAACATATGCCCCCGGGAATTGTAGCGGGATGTCCTCTGCGATCCCTACCGGCCTTGTGATCCGACCATCGGCTAGTTGTATCCGCATGTCGGTAGGCTTCAATTTCGTGCCGGTATTTAGCCTTAGGAACATAGAGAGAGGCATGAGGCTAACACTAGCCCCTAAGTCCACCAACGCTTTTTGTAGAGGGACGCCGCCCAAGGTGCAAGGAATTCGAAAACTCCCGGGGTCTTTGAATTTAGCCGGCTCCTTCTCTCTCTTGGTGAACCAAGAGCCCTCCTCAGCGAGCATAATTTTCTCCTTCCTCTTTCTTCCCGTAATCAAATCTTTAAGGAACTTGGCCTATGTCGGGATTTTCACGATAGCGTCGAGGAAAGGAATGTTGAGGCTCACCCCTCTTAAATACTCGAGAAACTTTGCTAGCCGTTTCTCCATTTTTGCTCTAGCAAGCCTCTGGGGGAATGGGACCGGTGGCATAAAACGCCTCTCTTCAATCAATTGCTCCGCTCTAGATTTCTCCTTTTCTTGCGGATCTTTCTCCCTCTCAACTTCAATGACCGGCTCGATTGGCTCTACATTCTCCTCCACGGGCTCATCGGTAGGAATCATGGCGGGGGTGGTATCCTTCCCGCCTCTAGTTGTAACGGCAACCACGGCATTGATGTGGCCGGTGGCGCCCCGTGGGTTTTGCCCGGGTTGAGCCGGCAATTGTTGAGAATTTCGATTGAGCAACGCCAATTGCTCCGAGATTTGGGCTACAACGGTTGTAAGGGAGTCTTGGCCCGCCTTCAAGGAGGCATTGATCTTCTTTTGCTCGACCATAAACTCCTCCACTTTAGCTTCAAATTCGGATCGTTGTTGAGCTTGTGGAGGGTTTGGATTTCTCCACCCTTGATTGTATCCGGGGGGCCTATAGGGTCCAACTTGTTGCTGTGGTGCGAAATTTTGTTGTGGAGGCCCCCTCGGAGGATAATGTTGTGGTTGCGGTGGTGGTCGAGCTTGTTGAGGTGGTTGTTGCGGCGGGTTCAACGCTCCTTCATTGTTGGCATATGAGAAACCGGGATGGTTTCTAGTGGCCGGATTGGCCCAATATCCTTGGTTCCCCGCGACATATTGAACTTGCTCCAAGGATCCCTCTCCTTGCTCTCCTCCCAAATACATAGCTTGAGATTGGTCTTGTCAATCACACATTTGATTCGTTGGTGCGGATGTGGAAGGGGTTCCTTGGGGCTCCGTGGTATATTTCTCCAATCTCTCCACCACCATGTGGAGAGAATCGAACTTGTTTGTCAGCTCCGCTACGGCCTTTGCTTCATAGATGCTAGATGGCTTCAAGGAGGACGTAGAGTGACCTCGCTCATCGCCCCATTGTTGATTGTTTGAGGCCATCTCCTCAATTAGGGCCATAGCTTCGTCGGGAGTCTTCGATAGGATGGCACCATTTGCCGCGGCATCAATAATCTGCTTGGTACCCCGGTTGGAGACCATTGTAGAAGCTATGGACTAGCTCCCAATCTTCAATGCTATGGTGCGGGCACTATGCTGCAGGTCTTTGAAACGCTCCCAAGCCTCATAGAGCGTCTCTTGAGGTCCTTGCTTGAAGGACATAAGAGCACTCCTAATCTTTACCGTCTTGGAAGGCGGATAGAACTTGTCAATGAACGCGCTTGCCAGCCCATCCCATGAGGTAAAGACTCCCTCAGCTTGCGTCCTCAACCAATAAAGAGCTTTATCCTTTAATGTGAAGGGAAAGAGGTGCAGTCTGATGGCATCGATGGAGACTCCCGTCATCTGAAATGTGGCGCACTTCGACAAAAATAGCTGGATGTGGTAGTGGGGATTTTCATGGGCATTCCCATGAAATGGATCCTGCTGCATCAGAACCACTAGTCCAGTCTTCAGCTCAAAATTCTTGTCGGCCGCCAACTCCGGCATGGCTATGGACGAGGTCGTGGAGGAGGTCTTAGGCCAGAGCCTATCTCGAATAGAAATAATCCTCGCCATTCTTACCTCTAACTCTTCAGGCGTCTCTCGGACGTTCATAAACCTCCCTTCCGTATCGGGTCTCCTCTCCGCTCTGATTCTCCGCAATTTACGCTCGATCTCAGGATCAAACAATATATCAATGAGGTCCGCAGTGGATCTCGTGTACATGCACGGGAAAACAAAGTTTCAAAGAAGTGATTAGCACAATGGAAGGGTTAGATAAAAATAAAGAAACAAAACAAAAAGAAAGAAATAGCTAGGGTGGTAAGATCAAACAATGTCGCCTCCCCGGCAACGGCGCCAAAAACTTGATCGCGCCCCGGATACACGTCCCGGAGCGACGGTTATAGTTTTACCGCAAGTGCACGGTGTAGCGGCGAGCGGGTTATCGAACACAGGGAGGACGAATGAAAGTGCTTTCTCCAATCAACCTGGCTATATGAACAGAAAAGAGGGAATTTGCCTTTTGGCGATCCTGTCACAATCGTCAGACAAAATATGGAGATATCAAATCAAATAAAGACGCCTAGGGAATGGGGAATCCTCACTACTCACCGTATCTCGTCAATGTGATTCATTGGTATCAACATTGCTAGGGTAGAAATTCGGATGAACTAGTTGCAACTGAATGTAAAACCTAGCTCACGCTCTCGCGATGTTGCCGGTCTATAGCTATCCTAGGTTTGGGTCCAATCTCTTGCAAACCCTAGCCTAGGCAAGCTAGCATTAGGATCAACATCATCGTTCAATCGCGCCCCTGAAGGATCCTGCCAAAACAGAGTTAGGATCGATAATATGAAGTTTAGACTTACGCTTGCGTATGCGGCACGGTAGTCTACGAACTTCGCCTTCGGATTCGCCACGACGGATCGAGTCTTCTCACGAACGAAGGCTACTAAATCCACAATCTAAATCTCTACTTTAGATTAAGAACTTGGATAAAGAAAGAGAGGAAGCATTTCGGCAGAGCTTCGCTAGGATGAAAATGCATGCAAGAATGCCATGCAAAAGGTGTAAGAAATGGCTTACCCTTGGGTCTTATTTATAGCCCCCAAGGTAGTTATTTTAGGGTAAGTTGTTCCTTTGGAACAACTTAATTAAGGTGTACCATGATACATGGCACATTATAAGCTTAAGTTGTACCATATGCATGGTACAACATAAGCTTAAGATATTCCCCCTTTATTAGCCATATGTCGCATGCACTTATGCATATATAAAGCGACTTTCCTACTCATCCAGAGATCCTCTCTGCAAGGGAACAGATTCCCTTTGCACACGACTTCGTGTACGCGACGTTCGAGGTTCGTATTCCCTCGTACATCCCCCACAAGGGTGTACAAACGTCTTCCATATCCAACATCTCCCACTCACACTTGAGGGGATTGTAAGAGAATGTCTTTCCCTTAGTTCTTTCATCTATCATACCGAGAAATAGACCGTGCGACCGTCATGCACGTAGAGTCTGTTGTTGTGCACTTGTTAGAGATACACAACGACCTCGAAGGTGCAAAGTTGAGTAGTTCAACGCATGCTTTACCCTAGATTATTTCTTCACATTTCTTGTACTTTATATTCAACAATTGAATCCCATCTGGATTACAATTGGCTGGCCAGCTTTGAATTATTAAAGTCAAAATGCGAATAAGAAATCAATCTTCCTCTTCTTGCGAACCTTCTGATCTTGACTTGATTCGCTTTTCTAACGTGCCCCGCCGAGCCGAATTATCATAGCCCATTAGCAACACGCTAAGATAGCGATCATCTTGTCAAATCTAAAGGAACCAATTGGAGTTCTTGAGGGTAAGAGTTAAGACCCGTATGGCCTTTGAGTCTCACATAATAGCAAACACTATTGCTACTAACTCAGTGGTCGAAATGCATACGTGGTATGAACACGTATTACAACATCACTCCTTTCCCAGGGAGAGTATGTCTTAATGATGTTGTACGGATGAAAAGATCAGACACCACAGTGCCTATCTTTTTGAGTCCCCTTACTACTCGTGAAATATTCACGGACTCTCATCCTGCATAAGACAGATAGGATTTAAAAAATCCTATGAGATCTCTTTCAAATATCCTTGTGATACAGATCTCAGATCTTTTGTAAGCATCCATATGATGCAGATCTTTCATTCGACTATCTTGTTTAAGTCATGACTCTAAATCATTCGCCTAATGATTTTGACTTTAAACTAGTCTCATCTCTATCTTATCCATCTGATAAGATAAGGCGGTTGCTCATGTGAGAGAGCCAACCTTAATCTGTCCGACATACACACAATTCAGCTGAGATTTCAAAAATGTACACAAACATTTCTTAAGAAATTCATATGCAATGTTGGAAAAAAGAACTTATTCTTTTATTAATTTTGATCATTTCTTAGACATGGGAATATATATTGGTACAACTCAGCTCATACGCAATCCTTGGGATGA
Source organism: Scilla litardierei (assembly GCA_030789695.1). Taxonomy (NCBI): domain Eukaryota; kingdom Viridiplantae; phylum Streptophyta; class Magnoliopsida; order Asparagales; family Asparagaceae; genus Scilla; species Scilla litardierei. The sequence goes on from CM061137.1 coordinate 54,601,854, forward strand.
TAAGTGTTTATAAAACACATTTCTGGGGATCGCTTTCGTAAGCTGATCCTCTATCATCTTATGCGTAGATATGTACCTTATGTCTACCTTCTTGGTTTTATCATAGTCTTTTGCAAATTCGTATCGGATATCAATGTGTTTGATCTTACAAGACACATTATCCTCTTAACCGCTTTCCAGTGTACTTGCCCTGTATTGGATTGGTAACAGCTTACTATTTCCAATGGCAAAACAGATGTCCGGTCTCATACACACCATAGCGTACATAAGACTATCAACTGCACTGGAATATGGAACTTTTTCCATAATTTCCTTTTCCTTTTGGTTCTTTGGACACGATTCCAGATATAAATTATCGCATATGCTTATATGAATATCAATGGACTTGCAGTCCTGCATATTAAATCGTTCTAGAACCTTCTTTATATAAGTCTCCTGTGAAAGAGAAAGAAGTTTCTTCGAACGATTCCTTGAAATCTTAACTTCAAGGATATATGCGGCTTTTCATATGCCTTTCATCTCAAATACTGATGAAAGCCAAGCCTTGATACTCATCACAAAAGCCCTTGTCATTTATGGCTATTAAAATGTCATCTACATATAGAGACATGATAATATACTTGCTTTTAATCCTCTTGATATATACTCAGTTATCTTCATCAAGCATGGTAAAACCATTTGATAACTTTATGAAATCGTATATACCATTGCCTCGAGGATTGTTTAAGACCATATATGGACTTACGAAGCTTACAAACCTTATGTTTGTTTCCTTCTTTTACAAACCCTGTTGGTTGTTCCATATAGATCTCCTCGTCCAATTCTCCATTGAGAAAGGCAGTCTTTACATCCATCTGATGTAATTCGAGGTTTAAGCAAGCTACCATTGCCAGAATCAGGCGAATCGAGGTAAAACGCACAACAGGTGAGAAGGTCTCTTCGTAGTCTATCCCTTCCTGTTGCGTAAAACCTTTCGCGACAAGGCGAGCTTTATATCTGTCAATAGAGCCATCAGCCTTATGCTTGATCTTGAGAACCCATTTGTTCCCAATTGCTCTATGTCCTCTGGGTAAGTTAACTAAGTCCCAGACTTGGTTAACTTTCATGGATTTCAATTCCTCCTTCATCGCTTCCATCCATTTGTCTTTTGCAGGGCAAAATGACGGCTTGTTTGAAAATAGCAGGCTCGTCATTTTCTTGTAGTAAAATCATAAAGGTTTGCGGAAATTTCAACCAACCTTGTATGATTACTACGTCGTATTTGAGATTCTTCAAGTCCTTGTTGACTCGAAGTTAGATCAATTCTAATATCACTCCCACTTGAAATGTCGTTAGAATTGCTCCCACTTGGATCATTATTCCCGTATGGAATATGATAATCGTCATTCGTATCATCCATTGGTGAAGGTTGAAACGTATTTTCGTCTTCACCAAGAATTCTCCCACTCGAATGAGGTAATCCTTCTTGATCATAAATCTCAAATAGAGATAAGTCCTGACTTATCTCGCCCTGTCTTGGAAACTCATTTTCCAAGAAAGTGACATCCCTCGACTCAACTCAATTAGCCCACCATTGTCTTCCTGACTAACATAAAACATAACCTTTGGAGTTTTCTGCGTATCGTATAAAGATACATTTCCTTCCCCTTGGCCCAAGTTTGCCATACTTATGGGAGGAAATATGTGCGTAGAATGCACAACCCCAAGGTTTCAAAATGTTTAAGTCAGTAGACCTTTGGTTCCACAACTCATAAGGAGTGGAGCTAACTGATTTCGAGGGTACGCGGTTCAAAATGAAAGCGGCCGTCAATAATGCATCACCCCAAAAGGTGATTGGCAAGTTAGCTTGCGTCATCATTAAACGGACCATTTTTCATAAAAGTCCTATTTCTCCTTTCTGCAACACCGTTTTGTTGAGGAGTATAAGGCATAGTTACCTGATGTACTATGCCTTTTTCATCACAAAGTTCCTTTAAACTTGTTGATTGATATTCACCGCCCCTATCGGTTCGCACGACCTTAATCTTGCGATCTAATTGATTCTCCACTAAACTCATATAGTTTTTAAAGCAGGTTTAGTGCTTTCACTTTTGTGGGATATCAAATAGATATGACCGAATCGGGTGAAATCATCAATAAAAGTGATGAAATAGGACTTCCCGCGTCTTGTCTTGACATTCATCAGACCACATATGTCCGAATGGATAAGCTGTAATGGAACCTCGGCCCTTGTGCCGGTTCCAAACGGCTTGCGACAAGATTTCCTCACAAGGCGATGTTCGAAGGTCGAAATTTCAACCTTTGAAACATTTGATAGAAGGCCACGTTTGGCAAATCTATCCATACGTGATGGTCCAATATGACCAAGCCTTGTGTGCCAACAAATTATATTAGACTCATTAGTCAAAGAATTTGTCACAAGGAAATTTTCATTACATGAGGAATCATACATTGTACTTATTACAATAAATCCTTTGAAATACAAACCCAGTACCAATAAAGGAATTATTACAAAAATAGGTTCATATTACAATCATGAAGGAACCAACTATAACCAAGACCCATTAAATTGACCACAGTTTCAATATTCCTTTGAATATATGGAATGAAGAGAACATCAAGAAGTAGGAGAGTGCGGTCGTTGTCCAAGACTAGCTTGCGAGTCCCAACGCCTTTCACTTCAACACGTGTGTTGTTTCCTACATTGATCCACTTCATTCCTTGGGGTATCCGGTGATACTCCACGAAGGACCGTCTGTCCTTTGCTATGTGGTCGGTGGCACCTGAATCAATTATCCCAAAATGGATTAGATTCCACAAGAAATAGTGAACTAGAAACACATATGTAACTAGTATTACAAGTTACCTCGTCACTTCCACTCGTACACGAATGAGCATAGTGACCGAGCTTGTTGCACTTGAAGCACTTGATCCTTTTCAAGTCTATCTTCTTGTGCCATTTCTTGTGCCCATCCTTATGGTTGGGTTCCTTGATAGACTCAGGTTGCTTATTACGTTCATTAGAAGACTTCGAACGATCTTTACGTTTCTTTCCCCCGTGTGAGGAACTAGCAACCATGTGCACTTCTGCACTTGGCTTGGCAGCCGCAAGCCGCTCTTCCTCTAATTCGAGGTGCTTGGAAACATCGTTGAAGGTCTTGATGCTCTCATTATGAGTGAGATGCATCTTCATCTGATCCCACCCATTTGGTAGGGAACGTATGACTGCTTGGATTTGTTGCTCATCAGTGAGCACATGACCTGCGTCCTTTAACTCCGAGATAAGGTTCGCCATATGTCGCAGATGTTTCCCCATGGAATGATCTGGACGTTTCTTATATGTATCGAACCTTATAGTTAAGGCGCGAAGTTTGGACACCGATGTGCCACCGAACTTCTCCTCTAGCTTGGACCATATGTCCATGGCTAGGTCATATTCTCGGAAGATGTGCATTATGTCATCAGTCATACTGCTTAATAACGTAATGCGCGCTATCTTATTCTTCCGAGACCAAGCATCAAAAGCTTCCTTGTCTCGTCGGTGTTGGGCCGTAGTGCCCAACTCGGGTTCAATCATAACGTTCTTTAGAGTTTCGAGCACTTCTTGCTCCTCTAGAACGTATTGTATCTTTATGGACCAAAGATTGTAATTATCGCCGTTGAGTTTTTCACCTTTGTTTAACTCAGCAACGATATTCTTTGAAGCGGAAGACATTTCACTTTTAAAATGCTGCAAAAGACATAAAACCGAAGGTTCGATCAAAACATTGCATAAAAATTCTTAAAATATAACTCCCACTTGAAATGATAATAGAATATCCCATTTGGATAGTTCTAAAAATTCAAATCCCACTTGGAATTATATTATATTTGATAAGTTACTTTCGAAAAATATTGAAGATGTTGTTCTAGAATCGAAAAGGTCTCTATAATTCCAATCACCATCTAGAACAACCTTCAATATTCCCCCATCACTTATCAAACAATTGTACTCTTATAGTACTTCGCAGCGGAAAATCAATTTTGAAAAACATATCTTTCAAAATGGAATAGGTGAGAGTTTGCGCAAAGAATTTTAACGCAACAATTGCCAAGTCACGAGACCTGTTCTACACACCCATGGGTTAGATAACCATGGCCGGATCGTGGTAGGACTTGGAATTCTAAATTGCGCTATCCCGATTAAGGACGGGACATAACCTATTTGAAAATACGTTTTTCAAAAAAATTTGAAAACACATTGGCTAATCTCCGTAGAGTAGAGCACAATGTTATAAGTTCATTGGCTAATCTCCGTAGAGTAGAGCACAATGACATGGCTAATCTCGCATGAAGTAGAGCATTACGGCTAATCTTCAAGGAGTAGAGCACAATTTCATAAGTACATTGGCTAATCTCCGTAGAGTAGAGCACAATGACTTGGCTAATCTCGCATGAAGTAGAGCACTATGGCTAGTCTTCAAGGAGTAGAGCCCAATGAAAAACTTCATTAAAACGTTAGCCCCGTATGGACTAGTGGGCATTGTGGTTAGCCCCGTATGGGCTAAACGGCACATTCGAGTTTGACCAAGGCCTTTTGCCACCCCATATGGGTCAGTTGGCAAGTTTGCAATCGACCCAGACCTTCTGTCGGATTGGTCGACCAAAAACACCAAATTGGTCGACCAATTTTTGGTCTGCAACTTCTTCCCGGCCAGGGCCTCTGCCCTGGCCGGGGCTTGGCCAAGGGCCGGCCAGGGCCTCTGCCCTGGCCGGCCAGGGCCTCTGCCCTGGCCGAGGCCGGCCAGGGCCGGCCATGCCCTGGCCGAGGCCAGGGCAGGCCAGGGCATTGGCCCTGGCCGAGGCCAGGGCGCCGGCCCTGGCCTCAGCCAGGGCCGACAGGCCGGCCATGCCCTGGCCGAGGCCAGGGCATTGGCCATGGCCTCTGCCAGGGCCGGCCAGGCCGGCAGGCCGTGGCCGAGGCCGGCCATTGCCGGCCTGGCCTTGGCCGGCCACTGCCGGCCTGGCCATGGCCGGCCATGGCTTGGCCATGGCCGGTCATGGCCAAGGCCATTTGGCATTGGCCGGCCATGGCCCCTTTGGCCATGGCCGGCCACCCCCTTTGAATGGGGTTGCCGCACACACTCCTCCCCATTGATGGGGTGGTCGCCGGTGGTTATTGGCCGTAGCCAACCCCCTCCGCAAGTGGAGGGGGGTGCATGGCCTTCATAGCCCATTTGGCCATGGTGCACATGCACCAAATTTCATCTTACCCGATGGAAATAACTACCATCATCTTCCTCGATGAAGCACCCGTTCGTCGATGAAGCACCCGTTCGTCGAGAAATTAGTTATTTCCTAATGGTCGTATGCCAAAAATGAATAACTTACTACGTGAACGGTCGGTTCTTCCCGTCACGGAGAGTTCCTACCATATCCGTAATGATAGGAGACCCTAACATGAAAAGAACAACCGCTGCGTTCTCTCCGTCATGAAGCGTTCCTACCATATCCGTAATGGTAGGAGACCCATTCGTGAAAAAGACAATGACTCGTTCATAGTTTCGACGGGACGACAGTTTGACCGGGGCGAACCCATATGGCTCTGATACCAATGAAGGATCCTGCCAAAACAGAGTTAGGATCGATAATATGAAGTTTAGACTTACGCTTGCGTATGCGGCACGGTAGTCTACGAACTTCGCCTTCGGATTCGCCACGACGGATCGAGTCTTCTCACGAACGGAGTAAGGCTACTAAATCCACAATCTAAATCTCTACTTTAGATTAAGAACTTGGATAAAGAAAGAGAGGAAGCATTTCGGCAGAGCTTCGCTAGGATGAAAATGCATGCAAGAATGCCATGCAAAAGGTGTAAGAAATGGCTTACCCTTGGGTCTTATTTATAGCCCCCAAGGTAGTTATTTTAGGGTAAGTTGTTCCTTTGGAACAACTTAATTAAGGTGTACCATGATACATGGCACATTATAAGCTTAAGTTATACCATATGCATGGTACAACATAAGCTTAAGATATTCCCCCTTTATTAGCCATATGTCGCATGCACTTATGCATATATAAAGCGACTTTCCTACTCATCCAGAGATCCTCTCCGTAAGGGAACAGATTCCCTTTGCACACGACTTCGTGTACGCGACGTTCGAGGTCCGTATTCCCTCGTACATCCCGCACAAGGGTGTACAAACGTCTTCCATATCCAACAGCCCCGAGCCCACTCTCGTGCAAACTCGGGCCACGACATAGGTTGGGATAGTTCTTACCCGTCCAATCTCTTGCAAACGGGTATCGGTATGGAATTGCAACCGAGAACCCTAGTATCGGTCCAATCTCTTGCAAACCGATACTACGGAAACTCAATTTCAACCCAATTCGGATTTCTAGGGTTTCCTATCGAATTGGGATACAATCTCTTGCAAATCCCAATCGATATGAACACCTAGCTATCCGTAGTAAATCGATCCCAAACTAACCCTAATAGCAATTCTAGCAATATTTCTACCCAATCATCACAAATAAGAAATTGGGCTCGTAGGGTTCATCCCCACGCCCCAAGACGTATAGACTACTCACAATTCATATCACAAATGCAAGAATAAACAATGGAAATAATAAGAGAATTCATCACAATACTCAAATAAGCAATAAAAATGAGGTTTTTAATGGAGAGGGAGACCAACCAATAGAGTTCTCCAAGAATCCAACAAAAATAAACTTTTCTCTCCTCTCTAATCACAAAAATCTAAAGTTAAAAAGTTTTCTCTAAAAAGCTGCAAAAAGTAAAGGAAAAAGCTCCCTAACCTAGGTTAAAAACTGGGGTTAAATACCCCCCAAAATCGTCCAAAAAACTGTGACCAAAATGTCCCTGCGCAGCCTGAAAATCGCAATTTACGCTACAGGCAGCGCGTCGCACTCGGCCGAGTGACAAAAGTCGCTCGGCCGAGTGACAAACCCTGAGAATTTCCAGTAAGTCTTGGTCTTCGGGGGTCTTCACTTCGGGGGTGGCTCGGCCGAGTGAGTTGTCGTCACTTGGCCGCTGGCTTCTATGTACTCGGGCGGTCGGCATTTTCCACTCGGCCAAGTGGGTCTTCTGAAGCTCAGGCAGACGAAAAACAGTAAGTTGGCACTTTTTGATGGGCGTCGTCTGAGTGCCACTCGGGCGGACGGGGTCTCGTCACTCGACCGATGTGGCTTCCGACGCTCAGCCGAATGCACACATGAAACGTGTCCGATCTGGTCGGCCGTGCGGTGTCTCGTTGGTCGGCCGAGTGACTCCTTCACTCGGCCGAGTGAGACACCAAAAATGCCCAAACAGCTTGTTTTTGCCTCCTCGTCGCTCATGCGACGTTATTTCTTCTTCCGCTCCTCTCCAATAGCAAAATACCCCATCGGGGAAGTCATCGGTGACACTCTGGAGTAGGTGTATCATGGGATCACTCCAAATCGCTCTAAATCTCCTGAAATACGACAAAAACAACAAATCGTGAAAAGTATCGCAATATTGTCGATAAATCGTGAAAAGCGTGATTTGAGCGATCTGAATGGCATGCAATCATGCGGAAAAAGGTGTAAAATAAGGAGTGATCAACAAGCTTAGGAAATCCGTTAATAGAATTTAACTTGGAAAGCTTAAAAAGTGTTCCAAAGTTCACATGACCAAAACGTCGATGCCATAAGTGTTGTTCACTTGTGTTGGCAATGAGACATTGTTCATGTGATTTTGGAAGATCTAATATATAAATATCCTTATGGCGTGTTCCAGAAAATAATAAATCATTATTATATTTTTTTCAATATATGGCACATTCCTTTCGCAAAGCTAACTTTGTAACCTTTGTCACAAAGTTGGCTTATTGAAATAAGATTGTGGTTTAATCCTTTAACAAGGTAAACATCACTTATTAGTGGTTTAGAAGGATTACCAACTTTACCAACACCTATGATGGTTCCGCTCTCGTTGCCTCTAAAGACGACTCAGTTTCCATTTGCAATGGGCACCACTCCGGAGAGCAATTGAGCATCATCCGTCATGTGTTTTGAACACCCGCTATCGAGTATCCAATTATTCTTGGAGATAAATTTGGATTTGTTGCTCCGTTTCATTTTCTTGAGTATCTAAAGATAAAAATATCATTCCATGTTACCCAAGGTAATTGGGTCCTAAAAGATTAGACCTTTGGAAGCCAAGTCCAATTGGACTTAGACTTCCTCACATAATCATCATTATGCACGACATTCATAAAATAAGAATTCATATATGCTTGTTTTTCATGCATCTTGGTGTTCTTCGGGCCCCAAATAGTGAATATTTTGGGAGCCCTATTCCTATTGGGAGCATGTATATGTTGTTGATTTCTACGTGATGCATGTCGTGGATAGGCATATGGCACATGATGAAATGGTGCATGATGATAATTGTTCATATGATGGTGTGGATGAACATATGCATGTGGAGGAACACGTGCGTGAGTCTGTCTCACATGGTGTGCACGTGCCCGTGGATGTGGTACATAAAAATCATCATATGTGTGAACATGTGGAGTACGATGTGTGTTCCTACGTGGCATGGTATTGGTGTACATAAAAGCATAACCCTTCTTTAGAGGTCCACCCAAAGTGGGTTTCTTTCCAAATGGGGATGTGTACGAGGTGGAAGCACCATTGGTAGATGAACTACCAATGGAGTGTTTGCTCACACTCGTTGAGGCATCGGAAGTTGGCCTAATAAAGGTGGTAGACGATTTGGATGAATTTCCCATCTTATACCCAAAGCCAATGCGATGATTGGCCGGAAGTAAGTCATTTAGGATATTATCCAAATGGTCCTTACCTTTATTGAATTTATTAATCCGGCCTAATGTGGACTCATACTTCTCGATGAGAGAAAGTATAGAAGCTTCCAAAGTGGACACTTGCGATGTGAGTACACAAACACGAGATTTGAGATTCTCATTCTCAATACTCAAAGTTGAGTTTCGAGAAATCAAATCCGCTATCTCATGTTCATCCGATTCCTCAATATGAACATGCTCAAGTTGAGATTTGAGATTTACAATCTCATTTCTCAAGTCTTCAACAACGGTGTCGTTGTTGATGATGATAGGTTTATGTAACGACCCGCTCTCCAAGATACCCGAGAAGTACGAATCCGTCCCAAGTATTCCTAGATCAACGAGTGTTACGTAGAAAGAGAGAAATGAAGAGAACAAAAGAATGCTGCAGGTACTACGCACGTGCTGGGAAGTACAAGTAAAACTCCATCACAGATAAAAACACTGAGAAAATAACAAAAGTACAATATTCCATTTTATTGATACATTGATACATCTTATACATACACCAACATCTTCATTTTCACGACTCTAAGTACAAAGGTCCACCCGAAAAGAAACACTAAAAGTACAAGTCTCTCATCATACCCCTCACCACCCAATACTACAACAGATCACCAACTCCAAAGCTCCAGCCGCTATCTCCAACTCACATGACCTGAAAGTCAACGGGGACACGTCAACGCGTGACCCAGTAGAAACTCCTAATCACCCTAGTAGAACCCAGTTTAGAACTGGTCTACCTATCTAGGGAGTGTGGTCTAACAAGTAATGGTCTTAGGGTATAAAAGTAATCACAATACAATGTGTAAGCATCAAGGAAAAACTTGTGAACATGCATAAGTAACCATGTTATAACATGCAAGTGCTGGAGGTAAGTAAGAGAACATATTAACATGCAAGTACTGGACATTTATAATAAACAATGGAATGGATCTACATGAGTTAACAATATTAACTTAACAGAGAAACAAGTGAGCATGAGATAATAATATTTATAATTAAAAGACAATTACTTTAAGTCATTGATTCTCATGTTTGGAAACCCGTGTAAACCGTAGGACGCAAAGGAGGCGGACCTCACCCAGGGTGGGTGAAAAAGTGGTACCCCAACCAGCAACACGAGCACCGGAGGAGGCCTCTCGCAACTCGCCGTACCCGAACGGAATAAGGTATGGGAGTGAGACAAACTCGGTTTTTCTGTGGGACAAACGGAGCAAACCATCAATTACCGTCATGATGCATCACGAGTACACCAGCGGCCTCTCCAACTCTTTCAACTCGCCCTTCTGGGAGTGATACAGAGGGTGAGAATTCATATCATATGTCCGCTCCTTAACTCCTAAAGTTTACCCGTTTTCCCCCAAACCCGTGTCACCCTCCTTTAGGATGACTGATACATTCCTCATTCTCACTCTCAGTTTTTATGATGTTACTTCGTTTGTCAACGAATCATCTAGCGGACTTGAATATCGCTTTTAACCAACTTTTAACAAATATCATCATCATCATCATCATCATCATCTCAATTAAAGAATTGCATGGAATATCATCACAAACTCATCGTTATGAATATACGAATGTGAGCACAAAAGCATAAACAAATTGAACTTAAACATTATTAACATAACGAATATTTCATGAAACATCTGCATAATTATATGTATCAATAGCATGTCATTGAGAACATGATTAGCACAAACCAACTTAACTTGAAACAAAACTACGCCATGATAAGTACTAAGTAAAATTAGCATATGAATCTGTCTAAACTGTAAGTGCAGTAAGAACGGCTCGGTTACCCTATCTACAGTCAGAATTAGCTTTTAGTCCTTCAAAGTTGTAGATATGGCAGTTTTGCATTGCCATACCAAATTTCAGAAAATAATATGATATGTGTGATTTATTGTGATCAGTTTAGTAACAGATGGCAGTACCGCAGAAAAACAGAAACATTGCACCAACTTCGACAGTGCTTTTCTCCCATTTACAAGCAGATCTGGGTGAAATAAAAATTGGTTATTGTTCATCTTGAAGAGCAGTTATCCAAAATGTCCTAGAACATCTAATTTCAATAAGAATTGTGGCCGAAATCTTGGTTTTAATACAAAGTGTCAAAACTGCCAGAAATTGGACAAGTTGCAGAAAAAGTCCTATTTCTCCTACATTTTGAATTGAACATATATCATGTGTTATATGATGTTGGGGTAGGACTTCGAGATCTACATGAATATATTTTTTTCAGATTTTTATTTCATCTACGTTGGGAGATATACTCAGTTTAACAGAGAATAAAAATACTGGAATTTCAGAACTGTTTTGATTGAAAACCAGTGTGCATATCCGAATTTTTATAAATTCATACAGTTAGAATTTGGAAAAAAGATCTGAATGAAAGTTGTTCATAACAATGAGATACCCAACATATAAAATTTCCAAAGCATTCCCTTTAGCCAATTAACCCCAGAACTTAGTCAAAGTTTCAGTTTTTCTGGATCAAATTTCAGCATAAAAAAGTTAACTCAAATCTCCTTGTCCTAAAACTAAATTCTACCTAAGTGAAAGGAATTTCTACCTTATAAAGTCCACCAAAAATTCTTTGGCCCTTCTTATTCCTTGAAGAACTTGAGCTCCTAGTCTCATTCTTCAAGCTCCAATCTTGTCTCCATATGGTTGATTTTTGGCTATTTTGGCTAGTTTTTGGTGTTGGAATGAAAAGGAATTTTGGGGCTTTTTAGAGGTTGAAGAGGGGAGCTAATTGGAAGTATTTTCTAAGGAAGAGGATGAAGAAAAATGAAAGAAAGGGGGCATGCTAATTTTTGGCCAGAAATGGGGAGTGAGGGAGAGAGTGAAATGAGATTTTCTTTTTCTTTTTCTTGGTTTTGTTCTTCATGCATAGGTTTTAGGAATCCCCAAATCCCTCTCCTTCTTACACCTAATAAGCCATGTGTCTCTAATTAGCTAAAAACATGACACCTAATAGGATGTGTTGTCATGGTAATAAAAATGTGGATTTTTGTATTTTAAGAAATTAAAAATACTTGAAGAAATACTTCATACACTCCAAATACATGTATTTCTCCAAATACTCTCATTTACTAAATTCAAGTAATGAGTTTAAAATCTTTTAAAATAAATTCCTACATCAAATAATTAAAAGAAAAATATGGGCATACTTCCCAAAAATATACGGACGTATCTATGTCAAAAATACGTACAAATACGCGTATATGAAAAGTAGGGTCATTACATTCTACCCACCTTAATAACCAAGTCCGCCCTCGGACTTTCTATGCTAAAGGTCTGACCGGAGACTGAATAGTATAAGGGTTTCCCTACTCTAGAAATACAAATAACGCTATATGTATATACTATACATGCATGTATACATGCACTATACCGTAGATTATATACATATATATACACATTCTTTATCCAAGAATATAGGTATACACACAGACAAATCATCACAATACATACATAGTACTATACATTCCACATTCATTCATGTACTCACAAATATATCTATATTGCATGAGAATACTCACATATATATACAGACTAATATGTACACCCATGCTAGTACACTTATACACATGGACACATGTCTCAATGTTGTACATAGCAATAAGTAGAAACATGTATAGATACACCCAAGTCATTAATATACACACCAATATTTATACACTTGTTCACTCAACACATATGTGCTTACATAAAGATTCACACAAGTATATGATCAAAGACATATGCCATTACATGGATACATATAGATATATCTAAATACATACATCTCTATAGGTAATCACAAACTCCTTATATTTATATACTAGTCATAACCCGTGCCCTAAAGGCACGGTTCATTTAAAGTATCCCCCATCAAAATCATGTATCCCTTAATTTTAAACGAATAGCAATAATCAAAGCACGATAATTGTTATTTAGTTCCCCAAAAATTTTAGTTCCACCCAAAAATTAGTTTCCCCAAGAGAAGTTAGTTCCCCCAAAAACTTTAGTTCCTCTAAAATTTAGCTCCCTATAGATTTACCACGTGTCCTAAGGGCACGATTCAATTATAATATACCCTCTCAAAATCTTGAATTCCATACGCATTTATTTCCTTCTTAGTTCAATCAATCAAATTAAAATTTTAGAACATATAAATTAAGGTTTTAAATAATTAATTAAAGGAAATAAAATATAGAATCCATTAGAAATTAATTTTGAAGATGCTCAACCGATGCAGAAGCATCTGTCAAATATCAATTTCCTGGCAAGAGCAACTACAATGGTATGTAGTTAAGTGCACTCATTATTTTTTAAGCTTCTAAAAATATTCTTTAGTCGTGGAAAAGCATCTAACAAACATTTTGTTCGGAAATGTTATGCAAGCGCTTATATTTTATGCATGTTAACTTATATTTTGTGCATGTCACCTTATATTCAGTTTCAATATGTTAAGAAAAATATTTTATGTTAAAAGCATCTAACACACTTCTAGTAGCTTATATGTTGTGCATGCTATGCAACAGTATCTAGCTATTTTTTAGCTTCAAGGAATGAATCTAAACTTTTTGGTGGTCATGAACCATTTTAGGAAGATATATATTTTGTGAATGTAAGGAGACGAAGAAATTTCAAGTTTTTGTGAAATGAAGTATGTGTCCCTCTTTTTGCATGTTTTCAAAGAGCTAATCCTCATAACTCAAATAATTGTATGTTTTCACATATCTATAACAAACGGTAAAAAAAATATTTTTCTAATTTGTTTGGTTAATTCTGAATGCAATGCCCATAAAGATTTGATTTCTTCGATTTGGGAAAATTAAAAGGAAAAAAACATGATTAATGTTGGTATTTTTAAGTAGCTACTACATTATCAACTGGAGTTGAAAGAAACTCAATATCAGAATAAAAATTTCTATGGAATTTCAAGTGAATTGCTGACAAAGTTCAATTGCAATCATTCATTCCTTCTTATAGCGCAACACTCTACTTAATGGACAAATTTTTTCAAATACAATAAAAATTCATCAACAACAAACACTTGTATTTTTGTTTTACATTACCATCCACTGTAGAGCATTGGCATATGCATCTGAAGAGAGCTTTGCTTCATTTCACATTTCTAAATAAGTCCCTTCAATGATACAAAATACTTAAATTTAATAACATGCATCTAAGTATTTTGTTTTCCTTTGGGTGCAGTAACCGAAAGAGCATGCAACAACTGATTCAATGTTTTAGACTTTCTCAGGTTGTTTTTATTTTTTCTGTTAACCTGATTCAAAATAGCAGCAGTAAAAAGAGCAGCTAAAACAACCCCACAAACAATACATGCTACAGCTTCCCCAGCAATCCCGTGTGATCATTTTGACTTTGCATAGAAGGAAATCCATGACCAATGCTCACATCAGATGGTGATAGAGGAGGTTATGTGCATCCACTAACGGTTAATGGACCTTTGAAGCCTGGCTGAAATAGGTTATCATCGATCCTGAACTGTTGGGAAGATTTGCATAATGTTTATAAGTTGTCATCATTGCTAATGGTAAATCATAAGAGAACTTTGTATATATTAGATATGTTGATTGTTTAACATCACGAAGACATACCTCAGGTTTGAAATAACTTGAAATTGTTTTGGAACATAACCACAGAAGTGGTTATTCTGCAGATATCTGTAAATAAATTAGTAATCAAAAGCATAAAGATTAAAAGCATTAAATATCCAGAAAATATATCATGTATGCTTTAAATATAAGAGAAACCTACAGTAATTTGAGTGGGAGATTCGCCAGATAAACTGTAAGCAACTCTTCATGCAAGGAGACAAAGCTCATGGTACACTTATTAATGTGCATGCAATACCTAGTCAAATTCACAATTACAGATTTACATTGTATGAAGATTCACTAAAGAATCAAACGATCAAGTTAGATCACCCGTAAAGGGGTTGAATGATAAAACCCTGAAATTATGCACCAGTACTTAATGAATAAAATGACTCTATTATAGAAGCTTGAAACAACTTGATCAGCAACATCATCCCATCTTGTCACACAACACAAAATATTGCTATCTGAAATCACTTTAGATCAAGTAATGAGCAAAAGAACATTTGTTAAATAAATTAGTAAAGACCCCAATACCACCTCATACAAATAACACTGTAACAAAATAGAATGTCAAAGTATTAATAGTGAAAAAATCTTACATCTGTTCAAGCCTTTTGCATAGAGATAAAGACATTTCCAATAAGACCTGATAGCATGATGGGGCTAACATTCTTGCACACAATGAAAATGCATAAGGTTGACATTTGGGTTGAAGTCTTGTAATAATAGGTAGATTGAGAGAATTACAAAAGATTGATAGCTTTCATAGAAGACAATGTGTATGTAATGCTGTTGATGTAATTATTTATAGCTAAATTTCTGCAAGTACATAAACATCAATACTATTTTAGTCGCATAGGAAATAGAAACTGATTGAAGGAATTGAACATAATAACAAAAACCCACACATGTAGGTAGCATTTGGCGGCAAGCTATTAGGAATGGCACCATCAATATCATTGTGACCCAGCAATATGGTTAATACTATTTTATTACTATCAAGTAAAAAATCATAAATAATTTTTGAAAAAGATCAACAACAAAGGCAACTTATGAATGCTTACAATTACCTCAGAGTAATGAAAGATTGGAGAGCTTTGAACCATGCAACCCAACAACTCCTAGCCCCACAATATTTCTGTGACACAAAAATCCTAAGTGTAAGTAGCCATATTACTAATTTTAGATGAAAGATTTGCAACAAAAGATAACTACTTCCAATTTAAAATAATCGACAATAAGAAATTACATATAAATTACTAATTGGCGGGAGCAATTAATCTGCCTGTTAGATTCCACCCATTCAGCTGTGATGGGCCGTTTAGGGAGAAATAGAGATGTCGTTGATCAAATTCAACAGAAGAAGAAATGAAAGTCATTAAGAACATCTAATTCTATCTGACCCTAAAACCTGAGAATCTCTTCTCAAGGAACTCCTGACAAATCTTAGGCCTAAATCCTAAACTCTACTACCAATATAGCAAGAGAAACACCAAAATCCCCATCTCTCAAGTTCAAGTTGAGGATTTCCAAGAAATTTACGATCTTTTAACTTATTTCCCTGTTTCACTAAAAAAATTTCAAATTAATTAAACGGGTAGATTTTTCTACATGGGGTCAATTCGGTTCTTTAATCTCATCGTCAGAATTGGACTTAAAGTTTGAGGAATAAGTTGGTTAGAAGGGGAAGTTCTAACCGATTCTTCAATTGTTGCCAAAAGATAGAATGGCACATATCATGATTTCCAAATTAATAATGGAACTAACCTCACTTCAATCAGGCCATTAGTCGGAACTATCAAAACCCATCCACAGTGGCAAAAGGCAGCTTACCATTTTGTCTTAAGAGACATTGATTAGAAGTATAATTAGAAGTATTGAAACATATTTATATGATACAATGGATGCAGTTAGGAAAAAAGGTTCAAGCTCTCAATATTATGATGCCATTGTAGCCTTTGTTTTAAGTAGATACCACTACGACTTTTGCTGAAAATTTTAGAATTTAAAAGATGGGAATGTATGCATGCCTTTAATATATCAATATTAAAGATTCTATCATGGAAATGTATATTAAGGTGTATCTCAGGACTGTCTTTGTGGAAAATCAAGAATAAAGATTCTTGATTCTAGAAAATGTTGCCTATGAAAACATGGAAATTTATGCAAGTCTCACAAATCATATAAAGAGAATGCTTGAGTATCAACGCATAGTCAAGAGAACCATTTGAACCTTCACTCACCACAAAAGACACATCCTTTAAATGGCAAACGCCCATTTCAATGAGATCCTTCATCTGCCCAGGTGTCCCAATAACAATGTCCTGAGAAGTATAACAGAAACTAAATGACATCAGATGCGATAAAAATGTATTTCAGCTGCAAAATAGTAGTTCCCAAGCTATGATCTAAATATGTTAAGCATCAGGTATTACTTATCATGGATGATGTGACTTTTTTACAAATATGTTGAGCATACAAATAATTGGCACTTGGGACATAGCTGGTAATATGTTTATAAATTTGCAACAATTAGCAGATATCATGTGTGCACCAAAGTCTTAAATAATTAAGAAATCATTATTATTATCTAAGCTAACACTAAAATTTTTTACAATCAAATCTCAATTACAAAAGAAATTGCAACCAGATCTAAACAAAGAAATCCTAGCAGATATGGAAACATATATTAATCAGCGAAGATAGAATACTTGCAGATATAAAGCAGTCATCCCTCAATTGTTGGGGATGTACAGTTACACCGACACCATCTTTTGAGTAGTAGTCTGTGAATTCGTCTTCTCTCTTCGAGCTCCCCACTTCACTTCTGCTGCCAATCGTAAAGGAAAGAAATTACATAAGGAATGCACTACTATCGATCGAAATCAATTAAATCGCTGATTAGAGCAAACAAAATCTCTTTCTTTTTCTAATCCAGTCAAGCAAATTTCAAGTGTTTGTCCCCAAGATTCTTATCTATGATTTTCAAGCAAACAAAATTCTTATCAGTGATTTTCATCAATGTATTAAAAATATTCTAGTTGTAATGCACATGCGAGAGCGTATGTTGAAAGCTGCAATGCACAAAGGGTCAGACATTGATCGAAGCATAAGGTGATCGAGTGATTGTTTATGTGCTTCGGGGTGCACAAAAATATGAACAGAGTCTGTGCAATTGGTTTCAAACCCATCAGCTACACAAGGAATGAGAAAAGAATCATAGCTTGGGACTTTCACAGTATATGTCTAGAATGCCATAAGTTGGGTGTCTTCTCATATAAAGTTCAATGTGTGATGTGTGGCTGATGCGTTGGAGGTGGACAACTCCATAAATACAGACTGACAATGCAGGTTGCATAAGAATCGAGTTAGACAGGAGGACTGCGGTGAAAATAGATGCATCCATTTGATAGGACTACATGAAAGAAAATCAGGTTTCTAGTTGATCTCACAAAAAGCATATTTGTAAGCTTGATAGCCATGTTTAACATCACAAAGAATAGAATATAAGGAATTTTATAGACCGTGATATCACATACACCAGACAAACATGCATGCTTGTAATTTCTGACGAAGAAAAAACCATCATATGAAAGGTATTTATAGACACTTGTGACATCAATCCAAACATTTAAATTAAAATAGCTTTATTGTAGTAAAGCCAATTGTAGAAAGAGCATCACGAGTGTTGGATTAAATCTTACTGTAAACAAATGCATATTTTGGGAGAAAATGGTCTGAGATTTCTATATATTAATTAAAAGCCCGTCAAAATTACTACAAACTCATCCTCCTTAAACCCCAAAACAGAATAATTAAACAGAAAGCCGATCTCGATCCGGATCCATTTTAAAAAGGGTGTGGATCCTACATAACCGACCCCGATCCGGATCCTTCTTTAACATGGGTTAAATGGAGAAGATACTACTTACTGAAATTGATCTCAACCTCAGTATTATCCTATCTAAACACAAATCATCCATCGTGCTCTCAATTAGAGTTTAATTATGAAATATTTTTATGAAATAGCAATTTAAATCTTGTTAGCCCTATCACTCAAAACAACCACCTCCGCAAAATGTTGATCCAAGAAAATCTCACGGTGCGTAAGTCTTTTGCTTCCGTTGATTGCTCCAAGCGAGTCCTCCATTAACTCTTAAATTCTAGTTTGTTCTAGGTATAAGTGGCTGATTGATATACCCATGACCCAGCTGAAGAGATTTCTTTAGAATTCGAACTCACTGAATTTCTTCAGGAACACAGCTTCTGAAGTACATGTTAATATCTACCAAATATTCGCTGAAGTCGTGACTTTATCCTGACATGGCTTCATCATTGGACAGAATACAGTTCCAAATTATTCTCTCTCCCCACAGGCTTGTGAAATTATGCAATCAAGGTGCTGATTGATCATAAGCAGAACACTTTTCAGATTGAAATGAAATTATTTAATCAAATCCACTGTTCATTTTCTGCAAAATTAGCTTAATTGAACCCCCAAAACATACGGTCATACTTTAACTACTCGAAAGGATGCAGGGGACAAAATCCAAAAAATATTCTGTGATATACAAATAATTGTTTGTTTAATTAGATTATTCCGAAACTTATGTCATGATTCTTCAGTCGGCATGAATCTATTATAATTATTTCATTTCATCGTTCTTGCAGGATCCAGTAACTTGCAGATGGATACGTTAATGTTTAATAAATGGCTCCACAGAATTTTTTTCTTTTCAGAACGTGCAAAATCGCACCGTGGGAATTTTTTACAACCAGATCTCATTTGAAGACTATCCAAGAAAATCGAATTTAAAAACATTGTTCAAAGACAGACCGGCAATTTCAACAAAATGCGATAAAGATGTCACCTTTCTAGGCCGACTGTGTCCCAAATCTGGGCCTTGACCCTAATCGTGGCTTTCGAGTCCAGGCTGGCAGCTAGGATTTTCCAACTGCCGAGTCTCCTATCAACACCACCTTAAACACGTAGGTCCGAACCTCGTCCTTCAAAGCTCATCTTACTTCGGCCATAGATCTGAAGGGGGGCTGCTTCATCCACAGATCTGAAGCAATATGGGGGTGGTTAGGGTTTTGGGGATCAAAAGGGGGTGTTGAGACGCAAGAGGATGATGGAGATTTATTTGAGAGAGCAAGAGACAGTGCCATTTTTTTGGAGCGTAAGTTTTTGCGCTAGCGATCCGTTGATTATAATTAGAGCCCTTGGGTTTTGAGATGAAAGCTCCCTGCCATGGTTTCCCTGAAAAGGAGCCGAAAGCTGGATGAAGGAGCTGGAGACGTTGGATGACGGACATGTTGGGTGAAGGAGCCGAACTGCAAAAAATGAATGCTTGATTGCCGAACAGTGGGATGAAAGCCACCGGATGAAGGCCCCTTGGTTTGCAAAAAAACGAATGCGTTATTTTTTCCAACACAGAAAATCCTTTTGTTTTCCCTTAAAATTCAAAGTAATTCAAATTTCAAAGTTCCCACCATGGTTTCCCTCTCTCCCAACACAGCAACCCTTTTGTTTTCCCCTTAAAGTTCAAAATAATTCAAATTTCAAAGTTCCCACCATAGTTTCCTCCCCAAAATTTGATTTGACATTGCCACGTAGGATAAAAAGTGCCATGTAGGATAAAAAGTGCCACGTAGGACAAATCTTTGTCCTAGTAGGATAAAAATTCAAAAAATGCTCTCTTTTATAGAATAGATATCTACATACATACATGTTCACACGATATTTAAACACACCATACTCATAAGTCACAGAGTTAGCATACTTATACAAACATACATAAGTAGGTAAATCCAATTATTGATGCATTTATGGTAAATAATCATACACCAATAATGATACACATTGATATGATGCACCTCATATCAAGTGGGTAAGCATACGCAAATATATCACTTAAGCACATAAGTATGAACACTAACAATTATATAGACAAATATATGTGATAGTTCGAACACTAGGATGTACACAGTATATATCACTATAGTAAATAGTCCTGTCAGCATGTATGTATAGTATATCAACCTTCTAGTACATACTCACTTCATATATACAAGAATACATACAAATGTGTTCATTTCCAATATTCACTCACGTAAATCTATATTTAACCACTTATACAGTGCACAAATATACTTACATACAAGAAGTCAACGTAACACATATTCAATACAGTATATATATACATGTGACACTATATATATATACTATAGCACAAGGATTATATTAATTCAGTATATGTATATACACACTCTCTCTCTCTCTCTTGTATACATAATACATATATACCTTATTCATATGCTACACTCACATATTATCACATGATATATAAGTACACCAATATTGTATAACTTGGCATACCTATTTATGTATATCTATACACACCATTTAGTAAGACAATATATTTCACATACTACTTATGGTACACATCCCATTGTAGCTATATTCATGCATACATATCTCACTATGTCAATTTACACAACCACATTTATAGTACGCATACACATACAATTATACTTATGTATACCATCATACACTTTTATACATTCAAATATACTTCCACTTACACTTACCAACAAACATCCATATACCAACACATATAACATAAATTTATTTGCACACCAATACATATTCACATAGATACTCCGTATATATAAACTCATCCATTAGACACGCCATATACAAATATATCTTCTAACATCACTTTAATGCATCATACTTTAGTATACATACTTACAGCTCTATATACATCCATTTATTCATACATATACACCCCCAAATATAATCTAAGTATAGATTACCACATAGATAATACATAATACTCTCTTGCACAGATAATATGTTTTATACATAATTTCACTCATCAAATACTACATTCACCTCAATCTATACAAACAACATTACCATACACACACCTATATTATGAATTACAAGAATACACATAAGTAGTCATACTCGTATCTATAGTGTATCTTATTTACGTATATATCTATAGACACATAACTATAAATATACAAGCAAATACACTACAATACTTTTATATCCATGCAAACACATACCCACTCGTATATGTATATGTATATAAAAACAACTACTCATGCTTAACCTTAGGGAGCTCTGTACATTGGGTTTCCTAATACCAGGGTTTTACCCTAAGGCTGATCACCTACCCACCTTAGGACACAACTACCCTTATGGAGCATTACTCGCACTATCCTTACGCACGCCGCAGTGCGGAGACCTGCATGGGCCGCCAACTGTAACGACCCGCTCTCCAGGATACCCGAGAAGTGCGAATCCGTCCCAAGTATTCATAGATCAACGAGTGTTACGTAGAAAGAGAGAAAGGAAGAGAACAAAAGAATGCTGCAGGTACTACGCACGTGCTGGGAAGTACAAGTAAAACTCCATCACAGATAAAAACACTGAGAAAATAACAAAAGTACAATATTCCATTTTATTGATACATTGATACATCTTATACATACACCAACATCTTCATTTTCACGACTCTAAGTACAAAGGTCCACCCGAAAAGAAACACCAAAAGTACAAGTCTCTCATCATACCCCTCACCACCCAATACTACAACAGATCACCAACTCCAAAGCTCCAGCCGCTATCTCCAACTCACATGACCTGAAAGTCAACGGGGACACGTCAACGCGTGACCCAGTAGAAACTCCTAATCACCCTAGTAGAACCCAGTTTAGAACTGGTCTACCTATCTAGGGAGGGTGGTCTAACAAGTAATGGTCTTAGGGTATAAAAGTAATCACAATACAATGTGTAAGTATCAAGGAAGAACTTGTGAACATGCATAAGTAACCATGTTATAACATGCAAGTGCTGGAGGTAAGTAAGAGAACATATTAACATGCAAGTACTGGACATTTATAATAAACAATGGAATGGATCTACACGAGTTAACAATATTAACTTAACAGAGAAACAAGTGAGCATGAGATAATAATATTTATAATTAAAAGACAATTACTTTAAGTCATTGATTCTCATGTTTGGAAACCCGTGTAAACCGTAGGACGCTAAGGAGGCGGACCTCACCCAGGGTGGGTGAAAAAGTGGTACCCCAACCAGCAACACGAGCACCGGAGGGGGCCTCTCGCAACTCTCCGTACCCGAACGGAACAAGGTATGGGAGTGAGACAAACTCGGTTTTTCTGTGGGACAAACGGAGCAAACCATCAATTACCGTCATGATGCATCACGAGTACACCAGCGGCCTCTCCAACCCTTTCAACTCGCCCTTCTGGGAGTGATACAGCGGGTGAGAATTCATATCATATGTCCGCTCCTTAACTCCTAAAGTTTACCCGTTTTCCCCAAACCCGTGTCACCCTCCTTTAGGAGGACTGATACATTCCTCATTCTCACTCTCAGTTTTTATGATGTTACTTCGTTTGTCAACGAATCATCTAGCGGACTTGAATACCGCTTTTAACCAACTTTTAACAAATATCATCATCATCATCATCTCAATTAAAGAATTGCATGGAATATCATCACAAACTCATCGTTATGAATATACGAATGTGAGCACAAAAGCATAAACAAATTGAACTTAAACATTATTAACATAACGAATATTTCATGAAACATCTGCATAATTATATGTATCAATAGCATGTCATTGAGAACATGATTAGCACAAACCAACTTAACTTGAAACAAAACTACGCCATGATAAGTACTAAGTAAAATTAGCATATGAATCTGTCTAAACTGTAAGTGCAGAAAGAACGGCTCGGTTACCCTATCTACAGTCAGAATTAGCTTTTAGTCCCTTCTTCAAAGTTGTAGATATGTCAGTTTTGCATTGCCATACCAAATTTCAGAAAATAATATGATATGTGTGATTTATTGTGATCAGTTTAGTAACAGATGGCAGTACCGCAGAAAAACAGAAACATTGCACCAACTTCGACAGTGCTTTTCTCCCATTTACAAGCAGATCTGGGTGAAATAAAAATTGGTTATTGTTCATCTTGAAGAGCAGTTATCCAAAATGTCCTAGAACATCTAATTTCAATAAGAATTGTGGCCGAAATCTTGGTTTTAATACAAAGTGTCAACACTGCCAGAAATTGGACAAGTTGCAGAAAAAGTCCTATTTCTCCTACATTTTGAATTGAACATATATCATGTGTTATATGATGTTGGGGTAGGACTTCGAGATCTACATGAATATATTTTTTTCAGATTTTTATTTCATCTACGTTGGGAGATATACTCAGTTTAACAGAGAATAAAAATACTGGAATTTCAGAACTGTTTTGATTGAAAACCAGTGTGCATATCCGAATTTTTATAAATTCATACAGTTAGAATTTGGAAAAAAGATCTGAATGAAAGTTGTTCATAACAATGAGATACCCAACATATAAAATTTCCAAAGCATTCCCTTTAGCCAATTAACCCCAGAACTTAGTCAAAGTTTCAGTTTTTCTGGATCAAATTTCAGCATAAAAAAGTTAACTCAAATCTCCTTGTCCTAAAACTAAATTCTACCTAAGTGAAAGGAATTTCTACCTTATAAAGTCCACCAAAAATTCTTTGGCCCTTCTTATTCCTTGAAGAACTTGAGCTCCTAGTCTCATTCTTCAAGCTCCAATCTTGTCTCCATATGGTTGATTTTTGGCTATTTTGGCTAGTTTTTGGTGTTGGAATGAAAAGGAATTTTGGGGCTTTTTAGAGGTTGAAGAGGGGAGCTAATTGGAAGTATTTTCTAAGGAAGAGGATGAAGAAAAATGAAAGAAAGGGGGCATGCTAATTTTTGGCCAGAAATGGGGAGTGAGGGAGAGAGTGAAATGAGATTTTCTTTTTCTTTTTCTTGGTTTTGTTCTTCATGCATAGGTTTTAGGAATCCCCAAATCCCTCTCCTTCTTACACCTAATAAGCCATGTGTCTCTAATTAACTAAAAACATGACACCTAATAGTATGTGTTGTCATGGTAATAAAAATGTGGATTTTTGTATTTTAAGAAATTAAAAATACTTGAAGAAATACTTCATACACTCCAAATACATGTATTTCTCCAAATACTCTCATTTACTAGATTCAAGTAATGAGTTTAAAATCTTTTAAAATAAATTCCTACATCAAATAATTAAAAGAAAAATATGGGCATACTTCCCAAAAATATACGGACGTATCTATGTCAAAAATACGTACAAATACGTGTATATGAAAAGTAGGGTCATTACAGTTTAGGCGAGGTTTGGATGCTAGCTAGCTCATCTTTTATCTTAGTATATCTATTTACTAATGTAGAATACTTAGACCATATTTGCTCGTTAGCTAATCTAAGGTCATCCATAGTTACCTCATCGCCTTCATCCTCGCTATCATCGGAGGAGGATCCTTGATCATGTTCCTCTCTAGCCATGAAGCACATGTGGGCTTTCTCCACTTGCTCATCATCCGACTCTCCACTTGAGGAATCCTCGTCGAAGTCGGTGAATGTCCCGACAAGCCCTTTCTTGTACCCTTTCTTGTACTTCTTTGACTTGTCGAACTTTGACGCCTTCCACTTCTCCTTTTGCTTGTTTTGAGGACAATCCGCTTTCATGTGTCCTGGCTTATTGCATTTAAAGCACAAAGGAGCGGAGGCATTAGAAGAACTAAACTTAGATTTGTTCTTGAATTTACCTTTCCGGAAGAATCGGTTGAACTTCTTTGCCATGAGGGCAATGGATTCCAAGTCCAACTCCAAGTCCAACTCGTCTTCCGAATCTTCATCATCGATAGATGTAGATGTAGATGGAGCGGGCTTGAATGCAATCGCCTTTTTCTTTGGCTCGTCTTGCTTCAAGTAAGACTTCATCTTGTCCTGCAGCTTTAGTTTACTGTCTTTGCGTACCTCATAAGACATCAAGGTACCCATTAGTTGAATGATAGTATATTTACTCATATTGTTGCCTTCCTCGATGGCGAAGGTACGCTTTTCCCAACAAGAAGGAAGTCCATCAATGATCTTTGAGACTTTCTCCTTTTGGGTGTAGGTCTTCCCAAGAGCCTCCAACTCATTGGTGATGTCAACGAAGCGAGCGTAGTACTCCTTCATCTTCTCACCCTGTTGCATGTGAAATAATTCGTAATCTTTATTTACAACAACGAGTTTGGAGTCTCTTATCCTACTTGTTACTTCATGCAAGATGAGGAGTGAGTTTCAGATTTGATATGCACTCTTACATGTGCATATCTTGTTGAAGTCTTCGGGCTCCAAAGCGCATTGCAAGGCATTCATTGCCTTGGCATTGATTACCTCCGCGGCGACCTCCGCGGTAGTCCACTTCGCGAAATCTTCTTCGGTGGGCTCGACATACTCCGTCAACGTAGCTCTCCATAGTGAAGCGCTCCGGAGAAACGTTTCCATCCGGCATTTCCAGTACCCGTAATTGGTACCGTTGAAAAAAGTAGGCCTAGTCGAGGAGTGTCCTTCCATCACTGAAGAAGCTCCTTCACGGTTCCGGAAGGTGCTATAGTCTGAAGGTGGAAGAACGTTCTTGTTGTCGTTGGTAGACATAGCTATGAACTTGGCTCTGATGCCAAATGTAATGCCCTGATAGCTACTGCACAAGTACTAGAGGGGGGGGTGAATAGTACTTTAAAATAATTAAGAAGATAATTCCTAATTATCTTGCAAACTCAACCAACAATACGGAAAAGAAAATATTGACAACAAAGAAATACAATCGCAAACAATCGATATAACGGGTTCGGATCCACCCAAGTCTCCCCGACTTGTTCCCAGTGATCCTACGTCCCAAACACCCGGATCCCCTCCGGATACTTGAGTTAGAAACCTCTAACTCAAATTTGCACTATGAAATACTTGTAGAAATCTCTACAAGATCAAATCATACACAAATGAAATTGTAACTCCCACAAACTGGGATCACAAACAACTCTCACAACCGAGAGAAAAACTTACAATATCAATGTAAATGAAATAAGAAATGCTTACCACAAAACCCTATGCCTTGAGTAAAACTTACGATTTAGGGCAAGAAGGATTTTGGGGAAGATGAAGGCACCAAACCCTAGCTCCAAGATGTTGACCAGCAATGGAAGCCTAGGAAGATGTTGGTGACCTTGGATCAAGCTCTTGGCTTGAATGGCTCACAATCAATGTGAATCTCTCTTTGGAAATAAGAGTGAGAGAGAGATTCTAGAGAAATGAATGAGCTTGGAAATGAGAATAAATTCTTCTCTTTGATTCTCTAAACTTCAATAAATATCTGCCTTAAATGCTTAGCAAGAAGCCCTTCAAGTAAATATAGGATAGAGGACAGAGAGAGCAAAAATCGTGGCATTTAATGCTCCAACGGCTCTATTCTAAAGCAGTCTAGTCGGTCAAAGAAGGATCACTGACCGACTAGTTTCTCAACTAGTCGGTCGGTGATTCAACATAAACCGACAACTGGAGAACAGCCAAAAGAGAAGTTCAGACAATAAAGAACTAGTCGGTCTAAGAAGACTTGCCAACTGACTAGTTTTACAACTAGTCGGTCGGTGAGTGTTCTTTGAACGACTAAGAGATGAAATCAAATACAGCTAGTCAGTTTAAGAACAAATTCTAACCGACTAGTTTTTCAACTAGTCGGTCGGTCGTTGTTCTTCGACCGACTAACTGTAAACAGTAAGTTAGGCTGAACAGTGAAAGCTCAACTAGTCGGTCTAAGAAGGATTCCTAACCGACTAGTTTGACAACAGTCGGTCGGTGAAACTTCTTGGACCGACTAACTGTAAATAGTAAGTGAGCTGAAAATGAATAAGGCATTCTAGTCGGTTAAAGAAGGATTGCCGACCGACTAGAATGCCATCTAGTCGGTTGGTTCTTCTTCTTGAACCAACTAACATGCACAAGAAGCCGCGATAAGAAGCGTTAAGCTTCGGGAAAGTTTGTATGGGCTTTTAATAAGATCCTAGCTCTAAGATATGAGCGTTATGAAGATTAAAACGTAAGACCTACTCAAGGCTTAACATTCTACGAAAAGAAGCTAGAAGACTATAAATAAAACTTGACGAACCATCTTCAAACGTTTCATTCCAAATCTCTTGACTTCAATAATGCTCCTAAAGCTTCAACCAAGCTTCAGGCACGATCACGCGCTTTGAGAAGTCTTGAGATGTCGCTTTTGATATACGTAGAGTTTTGGCGACGATCTCCATAACTGCGCTCACAAAGAGTTAGTTCACGATATTTATGTTTGTTCATCATCAAAACCAAATCCGGGGAGTCAATACTCAACACAACTCTCCCCCGTTATCTCCATTAAAATCAAGCCATTAACCCCGGCGACAAATTCCTCAACTCTCCGACAGCAACCCACAACCCCAAGCCTCCTATCTCCTCTACCCTCAAACACAAAGACCAAGGTCTCTTCGACCTCCCCCTCAACTTCACCAATCACCGACCACCCATACATGCACCGCAACCAACATCACCGCCCCTCAAGACCACGACATGTATTCCTTCTGCCGGTGACCCCACTCCTCTCCCCCACCGTCCCAAGCCAAGACCGCAAACCCTTCCTTCCTTCTTAACCCCGACAGCAGCACCCTCTTCCCGATCTCTCCCTCAGCCCATAGCGCCACCGTGGGCCCTCATCATCGACAATATCGCCACGCGCCACCACAGATCCCCGCTTGCACCCCTCCAGCCCCTACAAGTAATGATAGTCGCTCACCGCTCATGGCCCCCACACCGTAGGATGTCGCCCTGAGCTCACCACCGCCGCCAGCGCCTTTCTCCGACCACCTGCAAGCGAAGCTACGGACATAGCGATCAAACCGTAAGTTTTACGTGAATATATTAATTCATATATACATAAATACAGTGTAATATAATATATAAACAATATAAATTATAGGTTAGATATAATATTATTTTATTAGTTAAATCATTTTAGCTTGATATTATAAATCCAATGATGCAGAAATGTTCGCGCCTTTCATACGATCACGTGGACACTAAATCGCCTCAATCCGGCAAGTACCCTATTTTCTACGAATTTTTAAAGCTATACGTATTTAATGTTAAACGCATAAATAAATTGTTTTAAGTGATCCTCACATAAAAGACTCTTTGAACGTACATGAACTAAAAGTACTCATCACGAGAAAAATTTTGACAGCAAGAACATAAAAATCCATTGTATAGATTGTGAGATATCGATTTTGCAAGTTATAGTCATTGTAATTTTATAATTTGGAAAATGTATTAACTACCTTTTTAAATTCCAGAAAATGGCAGAAAATGGTTTAAAAATCCAGAAAAATTGTATTTAAATCCCTTGGAAAATAATTCACTCATATTAAAATCATTTTGACAATTTTGAGTGATTTTTGTTATTGTAACTTGTTTCGTTGCTATGGAAAACCACATGTATAATTTGTTTCTACCATTGTAAAAATGCTCATATAATGCCATCATTACATACTCATACTTTTACTTGTGCCATACCATCTTTGGATGGTTTGCCCCAAATGAATTGTGATGTTGAGCACTTGGGGCATACATGAACCCATCGAATACAGATGGAACGAAAACTAGTCGACGACTAGTCCAGACACTTTGGGGTGGGGTTGGTTTATGTAGTAGAGTTCGTAGGTGTAGCTTGAACATCTTACGGCTACCTCCATACCGCACTAATGGAGGCAAGCATCTTGGCCATTTTCCAGGTTAGGGATGGCAAGAATCATCACGGTAAACCTCCGATGAGAGGGTGTATCAAGAACATTGTACCTACTCAGACATGAACCTAGTCACTAATACAGACAACTTAAAATACTCAACTTACAAACCATCATGATCTCATTGAAGTGCAAATCATACGTTAATTTTTAGTGTGCTCATAGTTTTATGTTATGCACATGTTTTCTTTATATGTTCTGATGCTCTTTTGTTTTCGTTTTCCAAGTTATTACTTTTATTAACTTAAAATCTTGTCGAGCTATCGCTGACATATATATCAAATGAATTTATGAATATATGTTAGGTTCAGGAACAGAGTATATCAAAGATCCCGCTTTTGAGGATCCTATCCTAGAGGTGGACCCAGCTGAACAGAGCTACGCGGACGCTGAGGTCCTCCCCGCTGAAGACTAGAGAACTGCTATAGTTTTATTTATAGTCGCATTATTGTTTTAGGTGTGTTTGCATTCAGCAATAATTGTATGGATGTGCTAAACCTTAATTAATTTGTGTACTTCGTTTTGAACTCTGGAAATAAGTTGTAATACATGTTTATGCTACTTCTGAGAACCTCGCATGCAAGAACCTGGATTGCTACAACACGCTTATTGTGCTTAAGGAAAAGAAGAAAGAAGAGAAAAAATGTACGTCTTCTTTGCTTTAAGTATATGCGGACCCGTTCACGCTCTCGTCACCAAGTATAATGGAAAGCGGGGCTTGTCAGGTTTTAGTGGTGGCCCATATAGGTCATCCTGCATTCTGTAAAATATTTCACAAACAGTATAAATAGCATTACTAACTAGATCGTTTAAATGACCTTGTACACAAATGTTTACCTTGTTTCTTTTTCAGCATGGCAGGAAGATCGTACACTCGAAACGAGAATGGAGCCAACGGAAGTGGTGTCCCCGACATCAACGAACTCATAGGTGTCATAAGCAGAATGTTGGAAATTCAACAGCAGCTGATTCAGTAATTAGAACAGCCTACGCAACCTGCACCACCATCTCCTCGAACTAAACCTGCAGCCAAACAATTTCGGGAGCTAAACCTGAAGAGTTTCTCTAGAAGAGAAGGGAGACTGGAAGCTAAAGAATGGGCCCGAAGTACTGAAGATGATCTGAGCCTCTCTCGTATTGAACAGGCAGGCTGGGTGGAAGTAGCCAAGAAACAATTGACTGGAAATGCTCGAAACTGGTGGGATACTGAAGAAGCACGTTTGATTAAGCCTACCAACTGGGCCATCTTCCGAGAGAGATTTGACGCCCAATACTTCCCCAGATCGGTAAAGAGGGAGCTTCAGTAATGTTTCGTCAATCTAGTCCAAGGCACTCGAACGGTTGACGAATACAAAGTAGAATTTTCGATGCTTAGTCGCTTCACTCCTCACTTGGTGGAAGATCCCGAAGATCGTGCATACCAGTTTCTATAGGGTCTGGATCTCGACATCCAAGCTTTGATGTCTTCGATGAATCAGACCCATCATCAGGAAGTCTTGCATGCTGCAAGGAAACATAAGAACATCATGAAGTGTAAGAAGGCGCTTCAAACTGAAGGAAATAGACGTCCACATGAGCATCCCAGGAGCCACTTAGGAGCAATCTCCGACCTACTCAGACTTCACAATTCAAGTGGCATGCTGCTCCTGCCAACAACCGATCTAAGATGGTGTGTTTTCACTGCAAGCGACTAGACAAGTCAAGAAGGACTGTCGAGTACTGTTGAATCAATGTTTGATATGCAGAGCATCTGCACATGCTACTAGAGACTGCCTTCGTCGCACCAACAAATCGACTACTGGACCTTTTGGACCTACTCTGTGTGGACCACCTCTGGCTGCACATTAGAAGGCTTTTAAGCAAGCAAGGCAGAACCAGCCGATGCGACATGCATTCACCATGACATCCGCAAAGGTTGAGACTGATGAGCAAGTGATCTCAGGTAATACCTAAAAACTTTTTTATAATGTCTATGGTATATATATTTGTTTGTTTGTTTTACCCTTAGCTAAGATATTTTCCTATGCTTTAGGTGTTATCTTAGTAGCCTCTTATCCGTCCTTACCTCTTTTTGATTCTGGAGCCTCACATTGCTTCATATCCCGAGAATTTGTAGAGAAGCATTCTATTCATATTGACTCTCTTCCTAATTGCTGGAGCATTACCACCGAAAGTGGAGTAGTTAAAACTTCTTGTTGATGTTGATCTTGCCCTGTGGTGATCTGTGGACACGAGCTCTTTGTAGATTTTATGATATCGACATGCCAAACTTCGATGCAATATTCGGCATGGATTGGTTAGGAAATTTCTACGCTACCATCGATTGTCACAAAAAGAAAGTAGTGTTTGAAATCCCTGACCATCCGATGTTTGAATTCGCGAGTGGAGACCGTTCACTTGGACCTCTTAAATTTCGGGCCAAGCCAAAAGAAGTGATCGTTGCATCAATGCAAGTTGAACCTGAGAAGCCTAGAGTGGTTTAAGATTTTGAGGACGTGTTCCCTGAAGATATTTTGGGATTACTACCTGATCGAGCTCTGGAATTCACCATCGACCTTCTGCCAAATACTCAACCTATTTCGAAGGCTCCTTATCTCATGGCTCCTACTGAACTGGAAGAACTTTAGAAACAACTCGGCGATCTGTTGTAGAAGGGATTAATACATCCTAACATGTCTCCTTGGGGTGCGCCAGTTCTTTTGGTCAAGAAGAATGATGTGTCAAGAAGGATGTGTGTGGATTATCGAGAATTGAACAAGGTGACCATTAAGATCAAGAATATGCTACCGCGTATTGACGACATCTTCGATCAAGTAGGCAGATCATGAGTCTTCTCTAAGATGGATCTCAGAAGTGGTTATCATCAAGCGAAGGTCAGATGTGAAGACATCCCGAAGACGGCATTCCGTACCAAGTATGGGCACTACGAGTTCGTAGTTATGCCATTCGGTGTGACTAACGCTCCAGTGGTATTCATGAATCTTATGTGTTGGAAAATCTAGTCATACCCCAAGTGGTTTTGATGATGATCACACCAAATGTTGTTTTGTACTAATTATTGCTTAAGTGTGTAGGTTGTGCAATAAGCTAATTGAAGGTCAAAACATATTCCGAGAAGAACTATAACTATACACATAGAAGATGAAGAAGGATTGAGCTCAGATTCCACGTCTACATTCTAAAGCTTTAGTTTAAGCACAAGAGGAGCTCGAAGATGAAGCTCAAAGACTGTGCTCAAGCTCAAGCTAAAGAGGAGCTCAAATTCAAGAGAAGCCTATGCAACAAGCTTAGCTCAACCATGGCGTCAATGTCGTCATAGTGACTAGTATGAGAGTTGTTTTTCATTTTTCTTATGATTATGCCAAAGCCAAGAAAGAATATGCACACACACAAAAATAATTTTGAAAATGGTTTTAAATTAATGGTATTATTATATAAACTTATTTTCATAAATATGAGAGCAAAACTTCTTGAGAAAATCACTTTTCAAGAAGGAGTTGACTACTAAACACACATGAGTCAATTACATGTCAGTAGTAGATTTTCTCAGAAAACTGCTCTGAGAGTCTACTACCAAAGTTGGGAGTCGACTACAAGCTGTGGCAGATTTTCTCAGAAATTGCCCTAGGAGTCGACTACCAAAGTTGGGAGTCGACTACCAGCTGTCGATGGCCAGATTCATTGAATCTATTTTGTAGCTGTTTTTGGGGGCAAACGTCAAACGTATTTGAAATGATTTGAATTCATTTTAGCCCTATAAATAGAGAGTCATTGAGACCCTTTTCAATACCAATTATTCTTGAGCAAAATTCAAAATTCTCTCAAGCATTCATACTCTCTAATTTTCAGTGCTCTCAAGTTTTTCATAGACAACTGTTTTTAAATTCTGATC